>CM029773.1:19478322-20139336 GCA_017562165.1 Ectropis grisescens
TGTGTTTATTTTGAGTATTCTATCGGAGCTTCTTGTGAAATTTTGACTATTATACTTGACAAAAGGTGGCAACTACTCATTTAATATCGATGAACACAGGAGGTGCAGAGAATTTTTGTCAACTGATTTGATGTTGGGGGGCCAGATCATTAAATTTGTTTATTATCCAATCTTTGTCTGGACGCGAGTCGCAAACGAAAACTTTTCAAAAATGTTGATACAAACCAACGTAAACCTTCTAAGAGTTTCTGTAAATCAGTTGAACATTATTCATCGCCACCCAAAGTTCCGTCGTCCAAGTACCAAACGTTTAAATTGGACTGGAAACGTTAAATGATAGAGCGAATGGCCAGGGCGAAGGTCGCATGGCTAATGGTTTACCAAGTTGATAGCCAACGGAAGATAGCATAGGATTGTTTTGATAATTTTGTGGGTCCGCCTCAACATTGTCAAAGAAAATTGAAGATGTCAAGAATTTTATTCTTCACTTCGGACAACGGGGCTCCACGATCAACCAAATTAAAGGCGTTTTGACGTCAACCTTTAACACCCTCTCCCAATTTTGGACAAAGAAAGTCAGGACAGAATGAATATCAGCCTCACGTCCACCCAGAGAACCAAAATCAAGTATGTTGGGACAGGGAGCTCGAAAGAGCAACGTTTATACCTACAACCCACCTTGGCAGCAAGGCCAGTATTTGTGGTGCCAACAGCGATTGGCCTGATCCCAACATCTTTTGGGTACATATGTACGCTGAAACCGCTGGTTGCAGGTTGCGCAGGACCGTTCGTTATGGAAATCTAGGGGGAGGCCTATGTTCAGCAGTGGACGTCTTGCGGCTGATTATGATGATGATGATGTACACACAAATTAGCACCGTATAAAACTTTGACAATGGCACTACTGACTCGACCAGATAACATGAGGTTAATTAAAACGATTAGATCTCTCAAAAGAATTCGCCTACTTTTTTAAGCTCACAAGTATTAAAACTTGCTTCATAACTATAGTTTTCATCAACACTATTAGTATTTTATAAACACTAGTAATCATTTGTGCTAGGCATCGATTCACATTCAATAAAAAATTACGATTATAAAAATAGGGTTTAAAATAGAATAATACAATCTACATAAATAATTTGGTCTACGAGTATCTTCAAAAAAATCATAATCTATATTTTACCTTAACTTTAGGGAAAATAATTTCAATTTAGTATAGCAACACTAACCAATTTTCGTTGAGGTGTTGTGTTTCTATTCATCAATCGAAATGAAATCACCTAAATTATATAAATAACAGTAAAAATATTCAAACTTTCCTATGAAATGATATTCCTCTTTCCTGTTCTTATTTTTGGGAACAATGTTTGCAATGTTTGAAGACACAAGACGGCATAATCTTAAACAAATCTTAAAATCACACAGGACTCCCTGTACGAGACGGAAGTCCGTTTCGTACTGACTGGAGTTTGTATTTGCTTTGGCGTTTGATATTTGCTTTCTGGACCTAAGGATCTGTGTTCCGCACGTTCCATCTGCCTTTTGTTTTAGAAATCTGTGTTTACGACATTTTCGACCTAATTGGTTTCGACTTTGAGAAAAATTTCACGTTTGTTCTACAACAGACAATTGACATGGTATTTTATGTTTCTAAGTAAAAATTATTAAAGCCTGGGTGCATTCAAACCCTAACGTAAAGTGGCGTAAGCAGTTCATTTATAAGACTCAGGGCCTTTTCTGACATTGACAGAGTCAAAGCTATAATCCACCATGCTGGCAAAGTGTTTGGGACACATTTCGGTTTCTTCGTGATGTTTTCCTTGACCGTTAGAGCCACTGGTAATGATGAACTTGTAGATCTCATCATCATCATCATCAGCCGCAAGACGTATACTGAACATATTTATGTAGGCCTCTCCTAGATTTCCACAACGAACGGTCCTGATTTATTTTATCTATACTAATATTATAAAGCGGAAGAGTTTGTTTGAACGCTAGTATCTCGAGAACTACTGGTCCGAATTGAAATACTCTTTTCTATTTGATAGTCCATTTATCGACGAAGGCTGTAGGCTATACGACATAATCAATACAAACGGAGCATGAATGAAGAATGTTTTTTTTTTTTTTTTAATAAAGAGTGACGAGACGATCAGGACATGTGCCTGATGGTAAGCAACATGCCTGACACATAACAGCACAGTGACACGCAGCTATTGGAACATGAAGAGTCTGAATCATTACCTAGCACTGCACTGTGCTCGTCACCCAGAGATCTAAGATTTTATATCTCTAAACCCTGTAATTTCTCTGGAAACATTGCCCTTCAAACCGGAACACAGTAATGTTTGCACATTACTGCTTGGCGGTAGAATAACTGGCAAAGGTGTGGTACTTCCCCAGGCGGACTCTGTCAAGAGTCCTACCACTACAACTGTAAGAAAAACGGGGAAAAAATCCTTTTTGAGAGCTTCCGAACTGTGCGTCGACGTGACAGCATGTGTCTAAGATTGCTTCATAATAATGATGTATGTAATGATGTATGTGATGTAAACCCTAAGAAATTGGAAAACACTGTAAACTTTCGTTATTAGTTTTTTTTCTAAATCTGAGTTAGTACGACCAATTTTCGACAGGTGGCGTAGCAGGTAGCTAAAGAGGGTTTTTGCTTGAACGCGATATTCTCAGGAATTACTGAACCGATTTCAAAAATTCTTTCACCGTTGTATATATGTACGGGAACCCTGAGCGATATAGACAATATAATACGTACCACGTGTTAAGCCGGGGCGAACATCTAGTGTATAATAAGTAGGTTAATAAGTAACTTACAATTTAACAAATTTAAATAAGTAACTTACAATTAATTAAATCAGTATAATGAGGCTCCCATAACACATACAAGTTTTGCTTAGTTTGAGGCTAGATGGTGTTGTATGCTTGTATGATAAATGTCCTAAGATCACTCAAGGACCTCAAACTAGTTTAACCGTGTAGTAAAAATACGTGCGCATTTTCGATGATAAGTACCTATAGTTACCTATAAAACGTTGCCCAACCATCGCTGACAGCTAGCCCATCAAAGATCGCATCCCAGGCTCTAATCATGTTGAAACACAGCCTATATTCTATTGCTATTATTTCATAACTTGAGCGGAACTTGTGACATTGTAAATTAACTACCTCTGGTTTGGTGATTTAGATGGTGCGATACGGATTTGCATTCTGAAATGACTGTGTATTGATTTTATTGTTGTAGATAATCCTCTTTAGGAGAATTTCCCTAGGAAAATTATTTATTTGTCAACTCTTCTGTCGAAAAGCGAGGTTTTCAATCTGAGCGAAAAGCAGTAATAAAATATGTAAAACAATTGCAATTATCTGTGCAAACACAGATAAAGGAGCATCCATAAAGGACGACACACTTTAAGGAGCAGAAAAGAAGAGATCCTGTCACAGAATTATGTGACATCACATTTTTCAAAATAGAATTAAGTTTTATATCTAAGTATAACAACACTAAATTTAATTTAAAAAAACATATCATGCACTATTTGACACATACGCATATGTACTCTTTTGTTTATTGTTAAAATTTGTGGTAAAATGGAAAATTAATTAATAATGTTTAATGGTCAAATTTCGACCACCTAGTGACCACCAGTTATTGTAATATTGTTAAAGTTTTAAAGTCTTACCTATGGTCGCCATTGAAAGGAGCACCAGTGCCCATATTATCTCCATCCTTGAGCTTTTTCTCCACCGCATGCTTAACTGAAACAAAAAGAAACGATATTATATTTTTGCTACATTATTTAATCTTTTGCCAAATACGTTTCTCTAAATATTTGCAAGTGGCATCTTGACATTGACAGATTCGGCTCCGGTATAGCTTGTCTATCGTAAGAGACTATTAAAAGCAGACTTTTAGGTGTGTGGACGGACGAACTTGGGGGCTAAACCTCCACAACATGGCCTTAACCTCCAACGTAGCTTAGAAAAGCATAAAGCATAAGCAGAAGACTAAATGTACCTACTACTGGGACTGGGGGACTTCTCTTTCATGGAGAGAATCAAGACCATAGCCCCCACACTGGCTCAGTGCGGGTTTGTGGATGACGACGCATGACTTCGAAAGATTCTAGGTACATATCGGTTTCCTCACGATTCTCCTACACCCTCATTACGAACATGACTTCGAAAAGACAGTGGTGCGCGTGGGATTCGAACGAGAGGGAGCCCCTGGCTTAGAAGATAATATCATAGAACAGCTCAGAACATTCCCAACTACTTCATTCACTTTTTAAACAAAAACAAAATTTGGCAGTCATAGGAACTGCCGATAGAAGTGAAAACTTATGAACTTGGAATTTGATAGCTTACTTTGGAAACTACGGAAATCGGAACGTGAAACTGGAGGGCGTGGGTATTAACATGGCCATCTAGATATGCTGACGCATATATAGATGGCCAATGGTAGGAGAAGTTTACCCGAAGATTTCTATCATTCCCGAGCGTGACGCTAGAATTCAATTCACAGCCCACGAAAAATCTGTCTGTGGCGCGCCAAAAGAAGTTTTCACTTAAAAAAAAGATAACAATCGGTTCCTCCATTCGGGAGCTATGATGACACGCACACACACACAAATACGTCAAACTTAGGTATAGCGTCTTGGTGTTTTTGCCTCGGAGCTCAATAGTTTAATTTTATATGAGCAATGAAGGAAAATGATTTAACGAGTGCGGAGACTAAATTGATGACTCCAAACTTGTGTTTGTGGTATTTAGGTTTTTGCCATTTTTTTTAATTGTAAATATTTATGAATATATTAAATGACTAACTGAAAACTTAACGCTTCTATTAATAGGTAGAGTACTTAATTATTTTAATCATACATTAGCAATGAATTCCTTATAATAAGTTCCATACAGTGACTGCATCTCACCTATCTATGTATACTCGTATAATTTTACGGCTAGTTGTAAAATGCCGCGAAAGCTCACGAAACAATGAATTGAAGCGGCTATCTTAATCACAATAAACTCCATTGTGTGTGGCGTACAGTTATTAAACTTATATAAGAATTTTCCTTGTAGCCTATTATTAAATTTATGTTTTTATGACAATCGAAGAAGACGTAGGTACCACGATATCTGATTGACACACATCATAATCATTCGCCTTTATTTTAAGCCGACTAAAAGAAGGGTTATGTTTTTCGCGCGTAGCTTATATGTTAGTAAATTTCTTAATTCCCACGTATCTTCCAAACGGCTGGACGGATTTTGACAATTAAGATGTCATTGGATTCGTCTTACTTACATAATGTATTTTTATCTATTGATCGTTAGCAGTCGGGTTTTTTATTTAAGTTATTCTATCATCCTACTAAATTTATAAATCTAAATTTGGAATGTTTTAGTTTTGATGTTTGGATCAAACTGAAAATTGGAACTCAAGTAGATTGTAGCCTGAAATAAAACCGACAGCGACAAAACTTTTCATCCCGAAAAATGTAGAGTTCCTTAAGAAATAATTATTTTCAAAGTTCTACGCGGACAAAATGGCGCGTAACATACAGGCAAAAACATACAACCGAGTATAAAACTTCTTCCTTTTTTGAGGTCGGTTAGAAATGAAACAATGGCGCCATCATTGACGAAATTGAGAACTCTCTCTGACTGGGATATTTGCATACTGAAAAGCCTCAGTAAGTAGCGTGCAATAGTCGTGTCACCCAAAACTCGCACGCGGCCGGATGTCATGCTTCCAAGATGGCCGCGATTCCAGCCACATTGTCGAGTTTAATTGTACAAGTGACTTTCCCTGACATTCGACCTTGCTGTAATGGAGTTACAGATCTTGATCATTGTGGTTTAAATCTAGCCTGAAACGAGCTTAAATATCCGTTATATAAACCTACTTCCCTGGCAAATAAACGTGTGGCAATATAAGACGAAAACACAATCACAGTCTCAGAGGTTTACAATATTACAGTATGTTGTGGTAGGACTCTTTGTAGAGTCCGCCTCGCGAAACGTAAAACCTTTGCCATTTATTCTACCGCCAAGCAGCAATGTGCAAATATTTAGCTATTTTCCAGTTTAAAGAGCAATGTTCTAAACTGCTTTAAATTTTTACAAAAATTATCAGTTATTTTCCGGTGACGGTTCATTGCACTAGTTCCATAGCTTTGTTCCATGATGGAACTACTGCGAATTTTTTTTCGCATTAGTTCTATTTATTCATAAAGATGAAATGATGGAACTACAGCGAATACTCAAATTAGGGTTAAATTGGTCCTTACCATCCATGAAGCTCAGGGACTGACATACGAGTCGGTAATCGTAATCAAAACGGTATCCGTTCTTTTGAAAAACCTTTTTTTTCACAAATCTACACCTGATAACCAACGTTCGACAAACTCACGGGTCGTCAAATGATTATTACACAAAAAAACATTTCACAAATTGGTTACATCTCAAAATATTTATTTGACAAACTTTCATTACATAACGTATTATTTGACAATTGAATCCATACTAATATTATAAATGCGAAAGTAACTCTGTCTGTCTGTCTGTCTGTCCGTCTTTACCGCCTAAACCAACCAACAGATTTTGATGAAATTTGATACATAGATAAAATAGATCCCGAGAAAGGACATAGGCTACTTTTGTTCGAAAAAAAGGGTTGAAAAGGGTTAAAATAAGGATGAAAGTTTATATGGAAAACTTCGTCATTGTCGAAGAACTATGAAACTTTACGTCTAGATATTTAACACGAAACCATAAAATGTATGTTTTAGCAGTTTTGTAGTTTCGAACTGTACCTACGGGGGTGGAATTGGTTTTTTTTTTTATTATTTATTATTATTTATTCTTGGGTCAAATTTAGTAATTCAAATTTCACCCTCTTCCTGTCAACCGATTAATCTAAAATGTTGTATACACTTTGGATTTTGATGACAATACAATTATGTTTATTTATTATCATGATAAATTCAAGATGGCCGCCGCTACAAAATGGCGGATAATTTATGTTTTATTAATCCCATCAATATGGGTATCAAATGAAAGGGCTCAACAAGCAGAATACAATATACTATAAAAAATTGAAATCCAAGATGGCGGCCGCTACAAAATGGCGGATAACGTAGGTTTTATCAATCCCATCAACATGGGTATCAAATGAAAGGGCTCAACAAGCAGAATACAATATACTACAAAAAATTGAAATCCAAGATGGCGGCCGCTACACAATGGCGGATAACGTAGGTTTTATCAATCCCATCAATATGGGTATCAAATGAAAGTGCTCAACCAGTAGAATACAATGTATTATATAAAATTAAAATCCAAGATGGCGGCCTCTACACAATGGCGGATAATTTAGGTTTTATGAACCCCATCAACATGGGTATCAAATAAAAAGGCTTGACAAGAAGAATACAGTGCACTATACAACCTCAATACTTAAGATGGGCGCAGCCACTAAATGGCGTATCAGACTATCAGACAGAATTTTTGATAGTCGACGAGATTTCCATGGTGTCTTATCAAATGTTATGCATGATGGACGCTCGATTAAGGCAAATTAAGAACTGTGAAAATGAGTTTTTTGGAGGAGTAAACGTATTACTTTTCGGTAATCTTTTACAACTGCCTCCTATAAAATGATCAGGAACACCTGTTTTCAATTCTAATATGAAATTATATATATGAAAGTAACTCTCTCTGTCCGTTACCGTCTAACGCCTAAGCCACTTAAAGAGTTTGTTACAATTTGGTGCACAGATAGACTAGACTTAGGAAAGGACAACGGCGGCTTTTTATCACAAAAAAAGAGTTGAAAAGAGTGGAAATGAGGAGTAAAAGTGTGCATGGAAGGATCTTGGCACTCTTTGTATGCTATTTTTAACCGACTTCAAAAAAGGAGGAGGTTATCAATCCAGTTGTATTTCCAATTGTGAATCAATTTAGATGGTTATTTTTTTGGTTGGTAGATTATAGTTCAGAGGTGGTCAAATAAATTTTATCGAAATCAGTGCGGCGGTTTTTGAAATATGAACAACAAACTAAAATTTGCGTTCATGTAATCAGACGATATATCTACTAATAGACTCTAATAAAATTTGGTGGACCGTCCCAATATGATTTTAAATTAAAGTCTGTTTTTGATTAATTTTTTGAGAACATAGTTTCTTTGTAATTTGTCGTGTAAATTGTACATTTATTAATAAATATAAAACTTTGACGTAGACCGATTTTGATTAGGAAATGTGAATTTCTATGGTAGTAGACATACGAGTAGGTACTGCCTCAATTACTTTAATAAATATGTGGCGCGGACGAAGTCGCGGGTAAAAGCTAGTCGTTTAATATTTTAGTTAACTAATAAATGTTTAAAAACAAAACCAACACTAGACACATTTTTATTTTACAGAGTGTTGTTTGACAAACATTTCAAATTATATTTTAATTACTTAACAACTTAAACATAAAAACATTTCATTTAACAAAAATTAAAATTGAATTCTACATCATTGGCAAATTTTTTGGCCATGCCACTACTCTGGATTTTTCTGAAAATAAAATACATAAAAAAGTTGTTTAATTCATCGGACCGGTTAGGTAACTTAGGACCCAGATCCGACTCAGAGCACCCCGACTTCACCTAGTCTTGTCGCTACTACCCCTAGAGTGTATATAAAAGTGCCGGAGCCAGAAGCTCAAGGGAGAACTCAGGGCTGACCGCAGAGCTTCTGGCGGGAGCCCACCCGGAGTCAAATCTTAGTAATAGATCCTAATCGGACAGGTTAGGTCAAAACTCTGGACCTAATCAGAACGGTTAACTCCTATGGACAATTTAATGGGTACTTTTATGATTTTGTACTTAATTTCACAACGGAAGATTTTTTTGGTAAATGTTAAATTTGTAAAATGAATAGTATATGAAACAAAAAATGTACAAATAACAAAATATCGTTCGATGCATTGTCTAAATGTAACATTTGCTGTATAAATGGTTATAAAATGATGGTTTGTAAAATAAAACATTTGCTGATGTAAGACATTTTTGAAATAAATATTATGCAAAACGTTGTTTTTAAAATGAAACATTTTTGTGGTGTAAAGTTTTCGTAATGAATATTATACGATTAGTTGGTTTTAAAGTGATGTTTTGTCAAAAAATGTTTGTGAAACATTAGTGAACCAATCAAAACTAAGGCAAACATGAAGCTGCACGAGCGTGCCCCATGCGGTCGTTGCAATCTCACGGCACACAGGGACCTTCACATACTACGCTGACGACACCGACGACGCCATCGGTCGGTTCGTTCGGCGAGCGTTGGCTGCAACACCGAAGACCATCCTAGAGTTCAATTTGCAGATGGCCATCAAAGACAGAAATGCAGTCGTGGTGGAGGCGCTGAGCCGGGAGGAGGCGGCTTAGAAAAATAAAATAGGCCTAGAATTAGAATGAAAATGTTCCCTACTCCCCCCTATTTCCTTTTCTTCCTAATCCAAGATGCATGTAAAAAAAAGAAGACAAAGGTCACGGACCCCGGAGTCTGTGAAGTTGCTAAATTTAATAAAAAAAAAAAAAAACTCAAATTAGGGTACAATCGCACTAGTTCCATTGCTTTGTTCTGTGATGAAACTACTGCGAATGTTTTTTCGTGCTTGTTCCATTTAGGTATACATAAAGATGAAATGATGGAACTACGGGTGCAGTGCAGTACTGGGTAGTGATTTGAACATTTTAGATTCAAACAATAGCGTGACATTGTCATGTGATGGACAGGCGTGTTGCCTACAAGGTATCAAAACACCAAGAATCTTGGGTATTTCATCCCTGCGCTAAAATTCCTGAATAACAGAAACTCTTCCAAACTCCTCATGGCGTTCCGTACTCGTACGTTCACACCTGTTGTCCTTTGGTACCTATAACTCCTTTGCCATACTGCGATTGTTTGGAAAAGATTGCTTTTATCGATAAGTTCGTCATTTGCTACTATGTTTTAGGATTGTTTTTTGAGTTTGTCTTGCTTTGGTATGTGTAATGAAAACATTAATCTCTATATATTAAAATATTATGTTGATTTGTGTACGCTTCAAAAACTCAAAAAGTTCTGCACCGATCGAGCTGAAATTTTACGATGATATAAAACCCGCATCAAGGATTGTTTTTATTTAATTTTTGCATCATAATGTGCCACAGCGAAGTGTTGCAGTGTACAAGTAGTTATCTATATCACGACCCCGGAAGATACTTAGGTATAGCTACCCTCTTCTAAAGGTAGTTAAAAAAGAAATATATCTCTGTATTCTACCTGATTAGTCAGTCTCTTATTACGTAGGTACTTATGCAATTACGTGCTTATAAGTGCAGGCTGTTCCGATGTTTACAGACGAATGAACTATTGACCCTCTACTGTGTACCAAATAATAGAGTCAGCTCCGCGGCTATCAGCTCAGATCATCGGATCAACTGTAACCAATCTTGGAAATTGCTCTTTTATTCGCTGGGAAAATAAACGCGATCTATTCACCTTTCTTCGAACACTGGTTATAATCTCCATTAAATCACTTGTTGTCTTTATTTATTGTGGAGTTTACGTAATATATAGGACTTTGTTTAGTTTGTAAAGTCAGTTTATAGCCGGATTCAAAATGCCTTTTTGCGCCTTTTACCTAAAACCTATCTAGTCGCTGGTTCTTTTGATTCTTTTTTATTCTTGTTCTGATGATTCGAGACAAAACCAAACAAATGGGCTCAAAGAGGGAGGCGGGATGTACCTACTAGCGGAAGATCAACGCCGGTTGGAAGATATTATGCTGAGCTGGGGCTGGATTGTGACAGAAATGTGGAAATATAAATAATATGGAATGACCCAACTCCGAGGACAACGTTAGGGATTGAGACGGAATGACCCAACTCCGAGGACAACGTTAGGGATTGAGAGAGGTGTGTAATCAATGGATTGAGACGTGCAGTTACGTTCATATCAGTAGTCATAAGAAATAGCAACTGGATATGTCCTTAGTTTAGGACTGTTTTTTCAGAGTGTTCCAACAGTCATTTTAATACTAGATAGTTTTTTTGTCTCAATAAATATTGTGTCATTTGAATACATGACGTTTTCAGATGTTTATTTTTCTCTGAAAAACGAAAACCCAAATTCAATTTAAAAACAGCTCCACAGATTTCAATAAAATGTCAGCAAATGGAACCAATCGGGGAGTTTATTCTTTCGATCAAGAAAATAATCGTCAAAATCGGTTCAGTCAGTCACAAGTACTGAACCTCAATCGAAAAAATACAGCATCATCTCCTAAAAACCTCTTCTTTTTTTTTAAGTATGTGGAATATTGTTCAAACTTTTGGTCCTTCCATAGTCACATATCTTCTACATGTATTTTTAAAAGATTTCTTATTTGGAATCCGACTAGAATCTCGCTCTTCCTCACGTCTCACACTGTTTATTAAGTCATACTTAAATCCAAGGCTCCTCCTTGTTACTATCTGCAGCTCGAATCTGTTTATCGTATTAAAATCGACGAGTTGTAGTCGTGACCGAAAGCAGCTGCGTGGAGTTTGTGAGTCGAAAGCTTGGGAAAATTCGCGGAAACAGATCCAACCATAGAAAGATAAACGACAGACGTCGCAGATGGATTCAACGAGGACAATCTGTCAGGATACTTTTTGTTATTAAATAAAATTCGGCTAAAATCATGAGGTATGGTATCATAGCGTTTATTGAAATTCAATCCTCAAAGGGGTGAAATAAGGGATTAAAGTTAGATTATTGAATTAAATTAATTTTTAAGGGGGAAATTGATTGACGAACTGATATTGACATTGAATTTTCTTAGGTGTTGTGTTATAGATGTCGAATGTTTATGCAGTGCCTTTACCTAAACTTCAGTTAAATTAGGAATTTATTTTCTTAGTAGCAGCACATCGTGCTTTTACCCGTATGGTATCCGTTCCCGTTATTGTCCAGAGATAAAAATAGTCTGGGTTCTTCCAGACTAAAATTTAATTGAGTTCCAAATTTCAACTTGACTCGTTCTGACGTTACGACGTGATTGAGCAACATATGTGCAAACAACTACACGTTCAAACTTTGAGATTTACAATAATAGTAGAATTCTCAATATTATTGAGTTCTTGTGACGTTACGAATTGCGAAACTACCCATGAAGCATTTTTAGAATACAACAATCAGAAAATGTTTAAAATAGTTTTCATTTTCAACAAAGTTGGAGTCAATATTTAATTTTCTGGCTGACTGATTTTAACAATACAAAAACCTGTTCAAAATGTAGAATTATTTTGAGTTAAACAGCTCTTAGTGAATATTGTTGTGCCAATTTATGTAACAAAATTAAACAGTGAATTCACCGTAGACCTTATCATGAAAACACGTGGTGTTATGGGGCAGGTAGAAACGAAATAAAAATTCCTTCGAATAATATGCAAGCTACACAATTTGCAAAACAAAAATATTGCCTAATTTTATTATTTACGGTACGATACTCTGAAAAAGAGATTTTCAATCTGAGCTGAAAAATAATGTTGGCAACACTTCTTTTTAATTTAAATTAGCCACTCCACAGACTCCATGATCTTTGTCATTACAATTGTCTTTTTTACACATTTCTTGGATAAGGAGAAGAAGAGGAAAATAGGGGGGAGTTGGGGACATTTAAAATCAAATTTTAGTGCTCGTCTGCAGAGCCGATCACTACCGGTTGGGATTCCGCTAGTAATCGACTCGACATCGAGTGTTTGCTTAATTGCCATTTGCCCAATTCGCCTCCTCCCGGTCCAGAGCTTCCACAGCGGCCGCATTTCTGTCCCAACACTAGTCACGGGCACTTTTCACGCGCCACTTTCGTTATACATTTTTCTTACGGTTTTAGTCGGTTTTATCACATTTTTTCAGTTCCAGCAAAAACCCGTGGCAAAAACCATATTCTCTCCAACCCCGCCGTAAGACTTCGTTTTTGTAATTTTTTACAAGTTTTTTGAATTTTTAAAACATCTCATTTGATTAACTCAAGAAAAAGAAAGAATTTGAATAGTAGTTGTTAATAATAGCAGCGCCCCACAGTTTTACCCGTGTAGTTCGCATTCCCGTTATTTTTCCGCAATAAAAAGTGTGCCCATTTGGTATTCTAGACTATAATCTGACTATATTCCAATCTTCAACTAGTTCCTACGTGGTTGAGCAACAAATATCCAAACCTAAACATTTATAGGTAAATATAATTTGAAATATGGTCATACATTTTGATTATCTAGGCCGTATCATCAGTCAACTTTCTACCACTGACATTGCTGTAGCAATTCCCAAGTAGCGTCAGAGCGATATCCAAAATCTCGAGAAGACATTTTAAAAGGGCATTAACGATGTTACAATAAGTAAATTATTTACTCAATTATCCTTATCGCGAATCACAGAAAGTGAAACAAAACGACTAGTGACTGGTGCAATATACCCATTACCGCAGTATCCAATCTCTGTTCATTAGGTACTATAGCTAAACCGCACAATCGACACCTCACCTGCGGGGCACAAGGGCGCTGAGGTACGACGTAAATAGGGATTGGGTGTGGTGTGGGCCATCGATATAAACCATTGGATGTGCCATCCCAAATTTCAGGTGCACGGAATTATGTCATCGTTGGGAAAAGTGCGCTTACGCCGGACGTTTTTACCTATCGCTAATTGTTGTCAACAACCAATTCAATTTGGTTGTGTGTATACCACTTACGATACACACAAAGACGTAGTTTATTACCAATTTCAAGATGCTCAGGGCACATCTATTGGTTTATATCGATGGTGTGGGCGACATGAGAGCTACTGCGAGCGCCCGCCACCCTTACCTCACGCGGTCGCCGTTTTCGTCCTACGAGTACCGCCCTTGTATCCACCCCACCCTACAGGCAAAGACTAAAGGCCTTATTACATTTGGCTAAAGAAAATCGACTGAATTTAGTCACTACTGAATTCAGTGAAGTGTAAGCTAGCCTAATAAATTCAGAAGCGAGGATTGCTTTCAAAAAGATGGTTATAAATCATGCAGATCAGCACACACTTTCCGAAGTGTATCCTATAAAACCATATGGTTTACTAAAAAAATATGTAGGAATAGTCGATGCATGAAAGCGATACTTTAGGTACTGGTGTGTATACTAGAGCAAACGGCGTGGTGTTGTCAGTACATGCGATCACATCAATGCATCGCTCTGTGTGGACGGGCGTGAAATTGCAGTCGCCTGCGCAACAACAGTCGAAAGGACCGCACTCCACTCACAGCGATATTAGCACTACATACCTACTCCCCCGCTAGGGTCAAAGGTCTTAGAACACCCCTGTCAGAGAAGGCAGGCCGGTCCATAATAGCATGTTGCCACATTTTTCATGACATCATTTTTTTTCACATACAACACAATCTGACCCCAAACTAAGCAAAGCTTGTACTATGGCGGTCAGATAGCTGATATAATACTTATATGTATAGTTTTAAATACATACTTATTATACATACAAACACCCAGACACAGTACAAATATTTTAATTCATCACACAAATATTTGCACTGGGTGGGAATCGAACCCACGACCCTCGACTTTGCAGGCAGAGTTACTACCCACTAAGCCACGAGGCCAGTCAATTTGAACATGAAGAGTCAAAATCCAAATCAGATTGCTCTCTAATTTCTATGTCGATAGAATAACTGACCAATAGGTAGGTATATTTTTTTACTAGCTGAACCCGTTACTTCGTTCGCGTAAGCAGATGTTACGGACTTATACATTAGTTCAAAGTACGTCAAAATCTTTGTAGAAGTAGCCATTGAAAAACAGAGTGAATTTGTTTTTGCACACAAAAAGTTATTTAATTTCATCATCTTTGCCTCAGAAGCCTGTGTGGAATCAAAATGATTAAAATTTTGAGTTTTAATGTTACTCAAGCAAGTTGAACCCGTAAATCTAAGCCAAGTCTTAGTGAAATGTTAATGTAAGAATTTAATTGTAACACACAAAAAGAATCAAAGAACGAAAGAATCTAAATTGAGCATCAAAATCCTTTTAGCAGCATAAAACTCATTAGTACAATTTGGTATACCAGTAACGCCACCTAGTGATGAAAGAAAAAATACATACCACAATAGCAAAACATTGATTTAAATGGGGTTTAGTGCTTGAGATTTAAACTGACATTAGCGCCATCTGATGAAAATATGACGTTGCTTGTTATTTTGATTGTGGACCCAAAAAAATTATCTACGCCAAACGGGGGGTGCATATATTTATGGAGTTAAATGAAAATATAGACTTATTACCCCATGTGAAATTTTAGATAAAATCTGCGTTTCGTATGTCAAACCAATTCGTTGTGTCGTTTTGACGTTAATATTTGTTTCCTTAGGGCCACAGATTACATACCTCCTTAGGGCCAATGCTTTTATTCGGGTTGAGAGGTAGTATATGTGGTATTTCAGACTATAAGTTATCTCTGTTTCATTTTTCTACCATATTTGCTTAGTATTTCTGACGTCACAGTAACCGATAAGTAACCGATTTGCTATTTTTGAGTACAAACTAAGAATTCGAAACACACGTAGTGTTTCGAATTCCTTCCAAATGTGTTGAGCCGTTCCCACGTTGTCCTGTAAATATTATGAATGTCAATGTATGGACGTTTGTTACTTAATCATGGCGGAACGTATTTAGTGATCGTGTTGAAATTTGACATCCAAGTAGATTATAGTTTGGAAGAACACATAGGCTAAACATTGCTACTTAAGCTAAGCCAACATACGAGTATAATGTGTTTAAAATTGTAACTCAATATATTCAGCCTGGGACAAAGGTGTTTCTGTAGGGGGGCGGAAAATCTGCAATTTAAGGTATGCTGATGATACCACTCTTTTGACAACATCCAAAGAAGATATGGAACATCTCTTGAACTGCCTGGAGACAAACAGCATTAGTCACGGCCTCGCTATCAATCGTGATAAGACCAAAATGATGATAGTGGACAGAGAAAATGACAACCAACCTACTGTCAAAAGCATAGCTAACTGTGATGTGGTCCGGAGCTATATCTACTTGGGTTCCAACGTAACCAGCACTGGGGGCTGTGAAGACGAGATACGAAGACGATGTGCTATAACGCGTTCTGCCGTCGAAAACCTCACAAAATCTGGAAAGACCGCAGAATTACCAAGACCACCAAGGTACGACTGATGAGAAGTCTTGTCTTCCCAATTTTTCTCTACGGAGCTGAGACGTGGACACTGAGGCTGAAGGAAAGGAGGAAAATTGATGCACTGGAGATGTGGTGTTGGAGACGTATGCTGAGGATTCCGTGGACTGCTCACCGCACCAACTCATCGATCCTGAAAGAGCTTCACATCAAAAGAGACTGTCGTCGACTGTGCAAATACGAGTTCTGAAGTTCTTTGGGCACATAATCCGAAATGAAGCCTCAATGGAGCGTCTCGTGGTGCAAGGCAGAATGGAGGGAAAGAGACCCCGCGGTCGCTCTCCAACCAGGTGGACAGACCTCATCAAATCCCTCACTCAATCAACCATGACCGACTGCTCCCACAATGCCTCCAGTAGAGCCGAATGGAGACGCATAGCAAGAGCCGTCATTCAACAGGACCCATAACCACGACCACTCTGCCAAGAGTGCCCGACTGAGAAGTATATTCAGCCGTATCCAACGTAATTGAGCAGCAAAAATTTAAACATTGGCATATTTATATAATATTGGTAGGATAGGATTTTACAAAATATTAGAAAAAATAAAACCGGTCAAGTGCAAGTGGGACTCGCGGGCGAAGTGTTCCGAACCATTAGCAAATAAACGGCTTCAGTTGTATGGGAGCCCCCTTCATAATTTATTTTAATTAATTACATTTAAAGAAAACATAAAACTAAATCCTATTATGTGAATAGTTAAAGCTTCTGTGGCAGGTACGTTATTAGTATCGAGCATGAAACGGTAAAAAATATGACGTTGTATGGGAGCCCCTCTTAAATAAATATTTATTTCATTTTTAGAATTCTTTGATAAACCGGCAATATAAATACATCATCTGTGAAAATTTCAACTGTCTAGCTATCACCGTTCTTGAGATACAGCCTGGTGACAGACGGACGTACGGACGGACAGCGAAGTCTCAGTAATAGGGTCCCGTTTTTACCCTTTGGGTACGGAATCCTAACAACGGTCTGCTTCGGTCACCGAAGCTTGTTAAACACTACCTTTAAATTTTAAACAGTATTTGGAGTGAAATAATACGTTTTCTAATAAGTTACGGCTGGTCTAGTAAGTTACAGCTGACCTAGTCGGGAGAACGCCGACTGTCGATCCGGAGACCCAGGGTTCAAAACCACGCGCACCACTATCTTTTCAGAGTCATGTTCGTAATGCCGGTAATTAAAACGGTGAAGGAATAAATCGTGAGAAAACCGAAATGTACCTAGAATCTAAGTTCTAAATCATATGTCATCCACCAACCGACACTGGGCCAGCGTGGTGGATTATAGACTTGACTCTCTCCTTGCGAGAGAAGGCCCCGACGCCCAGCTGTGGGAACATTTAATGGGTTTTTATGCTGCTACTTATTATGCTAATATGTTTTCTCCTAAAGAACAAAAATCTACTTCAATGACCGGTAATTTACCGACCGATATATGAAATCACCTCTGAAGTATTTTCAACCAAACAAAAAAGCAATTATCAAAATGCGAAAAGCAATTATCGCGTAAAATAAAACCAAATAAAAAAACATACAACTCGATTGAGAACATCCTCCTTGTTTGAAGTCGGTTATCACCGAATGATGATGGTTATTCCACACAAAAATATATTTTTGACAATTCCTTTTTCATTCAAGACGACGCGACGCGATCACGTGGGCACGTTCTAGAATCTAAACCTAGATATTCTGTGGATCGTCTGTGATACAAAGAATACTTAGAAATTAGTATGGACCGAACGCGCCGCGCGTGTCGTTATTATTTAATGTTTGTGTAATTTCCAAACCACCAGACCGATAATTTTCAAATTTTGACGGGACAATATAAAAAATGTGCTCTTTCTAACAAAAAAAGAATTAATGAAATCAAACAACGCAAACATGAGTTACAACTAAATACACATTCTGACTTTCACCCCCTCCCGCAAGAAAACCGTTCAGAATTTAGGGATCAAAAGAGTAGCCTACAGCAATCTCCTTAGAATAAACTAAAGTCATGTTTCAGCTGAATTGAATAAGTAGTTTCGGCGTGATGCGTGATCCCTATACAGAAAGACAGACAGACAGACAGACATGAAAGAAAAAAAATGCAGTTTCGCCATCAGTATCGACTATGGAGTGCTCCAAAAAAATTTTTTTCAAAATATCTTCAATGTACAGAATTCGACCCGTTACAGTTTTATTATAAGTATAGATAACATAAACGAGGACGACCATGTACCAAAATCTGATGTTAAGCTATACGCCAGCCCGTTACAGAGTAAAGTGAGTAAAACACTTTTTTTAAGTGTGTGTGTTGTGTATCTACACACACCTTGGCTAGTTAATTCCACAGCCAAGCAGTATTGTGCAAACATCACTGTGTTCCGGTCTGAAGGGCAATGTTTCCAGATAAATTACTGAGCTAAGTGGCATCTTATATCCGGGGACGAGCGCAGTACAGTGCTAGGTAATGATTTGGACTTTGTATGTTCCAATAGCTGCGTGGCACAGTCGCATGTCGTACTCGTCACACTTAGCAATAAAAAAAAGTTTGATGTATTTCTGCCTAGCACTGCACTCGTCAACCAGTATGGTATCAGCTTGATTCTTGCACTGGTCGCTCACCCTTCCTAGGACGAGCACAAGCAGTAAAACAATGAATAATGGTATGTTGGCAATACGATCCGACGAATCCTCGCGTTTAGCGTGCTCCGAACAATTTGCTGATTTGGGCAACAGCTTCATTATGCGTTGGTCAAGTCGCGATTGAGATAATGAGGTCCGTCTGGGATCTGAATGGCCTCGAGGGTTAGATGGCAAGTATACCCGCAGAGTCGGAGATCGTGGGCTCCATTCCCATTATGAAAATTATTTGTGTGATGAATAAAAATATTAGAAGCCGGAAATGAAAAAAAGTTGAAGAAGAAGAAATCTTTAATCAGCTGACTATTCGTTTTATTAAAATGAAAACTTTTTTTGACGCATCACACATAGATTTTTCGTGAGACTAGACTTCAAACTTCAATTGAGATTGTTTGTCAATCAATTTGTTTATTTTGAACGAAGGAGGTATGGAGCAAATTTTGATGTATTTTTGTTTGGTAAATCATAGTTCAGAGGTATTCATACATATTGTTATCGAAATCGGTGTAGCGGTTTCATTACATTAATATTAATATTAAAATATAAAAAAAAATAGTTCAATCAATTTAATAGTAAAAATTAGTTTTTTTTTATTATTTTAATATATTTTTTTATATTAAAATATTTAAAAAAGCTAAAATTCATTTATTTATCCAGACGACATAATGATGTCTTTTTATGGAATTAAATCGAGTTTCTGAATTTAATTTTAAATTGAAGCCGAATTGAATTTTTTTTTTTTTCGGAGAAAATAAATTATATAACTCTAAAGCTGATCCGGCAAAATTCGTATTCCCATAGTTTTTTCATCATCATCATCATCATCATCATCATCATCATCATCATCATCATCATCATCAGCCGCAAGACTGCTGAACATAGGCCTCCCCCCTAGATTTCCACAACGAACGGTCCTGCGCAATCTGCAACCAGCGGTTTCCAGCGACCTTTGTGAGGTCATCTGTCCATCTAGTGGGAGGCCGTCCAGCACTGCGTCTTCCGGTTCGTGGTCGCCACTCGAGAACCTTTCTTCCCCATCGGTTGTCAGTTTTGCGAGCGATGTGGCCTGCCCATTGCCACTTCAGCTTGTTTACTCTTTGAGCTATGTCGGCCACTTTCGTTCTTTTGCGAATATCCTCATTACGGATTCTGCCGCGCAAAGAGACTCCGAGTATAGCTCTCTCCATAGCTCGCTGTGTGACTTTGAGCTTCGTTATGAGGCCCACAGTGAATTTTATATTTACCATAGTTGTGTTACCATAGTTTTTTAGTTACTACATTTTCTGAATTTTCTGCTATAAGGTAAACCAAGTCACGACAATAACAAATACATAAAACAAATAATTACCCAATTTAGTGCAATCATTAAAAAGTTATGAGGTTACAACATTTGGAAGATCCATTTTTATACATATACTCGTAGATGATGTACCTATTACTTGCCCCGATTTTGTTTGCATAGATTTTTGAAAAATACTATTCTCTAAGATTCGAACCTACGTCCCTACGACTGTAAAATCCGACGTTGTCACCACTATTCCACTACGTTTCTTCTTCCGCTAGTTCATCACGGCTTTTTAGCTACAACTTATGATTACCGCATATTACCGGATCCACCAATCCATCAGCTGATTCAGCCTTGTCTCCACTTGACCTATTCCAAACGTGCCTATTACTCTTATTACAAGTACGTAAAGGTCATATTGCCGGGATAGGCGAGGAGATTCGGAAGCCAAGGCGGATGTGATATGATTGTGAAACGGTATTGTTTTGTGAACAAACGTTTTATTTCATTGTTTTGGGACCTTGGCTTTGAGATTAGAAGATGGGTTGTTTGGTATTTACTTACATAAAGGATATTGTTTTATTAAAAACTATAAGTACAACTTGTAACACCCTGTAGTTTTACCTGCGTCGGTCCTGTTACGGTCACTTTCCGCATTTCCATTATTACCCTTCAAACTGGAACACAGTAATATTAGATTACTAATAGCGTCTCGAGGTTTCACCCACGTAATTCCCGTAATTTTATCGCGAAGAAGATCCTTTAGCCTGGTTTCCATTCCAGACAGTCTATATGTTCCAAATTTTAACCCAATCCGTTCAAATGTTCCGACTTAATTGAGTTACAAACATAATTTCGTATTTATATTTGGAAGTAGGGTTATGATATAAATGTCTGAGAAAGGTGTTATATTTCCCCAGGCGGATGTATAAAGAGACCACTACAAAAAATATATTTATGGAATGCCTTCAGCTATGATTCGAGTATGCTTCAGGAACGCTCTACGTATGTGCGTAAGTATATTTAGAAAGTTTAGGCTAGTAGGGCAGTACTTTTTAAACTAGGCCAAAGTTACGAGGGTAATAACCGTACCGTAGTTAAGTTCATGAAAAAAGTACCACAACACAAATTAGTTCACTGAGTTAAAATCAGCATATATGGCTGTCTGACTTTCGACATTATACAAATACCAGGAGTTTGTTATCACTTGCTTCTAATCATAGGAATGCAAAATAGGCGCCTTTTTTCACTAGGTACTCGTTTTATAAGTTTTAGTACCTGGATGACTGGACCGAGCTTTGCTCGCTTTAAACATTGTGTAGGGAAACCCTTTAGGGTAATTTCATTAATTCCCTGTAATAGATTTTCTCAAAAAAAGAAGGAACCCAAAAAAAAAAGAGGAGCCGTATGGATTGGAACCCGGATCTACTATTTCATGAACGCCCAAGTTCCCGCCTGAGCTATTACACTGTCGCACAACGTTGCAATATTTACCATCGTATTCTAATGTTAATGTAACAGTAAGAGTTTCATTGCCTAAAAACGCGCATAAAAAGCGTTTTTTTTAAATGAAACTTAGTGAGATCGATTTATCGTTCCCGAAACCCCCTGTACACATAATTTCATGAAAATCGTTCGAGCCGTTTCCGAGCTTCAGATTCTATATCATGGTGCCTATAAAAAAAAGATACTTGATCTGTTGCCGTCTCGCCTGATGTTAAACGACTATGCAGTCTACATTGGAGCGTGCTTACCTACTTACCTAAAAGAAACCGATTCGGTCCCAATTTGAAGTACCAAGATTGTAACCATCCCCAAAGACCCCAAAATCAAAACCCCACTCTAGCAACGTCTAGGCGTTCTTATCACAAAAGTAGCGTAGAATCTTAATCTATGAAGTTAAATTCAATACTTTAATAAATAAAGAACCACAAACTGCCCTGTTTCAGTGATCAAAAGTGAAACTAACAATTTTAATGTGATCTATATACCAGAAGGAGATAGTAGCGACGCGTTTTAGCAGATCAGTAATTATCTTAAGCTAACACCTCCATAAGTCCGTTACTGATTACAATCAATGCTTCCATCTTGCTTCTACACCCATAACTTCTTCCTTTCCTTCCGGAAGTTCTGTTTAACTAAGTCTAGGGCATAAATTCCCTTTCCCTTCCCATGTAAGGGCAAAATTTGCATTCGATAGTTGAAGAAACCTTATATTGTACGTATTAGAAGGTAAAAGCTGCCGTGACCTAAGTTCAGACTTTCCGGTTGCTTGGCCTGTCCTTTGGAGAGTACAAGCGATGACAAAGCGGTTTAAAATTCATTAATGCAAATAATAGAACTGTTCGACCGTTTTGAGAAAGAGTTTCTGCAATGGTTCTCGGGATAGTGCCATGAATATTTAATCATTTCTTCCTGTAATTTCCATAGTTTTTCATTTGGACGTGAAGGAGTTGAAAAATTTCATGCTGCCAAACTTTTCCGAAAAATTTTCTGCCCCAATTTCTTATACTACGATAACTACGAGACTGCAACCACAAGTTTTGTTCTCAATTTGAAAAAAAATAGATTAATTGAATATCGGGGGAAAACACAATATACGGAAGACAGCAAACAGTGAATGGAAACGTAAGTCTGAGGATATAGGGCTGAGTGGCGAGCCATGGAAGAGGTCAATGTCCAAGTATGTAAGCAGTGGATAGGCTGATCATGATGAACGTAGGGGCGATAACGTCTGATTACTTATGTTGAGGACGTAAGATCCCACCCCCGTTGCATTCTATTTCTCCATGTGCAAGATGTACAAGTTATGCCAGCTTTCTCGCGATATTGAAAACGTCGTAAATAGCTGATATGTGTAAGAAAAACATCTATCCAGGGTAAGTTTCCCCAACATGTATTTAGTTAGCCTAGCGTATCATAATATAATAGCATTCATCATCATCATCATCCGCAAGAAGTCCACTGCTGAACATAGGCCTCCCCTAGATTTACACAACGAACTGTCCTGCGCAACCTGCAACCAGCGGTTTCCAGCGACCTTTGTGAGGTCAATAAATATAATATAACAATATTATAGCATTGAATCTCTGTTATTGAGAAAAAACACGGACACCCCCCAGCTGTATAAATTGGATTGTTAATGCTGAAATGTGTTCAGAATGAGGTAAATATTTGTTTTGTAAAATGCTACTCGAAATTCAAAAGCATTGTACCTATGTTTTTGCATTGCGTTACTGCCCCAAAACCATCAAACTTTAGACAAGTCTCGTTACTGAATGCGTTCGTAATGATATCCAGCAGGCAGACGTGATGACGCAGGCTACTACCAACTTTTATAGATGACTGTACCACTTTTCTAATGTGCCATCGCGTTCTCCTTAACCGCTTAATTTATGACCGCTCGCTGACACCTCTATAGCTCAGGGCAATTTATAACCACTGAAATTGGACGTAAGTATTACAATTTTCTGAGAATTCTGAATTACCGTCTGCTGACAGAATACGCCTGAGGTGGGCATGCGCGGAAAAACATAAGAATCTAGGATTTGTTTTGACAGTTTCTTGCATAAACAGCCCACTAATGTAAACAATGTAAGCAATGTTCACAACCCCCTCCCTATTTTCTTCTTCTTCTCCTAATCCAAGAAACATGTTAAAAAAAGTATGATTGTAATGACAAAGGTCACGGACACCAGAGTCTGTGGAGTGGCGTGGAGAGTGAAATTAATAAAAAAATAACAGCCCACTAAAAATGTTCCCACAACTGGGAGTCGGGGCCTTCTCTCGCAAGGAGAGAGAGACTCAAGGCTATAATCCACCAAGATGACTTTCGGCGCTTTTTCCTTCGCTGTTTTTAAGTTAGCGGCATCACGCACATGACTCCGAAAAGACAGTGGTGCAGGTGGGATTTGAACCCGGGGGCTCAGATTTAGCAGTCGCCGTTCTTCCGATTAGACCAGCCGTAACTTAAGTTAGAAAAATAAGTTAGAGAATAAGATCACAGAGACGCAAATCAGAGCATTTGTGGAAATAATCCCGCGCATCGCTAGTGAAAGTGAAGTATGGTGCAATATACATGCGGTAGCGTTCACAAATTTTTGGTTAGTCAAGTCCCGTCAAATCATCTCATTTCGTACCTTTGTGCAAGGCTTCTGCGAGTCAAACTCTTGTTAAATCTATATATATAAAAATCAACGCCACTTTTCGTTGTAAGTGAACTCCTCCTAAACGGCTGGACCGATTTGAATGTTTTACGTTAGAGACGTTTGGGTAGGGCCCTGGATGGTTTAGATTCACATATCACCCCAGCAGATGGCGCTGCAGTTGGTTTCTAGGTTATTATCCGAGCGAAGCCGGAATGGGCCGCTAGTAAAAAATAAATGTCCTGTCTTTTCGGGTTATATTATACTACCAGCGGCCCGCGGTTTTCTCGCGCAGTTCCGTTCCCGCCTAGCCTCTGACCTATTTTCTACTATAACCAGCAGGTCTACTACGAAGTCCGATAAACGATATATCGGCCGAAGCTATGGACGTTTTATACCACGAAACACAATCGGTCGGTCGATGACACAAAGACTGTCAAATCAGCGTCGGTCGGAATGAACGAAACGCCCGATCAGATCAACCAACAGATTGTGCTTCGTGGTATAAAACGTCCATAACTTCGGCCGATATATCGTTTATCGGACTTCGTAGTAGACCTCCAAGTTCCAACTCGATCTATTCGGACGTTCCGACCTGATTGAGCAACAAACATACAAACGTCTAAGCATCCAAACTTTCACATTTATAGACCATTAGTAGATATATGTTTTTGGTCCTTTTGTATTATATTTAAGTAAGGCCATATTTATCTTTGTCCCAAATCTTTAATTCACTTCCTTTGTGACGTCAAAAGAATTTAAAGGGATGCAACCAAATCCAATTCTGTGTTAGGCTTATTATAATTTAAAAAAAAACGCGTTACGCATTCAGAATGAACACAAATTATAACTTAAAGAGTAGGATAAAAAAATAGTTTGCCACAAAAAATGCATATCTAATTTTATAAGGGACCCAACACGCTAGATCTACTGTCTCTTATGTCATCAACCAGATACAAAGATGCGCACACGCAATCGAGACGGGTTAGCGTACTTGCCGGCATCCTATAGATAATCGAATCGACGACAGATCAACAATTATCGAGAGAAAGAACCCCGTATCTATAGTTACATAATTATCGTGGATCTGTGATTGAGAGCAAATCTCATTCCTACTTATTAGTCTTCTTGCTGACTATCTACTGTTACTATGGTTAATGAGCTAATTCTGTAGCATATTGGATGGGAACTATGGTTATGGAGTTATGGTTATGTATGGAGTGATTTGTGTAATAAAAGAGTTAGTTTGAGTATGTTGCGCAGGAGCGGTCGCATCCTCCCAAAATTTAATTTGAGTAATAATTGTACAATATGAAATAATGATGAGTTAAAAAGATTTTACTAGTAGCAATGGTATTAAAATAGCTTGTAAACTTGCTGACTACTTATCTACTACTGTTACTATAGATAATGAGCTGTAATTCTGTAGCGTATAAGATGGGAACTATGGTAATGGAGTTATGTTTCATATCTTGAATGGAGGCCTGATTTGTGATAAAGTAAGTATGTTGCGGTAGCTTAAATAGCAATGCCAAAGGGTAGATGATTTTCCAGGATTTTAATTATTGTTACTTTAGACCCTGGACTGATTTTAATGATTTTTTTAATGTAGGTAAATGTCACCGTAGAATTATCAACACCGTCAGATTATAATCTAACGTGTGAGATTATAATCTCACGGTAGGTTAGAATTAGTTTATAATCTGACGTCGTTAGATCATAATCTGATGGTTTTACAATGTCATGGTGACATAATATACATTTATGTTGGGTGTAAGAATAGTCAGTAAAGTATTTTCACCTTCCTGTCTCCACTTTTAATTTTTTAATCGTGATTTTATTTATGGACCAACAATATCGAAATAATTTAAGCGTAATTAGTTTTATGAGTATTTAGCTTTTAATTTGTCTGATTTGTTCATTAATTTAATTTCAACCCCTTATATGAAATGTTACGTTACATTGGCATTTTATACGATAGAAAATTTATATGGTCAAACTAAGTTTGCTGGGTAAGCAAATGATTTACAAACTTAGTTACACAATGTACTTATGTAATAAATACAGGTAATTTTACTAATATCAAAATACAAAAGTGTGTATGCATCAATGTTTGTTACTCTTTAGAGCAAAGCTACGAGTACATAGAAATATAAGACTGGAATAACACATAAAATATGCTGCTTTTTATCCCGGTAAAATAACGGGAATGGGAGTTATGCGAGTGAAACCGAAGGATGCTATAAATACTTACACAAAAAATCTATGTGAACGAACGCGCCATCTAAATGTAATAGTCGATTTTTTTTTGCAAATGCAATAATAGGTTTATATTTGACCGCAATCTCGCCTGATGTTAAGCGACGATGCGGTATAAGATGGAGCATACTTACTAAGAAGAAACCGATTCGTACTCGAACAGACAGACAGTATAGACAATTCCTTGACTCAGTTTTCAAGAGCTTATATAACTGCAATTTACTATGCGTATGAAAAAATCCGTGACGATACAAATATACTTTCTAGATTGCAGTATGACGCGTTGTCTCAAAATTAAAGAATGGGGTCAGACGGATCCTTTTTTTTAGCTACGTCTGTCGCAAGTTATTGTCAAATGTTTGCAGACTTCACGCCGGTTTGAGGTCTTTTCATAATTTCGCATTTCCAATACATCACGACACACGTAATCTCTTAGACGAAAGAATCTGTGATTCTTTTGTGCTGAAGACAAAGGTGTAGTAAAATTTTTACATTTTACATAAGGGTAATGTTGTATCCGACTTTTGAATCATCGTCTAAAACTTCAATAATTTACATATATGCTCTCTCTGTTCTTAAACATTAGGTATCCGTTTTTAACCGACTCCCAAAAAAGAGGAGGTTACCGATTCGGGTGTTTTTTATGTGTGTTATGCGATAGCGCATCCAATTATGAACCGATTTTGGTGTTTCTTTTCTTGTTTTGGTAGATCATAGTTCAGAGGCACCGATTATCGGTTTCACTTTCAAATATTTATATGGGACTACACATAAAATATTTATATGGGACTACACATAAAATATTTATATGGGACTACACATAAAATTTTTAACGAAATCGGTGTAGCGGTTTTGGAAATATTAACAAAAAACAGCTAAAAATCACCTCGATGACATGACTGCTTACTTTTGAATATGGTGAAAGGCCTGAATTTTATATTAAATTGAAGTCGATTTTTTTAAAGAAAATAGATTATTATGTCTGCGATCTTAATTTATAGAAACCCACTGTCATGATATTTTCCAGTGAACTCTTCGCCATTTTTTTTAAATAGTTTAGTGTAACGAGATGAGCAGGTAAGGTAAGCGTGATGGTAAACAACATGCCTGCCCATAACAATGCTAGTCAGTGATTTGGATATGAAAAATCCAACAACTGGGTAGGATTAGAACATAGATATTTTTAATAGATATGTTACCCAACAAATATAAAAAAATTGGCGGTCATAGAAATTGCCGATAGAAGTGACTTTTGAGTCACTCAGAATTTGATAGCTTGCTTTGGAAAATACGCGGGTGAAACCGGAGGGCGTGGTCATGGGATTGCTGACGCATTAATTGCAATGGGAAATGCTAATGCATTTCTAAATGGCCAATGACCATGGTCCCGAGTTTACCCGAAGATTTCTTATCATTCGCGAGAGTGACGCTAGAGTTGAACTCACACTAAAACACTAATAGAATAGCCCGTGGGCTTTTTTAGGGTTCCGTAGCCAAATGGCAAAATACGGGACCCTTATAGATTCGTCATGTCTCTCTGTCTGTCTGTCTGTCTCTTTGTCCGTCCGTATGTCACAGCCACTTTTCTTCGAAACTATAAGAGCTATACTATTGAAACTTCTTAAGTAGATGTAATCTGTGAACCGCATTAAGATTTTGATCCAAAAATAGAAAAAAATATTATATTAATAATTATTTAATTACTAGTTAAATATTGGTAAATAAATATGTTTTAAATCCACTGAATTTAACCTTAAATCGCATTTCACATTTAACACATGCAAATGTCCCTTCATAAATCTTCCCGTGTATGAAGTAAATAATGCCAAAGATCTACCATCCCATAATTCTCTCGATTACCTCACACCGCCCGATGTTATCGCCGTCTGTTGAGACACGAGAGAACCCACGTGGATTGTTTATAGTAAAGTGCTAATTAGGGTCATTTTGTGGTATTTTCATTGTGTGAAATTGAGGTCGGTAGGAAGATTGGATGAATGGTCTCGTTAGTATAACTTATTCTAATTTATAATAATAAAGTTAATATGCTGTACTGACTATCTGTCATGTATGATTTTATTAGGAATACCTATTTGTTTCAGGAATAAGTTTATGAAACAATTTTCTAGGAATTAGTTATTTTAGAGGGAGTTTTTGGAATTAAAAATGTATAGTGGTATGTGATAGGAGAATGAGAAGGAGCCAAATTGTTATTTACCTTTTTTTTCTAATATAAGTAAAACAAGATTTGATTTTTTCTGCTGTCTTCCAGTTCTGCGCACTTAGATTGTTGAGGCGTTTTTATAAGATAAAATAAAGATTCCTTACCAATATAGATGGCGCCTAGCATATAAGAAAAAAAACTTTTATTGTGGCAAAAAATTATACAACTTGTCTTACATGCTATTACAATCTAAATTTCAAGCAATAAGGATGTCAACACTAATTACCTATTAATGTTTTCTAACTCTACATTTTGTCATATCTTGATCATATTATGTCTAAATCTAAGGTCCGCATACTATAGGTATATATATCATTTAGGTGTGGGTCAGCTACGTCCTAATTATCACTTTGCAATAATAAATTGAATAAATAATGAAAAACAATGTAAAATAACAGAAAATAAATTAATGATGCGTTTGACTAATTGTTGTTCAATGTTCATATATGTTTGTTGAAAAAATAAATAGAGAAATCTTCACACCAATCGTCGTCCAGATAATTAATGGCACCTATACAGTGCACAAAGCTTCCTCTTCTACTATGAGGTAAGGCTTTGCTTCTTATTTTTGGGCGGTATTTAAAATAAGAACATCAGATTATTTCGTGACCTTAACTTCAATGTGTTAAAATCGCATAGGAAGCAAACAATTCCTTGGATTAAACAACATAAAAGTAAAAGGAACGTTATCACTTAAACCAGTTTCGGATCGGTTTTACGTTTGCAAAACAACTACATTTTCAAAGTCAAGGCCATATGACGGCAAAAGTATTTTTTAATTTTATTATTTTTTCTCTATATTTAAAAAATCTATACAGCACTGACAAAGTTGTAATACTGAAGTACATTTCAAAGGAATGTTGTATTTAATATTAAATTATTTATAATGAACTTAGAAAGACAGGGTGGAAATCTGTGAAAGAGGTGATGATTCAAAGAGATACTGAATAGTAAAAATATTGCTATTTGCAGGTAAGATAAGATGATACAAAACATTTTAAAAGTTACCCTTATAAACTGACCTCCTTGAGAGGCATGCAATATGTCTAGCAAGACAATCTGTTTTAGTCTTAATAACAATGAAAAAAAAAATAGTCAGCTGGTTAAGATCTTTTTCCTCATCTTCTTTTCATCTATGGTTTTTATTCGGTTGTATACCAACGTAGTTCCCGTTCCCGCTATCTCTACCAGAATGTGATTATTTATTATTTGTTCCTAACGATGATCTAACTCTATGTTGACATAACTGATATAACTGTATTCCAAGTTTAAGCCTTATCGAACATCCAAACTTGAATTGAGGAGTTGAATGGAGGAAGCAGACATGTTTTTGTGTGACCCCGTGTATTTCGGAACGAAGGGGAGACCAGAACAAACAAGAGTATGTTTTCAAAGAAAAAAGACTCGACATTGACATCATCTGTTTAATTGAATGGCGTCATCTATAAAAAAATGGCTGCTAACATTTTTTTTTTTAATTTGTCTCATGCATATAATACTACTCGTAATTAAAATTTTCAGGTAGTCGTAGTAGGTATAGCTTGAAAATGCATGATTTGTTCATAGATCAAAACAAGCCTTTGCTCTGTTAGATTTACATAGTCAGAAGATGTGTCGTACCTTGTTCTATGCAATCTAATAATGTATTGAACTAATTGGACACTAGCAAGGTCCCGCGGTTTTACCCGCGTAGTTCCCGTTCCCGCTACTTTTTCGGGATAAAAAGTAGCCTACGTATTCTCCCAGACTATAATATAACTGTGTCCCAAATTTCAGCCCGATCTGTTCATACGGTACATCGTGATTGAGCTACAAACGTCTAAATATCCAAACATACATACATTGATATTTATAATATAAGGTAGCGGTTCGCGCGAGACCGCGATACGAGACCGCGACAGGAGACCGCTACCGGAGACCGCGACAGGCACTTGACATTATAGTTTTGTATGGACGCCAGTTTGCGCCGACACCGCAATAGGAGACCGAGACACGTGTCGCGGTCTCCGGTCTCGGTCCCGTGTCGTGGTCACAGCGCGAACCTGCACCTTAAAACTGTGCGTCACTGTGAAATTGTATCTATCGTCTATTAGATTATAACATCTATCGCCGTTAGATTATTAACCCTTGAGGTGCTTGGTGGACAAAACTCACACGGCGTGCTTGGTACGGTCCATTAAACCTGTAAGCAAAGTCTGTCTTTTTCGAGTAATTAAATGACGAATCTGACGTAATTTCAAGTATTTGGTGATTTTTAATATTGTCTTCTGTGGTAAAGTAAAAAAGGTATATGTTTTTTAACTAATCTGATCTGGCGTAAGCTTATATAACATACAAGATAACAAATTTTACTGTGAACGGGAAAATATATGAGAATATTAAGTAGTCCAAGTACCTACCCTGCGCGCGTTGCTTTGCCACCTGTCGAAAATTGGCACCAACTCAGAAACTTTCCTGGGCTCAAGCACACAACAACTTTGCTATACATTTAATCAAATGCAAGGTTTACGATTTTATAAAGTACTAGCTGTACCCTGCTACGCTTCGCCGTGGCGCATTGTGATGTAAAAATTAGATAAAAACAATCCTTGATGCGGATTATATTTCATTCTAAAATTTCAGCTCGATCGGAGCAGAACTTTTTAAGTTTTTGAAGCGTACACAAACCAACATAACATTTTTATATATAGAGATATACATACAAACATTCATTTTTATATATGTATGTAGAAACACAATTCGATTTCTTCAGCGTACTCCTACGAGTACGCTGAAGAAATCGAGTTGTGTATTTATGCAGATTAGCTACTACTAGCTAATCTGCATAAATCCATTGAACGGATCTTTTTTTAAACAAATCCAGTTTGGTATCGTTTTCACGTTCGTAAAATGAGAGAATGTTTTCAAAGTCAAGGCCAACGGTTTGAGAGCGAAAGTAACAATTATTTAACGCACGCTTCGCCGCACACAAGAACTCACGATATGTTAACAATACGTAAGGTTTCTGAACTCAGAAAACGGTAGTTGTTTGTGGCCTATTTAGGTTATTTTTGTAGAAAGAGACGTGCACTACATAGGTACACATCACTAGCAGTTCATTCCGGCTTCGCCCGTGGTATGATGAAGGGAGCTATATTGGCTATTTAGGTAAGTAGGTAATATATTTTAAAGGGAATAATACTTCAAAGTGCACTATGCAAGGAAATTTCAAGAGACAGCGCTATCGAGTTGGTATGAGTGTGAGAGGAGGCGATAGCGCTGTCTCTTAAATTTCCTTGCATAGAGAACAGTGTGGTATTCTATTTAAAATAAATCACCTACTTACCTAAATCACCAATATACCTCCCTTCACCCTACATAATATAGCCTCAGTAATTACGTGAATATCCAACAGTGAAATAAGATTTGAAACCGGGGGTTTACCGTCGAACGAAAAATTTCTTAGCTTTGATATTTCTCACTCTTTTCTTTTCACTTGATATGACAATAGTTAGAGATGGCAATAGTAAAGCCAAAGCCTTAGTTAGGCGTTAGAAGGCTCGGTCCAGTAGTTTTTGAGATTAGCGCGTTCAAACAAAATACTTTTTCAGTTGTACCTATAATATTAGTAGATAAATTAATATAAGTACCTGGGTGACCTAGCTAGCTTTGCTCGGTTATTTAGATATATACTGATTTTCTAAACATAAAAAATTGAACTTTTAAGAATAAAGGCGGCCGGTTGGATTCGAACCCGGACCTACCGTATTATGACCGCCCATCTTTCCGACTGAGCTAATATACGGTCGCGCGACGTCGCGAAATTTACCGTCGCATTCTAATCTTTATATAACAATTTTTCATTGTCTAAAAACGGAGTTTTTTAAAAGTAAAACCTGGCTAGATCGATTTAAATAAATAAATATTGGTGGACAATTCACACACAACACCATCTGACCCCAAACTAAGCAAAGCTTGTGTGATGGCAGCCAGATAGCTGATATAATACTTATATAGTTTTAAATACATACTTATTATACATGAAACACCCAGACACAGTGCAAACATTTGAATTAATCACACAAATATTTGCACTGGGTGGGGATCGAACCCACGACCCTCGGCTTCGCAGGCAGAGCTACTACCAACTAAGCCACTAGGGCAGTCAAAATTAAATTTAATTTAATTTAATAAATTAAATTTATCGTCCCCGAAACCCCCTGTATACATAATTTCATTAAAATCGTTCGAGCCGTTTCCTAGATTCAGATTCTATTCCTATGTATATCCCAACAATAATCGCTCGTTTAAAGGTATAACATGTAACTATGTGAACATGTATCATCAGTCAAATCTATCGTCACTTAGAGATAAAAGGTTAACGGTGAAAGGAATCTTTATTTAAATAGATTAATAACATACAGATACAACCAAACATTAAAACAAACGAAAAAGTTGAAACCATAAAATAGGCAAGATATCTACGCAGCTCTTTATATTTCCATTGTTTGGGCTCCGGGTCTTCTCTCACAAAGAGAGAGTCAAAGACACGATCCACCACGCTTATCAATTGTAGGTTGTATGACGAATGTCCTCCAAATACGTGGACACTTATCATCCACCATCATTATCATCAACCCGAAAGAAACCAAGAAAGCCATCTTTCGAGGATATGCGTAATTGGACAACTCGCACTTGACTAGCGTGGAGAATGGGCTTGATACTTATCGTGTAAGAGAAGACCCAAATACTCATAGGCAAAAGACTCATAGGCAATGACGCTCTTGTGCGTAAAGACTTCAAAGTCTTGATCATCGCCGCAAAATCGCTAGCTTATCGGTTTTTATCGGATACACTTCGAGAGTGTGCACCTGATCTGCATGATCTAATACCACCTTGCCCTTTCTTCTATCGGACTTCTCGTTCCACAAAAGGGCGACATCGTTTCATGGTTGATGTTCCAAAACGCGAACGAAGAGGTTTGATTCCACGTTTGTGATAAGAACGTCTAGGTTGTGGAATGCGTTGCCTGAGTGGGTTTTCCTGATGTTTACAATCTTGGTGTCTTCAAATCGAGAGTGAATCGGTTTCTTCTAGGTAAGCACGCTCCATCGTAGATCTCATCATCGCTTAACATCAGGCGAGATGGTGGTCAAGTGCAAACCTATTATAGTTAAAAAAAAAAAAAAGACCCCAAATCCCAGCAGTGTGAATAAAAAATAGAGTGTTTATGCTGATGACAAAACCAGAAACATGAAATTAAAACCTCTTCTCTCTGTTGAACCTGGAGTTAGCTAAATTACCTTCGCAAAAAAAAACTATTGACACAGATATCTAAGCACATGTATTTCCTAGTTTACATGCCAAATTAGATTATTAATCGCTCTAGGCATTATAAAACAGGCTTAAAATAGCACCTTGAAAACGATTCGCGGCAGAAACTGATTTAAAGTGCCATTAGAACAAGTTTTATGAATCATTTTACTGCGGTGATGTAAGTTATGCAAGCTCGTGCATATTTATAGAACGGTATAAATCAACATTTTTGTGGTGAACGTTCGAAATTAATGCTTTTTGTACTTTTTGACTACTCTTTGAATACGATATGTCAGAATTGCCAGCACCTTAAAGTACATATCCAGGCTTACATTTACCAAAAATGTTTTTGAAGATACAGACTGCACAAACAAAATGTGTACCTAATAGTAAGCGACACCAACATTTGTGTTGGTTTGTTGACAGACGCTTTGAAACTCTATCTTGGGAGTTTTAAAGCGCAAAGCAAAACGGCCGACGGAAAGTGTCTGGGAGTATTGGGGCCTTATTTTTAAAGATATTGCCTATAACATACGTGAAAATCAGTTATCAGAAAATACGTGAAGTAAGTAATGCATCTTCTAGATCCCATTTCTCAAAATAGGCCGTCTAAGCAAGTTAGCGGGTAAGCATGTGTTCTTAGTACGTACTAACTCTACTCAATCGTCCACATTTCATCCATCAGAAAACACGTGACGTCTGGCGGCCCTGGGATCTTACTCTACTAGTCAAGCACTGCGATGATGATTTATTTATTTGCGCAATAAGATAAACAAAAGAGAAACGTACATATTCTTTCTCTGGAAACTTCCTTTAAAGTGAAACGAAATTGTTTCGACATCATTACTTACCGGTAGAACATCCGACAAAAACGTGAGCATTTCAGTCCATATTATTATTTATTAAATTTCAAACTCTATTAATTCTAAGTTCGAGCTACTCATTCATTTGCTCTACTTCCTCGCTCATTTAAAATTCGTCTAATAAATTCAAATTACATAACAGCCATTAAAACAAATGAATTCACGCACAATTACCAAAACAAAACACGAAAACTAACGCAAATAAAAAAGCAATTAATCTTACAATCGTTCTCTAGCTGGTAAAACTATGCGCATGCGCGAGTGTAGGAAGCGGGCGTGAAAACGATGCTAATACCAGGTTGTTCTCATAGGATACGCCTAATGGAAAGTTTGAGGATTTCCGCCTGTATGTCGATTTTTGAAATGAAACTTCTTTGGTCACTTTGAATATTTTTTGGTTGGCGAACAATCTAAGTTCACGTCATTTGTGTGCTAATTTTGGGCGGCGGTGTAGTAACGTAGCGTCGTACTAGTATTTGCTACAACTCCGCTCAACACTCCTTCTCTATCTAAACTACAAGTGTGTGAGATTTTATAACCCTCCGTCCGCGTCATATTAGTAAAAATGGCTACAAAGTTTTTGCTTAACGTAGGTATAAATTCACATACCTATATATAAATTACTAGCTGTACCCTTCCACGCTTCGCTGTGGCACATTGTGATGCAAAAATTTTATAAAAACAATCCTTGATACGGATTATATATCATTTTCAAATTTCACCTGGATCGGTGCAGAACTTTTTGAGATTTTGAAGCGTACACAAACCAACACAACATTTTTATACATAGAGATTATTATAAGACATTTTCATTAAATTTATTGTTTTCGTGTGGAATTATTTGTTTTTTGCTTAATCTCATTTCGTGTTATTGATATTACTTTTTTTGACATTCTCCTATGTAATTTGATTGGACGTATACTATTTGTATGAATAGAGATGATTTTGATTTCGTCAGTATTACATTACAGATAGGAGAATAACTAATATAGTATTTAATGTTTATATTGTACGGGGCTTATTCACGATATAATTCATTGTTTAACCAAGACGTTTCGGCAGCTTTATAACCGCCGTGGTCACGAGAAGACTCAACATAAACATTTTGTGTTCAAATCGCGGGAGTTTAAAAACAATATTATCTAATAGAGTATTGTTCCTAAGTAATGTTTAGGAATACCGATGTTGGTCGTAGCTACAAAAAGCTTCTGTCAGCTGATCATATCGTTTCCAACTACCCTCGCACAATTAAAACTAAGTAGTGTAAGCATGTGAACTCCGTGAGATGGTTGAGCACGAAGAAGATAATACTACGAGATCCGACGATTACTCTAGAAAATTAATCCTTTGGAGAGCTGAATCGTGCTAACAAATTGGACACACGCGGTTGGAGCCTTGGAGACTTACTTAGAGTACCTACTTCAAAGGTTATTCCGTTTAAATTTTTTACCGACTTCAAATAGTTCGTTCTTATTTCGTTTGTATGTTTTTTGTTACGCGAAACCTTTGCCAATGGGGCGTTTTCATGATGCAAAAAGACCTGTCAAAGACAGTTCCCAATTTCACCATAGGTGGCGCCAATGTTTTATTTTGTTACCGAAATTTCACAAAAACAAACAGTGGTGCCACACTTGGCAAAATTTAGAACTATTTTTGACAAGTAAATTTGCATCTGAAAAACGCTACATTGTCAATCGATTATTTTTTGTTTAGTAGATCATAGTGGTTTATTCCGAACCTGACCCACTACATTAGGTTAGGTACAGAAAATAAAAATTCATTCCCAACCTAACCCTCTTCCTAACCTGACCCGAAAACCATGATGAGGTTTATTTCGAACCTGACCCGCTACCGGGTTAGGTTAGGAACAAACAGCAAAAGTGATTGATTTTTTTCATTACGAACGTAACCCTCTTCTAAACCTGAGCCGGAAATAATGTTCCTAAGTTAACCTCGAATCTACAACCCTACCTAGTACGTTATTAGTCCTATGGTTCCTGGAGTTAGGGCTTTTTTTTAGTAATCGGGTCAGGTTCGGAACTTCATTTCGGGTCAGGTTAGGAAGAGGGTTAGGTTGGGAATGAAAATTAATATTTTTTTGCTGTTCCTAACCTAACCCGGTAGCGGGTCAGGTTTTCGGGTCAGGTCCGGAATAAACCATCATAGTCGATATCAGAAGTAGTCCCATATAAATTATCTATACTAATTTTATAAAGCTGAAGAGTTTGTTTGTTTGTTTGAACGTTAGGATCTCGGGAAGTACTGGTCTGAATTGAAAGATTATTTTTCAATTCGATAGTCCATTTATCGAGGAAAACTATTAATAGAAACGGAGCATGAATCAAGAATGTAACAAAATCGGGAAAAATATTCTTTTTTGAGAGTTTTTGTACGTTTTGTGCTTTGACATGACACAACAGCATGTGTCATGTGTGTCAGATTACACACATCTCACCTTTGATTAAACACCTCCCTTTGCTAATCAAATTTGTTTCTGAATCTGAGATGGTACGACCAATTTCCGACAGGTGGCGTAGCAGGTAGCTGAAGAGATGTTTTGTTTGAAAGCGATATTCTCAGGAATGAATGAACCGATTTCTGTCATTCTTTCACCGTTGGATATGTACGGGATCCTGATGAGTGCTATATAATGTACCACGGGCGAAGCCGGGTCGGACATGTAGCAAATAAGGGGCAAATACGGTGCAAGGGCTATTGAAAAAGTCGACGATATTTTCGCTAACGCCGAAACTTCCTTATCTCATTGATGATACGTATACATACGATTTACTTTGCTTGGTTTCACAAAATGTATGTATGTATGAAACTTAGTCAAGAAGTCAATATTCACGATTTATGACATTTTAAAGTGAAGTGATTCCAACAAATGCATCTGTATACATTTGTTATTACCATTTGCTTTAATACTTAAGAAAAACATCAACAGAAAACCGGAAGGTCCCAAAAGAGACACGTTTTAAGGACGGTGTTTTGCCAGCCCGTATTTGGTCTTAACTCTTTTCTTGTGTCAGATATATGTATGTATGTATATAACATAATAGATAGATACATACATTTGCATCAATCTAGATCATCAAAAGTTCATATAATAAAATTGGACCTTAAAATCATCCTGACTATTATGAAAAGTGTTATATTGAACCGCAGCTAAAAGCTCAATCATGACACTGTAATAAAATAATAGATTAGGTACCAATAAAATTGAATCATCTTTATCAAATCTATGTCGAGGTCAAGGTGTGTTTTACGGATAGCCGTGCGTACACGACGGTACTTCTTCGTCTTCTTCTAAAAAGTATTTTTCGATTCGATATAAGATTTCTATATAAGTACGTACATGCTAGAAATATTTATGTATTTGAACACACAACAACGACAAGAACACAAGTCAACTTTTTGTACCCCTTTTTACAAATATTACAACGATGGAGGAGTATCGCAGTATTGGGAGATCGCTCAAATAAATATCTTGTATTTGTATTGTATCCACGGTAAATAAATATCTTGTATTTGTACTGTATCCACGGTTCATAAATGTATTGTATTTGTACTTTCCATGGTACTTCTGTGTATGATAATTATGCATTTAAAAATAAATAAGTATTATATCAGCAATCAATGAAGTTACGGCTGGTCTAGTCGGCAGAACGGCGCCTGCCGATCCGGAGACCCGGAGTTCAAACCCCACACGCACCACTGTCTTTTCGAAGTCATGTGCTAATGCCGCTAACTTAAAACGGTGAAGGAAAACATCGTGAGAAAACCGACATGTATCTAGAACCTTTCGAAGTCATTTGTCATCCACCAACTCGCTCTGGGCCAGCGTGGTAGACTATGACCTTAACTCTCATGCGAGAGAAGGCCCGAGTCCCAGCAGCGGGAACATTTAGTGGGCTGTTGATGATGATGATGATATCAGCAATCTGGCTCCCATAGTAGGTACAAGTTTTGCTTAGTTTGGGGCTAGATGTTGTGTGTGAAATTTCCATCAATATTTATTTATTTATCCTACTAATATTATAAATGTCAAAGTTTTGATGTTTGTTACTTAATCATGGTGGAACGGCTAAACGAATCGGGTAAAAATTTGGAATACATGCTGTTAGCGTACAGCCATGGACTATACATTGACTAACACATAGGCTACTTTTCACCACGTAAAAACTAGAAAAACGGGAATTACGCGGAAAACGGGAATTAGCTCGCCTAATTCTATCTAATAATCTAATAATATATAATAAACAAATGAGAGGTCCAAAAGAACTTAAAACAGTGTCTGTAAAGCTTAGTGTACGAACAGAGACAGCACCTAATATAAATTATATTACAATGATTCGTCATGCTGAAAGGTGCTCGTCCTCATTAGTACGTAGAAGTCACGATTATCTCACACCAATAAATATAAAACAAATAATCGATTCACGATCCATCATTTCTTGTATCCTTGACATCCAACCGAATAACAAACGATTAAAAGGTTGTTAAATACAAAGAAGCAAACACAATACCGAAATTGCGTGAAGATAGTATCTTAGATTTTACTAATGCTCATCGTATGAGTTCAAATTGCATTCAATAACTTATATCGTAAACATATGAACACTTTTTAATAATAAATAATAACATATTTATAATCCACTTAAACATACTCGTATATATTCAAAGTTAATTAACGATTTACTAAAATTAGGCCATGAGAGGTTTTTGAATAAGAACTTGAATTTGAGTAGTCCTCCTAATTTTTTCAACAACCTCAAAAACGAAAGCTTTAAATTCTTCGGAATAATTTGTTTTCTTTTTATAATATTTGTAATACACATTCGTCTAATTATAAATGAGAGAACTTTATGTTAATGAAACAAGTATAAAATTTACATTAAATCGATAATAAACAAACATACAACGTCTGTATGTCAAACCCATGCTAGTGTATTTCTTACACACGCATGAAAAATATACTCTTATGTGTATCGTTAAAGCCAGTTGAGTTTGAGCCAAAAAAAAAAATTGAGTACTGCTTAATTTGGTTTATGATCTTTGCACTTGGCGATCACTAGTTGTAGTCATTATACAACTTCATAGAGACATCCAGGGCTCATTTTACTAAACCACGTTAAAAAGTTTATTACACTTATTTAAATTTTGTCAATTGAATTTAGTAAAATTGAAATTTCATACAGTAAGCTAGAAATACTTAAAAACAAGGATTGCTTGCATTTAACTTGCTTATTCTAAATACAATCGACTTATCTTGCTTGTAAAAAGTCTTCTGTCATTCATAAGCTGTCAAGATCAAATCAATAGTAAAGTACAGTTTCAATTTTAGTTTGAAAACTAACGTGGTTACTAAACATTTTAAATGAAAACACGGGTAACTCACGTTTGATATAGTCAGTCTAGTCCGACTCAAGTTTCTGAAACGAGAAGCGAACACGCGCGCGCACTCTCCTTGAAAAAGATCGCCGGACATGATCGAAACTTGAGTCGGACTGGACTGACTATATCAAAAGTGAGTTACCCGTGTATTTATTTAAAATACAGTTTCAATGTTAGGATTATGACTAATAATACTTCCTCTCAAATCCACGGAGTTATGATCTGCATCAAGCTTCGACCATCACGTCTCACGGGCTCAGTTATGTAAAGATGAGTTTGACTTTCCAAATAGAAAGGATAATGAATGCTCCATTAATAATGGTACAAGCTGTCTAGAAAAAATGCAGTGTCTAGAATTTTGATTTGATAACATATCTGGGTAACTAAAAGGTCATAATTAATGAATTATCTGTCTAAAGAGATGAAAGGCGATTTAGTTCTTAATATGGTAATGTGGGTATATGTAAGCGCGAATACACTCTCAATCTATTTATCGTATAGGTATGTTCATAAACCTTTTACAATCAACTATCTACACTTTTTATAACGAGCTGCCTTTAGCAACATAGTTCACAATTACAGCTAAAGTCACAGTTTTAATTGTTGCCCAAATTCTTTTTATTAATTTATTCTTTGCCAAAATGGGTACAAACAAATGTATTGTGATCTTACATTATTGGACGTTATTGAAGGGCATGGGGATTCTAACCTACGACTTCATGATTGCGAATACAGAAGTTCTACCCACTAGACCACCGCGGCTTTTAAATCCAATCCTTTTTTTTTACTTGTATAGGTTCACAATTGACCGCCATCTCGCCTGTTGTTAAGCGACGATGCGGTCTACGATGGAGCGTGTTTACCTAGAAAAAACCAATTCACTCTCGATTTGAAGACACAAATATTGTAACCATCGGGAAAAACCCACTCAGACAACGTATTCATAACCTTGACGTTATTATCACAAAAGTAGAGTCAAATCTCTTCGTTCGTGTCAATGTCAATGTGTCAACATCAATCAGAAAACGATCCTTATCTTTCCCACTTCCCACTAATATTACAAATGCAAATGTTTGTGTATGTAGGTACTGTATTTGTTACTCTTTCAATCAAAAACCACAAAAGAATGAATGAATGAAAACTCTTTATTGTTCACAACTTAAAATAACACAAACAATATAGGAAAATAATAAAACTAGTGAATCAGCTGGCGGCCTTATCGCTGAAAGCGATTTCTTCCAGGCAACCTTGGGGTGGAGAAAAGGATAGGAAATATAAAAACATGGTGCGCAATACAGAATCTGAAAATCAATAGCAAATCAAAAGCAATCTGAATGAAATTTGGTAGATCGGGAACAGTCGGGAATAATATATAAGCTGATTTTTGACTCGGGAAAATAACGAGATAACCTACACGAGTGATGTCGCGGGATGCCACTATTCTAAAATACATCAAACTCTAAACTCCCGTCCCATGCACGTCAGAGTCTGTGATAGATTGGTCTCAATGATGGCCCCTAATACTTTCTTTGTTACGACAAGATCAATTTCTACATAATTATACATTACATGACATTTGCTTTGTATGCTGTCATTATTCTGGTGATAAAGATTCCCCTTGTATGATGTACTCTCGAATTTTTACTGTTCAATTACTCGTTGTATCGTTCTGTCCAAAATGTGTATTATAAGACTGGAGATAACTTTCTCTGTTATTTTGTGTAATTATTTTTTTACATAGAGTAGTGGCGGGAGGATAAAGATTTGAACCCAATGGTAAGTGACACACCTGCCAATAACAGCTCAGTGCCATGAATCAAAATTTCAACATTTTGACGGTAGGATAACTGGCAAAGGTGTAGTACTTTCCCAGACGACTATGCAAAGAATCCTACTCCTACATTTATACCTACGTTGTTGCTCGAACGTCTAAGTTACGCCTGGTCTGGTCGGGAGAACGGCGACAGGCGATCCGGAGCCCCCGGTTCATATCCAACGCGCACCATTTTTCGAAGTCATGTATGTAATGCCGTTAATATAACGTGGTGGATACGCCTTGACTCTCTTCTTACAAGAGAAAGACCCGAGCCCCACCAGAGGGGGGAAGATTTAGTGACGTACTTATGCTTATGCATGATGTTTGTGACATTCTAAAAACCAACACAATATTCGCTCATCGATACATCGAAATAAACAGCAACTTCCGCCTGGGAATCAAAATAACCTTCCCATCAACAAGATTCCACACTTATCGGCTTCATCAAATCCAAATCTTTACACTAAATTCATCTTAATTCTAAACTTGGTACGTTCAAAATAAGGTGCAATATTGCAATTATTGGCCATTCTCAAGATGGAGTTAAGCAAGAGGTCGAGTTAAACATGGGCGCCGAACGAAAGCAAGGTCGGAGCCAATAGAGTACTTTACCTATGTACAGGGAGTTCTGAAATATGGATCATGACTAAATTATTTGGAGTACTTATTTTGGTATTTTTGAAGTGAACACTTATGCACCTATGTACTAAAGTTGGGACGTGCGCGTTAGCCGCTTTGTTGATGCGTGAAATCTTGTAAATTCGAATCACGGACATGTGTATAACATTGTATACTGGTAACGTATTTTGCAATATTAACGCTGTTAAACTTTAAAATTAAAAGATACAAGTTTCATCTTCTAACAACGGTCTCTACGACATCTAATTTTTTAAAGTAATCCGTGTATTAATTTATGTGACAGTGGCTTTGTCATATAGTATGTCGCAGACCTGATAACTATATAGCAATCTCTTTGCTAAATTGCTTGTGGGTTCCTGGAAGAGATCGCATTAAGCGATAAGGCCGCAAACGAGTCGCATTAGTTTTAAACCTTATCTTTAATTATTTTTCTGTATCTTTTTTGTTTTGGATTTTCAATAAAGTGTATCTTCCTTGCAATAACAACTTCTACAAAAGTAATCACAAGAAAAAAATAAAATTACCGGTTTTGGCTCACAATACCAACCCGTTAACAATTTATTAACCCACAATTGACAAAAACCCTAGAGTGAACGTGTGTATACGAGTGAATGCGCGTAGGGACTACGCACATTAGATATTTTAAAACACTCTGTATATTGGCACCTAGTTAGCTTATTACAATAAAAAAGTCATCGCTGTGACGCCGTGTCACGATTTTTTGAAGATGCGTTCTCGCACTAATGTGATACATCAAATTTACTTCATAATTTTCGACGGGTGCTGTTCTAACTCAAGAGAATGGCTATTTGTACTTGTATGTACTTAACGTCATCGTAATTGGAGCATTTGGTGTAATTTGAATAGTTGGAGTACTAGATATGGTTTTGTTTCAATTTTCTTTATGGCCTTATATATTTTTACTCTACGTACCTAATTATATAATCCAACCTTGAAGAATAGTATCTAAAATAATATTAATTTATCTGTTTTTAATTTATCACCTATTTTGTTATTTCATATTTCGTCTAAATTGGTACAGTTAATGAGAGAGATATTATTCAATCATTTTTTCTGAAAATAATAAAGGCTTAAGATATAACATATATAGATTTCATTTGTTTACAACCTAGAGCGGTTTTATTGATTTTGTTTTTTCTCGAAATTCATATTGCCTGTGAAAGTTAAAACACATTTATGCCTAACCTTATTAATTCTACCAATTCCCATTTAATTCTGAAATTCTCTCAAAGACACAATTATCTATCAAGACAAGGTAACTCTTTTGTTTTTTAATCACTATGGTACAGTGCGTTACAGTCTATTTAGCCTCACTGTAAACAGATCGAGGATGTATAAGTCCGTGTCTTTAGCAAATTGAGCCGTAGCGCCACATATTTTCTTCCCTACATCGTAGTGGAAACGCGATAAATGGAAGTGTAGTTTAAGAATTTCGCCACAAATCTTGAGTGGTGGCTCTCTGCATATGGTGGCGGTGGTGGATGTACTCAGTAAGAGATAGCAATCGCGCAAGAGGCGTGAAACGAGATAGAAAATACGGCCTTTCATTGTTTGTGTACAATCACGTGCCATGCACTGTACTCGTACTGTTGGGGAAGGCTGATCTGATTGGTAAATGGTGCATTAAAGTTTATAGGCACATTTACGCAGAGAAGAATCACGGTTTTTTTTTTATAAAGACGTAAGACAGTTGGTATCAAATGACCTCTTCTGCTAACCTAACTTTGGGCTACCGCAAATGATCATGGTTCTAACTAGAACTAAAGTCATACATAAACATAAACGATATGTTCCCACTGCTGGTCTTTCCCTCCCAAGGAGAGAGTCAAGGTCATAATACACCACGCTGGCTAGGTGCGGGTTGGTGGATGACACATGACTTCGAAACATTCTAGCTGCATATTGGTTTCCTCACGATGTTTTCCTTCCCCGTTTTATGTTATCGGTATTACTAACGTCAATAAGAAGACCATACCAAACGTAACCAATACAATACAGGTATAAGCATTAAAAATCCGTGGTAGACTACCTAGTAAGCGGTGGACTTCACAAATACAGGTACTTTATTTTTCATATCTCCTGCTCGACAACGTCCAATTATATGTCATGAAACGTCAAAACAAAGCAAGTGATTGTGACCTTTCAAAATGCAGAGGTAAGTAATATTGAGAAGATTCCCTAGGGATTAAAATGATTTGAATTTGGAACGTTAAAGTTCGTATTAAAATTGTTACCCATAATACCATGGTAAAAAGACTTTATTAAAAACTCGAAGTTGTAATCTGTCGAACCACAAACATGAATTTTATTATAATATTTACCGCTTTTACCCCGTTTACATACATTTTTTTCCGCGATAAAAGGAGACTTGTGCTATTCCAAACTATGTTCAATCCAGCCCGTTCAGACGTTCCGACGTGATTGAGAAACAAACATCAACACTTTCGCAATTTATAATATTAATGCGACGATTACATATGTAATTTATATCAAGCTGATAATACAAAATAATTAATATGTATAAATAATTAATAACAAATATTTTGTGTACTTGACCGATATTCTCTCAGTCAAAAATAGCTTAATTACTAATTAACAACTGACGTCTATTGTTTTTGGGTTCCGTGGGCGACGCGTGAAAAAAAACATTGCAAATGTAATATTTTTTTCTATTCTCATTGATACTGTTATGTGAGATTATGCTAGTGTCAAGGAGATCACCAAATTGTTTTAATTTCTGTCGAAGTTCTCATAAGAAACGTGCAACGTATGTTCGGATGAATGTTGGTGTAAATGATTTCCATATTTTTAAGGCTATTAAAAGTTGCGTTGGAATTACTTTTATTAAGAAACCTTTTGAACTTTGTGCGTCTTAAATCATACTTCAAGTTAATAGTGATTTGATGTATGTACCTACTCAAGGCTATGTCGAAAACCCTTTCTACGCAAAGTTGTAGAGACATATCGTACTTATCCATATATTTTATTAGCAGTGCCCCGTGGTTTTACCTGCGTAGTTCCCGTTCCCTTTGTTTTTCCGGGATGAAAAGTAGTTTTTATGTTCTTTGCGACTTTTATCTATTTACATTCCAAATTTCAGCCCGATCCGTTCAGACGTTACGACATGATTGAGCAAAAAACATGCAAACATTGACATATACTCGTATTAGTAGGATTAGTAGGATAGAATTATAGTAGGAAGTAAGGCTGTATTCATTTAAATCTTTAGCAGAGACTTGGAGAAGTAGGGCCTACCACGCCTTCGCCAGTTGTTCTACTACCGATTAGTAATGTGCCAATGCCACTGAATCTCAATTGTAGGGGAATTTCTAGAGAAATTAAAGGCAATACAGAAAAAACATGTCTACAATATTTTTAACTGACTAAAAGTAATTTTTGGTCACCATAGCTTTTTACAAGCTCATGTCACATAAATAAATAATAAATAAATACTTACTGGTGGACAATTCACACACAACACCATCTGACTCCAAACTAAGCAAAGCTGGTACTAAGGTGGCCAGATAGCTGATATAACACTAAACTTATTGTAAATACATACTTATTATACATAGAAACAACCAGACACAGTACAAATATTTGTGTGATGAATTGAAATTGGGTGGGAATTGAACCCACGACCCTCGGCTTCGCAAGTTCAATCATACGTCGTATGATTTAAACAATGGTCGGCTTAATCTTCAAGTGATCAAATTATGTAACTGATATCATAAGTTGATCATTTGTCATAACACGGGCCGGTTCATTCGACCTTTGGCCTAAACGAAATTGATACAAATTATATAGCAACGATGTTGTGATTAGGAAAGTGACATAATAAGTATGTAGGTATACTATACAAGTTAAATTGTACTATACAAGTTACATAGCGCTAACAATGTATGCCTCGGATATCTATGCAATTTTTTATAGACTGCAGGCCCGTGAACAAAATGTATGGGTTAAATGAACCACCAGGAGACCTATGTTGGATGATAGAAGGGTATAAAGTAATAAGATTCAACACTATGCCGTCACTTGTAAGCCGTCCAACTGAGTGCAGTTGATGAGGGGGGGTTGTAACTCCTTGTCGCGCGATTTTTGTACCCATAAAATTTGTTCACGGGCCTGTACTCTATTATGTTTTCAAGTGATTCTTGTATTCTGTATTTAATGTGATTTGTTTTATGTTTTGATTAAATTTCCGAAATAAGGCGAATAATGATATGTTAGAATTCCTGCAAAATTCAGACTTCAAATATTTTTATGCAGTATTGTGATACAACGAAAGACATGCGTCTGTTAGTAAGTACCTGATGCTCATTACAGCACAGTGCTATGCAACTGTTTGAATATGACGAAACTTTCGTCTATTACTGAACTGCGCTCGTCTCCCAGTAAAAAAAATGTTATATTTGTCCTGTGTTTTTCAGGAAACCTTGCCATCTGAATCGGAATCCAGTAATGTTTGCACATTAGTACTTGACGGTAGAATCACTGTTAAAGGAGTTTTACAATTCCAGGCAGGCTTTACTAACAATTCTCCTAGCACAACAAAAATTAAACAATAGTTTGCTGATTATAGCCATAATTTCAGATAGTATTAATCCTCACAATACATTTAATACTTCTTGCTTTATCAATGTCCTAACCTAACATTGTGACAAGTGCATCTTAACCTTTAACATTAGGCCCGATGGCCTAATAAACCTAAATATCTTTGATTATGACATAAGATACTAGACTATTTGTTAAGCCTATTGTTAATGTCCCGACGTTGCGTTTGTTGTTCGAATCTTTTGTTATATTCAACAATGGATACCATTTTTGGGGGGAAAGGTAGAAAAATGTTAGGTACGTGTTAGGATTTGCTTTTTCGGTGTTTCAGTTCCGCATTGTTAGTGCATTGTGAGTTTTGTACATGGATAGGTATCTCTCTTCTTGGTCTGTGATGGATACGAACCAATAATTTATTTTTAACAAGACATTTTGAGATGTCAAATGTTTTTTGACATTTTTGATATGTAAAGGTCGTGTTAGTTAGTTATTTATTTCTGCTTTCTACTATAAATCAACCACAAATATGTGGACTTTTGCGAAGAAATACTAACAATATAAAAGGCATCTATCTGAAAAAACTGTCCCTGGGCAGTTGAATCAAAGATCAGATGATAGCAGCAGTCATCGTAAGACATCACACAGGCACAGCGTGCATCGAAAGGAGATTCCAGAAGGTTGCTCACTCTGAAGCCGCAATCACCAGCCACCGATAGTTTGGACTCTACCCCGCTGGCAACAGCAGTGGAGGTTTAGGTTGTTATGTTGTTTTTAGTTTTTTTAAAGTAGTACTGTATAAATCTACTAATAAATCAAATTCTATTAATATATACGAGTTAATGTTCTAGTTTGGATAATTCGATGTTTGTTGCGCAATGACGTAGGAACGGCTGGACAGATCGGGTTACAATTTTGAATACTGTCAATTTATAATCTCAATTAATACATATACCACTTTTTATCCCGAAAAAAATATGGGAGGCGGAACTACGCGGGTAAAACTGTTGGGCACTGCTAGTAAATAATTAATATTGGACTATACTTTTACACACAACACCGTCTATTTACAAACTAATCAAAGCTTACACTATGGAACTATGGAAGCCAGATATCTACGAGTAATAAAATCTTAAATACACACTAACATTACATAGAAATTACCAGACACACATCAAACTCCCGTATTCATCACAAACATGTTTGTGCGAATCGAACCCTTAATCTAAGTACCAGCTCATGAAGCAGACTTACTACCGACTAAGCTATACTAAATAGTCGTAATATAAACTTATCTATCTCTTTGCTCTGTAATTTCTCTGGCAACATTGGCCTTCAAACCGGAACACAGTAATGTTTGCATTTCTCACCCAACTCTGTTCTATGCTTGGTGGTACAATAATTGTCAAACTTACCAAATAGTTAGGTCATCCGAACGACAGGCCCTTTGCATTTCATAATTGGAGCAGCATTTAGCACTCGTCTCCATTTCGCGCCGTGTCCCAATATCTATCAGAACAATGGTTCCCACGAGAGATGGCGTACTTATATAACCGCGTTCTGGGAAAAGCGATGTTGGCACTACGACGCAATGATTAAAACATTTTGGGGCGTGCGAAAGTAACAATTTTGTAAAAAGGTTACTAAAACTTTTATTGTGTCGTTTTTACGCTAATGTTAATGAAGGTAGGTACCAGCTTACTGCGAGAAACAGTTGGCACTTAGTGTAACTTTAAGGTTGCATAAACCATAAACACTATAAACAGCCCACTAAATATTCCTACTGCTGGGATTCGGGGCCTTCTATAGCAAGGAGAGAGTCAAGGCCCTTAATCTACCGCGTTGGCCCAGTGCGGGTTGTTGGATGACACATGATTTCGAAAGATTCTAGGTACATGTCGGTTTCCTCACGATGATTTCTTTCACCGTTTCAAGTTAGCGGCATTACGCACATGACTTCGAATAGACATTGGTGCGCGTGGTTTTGAACCCGGAGTCGGATTTAGAACACAAAATATAGTCTGGAATAGCACATAGGGGAAGGCCGGGCAGAGCTGACACCTTAACTTTTGGCAGGATATGGGAAACTAGCAGTATTTCTTCTAAAAAATTTACCACAAATGCACTTTGCAGATAAAATCAAGCCAATACACTCTAAACAAATATGAATAAATACAGAATTACGTACCTTGAAAAGTCGTAAGAAATTTTCATTTTTTAGGTTTTGTTAATCAACGCGCGACCTCGCGCTTATGTAGATTAATTAATAATTCATAGATATAATGCCTAAAGACGAAAGTCTTTAACCAGTGCGTGTTGCCAGTGATGACTTATGGAACTGAGACGTGGTCCTTCACTGTTGGTCTCATAACGAAGAAGAAGTCACACAGCGAGCTATGGAGAGAGCTATGCTCGGAGTCTCTTTGCGCGACAGAATCCGTAATGAGGATATTCGCAAAAGAACGAAAGTGGCCGACATAGCTCAAAGAGTAAGCAAGCTGAAGTGGCAATGGGCAGGCCACATCGCTCGCAGAACTGACAACCGATGGGGAAAAAAGGTTCTTGAGTGGCGACCACGAACCGGGAGACGCAGTGTTGGACGGCCTCCCACTAGATGGACAGATGACCTCACAAAGGTCGCTGGAAACCGCTGGTTGCAGGTTGCGCAGGACCGTTCGTTGTGGAAATCTAGGGGGGAGGCCTATGTTCAGCAGTGGACGTCTTGTGGCTGATGATGATGATGATGATGATGAGATATAAGGCATCTTATATCTCTGGGTGTCGAACGCAGTGTAGTGCTATAGTTAATGATATGGACTATTCATATTCCGATAGCTGCGTGTCACTGTGCTGTTATGTGACAGGCATGTTGTTTACCATCAGGAACATGTCAAGCTCATCTCGCACCTCAAAAAAAAAACGAGAGTAAAAATCGTAACATCAAATCATCGAAAGTCTATTGTCTTGTTGCCTACCTCTTCTTTGCTCCTCAGTTGGTGCTAAATCTATACTAATATTATAAAGCTGAAGAGTTTGTTTGTTTGTTTGAACGCTAGAATCTCGGGAAGTACTGGTCAGAATTGAAAGATTATTGTCCATTTATCGAGGAAGGCTATAGGCTATAGAACATAACGCTACTATTAATAGAAGCGGAGCATGAATCAAGAATGTAACAAAATCGGGAAAAATATTCCTTTATGAGAGTTTTCGTACGTTTCGTGCTTTGACATGACAGCATGTGTCTAATATTGCGTCATTGAATATAACAGATTAAACACCTCTTGAATATAAACCTTTGCTAATCAAATTTGTTTCTAAATCTGAGTTGGTACGACCAATTTCCGACAGGTGGCGTAGCAGGTAGCTGAAGAGGTGTTTTGTTTGAAAGCGATATTGTCAGGAATTACCGATAACCGATTTCAATTTACAATAACCGATTTCAGTCATTCTTTCACCGTTGTATATGTACGGGATCCTGATGAGTGCTATATAATGTACCACAAGCGAAGCCGGGGCGGACATCTAGACGTATATACTGAGGAAAGGTCAATTTAACCAGTGTACATTATACCTTAAGGTCAACTACCTTTCTTGGCAAAGTCTTTGCTCCGATTCAGGGCGCCGCCAATTAAAAAGTACGTTTCATCTCCAAAACCAACCACCGTAATAACTAGTTTTAAAGACTTTCTTCCAATCAAGGTCTTGTTAAAACTATTAAGAGCTTTTAAACATCACTGCATCTATTATAAAAACAACATTTAATACCAGTCTGGTTCCCTGAAAAGGGTTGCTCTCAGCAGTAAGGCTGGCAGTTGTAGGGCGAGTTAATAGCTGTTTTACGGGGAAAATAGATAGATAGATAGATACTCTTTATTGTCCACAATACAAAAAACAATATACAAAACGATATATGTTTAAAGCTAGTGAAACAAGTGGCGACCTTATCGCTAAAAGCGATCTCTTCCAGGCAACCGAAGGTTGGAGAAAAAGATGAAATAGAGTTAGACGGGGTTAGGGTACAGTGTGACTTAAGGTATATATTAATTTGTGTCATAATAAAGATCTACATATATAAATCTATGTATCTAAAATATAAAAGAAGTTCTATTCAAGATTGCTATTGGGATAAAAAATTCGTGAAATGATATTTGTCTGAAGCCTTTTGGAAGCAGTCTGGTTCCCTGAAAAGGGTTGCTCTCAGCAGTAAGGCTGGCAGTTGTAGGGCGAGTTAATAGCTGTTTTACGGGGAAAATAGATAGATAGATAGATACTCTTTATTGTCCACAATACAAAAAACAATATACAAAACGATATATGTTTAAAGCTAGTGAAACAAGTGGCGACCTTATCGCTAAAAGCGATCTCTTCCAGGCAACCGAAGGTTGGAGAAAAAGATGAAATAGAGTTAGACGGGGTTAGGGTACAGTGTGACTTAAGGTATATATTAATTTGTGTCATAATAAAGATCTACATATATAAATCTATGTATCTAAAATATAAAAGAAGTTCTATTCAAGATTGCTATTGGGATAAAAAATTCGTGAAATGATATTTGTCTGAAGCCTTTTGGATGATTTTAATCAGTTTTTTTCCTAGATTTGTCAGAAATGATAAATAAAAAAAAAACGTTGAAATTCAAATAAAATTACGCTGACATTGAGAGCACATGTTAGGGCTATGACGTAAAACGAATTGAAAAGAAACATTTTAAATATATGACGTACTTAAAAACTTTAAGAAGATTTGTAAAATAACTACACATTACTATTTTAAACGGATCACTGCTAACCTTGGCCCATACATCTGGCAGATTATACCATAACAATATTTTGTCCGTCCGGTGAACAGTACAACCGATGTAACGACATGGGAAGATGGCCTTTGCAATCTCGGCCACTGCATGAAAGTAGCGTCCGCAAAAATGATCCAAAATTTGATATCGAATTATTTACCATGCGTGTTTACCGATTTAAGTTTACTATATTTTTTTAATAGTCCTGAAATTCATTCGTTTAATATCAATATTATTTTGAATGTTACATGAGAGATGAAATTAGGTTTAAATTTTGTATATGTATAAATTAAACGTTGAGCCATTGTGGCATTTCTGGCATTTATATTGAAAAAACATGACACAAGACTCTCAGACAAATTATTAAATTAACTAATTACAAGACTAAATGGTGACCTAAATTAGTATTTAATTACTTTGATGTTTTGACAGCGTTACAAAGTCGTAGTTATTAAATTACAAAATTAGATGACGATTAAGTTCCGTGGATGTTTTATGTGGATGATGATTGTTTAAATTGTGAAAATTTTAAAACAAAGTGATTTTGACACTTTAAAAAAAGCCAAGAAAAATATGGTCAGCAAATCTTGAAAATAATTCGATAAATTCATTCCGCTCTACTTTTTCTGCTACCGGTACTCCACTAGCGTCCTTGAACTTTCGCTATTGGGCAACGTTCACACTTATATATCTACATATAATGAACAAAAACAATTCTGTGTATACGATACTCTGTTGTTACTCTACACCTATCATTAAACTGTGATTTGCAGATCATATCGGGATGTACTTGATCGCTATAAGTTGATGGGAGGCAGAATAGGAATAATTATGGGTTGTTAATTGTATATTTATATTTACGATACGCGATACGCCTTCTAAATTGATTGGTAGATGTATAATTTAATGAGTATAAAGCGTACCATAGTTCGTGCAAAACTTAGTCGTAAGTGGTTTCGCATGAATATGTCACAAGCTTCAATTAGCGACTATTGCAACAGTGGTTGTAAAAGCGGTTAAATTTCTACAAGCTTTGCAATTTACCGCCTTATTCCAAATATTCACTCAAACTTAAACGGCCTAAAACGTCGTAAAATTATAAGTCAAGCAATTAAACATTTTCCATATTCGTGAGACAGGATTGAGAATAAGTAAGGTTTCGTTATAGGGAGGTTAGTATTTTAAGAATCTAAGAATAAGAATAAGATAAGGCGACTATTTCAACTGTAGTCATTTTAGCGATACACCTTTTACGCTTTTTTCCAGTTCAGTGAGTTGTCTTAAAAGAAATAAGAACCCAACTTTAAGATTTCCAATAGCCAGACTGGTGAATTATGATTATAATTCTCTCCGTGTGAGTGAAAGCCCTTAGTCCCAAAAAAGGGACGTGAAGTGAGCTGCTTATGTATGGTATATTACATAGAATAAGCAGCCGTACTGATGAGTTTGTATTTTTTATTCGTCAAGACATCATAACCAAAAAGTATCCATTCTGTTTGATTACTTATATTGTTAGCAAAACCGTAAGCATTATGTTCCCACCCGATGTGTCACGAAGCCTTCTCTCACAAGGAGAGACTAAATGCTATGAAGGTTGTATTTATAAGGCTATGAAGTTTGTATTTTCTTGGAACATTCCTCACTCCTCACTACTTACTCCTCGCAATAGTCTTTTTTTTTTTTTTTAATAAAGAGTGACGAGACGATCAGGACATGTGCCTGATGGTAAGCAACATGCCTGACACATAACAGCACAGTGACACGCAGCTGGTGGAACATGAAGACTCCAAATCATTACCTAGCACTGCACTGCGCTCGTCACCCAGAGATCTAAGATCGTATATCTCTAAGCCCTGTAATTTCTCTGGAAACTTTGCCCTTCAAACCGGAACACAGTAATGTTTGCACATTACTGCTTGGCGGTAGAATAACTGGCAAAGGTCTTTGACAGCTAAAGCCAGTGGCCAGGTGAGAAATTACTATATTATCATTTAGTATCCAACTATGCTCGATCCAAATTTACGAAAGCTTTATAACATGCATAAAATTCAACCCTGAAGACGACTAAGTACTCGCATGTTTAATTAACAAAGTTATTTACCGGACACGTTTGAAAGATCACTAAGTGATCTTGGCCTTTTCTGATCCACTCAAATCGCACTTGCTCCGATTTATTTGAATGTCAATAAATGTAGCGGCATTTGCTTCTAATTGCCAATTATATAAATATAGATCTACTTGACGTCTGATTAAATCCATATGGACATGGAAGCGAATGTTATCTTTTAATTAATCAGCTAATTGCTGCGTAATATGAACGTTAGTTTGTTTCTTACACTTGCACGCGAAAAATACGAAACTACAACAACTCAAGCAACTTCAAGCAACTTTATACGCATATTATTGCTGGAGGTATTAAAAGTAATTGAGACCACTTTTTATCAAGGGAAGATGGGAAAATAGTTTTATAAATTCCGTTTTGGGATATTGCTGCATAAATATTTAACACGTTTTAAGTTTCATTCATTGTTGTTACAACCTCTGTAATCTGTGCTGTACACCTAATTAAGGAAAAAAATATACTCTACACCACTACCAGACTAATGAAAACAAACACTCAGGATACAATAGATGCTTAAAAAGGTCACAAGCATTACATGACTATGAAATAAATTCCCAAAAAACAACAGCGGATATATGTGGCAAGCGTTTGACGAAGCTCGTATGTTACACAATGTGCAAGAAGATATGTTTTAATTGGTAACATCATAGGATTACATTGTCGTATGGCTTAATTGACAGAGTGGCTCAATATTTGACGAGCGGAGCTATTTTGATGTACTAAGCTTATGAGAAAGTATGTGATGGAGTGAGCAATAACATGTAATATTGCCAAGGCGATAGTTTTTTTTATCGTGGTGTAGAATGTAGGTGTGTGTGTGTGTGTGTGTGTATATTACTATTACCTTCATATGTGTTTGCATATCTCTGTAACAGCTGAAGGGATTTGTATGACATTAAATATGCAGTTACTAACATATCTGGATAAACACATAACTTTTTAACTGGATAAACAAATTTTATCAGGTAAGTTATAAGTTTATTTGTCTTTGACTTAAGTTAAAAAAATGTTGTTAAATGGTTGTGAAAATAGTATTGAAAATTTATTTCACTGTCACGTAACTTTTTCGTTCAAATGTCATGAAGATAACAAAATGCTTAAAACGTCGTTAAGTTTTTTGGAAGTTATAATCTTTTGGATTACGGAGTTCATGAATAGAACATATAACTTTTTAACTGGATAAACAAATTTTATCAGGTAAGTTATAAGTTTATTTGTCTTTGACTTAAGTTAAAAAAATGTTTTTAAGTGGTTGTGAAAATAGTATTGAAAATTTATTTCACTGTCACGTAACTTTTTCGTTCATATGTCATGAAGATAACAATGATAGAATGACGATATGCGGAAGACAGCAGGTAGTGGATGGAGACGTATAGCTGAGGATAGGGCTGAGTGGCGAGCCATGGGAGAGGCCTATGTCCAGCAGTGGACTAAGATAGGCTGATGATGATGAATAGAAAAAATAGAATAGAAGAATAGAATTTTTGAAGTGAAAAAATATTTGATCTTTACACTTGTTACTGTTACCGACATCTCTGTGTTTATCATCATTATCTAATATGTAATTATGTTGAGATGAGATTCTAAATAATGTATATGAAAGTGTAGGTACGTATCAATTTAAATCAAATAAATATTCGAATTGTTGAAAATATTTGCGTAAATTTTGTGTGTATCACATATGGACCAAAATGCAGGAAAGGGATAATTAAGAGTATTATTGTTTATCATATTTATGTAAAAAAGATATTTTATATTATAATTAGGTAATACTATTATTTTATGCTCGTGAGGAGAAAACTGTTGAAACTTTCATGATATACTTACTATCTATGTACATAGTTAATACTATAAATCCATTCTTATTCAGTGTGATAAATATATGTAGACTTACCTTTCAAAATCAGGACGTAGTTTCACGTGGCACAATTTTTTACCTGCAAACAAATAACGAAAAAATTAGAGAACAATTAAAAACATAAAGACAAATAAAACTACGACAAACTGTGGCCTTTATAAAGCCCTTCCGGGGTAGTACCACACCTTTGGCAGTTATTCTACCATATCTACCAGAATAACACTAAAAAAAATATAAATTAAAAAAAACTAAGCATTTACCTAAGAAGCAAAGAGTTCAATCATTTAATATCTTTGAGTGACAAACGTACTTTATCTTCATGTTCAAATCCCTTTATGGTATTGTGTTGTTATGGAAAAGCGTGTTTTTTAATACCAATCACAAGTCGATCTGCCATTGTATACCTTTTTTTTTTAATTATATGGCCGTTTCTGTTTTCACCAACAAACCAACGAAAATGCGTGGCGTACTTTCGTGAGAAAAACGTTTAGGCTGTACAATGCGTTTCCTGAGAACATTTTCCCCGATGGCTAAAAACTGGGTGTTTTTTGGTGGGTGGTGAACCCATTTCTTCCAGGTAAACGTGCTCTATCGTCACTTAATATCATACAAAATAGCGGTCAAGTGTAAAACTTAATCGAATTAAATCGAATGTATTAAAACTTCCGCAACTAAAATATGCTGTTAGCTAATATATCGAATATGTCACATTAAAATAAGATGATACAATTAAATTACGACAGCGCGAATAATGTTTGGGATCTTAGGCAATATCTATATCAAAAGGCTATCAAAAATATTTTCGTAGTGTCTCAACCCCCAAAATGAAGACGCCTCACACAATGACAATTGCACCACACCTCTGGGGACCTTTAACGATCTCGTACAAAATATAATTATGATTCCTCAAAGGATATCCTGATGACATCTTCTGTTCAATTATGCAACCGTTTTGTTATTTAATTGTGGCGGTGGTCTTATGGCTAGAGCTTCCGATTTCTCAATCATGAGGCTACTGGTTAGAATCCCACCTACACCTGTGAGTGTTTTTTCAAGTCCAAATGTACAAGTTTGATGACAAACTTACGTTAACTTAACTACGGGATTTAAAGCCGAAGGCAAAGAAGAAAAATATCGTACTAAACTCGGTGGGCTCAAATAATACGTCTTTCGCGGGCATGTATCGTCCTTATCCACACTAAGTTAGCTTGGTGGATGATAGAAATTTTTGACCAATTTTTGACCAAATTGGGGACCATTGTCCAGAAGAGTCAGAGCTTTCTATTTTTTTTTTTTCGATTTTTCCATTTAAGTAAAAACGTTTCGGATATGTCTGAACCAACGGATTCGGATTGTCGCCTTAAATTAAATATTGGAATTGTCAATTTTAGAAGAAGTTAGAAAATCGTTCCTAATATGTATTTTATAAGTGTAAAATTTTGAATGACGGCTGCTCAATTCCATCTTGAACGATACGAGTCGAAATTGGGAACCCAGAATATAATGAGAAATAGCAAATTAATAGATTTCTCAATTCATCGCACGTCTGCGGAAAATATGGAGTCTACAGAAACTTGAATTACGGAGCTTAAACCGAGGACAGTATTATGTAAAACCATCGTAATATGTGGTAAGTACTGTTCTCCCAGCTTTGTTCTCATCAACTAGTGAATTTCACACTAACCTGACTTTTGACATTTAAATCCTAGTCTAGACCAGATAGAGTTCGTGTCAATCGAGACGTCTTCACTCGATCGTGAGATCCACGAGAGAGATATAACGAATCGGAATAAATTGTATAATGTGATAATTTTTGCCAATTTCGTTCCGTTCACCTCGGTAATTTCGATCTCAAAATATTGATGCAAGATTATTTGATTTAGAGACTGCATTTTGTTTGACGTTTCGCTCGCGTGAAATAAATATTTACTATAGTATATTATAGTTACAAAACCTAACTTAAGCTTAATTTTTTTTCTATGGCCTTATGACATCACAAAATTCGAAAGTTTCTGTACTGATTTGAATTTACTTAAAAGTTTGAAGTAATCTTTGAGAGAGTAAGCGTTGGTTTTGAGGTAAGATTTGCTCGTGTAAGTTTTGAGTAAGGATGAAGTACGTTTTACGCTAACGAAGCGCTTTAATGATTCAGTGGCTATCTGAAAATCGAGTCGATTTCCAAAAAAAAATTTCTACACGTTAATATTCTGAGACGATTTTTGGTAGCTAAGAATTGCCAAGCATCTTAATACTGAAATGCGTGTAATAATGATCTAGTACACATTTTTGGTATTGCATCTAGATTTGTCTCTACCTAGGCTTAGAATATGTACCACTTGGATTAAGTTGTGTAATGAATAAATAAAAAAATATTTATAAAGAACTGGAAATTTCTTTAAATTTATTAATTTTCGTAAACTCATTTTGTTTTCTTAATGTTAATGTTTTATAAATACTATTTAAAATATCAAAAAATACACATCCCTGAACCGTTCCTGGTGCCCAAAACGCAGGCTGCGCTGCCTCGCTGAATGGCGATAGCTATACGTCAACGCTTTGGTCACGATAACGATGCCGAATCTCGTGGCAAATTAAAGAAAATATGTAATTTTCTAATTTCTTTTCGGAATTACTTTTTGTTTTATTTTTTGTTCAGGTGATAATAACTCAAAACTTCACATAACATCTATTAAGATTTTTTTACACATTATCACTCTTTACATTACGTATGCATTAAAGAAATCTATGAGCACATAAAATATGATATAACAATATATTAATGACAGCGTGAACAAAAGCATAAATTCACGCGTGTTTTGTTTAAATCAATTCCTATAGAATTGCTGTAGTTAATGTTTTACAGGTTCTCTCTATTGTACTCTTTCCCGTCGGTTTTGCATAAGAATACAAGTTATAAATTAGGTATATGTTCTTTTGTTAAATGATGTATGATGGAATTTATATATGTTCTTATTGTAATATTTCATAACCCGGAACGGGATAGCACAGCTCTACGAAGGTAAAAAAATGTTGTCTTCAGCAAAATATTGTTTTCAAACAGTAATGATGTGCAATATTATAAGTTATCAGTATCTACTAGTGGTAAAATAGTAAATTTGTATATAAATATTTTCAGGCATTCTTCAAGTGTATGCGTTTATAGAGCGTGTATCAATTTATGCGTCAGATGCAAATTATTATATCGTTAAGCAGGAGATATTACTGTGTTCGATTTAAATGTTTCCAAAAAAATCATAGGGCAACTTTTAGACTTACTTTTTTGTGTTCAAAATTTAAACTTTTATTAGAAAACGCATGGCTTCTTAACTATAAGTCTGATGATAAGTAACTGTAGTAACAGCAGCACTGTGCCACACAGATATTTGAACATAAAGAATACCTACAATCCACCGCCTAGCACTGGACTCTGTCGATCCCCCAGAAACAAAAATAGTTCATCTCCTTGCCCTGCTGATTATTGTAGAAAAATATAATTTAATCTCTCTTACCGATCATATCTTATACCCTTATTATTGGTAGCGACGTACTTAGACGATTAGAAGGGATTTTACCCCTGCAATCAAAAGCCTAAAAAATTTGTTTCTAGCTTCAAAAATGATGTTAACTTCCATACCAACATTCATATCCTTTTTCAACTGTTGCAACTGGTGCACTAATTTTTCACGTTGAAAAGTAACTTATGTATTCTCAGTCTATATACTATCTACTCCTATGTACCAAATATCATCTATCTCAACACGAAACTTCATTGAAATGGCTTGTTAGTTCAAAAATGAGCCTAACAAACAAACAGATCTACATACTTTTGCAATAATAAGAAGTAAGAAAGTAGGAATTACGTGAGCAGATTTGCGAACCCTCCAGTGATCTCTAGTTTTGATTGAAAATTCCATCTGGCTAATCATATGTTGCTAAACGAATAGTAAAATTACGTAACGCTTATGTATGTACGTAGATAACTAGCAGAACAATCAACGATTTACAAGCATAAAATCACAATTATCTACTCCGACTGATTATCTAAAGACTTTCAACCGAGCGCAAGCGCATACCTCCATGCGATACTTTCTCTCTTGTTTGACAGATGCTTGTTTTGTGGTTTATTATGATGTATTCAAAATTGATTACATACATGAATTTACAGGGCAATGAACAAAAAAAAAGGCAAAACTATTTCATACTTTTTGTGGTGTCTGGCCTAAAGTACCACAGGTGTGTCAGTCATTCTACCGCCAAGCTGTAATGTACAAACATTACCACTGTGTTTTGGTTTCAAAGGCAATGTTTCTAGAAAAAAATGCAGAGCATAAAGATAAATGATCTTATATCTCGTGGTGATGAGACACAGTGCAGTGCTAGATAATGATTTGGGCTCTATATGTTCCAACAGCTGAGTGACACTGAGCTGTTATGGCAGGCGTATTGCTTACCTTCAGACATTTCAAGTGTGTTTACAATAAGTAATTCTTAGTTATTTCAAGATTTTGTTGACTAATTTAGACAGTATAGATACTTGTTCCTTGCATTGTAAACGAATATTCGTTTATTTCTTGTTACATAACCCACAAAATGGGTTTGCAAGTTTACACAACATGTAAACAAATAAAATGATCAATGATGGTTTTATTTCAATTCTTGATAGATGGGACATATATCAAAGAGTAACTCATCGTTTACAGAAACGTAAAATATAGTTTTATTGTCGAGTAATCAATTTTTTAATATGACGTCGCGACGCCCGCGCGCCGCTTCGGAACTCGGGGGTCAGGAGGGGTTAAAGAAATAAAAAATAATAACTAAAACCTGGTATTATCGCTAATAACCTATCTCTTTCATACAACTGTTTGGTTAAAAAGATTTTTTTAAAGTTACGACGGTGTTGTGTTGACTGTTAAAGCTAAGCTAATCACTTTCTTGAAACACGGTTTCGCCACGATATTTCATTTTCCGTGAAATCCAGAGATGATATAGAGATACATCTGCTCTTGAAAAATGCTCTGAGCTTTGAACCTACACCACAATTGTGAAACGTACGTACGCTACTAAGCCACCACGTTTTAACTAGACTACGCATGCGTGTAACAGGTGAATTTTGTCTATAATACACAGTTACAATCCACGTCTAGTTAGGCTAAATAATGGTCGAAACTCTCAAATTTATGACCACTTGCCATCTCCCATCTACACAGACCGTTAATAGGTACTTTACACACAAGCATGTTGCGTTGTCTATTAGTAATGTTTAAGAAAGAAAACTTACTACAATACACCCTTATACGTAAAAAGCTTCAGTCTTGAACATCGTCGCAACATCGCTAGCTTAAATCGGTTTTGTGACATTTCGGAGAGTGTGCAACTGATTTGCATGATCTAATACCACCTTTCCTTGTTTCTATCGGACTGCTCGAAGCTGTAAAAAGTGACATCGTTTCATGGTTGATGCCCCAAGGTCAAGTGATGTTTGTACTGCGTGGCGGTAAAAAACAACAGGTAAAATAAGCAAAGATGGCAGATTCTACAAAGAGTCCTACCACTATAAATATAAATATTGGTGGACAATTCATACACAACACCATCTGACCCCAAACTAAGCAAAGCTTTTACTACGGCGGCCAGATAGCTGATGTAATACTTTTATAGTTTTAAAAACATACTTATTATACATATAATACTACACAAAAAGCATAAATAAACGATAATAAACAGCACATATTTATATACTCGTATTTACACGTAATAAACTTAGTGCACAATCTTAAATATCTAAATAATTACTTAACATAGTTAAAATAGTTATCCTACTAGTAACATTTTGTTGAGTATTCTGAAGAATTTAGTCAAAGTTTAAGACGTAAAGGCTAATCTACGTAATTAAGATGCGCCTAATTACTGCTAGAATTGCGGAGTAAATGTCACGGCTTAGTTATGGGATTGTTCTGGAGATATTATCATGCCTATGTAATTACAGCGTTTACATGTTCATGACCTGTTCAAATTTGTGCCACTAAGAGTGGGGCAGGCCTTAGTTAAATAATTATACATAATTAATATAAATTGTTAATTTATTTATCATTAGCTCTGTTGTTGTCCGAAATTCTTTACATACGTAAGATTTTTTTGTTGAAATGCGAATACATACAAAATCCAAGCCTATATTAGAGTAGACTTAGAACAACAGAGGACGAAACGACGGATCGAAGTAGAACCGGAGTAGGGAAGTCGCGAGTTTATTTCGAAATTACGTTTTTCGTAGAAAGAGTAGACTTCCTGGAATGGAAACTACGCGGGTAAAATCGCAGGGCGCTGCTTGTCGATAATTATTATTACGAATAATCATAATAAATATGTTTGTATTATCGGTAATAAATATTACCGATACAGTGACCCAAATTTCAACCACAGCTACGATCTAGCAGATCTACCCTGACTGTACTACGTGCAGCCAGGTTATATGAAATATTACTTACTAAGTTACCCCACATGGAACGCATTGTTTATGTCTGTTTGTTTGTGTCTGATCGATTTCCTTGAACTACCTATCCTGGTAGATCAAGACCTCCAACTTATCCCCCAATCCTATACAACAAACACTTCCTTGCTCCAAAACGAGTAAATCTTATCATGGAAAACTATTATATACAACTCTGGCTCTGTGCCTGGGTGTTTCTACGTACAATAAGTATGTATTTACAACTATATAAGTATTATATCAGCTATCCGCCATATTACAAGCTGTGCTTATTTTTGGGTCAGATGGTGTTGTGTGTGAATTGTCCACTAACATTTATCTGGGGGCACGGCAGTGCCCCCGCCAAGTCGAGCGCGAAGCAAACACAGCCGTACCATACTTTACTGGAACCATTTTGCTGCATTTTCAAGCCCCTATTTGAGAACTTCTGGATAAAACCAGAACGCTGAAATTTACGTCATCTAGTAAGCTATAATCACATACTTAAAATCCAAAATTTCAAGTCTGTACGTCATTTAATCCCGAAGTTAAGCGAAAGCAAAGTTTCGCTTAATTAACTATAACAATAAAGAAATCGCAGTAAGGAACCTTAGACTTGGCACGACTTTGTCTAGATTTCATTACTTTTCAGAGATAAACAAGCAGGTCCATCGAGACTTGGCTAGTTTTTACAGAATGTTTTTAGTGGGATTTATTATTTTATTATTTACAATATAATGCTTATTTAATCGTTGAGTAAATCTGAATAGCTGACATAATACTAACTTATTTAATCGTTCAGTAACACTGGCATTATTAATCCGATTAATAAAATATACTTATGACTTCCAAAAGGAAATTAAAATAATAATATACTGAAAGTGTTCCACTTGTATGTCACTTGTACTGACCGTGACTTTTACGATATTCTTCGTAACAAATTTACTGCGTCCAAGGAAAGGGTACATCGGTTTATTTTTACACTTCTTTACCCTACTAATATTATACAAAAATTAATGTAAAAGGTTGGATGTTATTTGCTCAATCACGTCGGAATGTTTAAACTTTTAACAGATCGAGTTGAAATTTTAAAAACTTGTTTGTGTTATTTATATTTTTATACCAAAAAAATAACAGAAACGGAAACTGGACGGTTAAAACCGCAGGCCGCTACTAGTTATATTAACATTGTTTATTGATGGCGAAGTAATTGTTTAATTTATTGATCATTTTGTGAAATTGATTGATTGAGTCTTCGACATTTGGCATGTGGACACATTAAGTGGGCTACTTACGATTATGACTGTTTAACATCAGATGGGTTGACGAATTGTTTATAAAAAAAATTAAAACGTGGTATGTGTTACAATTCCTAGAGAAAATAACATGTTGTTGTTATGTATGTTTACCAAAATCTCCTTTTAAATGACATGGCCTCGAGATAAAATACTGTTACAGCGTTTCAGATTTGCATCTCATGGTGTGTAATGGTACTGAGTAACCATAATGACGGTAAGTATGGGAACGGTCATGGATGCGACGACCTTGGGTCCGCTATAGTGTGGCTAGTGCATGTCCTTTCTCTTATTCGAATGACAATAAATAAGATAGTACACAAAGAGTTTACACATACTACGTATAGAATTGGCACAAACGCTTTACACCGAAAGCACGGATAACATTTTTCTTGCCTTGTCGCTCTTGTGGAAGTGTCATACTTTGTCGCGGCACATCACTCTGTTGCCATAGAAAGTAAGCACGTCATCTGGTTACAATTGACACAAATGAACTGAGCGGAAAATCTAACTCTATGCGTAGTGTATGTAAACTCTTTGATAGTACGTAGTATAAGCATATCAGCTATCTGGCTCCCATAGTACAAGCTCTGCTTAGTTTGACGCTAGATGGTGCTGTGTGTGAAATGTCCACCAATATTAATTTATATTGAGACATGTAAGCTGTATTTTTAGCATGTAAGCTGCGCTGGATGTGTGGAGTAACTCGGAAGGACTGCCTCAGAAACTCCCGCATCCGCGGAAGCCTTCACGTTCGTGACATAGCAGACAAAATGCAAGAAAGTCGCCTGCGTTGGTATGGCCACGTATTACGAAAACCGACAAGTTATGTGGGGAACAAATGTAGTATAACTAGTTATGCCTCCTCCGCCGGGACCCAGTAGAAGGGGAAGGCCTAAGAAATGCTGGCTTGACGTCGTGGGGGACGATATGCGTGCCAATGGTCTCACTCTGAAGGATGCCGAAGATTGTGCGAAGTGGAGAAGTAAAAGTAGGAAAGCGGACCCTGGGCTCCAAAGCGAAAGCTATGGATGTAACCGGGACTAAACGACATGATTATGATGATGTAAGCTGTATTTTTAACCGCCTTAAAAAGGAGGAGCTTCTCAGTTCGGTTGAATATTTTTTTGTATGTATGTTACGCGATTGTGAATGAATTTCCATGTTTTTTGTTGTTCAGTAGCTAGTTCAGAGGTTCCTTATAAATTTTATAAAAATGTGTAGTAGTTTTTGTAATATGAACAAAAAACTAATATTTACTTTTATATGATGATGCCATAGTGATTGCTTCTTATGAAATTTGGCCGAGCGTCTGAATTAAATTTTAAATTTAGGTCTGTTTCTGTTTTTCTAAGATTGAATTGTGTAGGATCCGATATCCGTGGTAAAAAGACAACAAATTCTACAACCTAGACAAGACATTCTCATTGTGAAAGTGGAATACGTAGTATTTACATTCTCTTTGAGTGGAATGAAACTTTTTCCTTTGGTTTGAAACGACAACCACGAAATGACGTCACTTGTTCGAACTACGAAAAAATCATCAAACTTTTATTGAACTTAAAAAAAAGTATTTTACATTTATTTACATGAAAACGAGTAAACGTTAAATTATCTCCTTACAACTAATTAGTGTCCAAAACAAACAAAAATAATTAATAGCTTGTTAAATATATTGCCCGAGAAAGTAATAACTGGCAGTTAATTTAATTGGCCATAAAATGGCCATAAATCACATCCAAATGACACAGGAAAAAGTTGTTCTCAGTGTATTTTGTTTTTATTATCAACTAGCAACACATCCCGGCTTTGCACGAGTAAAAAGTTGAGCACAAACTCAGTTTTTGGGCATTTCATATACATATAACTAAATAAGCCATTAAAAGTTTGATTGTGAAGGAAAATTATAGTGAAAGATGTGCCAAAAGGATCATAAGCGACGACAACCTTGTTCGAAAAAGACTTGAAAGTCTTCAACGTCGCCGTAAAGTTGCTATTTTTGTCGGATATAATTTTGGATATAACTGCATAATCTAATTTCGCCTTGCCCTTTTTTTACCGCACTGCCTGCAGCTCGAAAAAGTGACTTCGTTTCATGGTTGACGTTCCAAAGACTCAAACGAAGAGGTTTGATTCTACATTTGTGATAAGAACGTCTAGGCTGTGAAATGCGTTGCTTGAGTGGGTTTTCTCGATGTCTACAATTTTGGTGTCTTCAAATCGAGAGCGAATCGGTTTTATCTAAGTAAACACGCTCTATCGTAGACCACATAGACGCTTAACATCAGGCGAGATGGCGGCCAAGTGTAAATCTATAAAAGTTAAAAATGACCGTTAAGACTCGGGTTACACGGCGTAGCTAATATATAATAATATCAAACATGATGAGATGTTACCGAGAGCCACCCACCTTGTTTAGCTGTCACTTGACGCCCATAAGGCCTTACACCGATTTTCAAGATTTTAATTAACTTCAGCTTGATAGACATCAATGCGACCTTTAAAAACTTTTCTCAATCAATAACCACCCACAATTACCATAATTCATTACTAATGCCACTACCCACGGAAACACATATAATGACTTTATAAAGGGCATGCGTGTCTGTCTGTCCACTCTTACCAAACACTAGTCATTTGTAAAACTTAGGGCAATCGCAAAGGTTAGAGAAAATTATCTTGCAAAACACAACGCAGAATATACTCTATTGTTTGGGTAATAAAATTCAGTTTTCGGTTGTGCAAAATGTAATTATTTTAGATAATTAAGGTAATTACTAGGATAATTGATAGTGCGCAACGGTGGTGGTAATTTCTTTATTGTAGGAATTTGCATTGTTGCAAACTGAGCTTTGATACCCTTGATATTTGAGTTTAAAATAATTGGACGTGTCAATTGTATTTCTCCGGGGACTTTTAATTTATTCTTAACAGTCTTAAAACAAATCAAATCAAATCATTTTATTCTGTCAACACATACAGTGCACTTAGAAACGTCATTTTATACAATTCTAACAATTTATCCTGTAAACAGGTCACTTTACAATAATTATAATCATAATTACACAGATGACATAATCATGTGTAATTATAAACATGAAGACATATATACACTGCATCTTAGCCTTATCACAAAGTTCGAGAGCTTCAGTATTGTTAAGTTAAGTAATTAGTCAGCAATAGCATCGTCACAAGCATCATCAATCGTTATTATAGCATTGACATAAATAATAATACACAGAGTAAATTTTAAATAACTAAGTAGTCAGCAATAGCATGGTCATAATCATATCATAGCGAGAATACAAAAAAAAATATAGTAAATAAATACATCAGTTAAATACTCGAACAGTCACAGGACATTGTCTATTCTGATTATTTGGAATTTACATAGATAAACTAAACCAAATGGTGTTATTCAAATATGTTTCTGTCTGCCAGAGCGTCAGCTAATTTATAGTAGCTTTTCTCAAGTAAGTGAGTTTTTAAAAAGTTTAATATTTTATTTTTAGGAAAGTGTTTAACGTCATCGGGCAGTTTATTATAAAAATAAATTCCCATACAGTGAAAACTGTTTGACGTTTTACTTAATCGTCTACTCGGTTCAAGAATTACATTTCTCTGTCTGCTATTTTCCCCATAGCAATCCATGCCTCTCTTCATTAAGTGCATATTTTCTAGTACATATAATAAACACTGATATAAATTCACCAGTTAGTGTCATTATGCCTAACCTCTTAAATGCATTTCTACAGGAGTCTAAATATTTAAGTCCTAACATGAATCGTACAGCTCGTTTCTGTAGCAAGAACACTCTTTTTGTGTGTCGTTCAGCAGCTGATCCCCAGCTGATATATTCCATAGCTGAGGAGCGAGTGAAAGTAGGCAAAATAAACTGTTCTGGCCGCCGCCAGACCGGCCAGTTCCTTAATTTTCTTTATTGCAAATGTTGCAGAACAAAGTTTTTTCGTTAGTCTATCAATATGGCTAGTCCACATTAATTTTTTATCCAGCCATACACCAAGGAATTTAACTTCATTCGAGAGACATAGATTAAAACTCTCTAGAGTTTGGTTTATTACATTCTTTGAGGAAGCTGGAATACTTGTGGCAAGATTAAAATTGACAATATGCGTTTTGTCTACATTTAAAAGCATGCTATTTGCCGAAAACCATCTTTTCATACTTTCGATGCAGATATTAAATTTGGAACCTACTTCGATTACACATTTGTCTTTAATTATTAGGCTGGTATCGTCGGCAAACAGAACCATGTCTATTTCGTCAGCAATACCACAGAGATCGTTGACGTAAATAATGAACAAAAGAGGTCCTAGTATGGAGCCCTGTGGAACACCAGATTTAATAAAACTCATTCCTGACCTGCAACCATTCACTTCAGTTACCTGAGTTCTATTAGATAAGTAGCATTTGAATAGCTCCAATTCCTTACATCGAACTCCATAATGTTCAAGCTTTGCTATGAGTATTTCATGTGATACACAATCAAAAGCCTTTGAGAGATCGCAAAACACACCGAAAGTTTTTTGCCGTCCCTCAAGACAAGAAAGTATATCAGTTATTAGCTGCGATATAGCATGCTTGCAAGATTTACCCCTCCGAAATCCAAATTGACGAGCATTAATAAGTTTTTCATCAACCATATATGCCATTAGTTCTTCTGTTATGTATTTCTCAAATATCTTACTAATGCTCGGCAAAATGGACACAGGGCGATAATTATTACAATCAGTAATTTCACCTTTTTTAAACAATGGGATGACCTTGGCAACTTTCATTTCATCCGGAAAGTAACCTCCAGCTATACAGTCGTTTATAATACATGTTATAGGATCCACGATGACATCATCTAGCTTTTTCAACAAATAAGGGGAAATGTGCCAATAGTCATTTGATTTTTTAGGTTTCATCGTTTTCAATATTCTAAATACACGATTAACAGAAATTGGTCTTAATTTAAAATGTAAATTATGTCTAGGAATAAAAATATTTAAGAATGTCAAAGAGTCATCAATGGAACAATTCAAATTTTTTGTGAGGTTTTGCTATATTAGTGAAATAATCATTAAATAAATTACAGATTTCATTTTATCAAACAATAAATTACCGTTATTTTTAAAATTCTATCACAGTCTCTATTTGGACTTATATTTTTTCCTGTCTCTTCTTTGATAATTTGCCAGGCACATCTGATTTTATTATTAGCACAGTCAACACGTCTTTTAGATGTAATTTTTTGGCAGTCTGACACACACTTTTGAAAACTTTGCTATACTTATTTAAATATGACTTGGAGATATTACCATTTTCATTATACATAGCATATAGATCAAATAGTCTCTGTCTAGAAATTAAAATACCTTTCGACGCCCATTCACAAGACTTAACAGTTTTATTGGAGGATTCAATGACGGGCATAACGTTATCTAATTTTTCCAACAATACTCGAAAAATGCAATATAGTCCTTACAAAATTTTGGACTCTGCCACGCCTGATGTAGGCTTAGTTTTAGCTTGTCAATGTTAGCCCCAGTAATTTTCCGAGATCTAAATCTTGCTTTGTGTTCATGCTCAATTAGAATGTCAAAATTTGCCACTTGAGCAGAATGGTCTGATTTGATGCCTTGAACTATACTAGCATTAGTAGAAGAATCTGTGTCAGTGAATATATTATCGATACAGGTCTTGGATCTGTCAGCAACTCTAGTGAAACCTGAAATAAGTTTTTTTAAGGCAAAAACAATTTAAAATATCAGTCACCATTAATGTAGAGGGTTCAGATTCCAAAGCAAAATTTACATTGAAATCCCCACATAAAATTATACGATACAATTATTTCGATACAGCTAACCTCAAAAACAAGGAAAATGTATGTGAATAGCATGCGATATTCTTATTATTGATTGATTTGGAATGGTAAATGTTCTAAAATTACTCATTGAAATTATTAATTTCAAGCCACAAAAGGAGCCCCCATCAAAACCTACATATAAATAAATAAATATAAATATTGGAGGACAATTCACACACAACACTATCTGACCCCAAACTAAGCAAAGCTAGTTAGAGAGACGATTTTCTTAGCATTCCATGGATTCACCGTGCGGGTGCCGTGTGGCAGAGAGAGAAATCCCGAGTAGACCCCGAGACTTGTGACTCGGGCGTAGGTTTAAGGGGCCCCTTTCTGACGTACATCAACACTCACCTTCACTACTCGTTTTTCTCTCCCTGCCCAGCCAAATCTGATATGAGCCTACTAGTGCAGCTTTAGATACTCGTTCTAGTATAGAACTTACTGCACTTCTGGATAAGCCAAGGTCTTTCAGCAGGTTATAGAGAGATTTTGCTGGTATACCTCTCGCTCCCACTTCTACAGCGTACAAACTAACTACATAGCCGTTTTTTTGTTAATTCGTTTAGGAGGTGGTAATGCTTATTTTTACAAAATTATTCCATTTTATGTAGGTTTCGTCACAAGCCAAGCATATTAAGCATATTTTCTATGAAGCTTTACATTTAACACATTCTCCTATATCAGTGCATTCACCATCACGTAACAGTTTTAGAAAATGCACTAAAATTATCTAACATTAATAATTATACACATAAAATCACAACTGCATCCCAAACTACGAGCGAAGATTAATTGTCTGTTTCACGGTAATGTACTCGTGTATATATGTATATTATACTAATATACTACTGTATAGAAGGTAAATACCGGGTCAGTGTTGAATAACCTGTTATAATAGTATTTTTTGCAGATATTGTGTAACAGTGCGCGAATGCGTTTTTTATTTTATGTAAATAGGTAGGGATTTCGTTGAGACGTAAAAATTAGAGTCGTGATGTGGGTGAAAATTATGTCAAATAATTGACGTTGACGTGTGTTTAAGTTACGGCAGGTCTAGTAAGGAGAAAGGCGACTGGCGATCTGGAATCCCTAGTTCGAATCTCGCGCACACTGTCTTTTTCCGAAGTCATGCATGTAATGCAGCTAACTTAGAAGCTGTGGCAGTAAGCATCGTGAGAAAACTGCCATGTTACAAGAATCTTTCAAGCGTCATCCACCAAGGCCTTGACTCTCTTTTTATGACATAAGGCTCTGAACTCCGGCATAGGGACCATAAAGTATGTATGCTGCTTAAACTACTTAATGCTGGATAATGACTCGAACACTCATGCTCGTTTAAGCTCCTTCTTGTCATTGAGCTAAGTAGCGCGATATCTTTTTCCCTAAAATAGGGTTGAAAAAAGTAAAATTAACCACATAAATACTTATAAACCATGATAGATAACTATTTTTATAAGCTACATTATTCGTATAAGCTAGAGTTCATAATCCTAGCGCAACCTACCCGAAAAACCGTTCGTAGCGAAGGTATGAAAAGACACATACCTATATGAGGTTGACTGCAGTATTCTGACCTAGGTATAGTAGTACTGGTTCACAACAAATCAAATACTCTAATGACTTAACCTACAATCTACCTTCCTAATGGAGTAACGAAACTAAATTTTAAATCGAGTATGGTTCGCTTAATCGATTATAAATAACTACATTTCGAATGTCTATTAGGTAACTCTGATTTAGATTAACTTTGTATTATTTTACAAACAGCAATATATTGCTTTGTTTTATAAACATGGTGATTAATATTCAATTATGTGTTAAGTACCTTTTTTTATAACAGGCAGAGGCTTTATTACCATAAGTAAATTACAATGAGAACTACGAGTAGGTATATTACACACCTAACTTTTTAAATAAGACGTGACGAGACGAGCAGGACATGTGCCTGATGGTAAGCAACATGCCTGCCACAGTACAACACAGTGACACGCAGCTGTTGGAACATGAAGAGTCCAAATCATTACCTAGCACTGCACTGCGCTCATCACCCAGAGATCTAAGATGTTATATCTCCTAAGCTCTGTAATTTTGGAAAACATTGCTCTTCAAACCGGAACACAGTAGTGTTTTCACATTACTGGTTGGCGGCAGAATAACTGGCAAAGGTGTGGTACTTCCCCAGGCGGACTCTGCCAGGAGTCCTACCACTACAAAACTTACTACTTACTTACACTAAGCATATTTTGTAGTGGTAGGACTCCTAGCAGAGTCCATCTGAGGAAGTACCACACCTTTGCCAGTTATTCTACCGCCAAGCAATAATGCGCAAACACTACTATGTTCCGGTTTGATGGTCAATGATTCTAGAGAAATTACAGGGCTTGATCTCGGGTGACGAGCGTAGTGCTGTGCTAGGTCAAATGATTTGGACTCTTCATGTTCCAATAGCTGCTTGTCATTCTGCTGTTATGTGGCAGGCATCTTGCTTACTATCAGGAACATGTCCTGCTCATCTTGTCACTCTTTATTTTAAAAAAAACTGAACAATCCATAGACCTCAAATTAAGTTAACTTGTACATTACACGGTCATCAACACAGTTTAAAATGATATGTTTAAATTCTGAGATTATCAAACTGGAAAATGTAAAAATAAACAGCAATGAAAAAAATAGTAAGTAAAAAACAATAACTTCAAAATATATTAAACGCGTTCGACGGGATAATCGATAGTCAACCAACGTACCTAAGCGTTACTTGATTGAAATGGGATCAAAAAAATCAAATTAAAATTACGGCTGAACCTTTTGGGAGAACGACAACTGCCTATCCACTCCGGATAGGCAGTTGTCGTTCTCCCAGAAGGTTCAGCCGTAATTTTAATTTGATTAATCTGATTTGAATCACACGCGCACCGCTATGTTTTCGAAGTATGTAATGCCGCTAACTCAAAACCGGTGAAGGTAAACATCGTGAGGAGACCATGTATACGTATCAAGGATGCCACACCACTGCCCTTATATGTAACCTTGTCCTATTTACCAAATGGTTATCTGGAAGATATCGCTATTAGCGATAACATTTTTTCACCTTTTGTGCCCGAAATGTTTTGATGTTAAGTTATAAAGTCAAAGTTAAAGTTTTTTTTTTGTGGTATAATAAAGTGTTTTGTTTTGTATTGTTTCTAGAATCTTTCGAGGTCATACGTCATCCTACACTGGGTCAGCGTGGTGAATAATGGCTATAATTTTCTCATACTTATCCATTAGGTACAGCTAAAACATTTAATAAAAATAAATGGAGATTTATTACAGCGAATTTTTAGAGAGTGATGGCAAATTTCCCATAAAAATGTAAAGAAATAAATTTGACAGGGGTCAGTACAATTGTTATAAACACATTATACTCGTATAATGGTTGACAGTTTTCTGTACAATAATTATTGTAATACAGTAAAGTAGTCATTTCAAACTTTGAAAATGTATACAATTTGTATACTCTTTTTTGTATTTATTATTTTTTTATTAATTGACGTGTAAATTGTACATTTATGAATAAAGTATTTTGACTTTGGAGCCGTTTCAGAAAAGCTAACACGAACAGAAAGTAACACGAGTTAATTATATTTTAGATTGTTTTTGGAACGAAGTTCCTTATCGCGCGTTGTGAAAGGGGGCTAGACGGAAAAAATTCTTACGAAAAGTTGTCACGACACTTTTTGCTATTGTAAGCTGTGCGGCGTCGCATGTTTCTCTGTCTGTCTCTCTCTCTCTTATAGAAAGCAAGCCAGATATTTTCATTTCTATTTCGCATTGAACAGTGTGGTGTCGCGACGATTATTTTTGTTGAGTGTATAAAGGTTTTTTGTAAATAATAAATAACAATAATAATAATTCCTTCACTAATTAATCGAAAGGAACTTCGTTCCATCCGGGTGTCCCTTGACACCTCTCAAGTTTTTTTATTTTTTATTTAAAGAGTGACGAGACGAGCAAGACATGTGCCTAATGGTAAGCAACATGCTTGCCACATAACAGCACAGTGACATGCAGCTATTGGAACATGAAGAGTCCAAATCATTACCTAGCACTGCACCTCGTTCATTGCCCAGAGATCTAAGATGTTATATCTGCAAGAAGAAGTGTAATTTCTCTGGAAACATTGCCTTTCAAACCGGAATAAAGTAATGTTTGCACATTACTGCTTGGAGGTAGAATAACTGGCAAAGGTGTGGTACTTCCCCCAGGCGGACTCTGCTAGGAGTCCTACCACTACAAAATTGACAGCAACAACAACAGATTATTAATCATAAGCAGCCCGTTAAATGCTGCCACTGCTGGGAACACTCGGGGCCACAATCCACCACGTTGGCCACCAGTGTGGATTGGTGGATGACACATGACTTCGAAAGAATCTAGGTACATGTCGGTTTCCTTACAATGTTTTCACTTACCGTTACCTATACGGGCGGCGTTACGCACACGACGAAAAGTGGTGCAAGTGGTGACAGTGGTGCAAGTGGGATTGAAACATTCAAACCAGGGATCGGATTCTGGATCGGTAGTAACCTTTCTTCGACTTTCTTTTCCGACTAAACCAGCTGTAACTTACTAGACCAGCCACAACTTTTGTTAGTGAGCATCGTTAGTGTTAATTGTTCGTGGTGAGTAAAGTCTCAAACAAAACATCCATATAAATGTCAAACTTATAAACAATTTTCGTACAAAAAATTAAACCGACTTCAAAACCACAAATAGGCACTCAAAAGCGAAAAATAAACTAAAATCATTATTATAAGCGCTACTCACTCATCTATTTGAAGTCGGTGCCAGCTAAATCTAACAGGTATAGGATAGATACTACTTACCTGTGCCTACATAGCATCAATCTACTAACTTTTTGACCTGACTGGCACCGACTTCAAATAGATGAGTGAGTAGCGCTTATAATAATGATTTTAGTTTATTTTTCGCTTTTGAGTGCCTAATTGTGGTTTTGAAGTCGGTTTAATTTTTGTACGAAAATTGTTTATTTTACTCTTTTAGTGTACAAGAACAAAATTAAAATTTTGATCAAACCCTGACTACCTTGGATTTGTTATCTGTACAACATTCTACTAGTCAAGCCCTTTCATTTGATACCCATATAAAGGAGTTGTGAAAAAGAAATGTATTTCGGCATTTTGTGGAAGCGGCCATTTTGGATTTGAATTTTTCATAGTGAAAAGTATTCTACTAGTCAAGCTCTTTCGTTTGATACCCAAATGGAGGTAGTAATGAAAAATATAATATAATTCGCCAGTTTGTCGTGGTGGCCATTTTGGATTTGAAATTTGTTATAGTACATAGTACTCTACTAGTCAAGCCCTTTCATTTGATACCCAAATTGAGGTAGGTTGTGAAAATATTTTGTCCGCCATTTTGTGGAGGCGGCCATCTTGAATCGACATTAACCAGACATAGCTAAGAACATCTGCTATGGTATTAACCTTGAAAATCGAATGAAATCGGCCCATCTGCTTGAGTTCTACTACGGTGCCACAGCAGATAGACAGACACACAGACAGACATCGACGTCACTTATAACACCCCTTTTTTTGGTCGGGGTTAAAAAACAAGTTTTTTAAAGCATTTACACAATTTTGTATTGACAGGGTCGAGATTCATAACTTTTGTGAAATCTACAACGTCATCCAGATACGCAATTTTTCAGTTTTTGGTTCATATTTCAAAAACTACTTGACCGATTTCAAAAAGATTTATATGGGACCATTCGGGAAGCATACCCATCCGAACACAAAAATAAATTTTAAAATCGCTTCAGAGGTTCTCGAGAAATCAGGTAACATACATAAAAAAAAAAAAAAAAAAAAAAACATAGGGATCGAATTGATAACCTCCTCCTTTTTTTGGAAGTCGGTTAAAAACAACCAAATAAATGCCAAACTTTTTCACTTTCCTAACAGCAATGAAGTAAACATAATAAGCAAAATGGCTTGCAAATGCGCTGGCGCATAGAAATAGTTCACCGTTCGTCAGGTGATTGACATATGTATGTGAGAGTTACTCTTCATAAAAACCGTGACGTAATAGTTGGCTAGTCACGCGCGGCTTTGTAACGTTTTATTGGTAAAAAATACTATCTAGATGTCACTATATGTCAATAGAGGTTTTATGGGCTTATGGACAAAATTATGATAGGAGATAATATGTCAGATATGTCAGTGTGTCGTTTTAACCTCTAAAATAAGTTACCGACTGACATAAATATAGAGAAGACAGAGATATTACATTTACAGACAAAAAATCGCGTATCACGTTGTTTTCGTAGACCATCTTGACCGAATTGTGTATGTTTATATATTAGATAGATATGAAACAAGCTTATAAAGTGTTGTTCATCCACCTATCTCCCACTTACAAGTTAATTATTTTTGTATTAACGATTTCTCAATAATTTTATTGACGTTTATTGATTTAAAGTTATTTATATGAAGTATCACATTAATTTATCAAACTCTTAAGTATCTCATTACTTGGTCCTCTCAGATCAACTATATCCACAATTGTACTTGATTACTTATTTGGCAAGACAACGTTTGCGGGATCAGCTAAAAATTTACATAGGTATTTAATAATGTTTTTAGTAATGGTAGGACTCTTTGTAGAGTCCGCCTGGAGTAGTGCCACATATTTGCCAGTTATTCTACCGCAAGCAGTAATGTGCATACATTACTGTATTCCGGATTGAAGGGCAATGGTTGGACTCTTCATGTGCCAATGGTTACGTATCACTGTGCTATTTTGGGCAGGCGTGTTGCTTCCCATCAGGCACATGTCCTGCTCGACTCGTCTCTTTGTAGGTACTATAGTCTCTGTAGGTAAAAACTAAGTACCATTCAGTTATTTTCTCGTGTAGTACCCGGCCTTTTTATTTTTCGTTATAAAAAGTAGTCTATATATGTTATTTCAGGCTATATCTCTGTTGAAAGCTTTATCCAGATCACTTCATTACTTTTTGCTTGAAAGAGGACTCAGAAGTGCTTGTAAGTCTACATCCGTGCATTCACACAAACTTTCGTATTGTACTAGCGTTCCGTCCCGGCTTTGCCTGTGGTACATAATATATAGCCTATAACACTCAGGGATTCCGTACACATCCAACAGTGAAAGAATTGTGTCTGTCTGGGTGTGTTCTATGTACATATAATAAGTATTAATTATATTTAAAGCTATATAAGTATTATATAAGCTATCTGGCTTCCATAGTACAAGCTTTGCTTAGTTTGGGGTCAGATGGTGTTGTGTGTGAACTGTCCACCAATATTTATTTATTATTATTTATTTATTTATTTTTGCAATCGGTCCAGCAGTTTGTGGCATTAGTGCGTTAGCGTTCAAACAAAAAACTTCTTTAGCTTTACCTATAATATTAGTACTTCTAGATTATTATTATTTATTTTTGATGACAGTACATAATTTTTTGCTGATACCAAATTTGAACGTCTCTGAGAAAAATACTCGGGAGTGCAGGCAGGCTTCGAACCCACAACCCCACACTTGTGAAATTAAAAGTTCTCACCACTCGGCCACCGGGAGTTACGGGTTATGCATAATAGAGAGATAAGATGAACAATACGAGCTACCTGAGGCTCTACCGCCAAACTAAAACGGTCTTAGCTTTGATATTATTCTTTCGTTTCATTTCGCTTGGAATTATAGAGACAGCAATAGCAAAACCAAAGCTGATTCAGTTGGCGGATCGTTGACAAGTCAACAAGTCTATTCTAAGCGAAAGCCACATCATACATTGATACACCATATACATAGCAACAATACAAATTATCCACACCATTATACCAATTGAATAACACAATAATCCAATAATGCATGCATAAAGATTGTAATGACACCTCAAACAGGCCATACAAAGCCATATAGAGTCATATATTGGCAATATTCAGCGGCGGTTTCCACAAAGGTTGCTACCGCAATGCTAAATCAACATAATTATTGCAAAACATGGTCATCACCGTTATTATGGCGCGTGGGAAAAGACAGAAGCTGAAGCGAGAGCGATTTTATGGCTGAAAAATGAAATTTCTTATGACACAACTACAAAATAATCGGGTATTTAATATCATGGTTTATTTATCATTAGTTATCATCATATTTTGTGATCGATTATAGTTTTGCAATTGACCACCATCTCAAAAAAACATTACTACACACACTGTCATGTATTTTAACACACATATTTTTTGTAAATAAGGTCAGTGGTCAAATTAAGAATAGATTAACAAATATTGCTTTACGGTCGAATGTCGACTACTTGGCTACTTCTAGTAAAATAACATGCAAACAAAGATAGCTAGATACTTAGCCATCGTAGTAGATTACTTTTTACTCGTATATAGAGCCTTCTCTTTCTCTCTGCTTGTGAGAGATGACCCGAGTCCCAGTAGTGATACATAGAAACATGCGTAATCATAACACAAACGTTAGACCTAGGCGAAAATCAAACCGACGACCTACGCTCAATAGACTACTAAATGATCTCGTGCCTCAGTCGATTACGACTATTCGGTACTCGTGATTACAGTAAGCTCTATTAAAGACCAAATCGCTGTCTTCTATGACTTACAACTTTTCTTTCCTACATCTCAGTAATATCTCACTGCATAAAAGCTAATGGTATTCATCTTTCCACACAGAGGAATCGCTGTATCCCAATCGTCACTTCAATCGACGATGTATGAATAGTGTCTCCGTAAAGATCACGTAAACGCTAGAAAATGTATGATATTTTTTTCATACGAACGAACGTATAAAACTTTATAAAGAGGGACGCCAGATGCAGTGTTCTAACCCTACTTCGACTAACATTTTAATGGAAAGTTTGTAAGAATATATGGATGTGTGCTTGTTACTCTTTCATACGAACACTACTGAAGAGATATAGATGAAATTTGGTGCAATAGATAATAATCTGAAATAAAATATTGTTTTTATCAGCGCGATTAGTGTTTTATACATTTGTTGGCATGGATGCTATTTTAATAAGGCTTTAAGGTGCTTTAGTAAGGATTACGTCTGATTCGCCTTTCCCGCCTTTACTTTTAATTACTTTTCTAAGTTCAGATGTTCAATATATTGTCAACACTGGTTTTAAAAGTGAAGGAAAAGTGTTTAAAAGAAGGTGTATTTTGAGAAAATGTGTAATTGAGTAACCTGCACTTGGCCAGCTTCCTGGAATTAAGCTTGACTTTTTCTTGTGAGAGGAGACTGAGTACCAGCAGTGGGAAAATTAATTCATATCTCTGGGCTTCAGGGCAGTGCAGTGCTAGGGAGATTTAATAAATGTAATACAAAATTTGTTTAATGTTTCATGCTCAATTAACAAATTGGCGCTGTACTGTTATGGCAGACGTCTGTCTAGCTTATCATCAAATGCCAGTTTTGCGTGTCCAGTCACTTTATATGATATTATACATCAGTTATCATAATATTATTCGCTAACTTCGCACAACAATCTAAGCATGAGTTACATAAATTAATTATATCCGCAAAAAGGTCATTTAACGTTATTATGACCATACCATAGAGTAATACAACTTCAGAGAATCGCCTCCGCAAAATGCCGTAAATAGACAGTGTAAAAGTTAGGCAATAAATATTATGAAACTGTTGTGAAGACCAATTGCTTACCAGGCAATGAGACGTACTGTCGTTCATGAAATTTAAAAAAACGCAAGGTAGAGATATTTTTTTAATCGAATGTTATTGACGACCAAAACTCAACAGTATTTATAGAAACTTCACATAACTTTGTTGGGATTCAAGAATGCACGGCAAGGTCAACCTTTCACAAGCAAGTAGGTAGATAAGTCAATTACAAGCATTTTTGAGTAATTACATGTATTGTGTAGAACCCACTTTGTGTTTTAATAAGAATGATGTATATATATACGGCCAGTGGATAAGGGGTAAAAGTTAAAAAAGGATCGTCACTTTTTTTTTTTTTCTGTGCTTTTAACAGAATTCAAAAAAGGAGGAGGTTCTCAATTTCAATTTTGCTGTATGTCTGTTTGTATGTATGTTACGCTATAGTGCCGCCAATTATGAATCGATTTTGTTTTGTTTTTTAGAAGTCGTCGCACATAAGTTTTATTAAAATCGGTGTGGTTTTTTTTAAAAACAAACAAATAACTAATATTTACTTTCATTTATTTGAATGACATAGTGGATAGCTTCTTATGAAACTTGGTCGAGTATCTGAATGTAGTTTTAAATTGAAGCCGGGTTTTTTTTTTTTGGGAAAATAAATTATTGCAATCATTTTTCTGTGCATGTTCTATTCTGCAGCGTTCATTTAGATACGGCAAATGAACGACTTAGGTGAAATACTTACGTAACGGAGGTTATGAGTTTAATCTAGCGACGACCAGCTACTGTGAGCAGCGGATGTCGTTTACACTCAGTTCACTACACATTTAGTTCATAGAAAAGGCTACTGATTAGATTTAGTCGTAGATTTAATTGACAGCTATTTAAGAAAATAAAATTACAAACATACTTATATTTAGTTACTAAATCTTGATGATTTACCTTGCTTTGCGGTTTAGTGGGTAATAAGTACGCACGGTTCGGGGTTCGATTCCCACGTGGGAACAACATTTGTTTCATTTGTTTGATGAATATTTTGAAAGCCCCAGACACAAAACCAATACTAAATTTGTTTTGTGCCTGAGGCTTTCGATGTATCGTAAGTATGTATTTACAATTACAGAAATACATATGTATTATATCATCTATCTGGCTGTCATAACGTAAGCTTTGCTTAGTTGGGGGTAGTATTGAGCGAGGAATGTATGACTATAAATGTTATTACAACAAATACTAAAATTTTACCAGGAGCTATTGCTGCGTATAATGTGAAATAAAATGTGTAAATTAAATGAAGTATCAAATTTTATAACATTTTTAGTAATTTTGTATGACGAAATATTATGCAAAACAGTAAAAATATAGAGATCTGGCGAGTTTATTGACTAAGTTCCATCTCTTTTATTTACTAAGTTAAAGCTAGAAACAATAAGATCCCAAATAAATGTTTCACTTAAGTAACAGTTAAGTTAGGTCTAATCGTTAGAACGGCGACTGCCGATTTGGAGTCCCGGGTTCGAATTCCACGCTCATAACTGCCTTTTGAAAGTGATGTGCGTAGTTCTGCTGACTTAGAAACGGTGAAGAAAAACATCGTGTGGAAATCGTTCCTAGAACCTTTCTAGATTCTGTTTCACCCACCAATACGTAGAGGCCCTCTTTTTTTGCAATTTTTTATTGTACCTACTGTGTGAAAAATACTTTATGAATGTTGTTTTACTTTATGAAAATTGTTGTTGTGGAGAAAATAGTTTTGAAAATTTGTGATTAATTTACTACAGGCACGTTATTGTTATACTTAGTTGATTTATTAGAAAATAAATATGAGTATTAACCAAATTAAAATCGTCAAATCGAACTCAAACAAACAAAATAAAACAAAAGTCCCACATATAATTTCAGTAACTTAGCCAAAACTATCCAAAACATTTACAAAACCGTTAACAAGTAACGTAACCTTACGTGACGACCAACAGTAATTCCAAAGTTAATTTTATTGTAAATACAATATTCTGCGCGTGCGCCGATGCGGTTCTTGTGGAAAAGACATCAACGCGCGGTGAACGGCGCGGGAGTTTCATTGAACCGGTATCATCTGCGCATCAGGTGACCATTTTATGATGAACTCTGTGAAGCTGGTTTTTGGAACGGTGGTGGTGGTGGTGGTGCGTGTATTGTCTATACTTTGATATGAAAATCATATATTTTACAGTCACGCCGGCTTGGCACGGAAAGCTTTTCCATAAGTGGCTTAATAATGTTTATTCTACCACAAACATGTATTAGTTAGTTTACTACAAATATACTGATATAATTTATCTAAATCACATCGTAAATTTTGAAATAAAAATTGTAGTAAAATATTTTCAGCGTCAAGGCCGCCACTTCTAGCATTTCTATCTACGAGTATCTATGAAGAACTGTGATACTGAGATCACCTTTGATCACGATCAAATCGTTACGATCATTACAGACCTAACTTGTGTGCAATTCAGCAGTACCAAATTTTGAGTCAGTTATCAAAACTCACGCTAAGGTTTTTTTTAAAGTAGCTCCAGTATATGTAGATTCTTTTAATAGTTACAATTTTACATAAAGGTATAGAGAACCAAACAAGGAAACTTCAAATACCGCCCTTTTTCATTAAACATGTTTTATCCGCGTAACTTCCGTTCCCATTATTTTACTGTGTTTATAAGCTTATATGATATTCCAGGCTATATTCTAACTGTATTCCAAATTTTAAGTTGATCCATTCAGACGTTCCGACGTGATCGAGCAACAAACATCCAAACGCAATTAAAATATAAGTATGATACCATGTCCATGTTATCTCCTCTATAAGCAGCTTAAATCATACTAAAATATAGTATGATTTGGATTAGTTAACCATAATCAACTGCGGGGACTTGATTTTCGGATAACACATTTCGTTGAAAATGTCCTTTTGGAACACGCTAGTTTCTTCGTGATATTTTCCGACCTCATTAAAGGCAGTGATAACAATTTTGTATATTTAGGCTGGAAAATACTTATAGGTACATGCAGGATTTGTCCCAACGACCTCACTATTGTGACTTCGGAGTTAACTACGAGGCAAACACAACTTTATGAATCTTTTAGCCTATTACATAATCCTACTAACAAAATAAATGCGACATATTGTGTTTATAAATGTTTGTTACCTTTTTTTATAGAACGTAGTCCAAATAATTACCTAGCACCGCACTGCGCTCGTCATCCAGAGATATTAGAAGAAAACGACTACTGAATGGATCCGAAAAAATATTGCACAGATAGTACACAGATAAGAACACATACTAGTCTACTTTTAATCCCGGTAAAACAACGGGATTGAAGACTACGCAATTGAAACCGCGGGATGCTACTAGTCCGTACCTATGTATAAAAACGCAAACATTGTAAAGAGTGCTCGAACTCTAGTAAAAGACGTCGGGTGATTGTACGCGCGCCCAAGGATATGCAAAATGTCACATCGGTGTAAACAACTTATCAAAGTATTTCGTAACAAGATCTACTTCCGCCAATATCTTTAAAAAAAGGAATAAACACTATTCAGGAAATAATTTTGTATTTATAAATAAACTATAAATATATCGAAATTCTTAATAACTTACTAAGAATTTTGTGAATTCTTATTAAGTTTCATCCCATGACTTCACTCGCTAATCGACATGTTTTTGCATCTGTCGGAATTATTTACAGTAGTAGAAATTATTTCTCGACTGTATTTGAGTAAAGCTATCTAACATAATTATTAGTAAGAATTTGGATTCATAAATTTCATCTTTTTTATTGGAACTAGCAGCGCCTTGCGGTTTTACCCGCGTAGTTCTATTTTCCGGCATTTTAATCCGGTCTGGTATAAATGTCATCGGTTTAATTATTTTTTTATTAAATTTTACAAGTAATCCGAAAATCTAAGGTATGAAGATGGCCAATAGGTCAAGTTGGAGACAAAACTACACATTTAATTTTTAGAGCCTCCTGTAAATTGGTCCTCAAAATACCTCTACTCACATATTTGTAGCTTACGGCAGACTCGCCCATTCAAGATTTCAGATTTAGAACTGCCCGATCACCAAATGCGGAAACTGCTGATCTCAAACAATCTTTAACTTTTAGCATAAACTAAATAAAACCTCATTCTAAACAATGAGGTCTATGAAATCGCTAAAAACTAACGAAATGTCTATTTAATCTTAATAATAACATCACATAACATTTACATAAACATCGACACGAAACAATAAAATTGTGAATCTCCAAATTGCCATTTTACGATGAACATATTGTAAAGAGAATTTTGTTATGACAATAAAATTCGTTATTGTGCATTTGACACGCTCGACACTGAAACATTTTCACATGAAGAAACCCAGTCTAATAAATACCATTGTGCAATCGGCATTTTCCTAAGTTAACGTATACACACAAGAATGTAGCAATTTAGAAAAAATATAATGAATAAAGTAATTAAATGTAATCACTTACCTAAATCAAACCTTCTCACAGCCAACTTAAATACACAATTAACTTAAAAAGTTATGTCACTTGTCACTGGACGAATAATTAACACTTAGAATTTAGTTGTATACTTTCAACCGCTAAATTGAGTACAATAATGCGGTTAAATGCCCTATTTAAAATTCTAATTCTTGACCCAGAATCCTAAAATTATTATACCGTTTGATTTTAAATTAAATTACCTACTAAATAATTAAATGTACTGCTTCAAAAAATGTATCTAAACGTTATTAATCTTTACTATAATCCAACTATCGTATCCTAAACATTTACTCAAGACTTATGCGGCTAAAAACATTTGATTTCTTTTAATGTAGTTCAATTGGTTTGAATATTATTGACGTTTTTTTGTGAAGAAAAAAAATCTAATAGATGAATTTGAGTTTAAAACAACTTTTCTGAAACGGTGTTAAGTTTGCAAAAACTTGAAAATACTTGTAAAGCTCTAAATAAATCTAATCGAGGGTAAGATATTTCAATACAATTCGAAGTTTTAAGTAAAAAAAAAGTTTCAGATTTCAATCGAGAGTACCAAGGTGTAATTTAACGTGAAAATACACGATAATATTTCAAGCATCGCCTGTCAGAGCACAGTTCCTAGATATTGTATAATGGATTCATAACTTTGATAGAAAAACTGGTGTCTCTAGTCAGAATGCAGAGATCACAATGTATCCCACGGTGGAGGCTTACGCAAACATTACCTACTCGCAATTAGACTTTGTTTTTATACTTTCGGACAATGGACCTGATTTCTGATGGCTAAAGTCAATTTTCAAAATACTCTGGTATTTGGAGCACAATTTAGTACCCAACTGATTTCATATTTCTTTATTTTTTGTGAAATAATGAACTAAACAAGAAATGAACAAATAATAAGCTCAGTTTGTATAGAACTTTTTGTCAAGCGACTTATCAGAGATTTTAGTACAATAGGTTAGGTCACAAGATTCTAATCAAAATGTAGTGTTATGTCCGTGAATTTTAACTAATTAGCGAATACTTAACAAGATTTGCATAGTTTGTGAAAATCACAACAATTATGTGTAATTGTATTAGTGTTGTGAGAGGTAGGTTAGAGTACAGAGGTTACATAAAATTTCCGTCAGAGGTCAGTTTTCAAATGAATTGCGAGATTTGTACACGCACTCTAGTTTATGCTTTTTGCGATTATATCGTAATTATAGAGATTATTACTAACACAATGCGAAATGGCGTGTTTACTCGTAGATATGTTAGTAACCTTATTTTCATTTCCTTCAAAAATTATGAAAAAGCTTACCCATTGAAATGAAAAAAATAGCTCAGTATATTAAATATATTTTTTTTCACTAAGCAGATTTATTTAACGTTATTTTTTAATTCATTAATTTCTTAGAATTTGATCTTTAAAAACTATATTTTTTTCAAATTAATATCATTATTAGTAGATTAAAAAAAATATCTTACCCTCTCCACGAAAAATGTCACTTTAGTAGACTTAATCTTAAAATCTAAAACTACACCTAACTCTGAAATTTAAGCTCCGAACTTCACCCCTAAATATTATTCAAACTTAACAGTTGAAAGTACAACATAAATAAAAAAAAATATATACCCGTGTGTGTTGTTACGCGGGCTTGGATGCGTTCGCGACGGAGCCACGACTGGCGTGCTGCGCCGGCGCATCTCGAAGGTAACCCGGGGAGGGGGGCCGGGAAAGGACGCGGTGATGCAAACCGAGGTGATGATTAGGAGGACCTGAGCCTTCTATCTACCTAGTGATAGGTAAATACACCCTTTTGTTCGAAATCGATGACGTGCTTTTAGAAAAATCTATTCTAACATTATACAGCTGAAGAGTTTTTTTGTTTGAACGCGCTAATCTCAGGAACTACCAGACCGATTTCAAAAATTCTTTTACCGTTGGGTGTGTGCATAATCCTTGCGTACTATAGGTTATATGTGTACTACGGGTAAAGCCAGGCAGGACCGCTTGTGTGAAACAAGCACACACAACACAAGTTCTCGATTACACTAACCAAAGATAGAGGTCATTTTTACGTTTCATTAGCAGGGCTCCCCGCCCTTCTACCGCCTAAATAAATGGCTTTGCTATTGCGGTTTCTATCATTTCAAGTGAAAAGAAAAGAGAAAGCAATATCAAAGCTTAAGACAGTTTTAGTCAGGCGGTAGACCCCCCGGTTTGCCCATTACCGTACCCATTGTTTTCTTGCAATGAAAAGTTGTCCGTGTACTGTTCTAAGCTACAAATTATATCTATGTTTCAGTTTCACTCGAATCCGTTCAGCAGTTCCGTAATTGAGCAACAAACACACAAACTTGTGCATCGATAATATTAGTAATATATGATGTTGTCCAAGGAATTTTCCAACATGAATAAGTTTGACATAATTATGTTTGTTTCCTATTTACGGATCTATGAGGATAGATCCTAGTAAATAGTGGTCAAAGTAGTGGTACCACGTATTTCTCATTTCTGAATAATACGTACCACGTATTATTCAGAAATGAGTTATTCTCGAAGGGACTCGCATAAAAAGTAGCTTACATGCTATTCCAGGCTAATTTGTGGTAGTTCCCAATTTCATACCGTTCATTTAGTTCTTTCAATGACTTTCAACAGTTTTTGATTATTAACGAACTCGTAATTTTTTATACTTGAATGATAATAATTTATTTGAGCCGAAGAAACAATAAAAGTGGTCAAGTGCGAGTCGGGCTCGCCTATGAAGGCTTCCGTAGCAGCAAGTAACATAATACAAAAGTTCTTGTACTTCGTTGTTACTATAATCAGTGTTTTAACAATAGTCAATTTATGGCGTATTAAAATAAAACTACTTACTAGATATCATTCAAACCAACTTTCCTTGGTAGTTTATATGGTAACGTACATCAAACACTTTTTTTTTTATTTTTGTATTTCTCTTATTTTAGAAGTTACAGGGGGGGGACACTTTTTACCACTTTGGAAGAGATGGCCCTCCCTCGCGCAAACTATTCAGTTTTTTTTTTTTTAAACTTTTATAGGTTTACACTTGACCGCCATCTCGCCTGATGTTAAGCGACGATGCGGTCTACGATGGAGCGTGTTTACCTAGAAGAAACCGATTCACTCTCGATTTGAAGACACAAAGATTGTAACCATCGGGGGAAAACCCACTCAGGCAACGTATTCCACAGCCTAGACGTTCTTATCACAAAAGTAGAGTCAAATCTCTTCGTTCGTGTCTTTGGAACTTCAACCATGAAACGATGTCGCTTTTTCGAGCTACGAGCATTCCGAAAAACAAAATATGGTAGAAACCTCAATATCATTCTGGATTACCTATTCACGTATGGTATTGATGAAAAAAAAAATTTGAGTTTCAGTTCTATGTATGGGACACCCCTAAAAAATTTTGGTTTTCTTCTATTTATATCAAATTAAATAAAAAATTATATCAAAACCTTAATGCGGTTCACAGATTACATCTAATTACCAAGTTTCAAAAGTATAGCTTTTATAGTTTCGGAGAAAAAGGGCTGTGATATACGGACGGACAGACAGACAGACATGACGAATCTATACGAGTCCCGTATTTTGCCATTTGGCTACGAAACTGACTTCAGTTATAATTAACTTTAAACTCTCGAAGAAATTTCATAAGAAGATATCACTAATGCCCGAGCTACACGAGCGTAGTTTTTCAAGCTACGATAGCAAGCTAGTACTTCTAGCTTCGTGTAGACAACGCTACGCAACGCTAGTTTTGACTACATGAAGCTAGAAGTGCTGCTAACAACTTACTAGCTTAAGCTTGCTAGCTGGCACTAACACTGGCTTGCTGAGCGCTGACTACTAGCTTGCTAGCTTGCTTAGCTTGCTAGCTTGCTGACGCTTGCTGAGCTTGCTAGGCTTGCTGGCTGGCTGACGCTGACGCTGTTGCTGACGCGCTGGCTTGCTGACGCTGCTGACGCTGACGCTGACGCTGAGCTGACGCTGCTGACGCTGCTGACGCTGACGCTGACACTGGCTGGCTGAAGCGCTGACTGAGCGCTGAGCGAACGCTGACGCTGGCGCTGACGCTTGCACTGAAACGCTGAGCTTGCTGGCTTGGCTGACGCTGAGCGCTGAGCGCTGAGCTGCTTGCTGACGCTGACTTGCTGACGCTGAGGCTGAGGCACGCTGACGCTGAAACGCTGACGCTGAGCGCTGACGCTGACGCTGCGACGCTGACGCTGAGCTGAGCGCTGAGCGCTGACGCTGAGCTGACTGACGCTGAGCTGACGCTGACGCTGAGCACGCTGACGCTGACGCTGCTGAGCGCTGGGCTGACGCTGACGCTGACGCTGAGCTGAGCGCTGCTGAGCGACGCTGAGCGCTGACTGCGCTGCGCTGAGCACTGGCTGAGCTTAGCTGCTGAGCACGCTGAGGCTGAAACGCTGCTTGCTGAGCGCTGAGCGCTGCTTACTGAGCGCTGACGCTGAGCTTGCTGAGCGCTGACAGCTGCTAGCGCAGCTGAGCGCTGAGCTGGCTGAGCGCTGAGCGCTGGCACAGCTGGTTGCTTAGCAGCTGAGCACTGAGCGCTGCGCTGACGCTGAGCACGCTGAGCGCTGACCTGGCGCTGAGCGCTGAGCTTACAGCGCCTGCTGAGCCAGCTGAGCGCTGCTTGCTAGCTTGCTGAGCGCCAGCTTACAGCGCTGAGCAGCTGAGCGCTAGCTTACTGAGCGCTGACACTAGCTTCACTAGCTTACTGGCTTGCTGGCTTACTAGCACGCCAGCTTGCGCTGCAGCTTGCTTTGCCAGCGCTGGCTTGCTGGCTAGCCTGCCAGCAGGCTGCCAGCGCTGCTTAGCTGGCAGCAGCTTCACTAGCTGACCAGCTGGCTTGCTAGCTTGCTAGCTTGCAGCTGCCAGCTGCTGGCTGCCTGCTGGCTTGCTGGCTTAGCCTGGCTTGCTAGCTACAGCCTTGTTGCAGCTTGCCACCAGCTTACCAGCTTGCCAGCTTGCTAGCAGCCACCAGCCTGCCAGCTTGCCAGCCACCAGCTCACCAGCTGCACCAGCCACCAGCTTCAGCTCACCAGCCTGCCAGCACCAGCCTGCTCAGCCTCACCAGCCTGCCAGCCTTTGCCTGCCAGCTCACCAGCTGCTGCCACCACCAGCCCACCAGCCAGCCTACCACCAGCCTGTCAGCCTGCCAGCTCACCACAGCACCAGCTTGCCAGCTCACTAGCCTAGCCACCAGCCTGCCAGCCACCAGCCTGCCAGCTGGCCTGCCTGTCAGCCACCAGCCTGCTCAGCCACCAGCCTGCCAGCCCACCAGCCTCACCAGCCCAGCCAGCCTCAGCTTGCCAGCCTGCCACCACCAGCCTGCCAGCCACCAGCCTGCCAGCTTCACCAGCTTGCCAGCCTGCCACTAGCTGCCAGCCAGCTGCAGGCCACCAGCCTGCCAGCCTGCCCACCTTGCCAGCCTGCCAGCCACCAGCCAGGCTCACCAGCCTGCCAGCCAGCCTGCCAGCCAGCCAGCCAGCCTGCCAGCCAGCCAGCCTGCCAGCTCACCAGCTCAGCCAGCCACCAGCCAGCTGCAGCTTTACCAGCTGCCACCAGCCTCAGCCACTAGCTGCCAGCTCACCAGCCTGCCAGCCACTCAGCCTGCTAGCAGCCAGCTGCCAGCTTGCTCCAGCTTACCAGCTAGCCACCAGCCACCAGCTTGCCAGCCACCAGCAGCTCACTAGCCATAGCCAGCTTGCTTACAGCTTACCAGCTTACTAGCTACTAGCTACTAGCTACTAGCTTACTAGCTTGCTAGCTTACTAGCTTACTAGCTTGCTAGCTTACTAGCTACTAGCTGCTAGCTTACTAGCTTACTAGCTTACTAGCTTGCTAGCTTACTAGCTTACTAGCTTACTAGCTACTAGCTTGCTAGCTTACTAGCTTTGCTTAGTTTGGGGTCAGATGGTGTTGTGTGTTAATTGTCCCAATATTTATTTACTAACACTACCTAGAAAAACTAGCCTAGTTTGAAAACTAGCTCGGGCATTAGTCGTACAGGAACATGATATTTCACATGCCGTTGCATCAATTTTAATAAAATTTAAATAGAACCATCTCTGAAATGAACTAAATTTATTTAAAAATACATAAGTATTGGGTTCCATAGTACAACCTCTGCTCAGTTTGGGGTTCAGATGGTGGTGTGTGTGAAATGTCCATCAATATATTTTTTAATTACGGGATAAAATTTGTAGAGTGAGTTCCCGTTATTTCAAGGCAGTTTCTTGTACCACGTTCACGTGTAAACTGTAGAATGGGGCTCAATTTACCATATAACCACGGGAAATATACCTTATTTAATATTACTAGTAAATGTATACGAAATGTTAGAGTAATAATTTTAACATATAAAAGTCGAATAGTTCACATATTTCAACACAAACAATTTGCAAATTTAAGACGTGTTTTGTTATGTATCGTTCATTTTTATTGTTAACAACCATTTGTATGTGACCCGATTTCTTAACAAAACTTATTTTCAATTGTCTATTTTACAAATACGGCTTCTGGTGCAGTTATTTTTAATGCAAGCCATAAATGCAAGCCGCAAGACTTTTATAACATTATGTGACATTTAGATATAAATGTCTGAGTGCAATCCGTTGTAAAACTAAAGTGATACCAACAGATTTCTTCAAATGCAATCACTAAAAAAATACATTATACATACTATTTCAGGTTCCGGTGTAGTATAGCTGGTATGGGACTAATCGTACCTTGACCATGTGTACGGGTAGGACTCTTTGCAGAGACTCTTGGGGAAGTACCACACCTTTGCCAGTTATTCTACCGCCAAGCAGTAGTGTGCAAACATCACTGTGTTTCGGTTAGGCGTGTTCTATCAGACACATGTCCTCGTCTCGTTACTCTATATTATAAAAAAATATAAATACCATAGTATTAATGCTTAACCTTTGTGAGCAAGTGTGATTTGTTAGACAGCTTAGGATAATAGACCCCAGCTTCATTAGTCGAGTTCGCTGCCTTCAGCACGGTAGAGTTCTTAAAAAGTTTTTACGTTAATATAATCTTTAATATTGCAGTCATGGAATAGGACAAAGTGATAAATAAATAAATGTTGTTGAACTAAGATTATTTAAGATCTTAACATTCTGAAATCTTGAAAAAACTTCTTCAAGAGTTTATTTACCATAAAGCTAACTCGAATTAAATGTTTTACTTACCTTTTAAGTTTAAAAAAATGATATTCCTGAACCATTACCAAAATGAGAGAAACGCATTATTGACCGAGCGACACGAGGCTAGTTTTCCAAACTAGGATAGCAAGCAAGCTAGTGTTAGTAAGCTGGCAATTTTTACTTGTAGTGGTAGGACTCTTGGCAGAGTCCGCCTGGGAAGTACCACACCTTTGCCAGTTATTCTACCGCCAAGCAGTAATGTGCAAACATTACTGTGTTCCGGTTTGAAGGGCAATGTTTCCAGAGTAATTACAGGGCGTTGAGATATAAGATCTTAGATCTCTGGGTGACGAGCGCAGTGCAGTGCTAGGTAATGATTTGGACTCTTCATGTTCCAATAGCTGCGTGTCACTGTGCTGTTATGTGTCAGGCATGCTGCTTACCATCAGGCACATGTCCTGATCGTTTCGTCACTCTTTATTTAAAAAAAAAAAAAAAAATTTAGTACTGCTAGTTTCGTGTAGACAGCTCTACGCAACACTAGATTTGTCTACATTATACTGGAAGCTAGAACTATAAGTTTACTAGCTTACTAACACTAGCTTGCTACCCTAGCTTGAAAAACTAGCCTCGTGTCGCTCGGGCATGTTTTCGATTTCACTCTTATCTGTCTCATATTTATGCTATTTTTACGCAAAACCTTTTTCTACCTCCTGACTCTAATCAAAAGTTCCAAATATGTATAGTTATATTATTCGCAAACGTAGAAGCAGCGTGGGCGTGGGACGTCGTACGGCTCACGTAATGTCGCTGATACGTGGAACAAACAGTTTTAATGAATCTAATTGGCTCGGTAACGTACTGCTTTCTATCGCACAGATTTGGAACTGTGGCGCAGATTCTGGACGATATGATGTATAACTTTTGTATTCAAACACAAACATATCTATCATGCCATCCCGGCATAACTGGAAGGACTGAATGAAATCAGCTTTAAAAATTAAATAAATAACTACGTAATGAGCAAAGCACCATCATACTGTAGATATACCTCTACAGGCCCCTATGAAAAAAATGTGTCGAAATTAGAATCCTCAAGGTTTTTTTTTGTATGTTACACTATTATATATAACCACTATTTGTGAATCAGTGAGGAAAACCCTACTATAGTTATTGTTTGAAAAAAAACTGTTAAAGTTTTTTTTTTGTTTCGTAGATAATATTTCAGAAGTGATCCTATAGATAGATAGATAGATAGATACTCTTTATTGTACACACCAAAAACAAAACAAAAAACACTTATACAGGAGATATATCATCTAATATATAAAATTCTCGTGTCACAGTTTTCGTTGCCATACTCCTCCGAAACGGCTTGACCGATTTTGATGAATTTTTTTGTGCTTATCCGGTATCTATGAGAATCGGCCAACATCTATTTTTCATCCCCCTTAACGTTAGGGGTAGTCCACCCCTAAATTTTTTTATTTATTTTTTAGACAAAATTTTTAATTTCAATTTTTATATGATACAACATACAAAAATACATACAATCCTCAATTTTCACCCTTCTACGATCAACCCTTATTTTTTAATAGCCATTTTAGTAATTTAATCATTTTTCATCCCCGGTCGTTAACTGACCAATCGTCATTTAATTAGTTATCCCCGCCAGTTGTCTACAGGTGTCACTTCTGACCCAGTAAACAGCACTATAATTTGGAGATCAAAAGTAGCCTATAGCATATTTATAGTATGAACACGCTAATCTCGGGAACTACTGGACCGATTTAAAAAAAAATCATTCACCGTTCTTTCATATGTAAGTAATCCTTGAATGCTGTAGGTTATATATATGTACCACGGGCGAAGCCGGGGCGGGCCGCTAGTACCTATATAGATTTTATCAAAATTTATGTGGTGGTTTATGAAATATGAACAAAAAAGTAAACTTATTTTTATTTATCTAGACGACTTAGTGACAGTTTCTTATGAAATATGGTTGAATGTGTGAACTTAATTTTAAACTATAGATTTCTAATTTTTTTGCTATTTTTCAAACTGAAGTAGGTTTTTGTTTTTTCGCAAAAATAAAGTATTAGTTAACGGTTTTACGTACATGACTTCGCAAAGACAGTGGTGCATATATGATTCGACCGAGAGGCTCCGAATCGGCAGTTGCCGTTCTCCCGAATAGATCAGCCATAATTTATGTAGGTATGTGTTTCGAATCTTCATTAATGACACCTTGGCGAAACTTTTAAATACGGTCAATTAGGAGCCTAATTTGATAGATAGTGCGTAAGTAACACATATGTTATGTGTAAAAAAAAAGATAATTGTAATGACAAAGATCACGGACCCCGGAGTCTGTGGAGTGGCTAATTTAAATAAAAAAAAAGATAGTGCGTAAGTTTCTAATCTGTATTTTTAAGTGTGTAGGCTTTTAATGGTTATTTTCATGCGATAAAAAGTACTTTGTGTGCTACTACAGACTATAATCTAACTGTGGCTTTCGCTTGGCTATTGCGGTCACTATCATTTCAAGCAGAAGGAAAAAGAGAGCAAATCAAAGCTGAGAGAGTTGTGAAAGAGACAGTTCTAGTTGGGCAGTAGACCCTCCGATCCGTTCAACCTTTCCGGATTATTTGACAAACATCCAAACTTTTGCATTTATAATATTAGTCATCGCTTATCTATGATTAAAGCATTTATTTTACATTTGAAATACGGTGGTTTGACAAACATGAATACATCTATCTAGCTTTGTTTTGCTTAAAATTTTGCTTAGTTAGGGGTTAGATAGGAAGCCTAGGCATTGTGTGAAAAAGTGTAGACGTATTATTATTTAATTATTTACATCAATAGTACAGAAATTTTCTAGTACACGTCATTGCTTAACATAAGACAATTTGTAATCAAATGCAAATCTAAAAAAAGTTTGCAACAATAACAAAAAACATAAGAACATAACTATTCAAATTGATTCCTGGTGTATAATTTTGCTTAGTCACTGTATTTCAGACTATATTGTTTTGTCTCAAGTTAGCCGTATCCTGCAGTTTCGCTCACCGATATTAAGAAGCTTAGCTTTCTTATTGGATGGCATTTTAAGATTTCGGACTATCAGATGTAACGATAATGTTTAAATCTAAATGAGAACCTTCAGAGTAGTCTCTGAAAGTACTCATTTAGACCGTCCAAAACTTTATATTTTTCAGATTTATGTAATGGATTTATATAAATTAAGACGAAAAATAAACATAAATCAGTGAACAACTTTTGTCAGAAAATGCTGCCGAATCAGAGTCCTGAACGAAGCGACGCTCTGCGCACGTCTAATGGCCGCAGGAAGAGCATTCCATAAGGCCACAGCCTGCACGCAGAACGACGAACCGTAAAAGGAGCTTGTATGAGCTGAGGTAGATAATAGGAGATTTGTAGACAACCTAAGATTTATTGAATGAGTGTCGCAAAGAAATGTGAACGGGAGCTTAAATACGGAGGGGAAGAGGGGGTGAAAAGTGTGTTATATAAAAGTGATAGGATGTGAGTATTCCGACGTAAACTGATAGGGAGCCACTCGAGCTTAGATCGGAAAAGAGAAACATGGTCATATTTTCGGAGACCGAAAATAAGCCTAATACAAAAGTTTTGAAGACGCTCGAGCATATCGAATTGGTCCCGTCTAAGGTCCAGGTAGCAGACGTCAGCGTAGTCAAGGATGGGAAGAAGGAGGGATTGCCTACACCAAGAATGCATACAAAATACATATACACACATATCAATTTTTAATAGAATAAAAACAAATATATCATTGAAATACATATACTACATAATATACTTATGAATAAGTACTAGAACTGGTATACACATCACAACTCAAAGGATACTCGTGGTAGCAAGAGTAGCAACTAAGAATTTAGATAGAACTCTTTAACACGAAACTTGAAAACATCCAACGACTGGGCACGCTTTATTTCTAACGGAAGCTCATTCCACAACGTGAAAGCCCTCACAGTAAACAATAGATACAATTAAATAGTAGATACAATTACAAATACAAAAATCTTTATTGCTGTTTGCAGGTAAGATAAGGTGATGATACAAAACATTTTAATAGTTGAACTTCTAGAGGCATGCAATATATCTGGCAACACAGTTAGGCAATAGTCCGCTGATAAAGTCTTCTTTTTATTTTTAGCTTTTAATAGGTAAACAAATGAAATTGATTCACTCTACATAATAAAATGTTTCCATCGGGAAAACTCAAACAGGCAAGCATTCCAAATCTAATTGTTTGAATAACGAAGGTCATGCTTTGACCTTAAAAAGAATGATGCAAAAGGGTCGAGCTTTGAGCGGTTTGATAGAAAATATAACTAGATCATGTAGAAGATACATTCGCCTAAATATAACAAAAACGGATAAACTAGCAACTTAAATTTTTCAAACGTTAAGATTTTATTGCTAACAATTTAGTAATTTTCAAAATTGCAAATGCACCAGTCAAAGTGCAAGAAAGCTAGCATTACGGCCAAGGTCTTATCAATGATGGACGGGTAACGAGACCGGAAGCACTCCAATTGTTTAGCAATCACAATCGATTATCGTCTGGCATTCGACCTAGAAGAAAATTTTGGCTCTAAACCCACTTTGTTGAAAAATTATTGTATTCTACATTATGGATGCGAAAGTATAGATGTTTTCATGTTTCTTGCTCAATACATTCTAAAAACCGAATGGATTAGGCAACTAACAACTGCAAGTTACATTTATAGTTAAGAAGGCTAAAGGCTAAGAAGCCAAAAGGATAAGACGGCTAAGAACTTTAAAAGCTAAGAAGGCTGATGGCTAAGTAGGTTAAAGGTTACGAAGGCTGAAGTCTAAGAAAGCTAAGAAGCTTTATGTTCTTATCCCGTAAATAAACAAAGTTTCTTAGGGAATAAAGTTAGGGATGGAAGTTCGAGCAAATACTATTATTACATAAATTACGATGACTATAAAACGTAAAATGCTATGTCAACTAATGTTTTGCGTTTTATTTGAATCTACAATACTATCTTCACACTGTTTTGGTAATGCGTTTTCATCTTTGTATTAAACAACTTTTTGATCGTGTGTTGTTTGAGAAACAACACACGATCAAAAAGTTGTTGTTGTAAACAAAAAATGATGGATCGTGCATCGATTACTGGTTTTATATTTATTGGTGTGAGATATATACTAATAAGGACGAGCCCCTTTCAACATAACGAATCACGGCAATATAATTAAAATTATGTGTAGTCTCTGCTCATACACTAAGCTCTAAATTGTAGACCTTTCACTGTGGAGAAATGTTACTTCACACAGTAATAAGATTTTAGAAAAAGAAGTCAAAATAACTAGCGAACGCTAAATGGTCGATATTATAAAAAATATTAGAGTTCTGCACTCCGTCTCTATACTAAACTAAGTAATAAGTGTATGAAATTTCATAATTAATTAATTAGACAATGAATCATACATATTGTGAAAATTAAGCCCCGTACAAACTAAACATTAAATGTCATACTGTCCGTCCGCGTAAAAAATTGCTCAAAATTTTTCTTCACCTAACAATATCTAGATAATAGAAAATGTCTTCGAAATTCGAACAATGACGTGACGTCACCAAAACTTCTAAAATCTAAATACTGTATCTTCGTTATTTTTGAAGGAACATTTTTTGACGCACCACAGACAGATTTATCGTGGGCTATGAATTGAATTCTAGCGTCACGCTCGGGAATAATAAATCTTGGCTTATTCGCATAATATCCGATTCTCAAATCTTCGGGTAAACTCGGGACAATGGGGTTTAGAAGCATGCTATAGGCCACGTCCTCCAGTTTCACCCGCGTAGTTTTCAAAGTGACCTATCAACTTCTAAGTTATAAACTTTCACTTCTATCGGTTAAACGTTTGACTGCCAATTTTTTTGTTTTTCGAAACAAAAGATAAAATACGTCTACGACATGTTTTGTAATCTTTCGGACAATTTTTAACCCCCGACCAAAAAAAGGGGTGTTATAAGTTTGACGTCGATGTCTGTCTGTCTGTCTGTTCTTCTGTGTGTGTGTCTGTCTGTGGCACCGTAGAGCTCAAACGGATGGGCCAATTTCGATGCGGCTTTTTAATTTGAAGGTTAATATCCGTGCGGATGTTCTTAGCTATGTTTGGTTAATATCGATTCAAGATGGCCGCCTCCACAAAATGGCGGATAAAATATTTCTTCACAACCTACCTCAATATGGGTATCAACTAGTAGAATACTATACACTATAACAAATTTCAAATCCAAGATGGCCGCTACTACAAAATGGCGAATTACATTTCTTTTATACCCATATTGAGGTACTTGTGATCAAATAAAAGGGCTTGACTAGTAGAATGTTGTAAAGATAACAAATCTGAGTTAGTCGAGGGTTAATCAAAATTTTTAATTTTGTTCTTGTTTTTAGTAATCCTTCTCATAGTATGTAGTGAGCACATAGTGAGGTTAGAGCCGTCGCTACTTTTTCTACATTACGCACGTCTGCCAAAGTAGGTGTAGGTACGCATCTTCATTTTAGATACTGAAATATTATTCATATTGTAATTTCCGGTTGGTCTTCTAGCCGTTTTTTGTCTCCGCACACGTAACCGTCGCAGACCTGTATTTGTTTCCCCATTTGAGAACAACAGCATCTCGTTCACGGTTCATTTCGACCACTTTTACTATTATTTCGAGTTTTGTGGAGTGAGTTAAACGGAAAACCTTTAGGAATATTTTGTGATGATTTACATAAGCGTTATGACACTGGGGTTTGTTGGTCAAAGTAAATGATTTCACAGTTTTTTTGGGAAATACAAAGATGTATACCGAAGTTAAACATCTGGTGGTAATCACCTTCTTTACTACCAACAGAATACATTCACGATACTAAAATATTTCCACCCTTTTATTCTAATGGACTGCTCGTAACTCAAAAACACATCGTTTCATGATTGGTGTTCCAAAGACTAGAATCAAAGAGTTTACATATACTACGTATAGAGTTGGCGCAAACGCTTTACACCGAAAGCACGGGTAGCATCTTTCTTGCCTTGTCGCTCATGTGGAAGTGTCATACTTTTGTCGCGGCACGCTCTGTTGCCATCGAAAGTATGCACGTCATCTGCTTACGATTGATACAAAGGAACCGTGCGGAAAATCTAACTCTATACATTGTATAATGTAAACTCTTTGACTAGAACGAAGAGATTTGATTCTACTGCTGTGATAAGAACGTCGTAGAAGTTGTAGAATGCATTGCCTGATTGGGTTCGTCCCGATGGTTATAATCTTGAAGTCTTTGAATCGAGAGTGAATCGGTTTATTCCAGGTAAGCACGCTTCATCGTAGACCGCATCGTCGCTTAACATCAAGCAAGATGGAGGTAAAGTTTAACGGTCTTATTCATAATAAATGCTTATAGAAGACTTAAAACACTAATTAGTAAAACGCAAGTAACAGTATTAATTCTCAGAAGCTATCAAGAAGATGGAAGACTGAACACCTGAATTAAGAACATAATATAACAAAGATATTCCCAACGCTCAAACGCTGGACATTGGCGAAATTACGGTGACATTACCGAATGGAAACCAAAAAATAAGTTGAAGTTAAATATGTCACAGCGCCATTTAGACACTAATCACCTAATCAGCTGTTAAGAGTCGGCCATATTCGGCTTAAAACACCGCTAAAGTAGGGTTCTCGGCTCTATAACTTTATAGAAGGGTTATAGCACGTTTTAGCGCTAAAATGCTGTTATGAATACCATTTTTCCTAAGACTTACTATAATAGCAAGTCTTTAGACATGCTATAACTTTTTATGAATAAGACCGTAAGAGTTTAACTTCGGTATAATAGTAAAAAGCAATAGAATTTGTCTACCCAGCAAACCCGTTGTCTCTCCTATTTGTATGATTTTGAGTAACACGACAAGCAAGACATACACCAGACTTGATACAGGACGATAGCTACATACACGGAAGTGGAACTACATGTTTCGAGTATGCTTCGTTACGTTACGGTAAATTATTATTGCATTTCAAAAATCTGATTACTAGTATAATATCAAGTATTTATTCTAGTATTATTTCATTTGAGGGTTAATTTCCGTGCTGTGGTTATTAACTATGTTTCGTTAATATCGATTCAAGCTGGCCGTCTCCACAAAATGGCGGACAAAATATGTCTTCATAATTTACCTCAATATGAGTATCAAATGAAAGGGATTGACTAGTAGAATGCAAAGATCTCAATACACAGATGTGCCCTCCCAAACTTCAGGGCGCACGAAATCATGTCATTGTTGGGAAGAGTGAGCTCATTCTTTCCGTTCCAGTCGATTGCAGGAAGCGGTGAACACCGGACGTTTTTACTTATCACTATTCGTTGTCAACAACCGAAATAAGTAGAACCACAGCACACCTCGCCGCTAGCGATTCTAGGAGTCAAGTAGATTGGTTGTGTGTAAACTACTTACCTACGACACACATAGAGACGCAGTTTATTACCAATTTCAAGTTACTCAGGGCACATTCATTGGTTTATATCGATGGTAGAATGTTATACAGGTTACAAACCCGAGGTAATCAGGGGTAAATCATTTTTTTTTAATTTTGTTTTTTTTCCACTCGATTCTATTGTATGTAGGTATGCAATAATTTTATCGACGTGTTGTAATAAAGTTAGACGTTAAACTATTGTTCGTAAACCAACTTTACAGACAACCAATTGTTTTATAGCATAAGAGGTACGAAACGAAAACTCACTAAAACCCTCTACACACACGGGCCCTAAAATCAGAAGAAATTACGTAAGAGTAGTGGGGCGGACCCTACATCGCACCATAAATCACCAATCATATGGTGCGATGTATGCTCCTCCTCACTACTTTTACGTCTTTTATTCTGATTTTAGGACTCGTGTGTTTTAGCCAACGCATTCCACAGCCTAAACGTTCTTATCAAAGATGTAGAGTCAAACCTTTTCGTTTGAGTCTTTGGACCGTCAACCATGAAACTATGTCGCTGTTTAGAACTACGAGTAATCCATTAGAAAAAAATGGGTGCGTGTATGTACGCGCGTGAGAAGTTATACTTCTTTTATTTTATTAAATTTATCGCCACCGAAAATTTATCCAATATATAACATTCAAATACTGGCAATACATTGTCCAATCTTTCAATAATTTATTTGATTCTTGAGCTGAGCCAGCTGAGCAAAGTTGACAGAGAAGAGCGGCAACAGCGCGTTACCCGCGTATGTCACGAGCTGGCAACGTCGCGCGTCTTCGCCGTATAATTACTATTATGTATTCTATGCCTACAAAAAAATTCGATGTTATTTCTTCTATTAATCTACAATTTTCTTCAACTAAATATGAAATACCGCAAATAAAGACCAATTTAAATGCCAACTATAGTCATTTCAGTGTAAAATTATACTCTCGTCGCCCATGAATGGTTAATTAAATTAGTATGAAAATCGAACCACCTTAAGCAGACGACTTCATACTGTTAATTTTGTGTCACAGGTGCGCGCGCATCGTAAAATTTCACTCTCATCATTTTTTCATAACGCGCCTAAAGAAGTATAACTTCAAAAGCAAAGTGGTATTAGATCATAGAGATCAGTGGCACATTCTCCGAATTATATCCAATAAAATACTGCTAAGTTAGTATTTTAGGGTGAAATCTTTGCTCTGTAGCGAGTTTAAAATGTTTGAAATTGAAGATGATCTGAGGAAACCTAGATTGCGTGTCTCAATAGCAGCTTTCAAGTAAACTGTCAAACAAGCACTAAATCATCCCCGAAACGTTAGCACGTTGAATGCAGATTGTAACTAATGTTGTTATCCGATCAGGGCTCATTGTGAGGCGGCGAGGTTTCCGACAGAAGATATTGCAAGTCAGACGTTGGGACATTATTGGCTTAGAAATGAAGACGTTTAGAACACCACGTAGACATTTCAAATCTGGTCTCAATATCTACATAAACCAAATAGAGATGCCTAAAATAATTTTAATTATTTACATACAAAAAGTCATTATTGTTATTTATTATAAATATTATTCAGTTATTTATTCATTCTTCTTAATTTCTAAGTTTTTTACAATAGGTATAAAAATATAAACATTATAAAAAACTTAAAAACTAGGGTGCCGCCAGCAGCGGGCAGGACCCAAGCTACCGGTGGTTAGGGCTGCAGAGAGGAACCTCCTGACGATGCGTGCTGTGTCAAGGATGACTGCCTTCTGGATCTGGCCCTTAACCCAACCGTCTAGCGAAAGTCTCTTGAGATGTTGGTCGAGACTTTTCGCTATAAGGCCGTTTGCCGACACGACTATTGGGACTATGATCGTCGAATCAACTTCCCACATGGCGGTAACCTCATGAGCTAAGTCAAGGTACTTGCTAAGCTTGTCCTTCTCGGCTTTCACGAGGTTCTCGTCATGTGGTACGGTGATATCGACGATCACAGCCTGGCGCTCGGACCGGTCTACCATCACGATATCAGGCTTATTGGCGACAATAGTCCTGTCCGTGATGATAGAGCGGTCCCAGTAGAGCAACGCACGACCATTCTCGAGAACTGGCAGAGGTGCGTACTTATAATACGGCACCTCGGACTCAACAAGGCCGTGTCGAAGAGCAAGTTGCTGGTGGATGATCCTGGCCACTAGGTTATGTCTGTGCAAGTACTCGCCGTTAGCAAGATGCGAACAACCGGAAATAACATGACGAAGAGATTCGCCTGGACGGCGGCATGCCCGACAAATGTCGACCGTACCGTCCTTCATTATGTATTTCCGGTAATTGTTCGTCTTGATAACCTCGTCTGCAATTGCACAGACAAAACCCTCGGTTTCTCCGAAGAGGTCCCCGAAGCGTAGCCAGTTCACCGACGCGAGCAGATTCACATCGGGTCCCGTTAGGGCCCGATAGAATCGCCCGTGCAGCTCCTTGCTCTTCCACACTTCCTTGCGATCATCAGTGCTGAGCACCGATGGTTTACGCCAGTTCTCGTTTGCCAGTGAAAGAGGCGTGAAGCTTCTGTCAACTGCCACAATATCGCGATTATTATGTTATGTTATAAATATTTATTATTATTTATAACATTTTATTTGGTGATAACACATTTAACTCCTTTCGTAGTCCTGACGTTAGTACCATAACAAATAAATAACTCAAAATTAAGGTTAAATAAAAATTAAACTAAATTAATCTCATATATTTTGCAAGTACCTAAGCATATTTGACTGGCCTAGTAGCTTAGTTGGTAGTAGTTCTGCCTGCGAAGCCGAGGGGTCGTTTCCCCAAATATTTGTGTATTGAATTCAAATGTTTGCACTGTGTCTGGGTGTTTCTATGTATAATAAGTATGTATTTAAAAACTATATATGTATTATATCTTCTATCTGGCTGCCATTTTGGGGTCAGATGGTGTTGTGTGTGAATTGTCCACTAAATATTTATTTAGTTATTTATTTATATTATTTATGATGCATTGTTGCGTAGCGAAAAAATCCTAAAAATATGCGTGTAAGTATGGCATACTTTGTAATAACATCATCATCATCATCTACAGCCTTTTTTATCCCATTGCTGGGTATAGGCCTTTCTTGTTTCACGCCATCTTCCTCGGTCCTGTGACAATCGAGTCCAGGTTCGTGTCTCTTATAATTACAAACTTATATCTTTTTTAATTTGGACGATTTTATTTTGAAACGATAATATAGTTACAGTACCTATTTCACGACATAGTTCACTGCTGGACCTCGATGTCTTTTTCTCGCCAGACGAAAGTCTTAGACATAAATCCAAGTGCAAGTTGGCAGATGACACGTATTCTCTAAGGATGTTTTTTGTTTAGTTTGTTAAGTTGTTGTATTGTATTGTATTTCGTAACATGTCGGTTTCCTCACAATGTAATTTTCATCGTTAAACGCAGTGGTTATGAATAACTTGTACTGCTGCACTTGCCAAAACACTCAAATATGGAGACAAAGTTTGAACTAACAATCTTATGCTTAGGTACATTGTTTTCAAACTTTTTTCTTTTGAATTAAGTTTTTTTTTTAAATATTATACTAAATATTTTATTCCACGTGCAATATTGATGTCAATGTTGACTTTTTTCAATACCTATTCAATCGTGTGGGTTGCCCACTGTTGGCAAAAGGTGCATAATCAGTCAATAACTTTAAAAGTAAAAAGGTTGCTTAAAGATATTTTAAGATATATAACGAAAATATTCAACTTGCGATCTACTTCACTGCTCCAGCCTATAATGTCATTTTAGTAGAAAGGTCTCGAACCCGCGACCTGCCTTTCAAAACCCGACATGAAAGCAAGCAATGATAAATCGTATGACTTACCAATCTGTACAATACTGTGCTGAATCGGCTGAATTGATTCAGATTATGTAATGGTTGATACCGCTGTTTCTTGGTTGAATTATGTATTCGTTTATATTTTATACCTTTTTTATAGCATAGTGAGACAAGCAGAACATGTGCCTGATAGTAAGCAACATGTCTGCCACATAGCAGTACAGTGACACACAGCTATTGGAACATGAAAAGTGCAAATCATTACCTAGCACTGCACTGCGCTCGACACCCAGAGATCTAAGATGTTATATCTCATGATGTGTAATGCTGCTAACTTGAAACGGTGAAAGAAAACATTGTGAGGAAACCGATATGTACCTAGAATCTTTTGAAGTCAAGTGTCATCCACCAACCCGCACTGGGCCAGCGTGGTGGATTATGGCCTTAAGTAAGTCCTTGCGAGAGACAACACCGAATCCCAGAAATGGGAACATTTAGTGGGCTGTTTGTGAATAGTTAGCTAGGTACATAGGTACCGGCGTAACTCGATCTCATAGAATTTGCGTGATGATATTACGACGAACACTCACTTTTTCTTTTTAGATCTAGAATAAATCGTGTCGTGAGGAGCACACCGATCACAGCGATAAGGCCGTATATTACGCGACGTCAACAATGGGGTGTATCGGCGTTTATGTGAAAATACGCTTACAGGTTTACGTGAGGCCTACTTTCGATTGTTGTAGGCAAAATATACGTTTATTATAATGTCGGAAGGCATTTAGATTATAGATTATGATATTGAGTAATTGGCATGTTTCGTATTTTTCTGTTTGTTGATTTGGCTATCAATAGATCTTTTTGTAGTGCTAGGACGCTTTGATCCACCCAGCTAATGTATTTTTGTAATGAAGATTTCTTTAGGTTTTGGTAGTGGAAAATCTTGTGGTTTCCAGTCACCGACATGTTAATATAGTGTTAGGAACGTAGTTTATTCTAAATTAGGAACACAATTAGTTCATAAAGAACACAACTATGATCAGTCTACAGCATTTTATTTCAGAATCAGTCATTCATACCAACTTATTTACAGCTACCTCGCGCAGCTGAAGTAGTACATTTAGTAGGTTTACACATTAAATTAAATTGCTAATATAGGTATACACATTAAATTGAACTTTTGATAATAAATAGTTTTACAAATTTTGAAAGTAGGCATTAGTAGTTAGTACAAGGATATCAGATTTCATTTGGTTGCCATTGTACAGGCTCAACTTAGTAAGAGCTAGATGGTGTTTTGTGAAAAAATTGCGATCAATATTTAATACTAGTTTGACTCTACAATTTTACAGCTTTATGGCTGGCGTAAGGATTGAGGAAATTCTAGTATGAAAAGTAGCGTGGCTATTACACATTTTTTTATTTTTACATTTTTTTTTATTACACGTTTGGAAAAGACACCGAAAGATAAACCTGTTGTAATACCGCTACGACAATTTGAGTGAGCAATTATTCTTGTACTTCAAAACGCCTCAAAATAGTAATAAAATTTGTGCCAATACAGGAAGCGAGCCCACGACCCTAACCTACAACATTACGCCACGGAAGCCAGCGTCTTTCGCAAAATATCAATTAAATATTATTCAATAGAAGCCATGAATGTGACCCATCACGCGACACGGTGGTGTCACATGAGAGATAAACATAAATGTAACATTTACTAGTAATTACATGGATGTAACAAGTTGGTGTTGTGTAGAAATTATACATGTTCTTGTTTTCAATAGACCATATCCTCCAAATTTTTATCCAACGAATTTCTTTATAAACATTTCCCTCCAAACAAAATCACGATTTCCACATCTCTTTAAACGTATACCCGCTAACGTAATTTTATTACGTGACTCTATATTTTTAAAGTGAAGTTTAGGGATGGGTCATAGAAGTTTAAATATGATCAGTAATGGTTAAGAGTTCTTTGATAATAATCCCAATTACCAAAGGACACCAATACATGTAAATATGATTACTAAAGGATTCTCAATCTGACCAACAAACCGTTCGATGTTCGTTCGTTGGTGGGGCTCTTTGCAGAGTCTACCTGGGGAAGTGCCACACCTTTGCTAGTTATTCTGCAGTAGCAGTTAGTGCGGTAGTGCGCAAACACTACTGTGTTCCGGTTTGAAGTGCAATGTTTCAAGAGAAATTACTGAGCTAAGAGATCGAATTCTTTATATTTCGGGGTGACACGCGCAGTGCGGTGCTTGGTAATGATTTGGACTTTTCAGTTCCAATAGCTTCGTGTCACTGTGCTGTTATCGGCAGGCATGTTGCTTACCAACCGGTACATGTCCTGCTGGCCTTGTCACTCTATAGTATTAAAAAAACTAACTGATTATTTTTATTCTTTAATGTCCCCCCCATATCTAAACTTAACAAGAAGGAGATAATTAAAATTTTATTACTCTCCAAATGAAAATTAACAATACAATGAAATTGGCGACGTATTTCTCAATAGTTCAAGGCCGCACTGACGGACAGTTTATTATTAGCTATGGGCAATCACGTTAATATACGCCTGTCTGTCTGTCAGATAGACACGAACGTTACCGCGTAGGACGTTGTGTGACTAATTGAGTAAATATTAATTTCCTAATTTTTGTAATAATATTATACGATACTTTTATTTTCCTGTAAACATTGGTTTATCCTGTAAATATCATTAAAAAATAAGTTTAACATAAAAATAAAATGTATTACTTTGCTGGTTGAATACTACTATAATGTAAAAAATGTGTTTCTGTTCGAAAAAACATGCCTTTCGAACCTTAGTATATAGGTAGTAGTATATAGGTTCGAACCTATATATATACAGCCAGCAAAGGTATGATTGGTACATTTTTGACTTCATAAAGAGTTTTACTAATATTTTAATGAATCGTTAATGGAATACAAATTAGAATAGATGGGATATTTTTTCTACGAAAAAGCTCTGTAGATTGTCTTGATTTTTACATGTTATATTTGTTTTATTTTTCATCTGCTGAACGGGCTGAACGAATTTAAATGATATTAAATACATATAACATGTGTTAACACAAATATGAGCTACCTTTTATCACGATAAAGTCAGCGTTTGTTTTGTTTGGTGAGCGGGCTAACCTGCAAAACGCAGCAAATTCTAATCCTACAAATATTATAAAAGCGAATGTTCAGATGTTTGAATGTCTGGTGCTCAATGACGTTGAAACATCTTAACGGATAACGTTGACATGTGGAGTACAGTTAGATTATCGTCTGGAATAAAACAAAGGCTACAATTTATTACTGGAAAATACGGAGAACTGGATCCACGCTTCAGGCACGGTCTCAGCCTCGAATTGGTTACCGGTACGCAGCCTTTTTTTTCAGTCAGATTTTCAATTTATCGTATACGATTTGGAGGTCATATCCTGTGACCCCCCACTTCACCCCCCCCCCCCCCTTCGGACCGCGCATGCCACGCGGGTAAACCCGCGCAGCACCGATTGTAGTTTTAGAAGCAACAAACCCAAACGAATATCTCTATTTATAAAAACGTTATGTTGGTTTGTGTACGCTTCAAACACTCAAAAAGTTCTGCACCGAACGAGCTGAAATTTCACAGTGATATATAATCCGCATCAAGGATTGTTTTTATCTCATTTTTGCATCACAATGTGCCACAGCGAAGCGTGGCAGGGTACAGCTAGTTTAGTATAAAATACGTAAAAAATATTTGATACATTTGATGAACCTACTAATTTTGGAGTCGGATCTTAGACTATGAGGTTAAATCCTTACAAAATAAATTAAATCGTGGTATTAATCTGTAAAGCTGTCAATGTCAACAGAAATGGCACCTCACCACAAACAATAACTATTATTAGGTAAATAATATTAAAGTTGCGTTAGCTGTCCTTGCCGGTGGAAATCTAATTCGTGACAGTTCACCGCGATCTGGATTTTAATTAATTGTGTTGGTTTTAATTTGGGATAAAACAGTGTATAAAATAAAAGCTCTACAAGTCCACAAAGTCTGTAGTGGTAGGATTCTTTGCAGAGTTTCTAGATAAATTACAGGGCATAGAAATAAAACATCTTATATATCTGGGTGACGAGCGCAGTGCAGTGCTAGATTATGATTTGGCTTCTTCATGTTCCAAAAGCTGTGTGGTACTGTGCTGTTATGGGCAGGTGTGTTGCTTTGTTGCTTACCAACAGGGACATGTTCTGCTCGTCTCGTCTCTCGTAACTATAAAAAAAACTCTACAAAATGTTTTCCTTCCTTCCACTCGACACCACCAAAACGACACCACCGGTGGTGTCGTATAGAATCACTAGTCCATACGACACCACCGACTAGTAGTGAGGTACCTACATACAAAGTTATTGATATGAAAACTCCAATTAAGTTCAAGCAGTTTCATTGATGAGGTATGTCATTTGATAAAGTTTATATTTATCTGTCACTCAAATGATCATCTTGACATTGTTCATTGCAATTTGCCAAAGAAATTGGATTTGCATACATTGAACTCTTAAAAACGACAGAAGCGGCAAACGCGCTTCTACTATGGCGATGCAAAATCAGGTGACGTCTCCTGATTTAGTCTCAGTCTCAACAAGGAGTTGTGTACGTTCGCTGACAATTCAATTTTCAAATTTTTCAAACAAATTTTCGCCACGTTATGTTGTCTTTAGATTATAGCATACCTCATCTTCGTTTCTTTAATTATATCGATGTTTGCATATTATTGTCTTTCCGTCCGCATATTTTAATTTTTCACAATGAACATGGATACTAATACTGACGACATAAAATACATAGAAACTAATATCGGAACAGCACATCACTAGGGTGGTGTCGTATGAACTAGAGATTCCATACGACACCACGGATGGTGTCGTTTTGGTGGTGTCGAGTGGAAGGAATGTTTTGAACCCACGTCGTACGCAAAACTGATAAATGATTATTATTGTACATCAGCCGTATAATACATTGTCCCATTTTGTTATAGGACAATTTAACAAACTGCGTTTTTGCAAAAACCCTAGGGATTTCGCGAAAACACTGATAATTAGATATTGGATACGACATTTCTCAATCTTACTGAAAAAAATGTAAGATCTTTTCGAAAACACGAAATGCCGTAGTATATCCACATAACCACAATATCAGTACAAAGAATTTATAAACTGTGGTATAACATTGAAAATAGTACATTCTGATTGACTAGATTTTGGGTTACAAGATAAATTTTATTGTGATTGGTTATTAGTTTTTGTTTGTCGGTTTGAGGTTATTTGTCATAGCGGCAAATAATCACAGAAAATTAAAGACAAAGAGAGGATGGTGTCCAGGTTTCAACAAATCAGAGAGCATTTACCTTAGGGAGCTCATATTGACCAATCAGCATGTTTTAGCCATAATAACCAACGATTATTTATTACGAGTACTTTTGTAAATTTACTAAGGCGGCCAGCGTTTTTGCAAAGATCCCGTTTGTTCCAGTAAGATTGGGAATATGGCTATATTGGCTATGGCATAGCCAATATCTAATTATCTATGTTGGAGCGAAATTCCGAAAATTACTTTTGGCCTAGTAAAGTTACGGCTGGCCTGGTAAAATTACGGCTGGTCTATAGTAAAGTTACGGCTGATCTAGTCGGGAGAACAGGGGCTAATGGACCGGAAGCCCCGAGTTCTAATCCCACGCGCACCACTGTCTTTTCGAAGTATGTATGTGCGTAATGCGTAATGCCACTAACTTAAAACAGTCAAGAAAAAACATGGTGAGGAAACCGGCATGTAAGTACCTTGAATCTTTCGTGTTCATTTGTCATCCACCAACCCGAACTGGGCCAGCGTGGTGGATTATGGACTTGACTCTCTCCTTGCGAGGAAGACCCCGAGTCCCAGCTGTATATTTAGTGAGCTGTTATGCTGCTATCATGGTAGCGAAATTCCTAGACTTTTTGGGAAAATACGGTTTATGAAATCATCCTACGACAAATATACCTCTACAAAATCTCTATAATATCTTCTGTACGTGCATTTGTGATTAAATTGTACCTAAAGGACTGGAGCGATTTTGACGAAATTTTGTGTTTATGTAGTAAGGTGCACACTCTCCGAAATGTTACCAAAAGGCCTGATAAGCTAACAATTTTGTATGTCTGTCTCTGTACGTTAACAAATCACTAAGTCAGATGATTGGCTAAATTAAGCAATTATAGGTGTTATATTCATTAAAGCTGTGTTAGATAATCTAAAAATGTTAGTATGACAAGGCCCCCTAAAGGTTATGCCGTTTAAAAGCCCTTTTAAGATATAAAGTTACTTATGTACTTAGAATTTATGAAGTGTTCATAATGGATATCAATAAAATGATGTTCTATGTAATGAGAAATAAGCAAGGTAATTATCATAATGTTTTATAGCGCCGACATTGTCGTGAAGCACTAATCTTTTAGAGTTTTAATGGGATCTGTTTCGTGTTGTGTATCTCTGCTCAACTCTTCTTATTCGATCTCTTTAGTACTGGAAGTCGTGGCCAGTTTATAGTACCTACTGATGGCTATATTGCACTACTGCGACTCCAAAAAAGGAGAATTTTCTCAAATCAATTGTATGATTTCAGAACTTTATTGGCCAAATAGCATGTTGGTTATACAAGGCAAGTCATTTTACAATGGGTAGATATTTTCAAATAATTATAAGTACTTAATCATAAATAGATGGCACATTGAATTTATATTCTACCATACATTGTTCAAATCAATTTAGTGTCAGTGGTTAACATAGTATTTTCACAAAAGATGTATTTTAGTAACTATGATTACAGTAAGATAAATATCAACAATATCTTTATATAAAAACGTTATGTTGGTTTGTGTACGCTTCAAAAACTCAAAAAATTCTGCACCGATCGAGCTGAAATTTTACAATGATATATAATCCGCATCAAGGATTGTTTTTATCTAATTTTTGCATTACAATGTGCCACAGCGAAGCGTGGCAGGGTACAGCTAGTTGGTTATAAAATGTAAGTACTTATGTTACGCGATAGCTCCAATAATTATATAGATCATATTTAATCATTCTTTTATTGTTTGGTAGAAAATATTTCAGAGGTAAATTTTATTGAAATGGTTGTGGCGGTTTTTGAAATTTCAACAAAAATTTTAAATTTGCCCACATTTTTTGGATAAAAAGAAAAGAAAGAAGAAAGAGAAAATGTTTCATAGTCATTTGTCATAATTTCTAATTAAATTTAGTCGAGTGTCTAAATTTAATTAAATTGAAGTCCGTTTTTGTTTCTTCGGAGAAAAAAATTATTACTAGATATTACTTATTTAAACTCTTTTCCATTCGCTTTGATAATTGTTCAAGTTTTCAGTTCTGTTGCCACTTTTTTTTATCAAATACCTCTTGGAGAGTGTGCCACTGATCTACATAATTGACATCGTTTCATGTTTGATATTCCAAAGACTCGAACGGAGCGGTTTGACTCCAATTCCGTAATAAGAACACCTAAACAGTGGAATACGTCGCTCGAGTGGATAATCCTTGATAGATGGATAGAAACAATCTTATCTACAAATCAAGAGTGAATCTATTTCTTCTAGGTAAAAAAACATGCTCCGTTGTAGAACACATAAAAACTACGCAATGATTACGCGTTATGGAACACATTTTGGGAAATTTAGTTTAGTTAATGTGCTATTACAGTTTATAGTTACAACGATTTCTACCCTTATCTATATACTATCTATATCCTATTTTATGTGGTGTCGGTACAACATGTACGTTTCCTCCATCCATCCACGCTTGTTTTGGTCGCTTTCTACCTTCTACCATAGCATTTATACTTACAACTCTTTTATTTAGTTACTAGCTGAACCCGCTACTTCGTTCGCGTAAGCAGATGTTACTGACTTATACATTAGTTCGAAGTATCGTACGTCAAATGTTTGGATAAGTAGTCATTGAAAACCCTTTGAGTTTGAGTGAATTTGTTTTTCCACACAAAAATTTATTTAATTTTATCATCTTTATTTTTCTTTTTTTAAACAAAATCAAACATACTTAGGAAGGTTTCGTAGTATCGAACATAGCTGCAAGTGTTAAGTTTGTAGGATTTTTATAGGATACAATTATGAAAAGTCTGAAGCTAATATGCATGATCTGATACCTACTTATCTCTTTTTATCCGCAAGCTGTTTTCTAGCTGTTACCCGCGACTTCGCCCGCGTAAAATTTTGAACGAAGCCTGTGTGGAATCAAAATGATTAAAATTTTGAGTTTTAATGATCAAGCAAGTTGAACCCGTAAATCTAAGCCAAGTCTTGGTGAAATGTTAATGTATGAATTTAATTGTAGGTAACACAGAAAAAAATCCAAGAACGAAACATCCAAATTCTGCATCATAATCCTTTTAGCAGCAAAAAACTTATTAGTACAATTTAGAATACCAGTAACGCCACCTAGTGATGAAAGAAAAAATACATACCATAATAACAAAACATCGATTTAAATTGCCTTTATCGCTTTTAGATTTAAACTGGCATTAGCGCCATTTTATGAGAATATTATGTTGCTTGTTATTTTGATGCTGAACGCAAATCACCTATATTATCTACGCCAAAACGGGTGCATAGATTTTTCATTTTTGGCTTTTACCTTACCATCACATCAAGTTCCTTACGAAAATATATGCTTATATTAATATGGAGTTAAATGAAAATATAGACTTAGACCCCATGTGAAATTTTAGACTCTTTTAACTATCTGTGTTTCGTATGCCAACCCAATTCGTTGTGCCGTTTTGACGTGATAGTTAATATTTGTTTCCTTAGGGCTCATGCTTCTTTTCAAGTTGTTAGGTAGTACATAAATGTGGTATTTCAGACTATAAGTTATCTCTGTTTCAAGTTTCTACCAAATTTGCTCAGTCTTTCCGACGTCACAGTAACCTATAAGTAACCGATTTGCTATTTCTCAGTTCAAACTACGTGTGTTTCGAATTCCTTCCAAATATGTTCAGCCGTTCCAACGTTGTCCTGTAAATATTATGAATGCCACTGTTTGGATGTTTGTTACTTAATCATGGCGGAACGTATCAAATGATCGGGTTGAAATTTGAAATAGAATTAGATTATAGTCAGGAAGAACACATAGGCTAAACATTGGCTATGTATAAGTACCCTATGTATTACTTAAGCTAAACCAAGAATGTGTCTTTAATTTTAACTCGATACAATCAGCCGTTCCAACGTAATTGAGCAGCAAAAATTTAAACATTGACATATTGATATAATATTATGCACCTCTTAAATATTTATTTTATATATAGTATTTTTTGTTAAAGCGGCAATAGAAATACATCATCTGCGTCTGCATCAGCCTGGTGACAGAAGGACGGACGGACGGACGGATAGCGAAGTCTCAGTAATAGGGTCCCGTTTTTACCCTTTGTGTACGGAACCCTAACAACGGTCAGCTTCGGTCACCGAAGCTTGTTGAACACTACCTTTAAATTTTAAACAGTATTTGGATTGAAATAAAACGTTTTCTAATAAGTTACGGCTGGTCTAGTAAGTTACAGCTGACCTAGTCGTGAGAATGGCGACTGTCGATCCGGAGACCCAGGGTTCAAAACCACGCGCACCACTATATTTTCAGAGTCATGTTCGTAATGCCGATAATTAAAACGGTGAAGGAAAACACCGTGAGAAAACCGAAATCAACCTATAATCTAAGTTCTAAGTCATATGTCATCCACCAACCGACACTGGGCCAGCGTGGTGGATTATAGCCTTGTCTCTCTCCATGCGAGAGTAGGCCCCGACGCCCAGCAGTGGGAACATTTAATGGGTTGTTTATGCTGCTACTTATTATGCTGATATGTTTTCTCCAAAATAACAAAAATCTACTTCAATGACAGGTAATTTAATTCTGTAATTCGACTAAATTTTATGACTATGTCGTACAGCTAAATCTAAGCTGATTTTAGTTTTTTGTTGATATTTGGAAAAACTACCCTGTTTTCGATATCTAAGATCACCTCTGAAGTATTCTCTACCAAACAAAAAAGGAATTATCAAAATCAACTAACAATTAGCGGAGTTATCGTGTTTATTTTTCCACACAAAAACATATTTTTGACAATTATTTTGTCATCTAAGGGTCAGTTCACACCGAGACGCGACGCGACGCGACGCTGCGCGCACATTTTTCATAGAGCGACTCAGAATATACCTTATTCACTACACGAAAAGATACACATTACATTGTGAGAATTCAGATTACGTTGCACCACGCAGCACTGCGCCTCGTGGTGCCTCGCGTCGTAGCGCGACGTATCGTGACGCAGCGGTGCATCGCCGGTACGCGCGGCGTGCAAGAGCGGTGCTGCGTCTCACGGTGCCGCGCGACGCCGCGAGGCGCAGCCTGAGGCCGCTGTGGCGACTTCTCTACTATTTCCGTTCAGACTTCGTTTAGAATTGATGCAGTTCGGTCGAGTGCTCGATTGAAAATATAATGATAGACTGGGATCTTGTTATAATCGGACTTCTTGCAGAAGAGGAAGAGGAAGAAGTTTACAAAAATAAAATTAAAAAGAAGACATCACACAGGCGCGGGCGAGGCCGCGCGGCGCCCGCGGCTAGTAGATACGTTCCGCTGCGCCTCGCGGCATCTCGCTGCGCAGCGAGGCGTCGTCCTACTACGATTTTAAGATGCGCCTCGCGACGTTGCGATGCGTCTCGCGACGACGCGCGGCGTAGCGCGAAATCATTGGCCTCTTTGAGTATCGTCGCGTCGCGTCGCGTCTCGGTGTGAATTGACCCTAAGACGACGCGACGCGATCACGTGGGCACTTTTTAGAATCTAGATATTCTGTGGATCGTCTGTGATACACAGAATACCTAGAAGTTAGTATGTACCGAACGCGCCGCGCGTGTCGTTATTATTTAATGTTTGTGTAATTTCCAAACCAACAGACTGATATTGTTCAAATTTTGATGGGAGAATATAAAAAATGTGTTCTTTCTAACAAAAAAAGAATTAATGAAATTAAACAAAGCAAACATGAGTTACAACCAAATACACATTCTGACTTTCACCCCCTCCCGCAAGAAAACCGATCAGAATTTTGGGATCAAAAGTAGCCTACAGCAATGTCTTTAGTATAAACTAAAATCATGCTAAGTTTCAGCTGAATTGAATCAGTAGTTTCGGCGTGATGCGTGATCCCTATACAGAAAGACAGACAGACAGACAGACAGACAGACAGACAGACAGACTGACATGAAAGAAAAAAAATGCAGTTTTGACATCAGTATCGACTACGGAGTGCCCCAAAAAATTTTTTTTCAAAATATCTTCAATGTACAGAATTCGACCCGTTACAGTTTTATTATAAGTATAGATATAGATGTGGTCTGCATCTCTACGTACAAAACATATCCAAACCACGATAACCTAGAGCTTTTGAAACTTCACAGACGTCACAGGTGCTACTTTTAGACTTCCCCTGATATAGGTACTAATTTCTAATCCTATCTATTCGCGTCACACCGCACATCCATCTCAGCATTCGCATCTCCGCTACATGCAATCGTCTTTCATCCGATCCTTTGGTTGCTCAATATTCAGGGCAATACACGACAGGTCTTATAACTGTTATGTGTGAGGGTCAGTGGTCAAGTTGTTGCTGTGACCTGTCGCCAATTCATACATGCAACATTGATCCTTTTTTCAACGACTAAACAAATTTTTAAATTTAATTGATAACTACACAACAGGAACAAGATCAAATGTTTTACAGGCAGGAATGAATTCTAAAAGTAAAGCGAAATTGTTGTTTTTACTATATTTCCAGCATTTTTCATATATTCTCTGGACTTAGGTACACAAATACTTTTTAACCAAAATAACCCGCATAAGTCCAGCCGTTTTCGATTTTTAGTGAAACTAACAAACAGCAATAGATTTTTATATATGTCGTAATCGAATCATAATCGAGTCGCAATCGAATCTCAATAGAGTTGCAATCTAGTAGTGTCTTGAACGCTAGTGCCACCTGGTGGCACTCGATGGAGTTAGTTGCGCGCGTGCTGTCGAAATTGTCGAATGGACGGATTGTTTGAGTCAGTTCTCTCTTGGCGTTCGAAGCGAGCGGTCGGCACTGAACCATCGCGCGTTCTACGATACGTACGTACTTAGCTGAACAACCAACGTTGTTACCTGTGCTTCATAAATTCGATTGTGTTAGCGAGTTTTCATCCAACACTACCCACCGCTATGCCCACAGCCGAAGGATGCGATGAATAATGATGATGGCGAGACTCTGTGTCACCGACATATCTATAAATAAAATAAATGTATACAGGGTTTCTAGTAATCAGCCTGCATCCATTTAAGAACATGGTCTGTAAATTTAAACCAACAACTCTTGTTCTACAACTGTTGTTGAAACTCAATGTACATATATCCTAAAAAATATAAATTTAGTTTTTGTTGTTTCTCTAATGCTCGAGCTACACGACGCTAGTTTTTCAAGGTAGGATAGCAAGCTAGCATAGTACTTCTAGTACTTCTAGTTTCGTGTAGACAACGCTACCCAATGCTAGTTTTGTCTACACAAAGCCAGGAGGACAAGCTTGCTAGCTTACTAACACTAGCTTGCTATCCTATCTGTATAAAATAGCCGCGCCTCGTGTAGTTCGGGCATAACACTGTTTAGCTCTGTTCACGTCGGCAGTTCATTCATCGACCGTTAAAAGTGCGCGCTTGCTTTTTACGAAGAATTCAATGTTTTTAGACCGGGCAGATACACTTTTTTATTTTGTAGGGAGAAAACATTACGATTTTTTTTAAAACCGTAGAACAAAACAAGATTTATTTATTTTGCTTAACATAAAATTTTATACAAATACAAAACACACATTTTTGTTGCTGTTTGTAGGTAAAATAAGATGATACAAAATAAATAAATATTGGTGGACAATTCACACACAACACCATCAGACCCCACACTAAGCCAAAGCTTGTAATATGGCGGCCAGATAGCTGGTATAATACTTATATAGTTCTAAATATATACTTATTATACATAGAAACACCCAGACACAGTGCAAACATTTGAATGCATCACACAAATATTTGCACTGGGTGGGAATCGAACCCACGACCCTCGGCGTCGCAGGCAGAGTTACTACCCACTAAGCCACGAGGCCAGTCAAATATTTTAAAAGTTGACACAAAAGCTTAATAGGAAGCAGACTGTTTACCAAAACCTATCCCTGATAGATTGGCATGTCAATTGTACATTTATGAATAAAATACTTTGACTCGGGACTTATCTGAATTCTAAGTTTAAGCTTTATACAACCCGATTTACTCAACAAGTTTATTAATAAACATTAAAAAAAAATTCAGATGTAAATACTACGAGTACTAAAGTACTACGTATGGGTGAATAGAATACTAATTAGCGCAGTAATAACACATAAAAAGGTAGATAATAAAATCGTGGTGTCTCGTGATAAAATTGATTAATGTAATGTAGGAAAAAGTGTTCTGATTCCGACGTGTGAAAAGAAGCGTTTGATGCCGCACTCGCAATATGAGAACTTGAGTTGACTCGTTTTAATAGTGGTAGGACCCTTTGCAGAGACCGCCTGGGGAAGTACCACGCCTTTGCCAGTTATTCTACCGCCAAGCAGTAATGTGAAAACATCACTGTTCCGGTTTGAAGCACAATGTTTCCTGTGAAATTACAGGGCATAGGGATCTCTCCGGGTGACGAGCGCAGTGCAGTGGTAGGTCAAAAAAAGAACCATTAGAATTGATTCAAAATTTGCGGAGCTATCGCGTAACAGACATTAAAAAACCAGTATTGATGACTCTTCGTGTTCTAATAGCTACGTGTCGCTGTGCTGTAATGGGCAGGCATCAGGCACGAGACCTGCTCGTCTCGTCACTTTACTATAAAAAAATGATATTGTCCAAATTTTCGACATTTAGATATGTTATATTGAGCATAGGCAACCCACTATTTAATCCCACTGCTGGGACTCGTGTAGTGCCTACTCGTGTAGTTATCGTTATTTTGGCAGGATAACAAGTACCTACCTAGTGTGTTCTTCCATACTATAATAATCTATCTGTATTCCAAATTTCATTCCGATCCGTTCGTACGTTACGACGTGATTGTGCAATTAACATCCATACAATGACATTTATAACATTACTAGGATTTTATTGGTGACCCTCAAAATTTTAGGTTCCGACCGCTACTGGCTCCATGTACAGTTCTACGACTGGCTTCAACAGCATGTGACACGGGCGGCGCACGCGCACTGCCATCGTAATGATGGTTATTATGACATTTGGTGACGCAAGCGCAGTGGCAGCTGTGGTTTAGCTTTTTATGTCGTCTCGTATTGTTAGGATGAATGCTTATTGTGCGATAGATTGGATTTCGATGCTTTGGTGTATTGTTTGCTTAAGATAACTATGGTTAATTTGAAAAGTTTGTTTTTAGCTGTAGCATTTTTTTTTAATTAACCTATGGCAGCTGGCCGCGAGACGCTTATACTACCGAGCTGACTATTCGGGTTAGTGCCGAGGGCGCAGGACCCAAAAGGAACCTAACCTATGTAAACCCCATTGATATGCTAGTGCTATAGTAGCTATCACAACATATTTATGTCCTAAAGTGACATTTTTCCATTTGTTTTGCATGGGGCAATCCAGTTTATCGTGTATCATTTTCAGGATACTATTGCTACTGACACGCACTCGCTGTCGTAGAGTTAATAAAATTTGGATTACTTTACTACTACTGTATATGTAATTATTTCATTACAAAGACCCAGTCTATTAAATAAAGTCAAAATAAAATTACACAATATTACAAAATTGTCATTAAAAAAAGTTAATACAAAAACACGCAACAAAAAATATGTTACTGGTCAAATAAAAACTCCCCCGCGCGCCGAGCGTCTCTCAAAGGTCCCCATAATACTACCTGCATTCCCCCGCTGGATCGCCACGGAAATCCGCTGAGCCAGATACCAGCCAGCCCGGGAATTACTACTTAGATCTATTTTGTAATTTCGTTTAAAATCGTAGTAATATTGGCTATTCGGTATTTTGTAGATTTTCGCTAGGTATTTGAGACAAGCTGAAAACTTGTCACATAGTTCTCCTATTATACCCCACCGGACCGGAGACCGGTACAGACCGGAGGGTCTACCGCATAACCAAACATGTCTTAGCTTAGATGTCGCCCTCTCTTTTCTTTTCACTTGAATAGACAGAGACAGCAAAGCTAAAACAGATTTAGTTCGGCGGTAGAAGTGCGGTACATACCTGGCTGGTGAGTAGTGCACCTGCACTGCGAATTTTCTACATAATATTTGAGTCAAGTAATTAGAGCGAAATGAACTTATCTACCTAATTATTTAGAACTAAATTTAAATTTGTTTGTGAGTAGGTACATCTGCACTACTCACCAGCCAGGCCGTCTACCGCCTAACTAAATCGGCTCTGGCTTTGCTATTGCTGTCTCTATCATTTTAAGCGAAAAGATAAAAGAGAGCAATGTCAAAGCTAAGACAGTTTTGTTTGGGCGGTAGACCCTCTGTCTGTATATGTATAGAGGTCTGTACCTCCGTGTAGGGGTATAATAGGAAAACTTTATGACAAGATTCCAGCTTCCTTAAAATACCTACTCAAAATTTGCCGTCATCTCTCGAAACATAAAATTTACTTACCTGACAACGCAGGAGCGGTCGCAGCCGCGAATTTTGGAGGGGGTCACCAGTACGCAGCCTCAGATTTTGGGGTCAGCAGTAGAAATGTAATAAATCGAGTAAAAAATACTTTACTAGAGTAGCACCCCACGGTTTTACCCGCGCAGTTCCCGTACTAGTGGTATTCCCGCGTTAAAAAATAGTCTATGTACCTACTAGGTACTAGATATTTTAGATTTTTAATGTAACGTATACGATTTTGGAGGGGTCATGAAGGGGGGACCCTTCGGACTGCGCATGGGACAACGCTGAAACAGTGTTCTAAACTTAAAATCTATTGTATTTACATGGAAGTAGCTTCAATGTGAACTTCAGCTTACCGATAACAACGTGATCAACTGATTTATGATGCAACTCAACCTCGTCGGATTATACTCATCTAAGCCGATCACACGCTGACAAGTGACTCTTTAGCCTGAACCGGTTAACGTGATTTACTTTTGAGTTTGTAAATAAAGATTTTGTAGAAGCACTGATCTTATCTTCTACATTTGTAATAGTGTCTAGTATCTTCTACAAATCGATCAACTCTACCACTGGTTCGTACTAAAATGTTATTAAATATTTTGGTGGACAATTCACACACAACATCTGACCCCAAACTAAGCAAAGCTTGTACTATGGCGGCCCGATAGCTGATATTTTACTTTTATAGTTTTTAATACATACATATTATACAGAGAAACACCCAGACTCAGTACAAACATTTGAATTCATCACACAATTATTTACACTGGGTGGGAATCGAACCCACGACCCTCGGCTTCGCAGGCAGAGTTACTAACCACTAAACCACGTGGCCAGTCTTCAAATGTTCACTATAAATTTTGAATGGATTGGACTTATAGATACGTAAAGGTTTATTACATTTGGCTAAATTTGGTCGATTGAATTCAGAAACAAGCCAGGAGCCAACAAATCTTGCTTGTGAATTTAGGATGCTGGCTTACTGAATGTTAATTATTACACTTCACTGAATTCAGTAACGACTGCCTTCTTATTGTTTACATTAGATAGGCCTTTGTCTTATAATATGATAGGTAGAATATTTCAGAGCTTGGTGTTGCACAATAATTATTATAATACAGTAAAGCAACCATTTCAAACTTTGAAAATGGATACAATTTGTATGCTCTTTCTTTTGTTTTTAGTTTTTATTAATTGACGTGTACATTGTACATTTATGAATAAAGTACTTTGACCTTGACTTCACTGAGACCCACTTTGGGTAGCATATTTTTAATGTAGTTCTACATAATTAGGTAGGTAAGTTCATTTCGCTCTAAGTACTTGACTCAAATATTGTGTAGAAAATTTGAAACCCGGAGTCTTAACGCAACGAAATATATACAAGATAGCGACTGCACTTATATGACACTCATTGCTGTGTTATTTAAACTGCCTACTTCAGAGAATCAATTTGATACCATTTCATCTCTTGCCTCACATATCGAGTGTAACAAAAGATCATAATGAACAAGCTACAAAGCTTTGCGACAGAATATCTGCAGTTATGGATCGAACACGTTGTCTATTGTGTGGAACCATCGATTTAACCATAAGATGTGCCCTCCCAAACTTAGGCGCACGGAACTATGTCATCGTTGGAAACAGTGAGCTCTCTTTCAACTATAGTCGATTGCAGGAAGCGGTGAACGCCGCTTTGGTTGTTGAATGTCAACAACCAAAATAAGTAGAACCACAAGATACCTCGCGGCTAGCGATTCTAGGGGTCAACTAAATTGGTAGACTGTGAACCACTTTCACAGACCAATTTCAAGGTGCTCAGGGCACATCTAATAGTTTATATCGATGTGTGGCACCAAATTTCACCTATTCAGTGCGAGTGGGCGTTATTATTGTTAAATGATCTTTCTCATCAATATGGCTTACTTTGTGTCTCAATAACTTTGGAACACTAACTAGGTTTCCTTTTTAGTTTTTTTAATACCTGATTGAAGTTTCTTTCTTTAACACCCATAGGAATATGTTAAAACAGTCTGTGTTAAGAGCTTTCAAATGTAGGTACCTAATGCGAGAATTGCATGTTTGCTTCCAAGCTAGGTACCTACTAATAGGTAATAAGTTTTTCATTAATCTCTGATTATATGTACATATAACTGTGTTATAATGCTGTGTTTCAAAATAATCATACGCCGACCAATTTTTTTTTGTCTTTATGAAAATCTAAAGTAGGTACGGCGTAATTGCGCAATGATATGTTTTCGAACGAGTAAAGAAATTTATTTAAAAAATGTGATCCGTCTAGTAATTTTGCTTTTTTTCGAAAAGTCTATACTATTAATAAATTGACTTGCCTCTCGTCACGAGTACAAAATAATCTTCTTCCCTATAGAAAAAAAAATTCTACTATACAAATACAAAATGTTTTATTTGCCATAAAAATTACATAGGTTAATTAAGCGCTTATAGCTCCTGCACTAGGTGAGACTTGTATTGCAGGGACCATTTCTGTTTCGATTACATGGAATGGCGTTCGCGGTGCGAAGTTAGTACAAGTATGCTTATAAGAAGAAAAATTCAATTTTCCCATTTACCTACTGTGCGATACACTTCCCTATTAGGTTCTCCCTCTTTATCACCATCCTGAAAAACATAAACCTCAGTTCTCAAACTCTACACTATAATATATATGTATACTTAGGTACCTACTGATTCACCGCTAAACCACTAAACATCATTGCGGCTAACTTTTCCCCATGTTACTCAATCGCTTGAAATGATCTAAGACAAGGTACGTACATAAAACAATAAAATGGTAGATAAGTACTCACTAACGATATTGTCCAATCTACTCATTATGTTCCTAAATCTTATCTCCAAAACTATCACCACCAAAACGGAAACAGAACTTAATTCCAAAACGATAAGGCTCCAAATCCGAATGCGTAATTGTAGAAAAACATTGGTATTGAAGACAAATTATAACTTTGTCTAAGTACTTTCTACTGTAGCACAATCTGTGATCGTCTAGCTTTCGAGATGAGAAATAGCTTGTTCCCACGATGCATTCGGTCAGCTTTTGTCTCGATACGTTTTGTTAAACGTTGATTGATTTGATTTTGCATTAATTGTGCGTGTTGTATGGGCCAGGATTGCATGCAGGTGTAAATTTGCTGGTAATGAAGCTAGTATTCATGTAATTAAGTATCTGAAAGCTGATGAATGATACGGCTGTAATTATCATTACTCTTGTGTGCAATTTTGTGATATAATACAAGTTTATAACTAAATTATCTTATTGCAAATGTACTATAAGGTCACGAAGTCAAGGACCAGTGGCCTATAGATTAAAATTGCGAACATTTTGAGGTTTGTGTGCTTGTGTTTGTAGCTGCGGTAGGAATCTTATTATTGGTTACTTATTTCCTTTACTTGTAAACATCTGTATTACCTGAAATCGGAAACTATTAGGTACGTTGGAGGTTTTTAAATTGTAGTTTTGAAGTTATAATTTTCTTAAAAAAGTAGCCGTTCGTTATTTTAAATTATAGTCTCGAATAGCAATACGAGCTTCGCAGGTAAAGCCGCGGGGTGCAAATAGTATCTAAATATTCATGTTTATAATCTAGGTTTATTAACTACATTTTTGTTCTTTACACTTTAAAATACAATTATTTACCTACTGTTAGTTACTTACTAGTTAGGTATATGCTGAGTACCAAATGTAATCACGATGAACATCGCTCAACAAACAATACAGTCCAGAGCAAAGGTTTGCGAAAAATTAATTAATAATTTCGTAAGGGCTATCGTGGTTTCGTGGGTGGTTCCAATATCATCGTTACATAATCAGAGATGTATTAATTGTTACGATTCACAACAGTATTGTTCTAATGAACATTAATTAAGATACGGCGCGGTTTGCGAAACGCTTTCACTACAGAGGAGATGAGTTAAGTCAATACACATAGAGCGCCCTGTAAAGAACCGTATCTTCGCTGTCAGTTGATGTAGATGGAGTGAGGATTGGCAGGAGACTACTGGCTGGTAGTTAAAGCCTATTGGCTTAGTTGGTAGTGAGTCTGCCTGCGAAGCCAGAGGTCGTGGGTTCGATTCCCACCCAGTGCAAATATTTGTGTGATGAAAACAAATATTTGTTCTGTTGCCTGGGTGGAGGGCCCTCATATATAAGCCCTAGGAATCCTACTTGGCCGATCTATCAGCTGAGTAACCTTCCCAAGTCATCCAGTCCTTCTCCCCAACTTCTACATGCACTGCTCAAGAGCAAGAGCAGCGCGTGCTGAAGTTCCCAGACCCGGCCGGGATTCGCCATCACACAACAAGATTCCACCGAGGCAAGTTGTTGTGTGATGCACAGGGTGCACCACGTGGAGGTTCCCGAACCACGCACCCCAGATAACTGGCTCACAAGCTCACATAGTAAAAGCTTTGCTTAGTTTGAGGTTAGATAGTATCTACTAATGTGACGACGCGACGCGTAAAAACAAACAAACAGATAGTTAAAAAAAAACCGGGTGAACAAGACGAAAAGCCAGATGGTAATGGCCATGCCTATAATAGCAGTGCTACATAGTTATTTGAAGAAAAAATAGTTCTATCCACTTTGTTAGCGGTTGAACTATTTGCAGAGTCCGTCTGGGGAAGTAAGTACCTACCTACCATAATTTGCCAGTTTGTTTGTTTTTTTTATATAAGAAGTGACGAGACGATCAAGTCATGTGCCTGATGGTACGCATCATGCCTGCCACATAACAGCACAGTGACACGCTATTGGAACATAAAGAGTCCAAATCATTACCTAGCACTGCACTGCGCTCATCACCCAGAGATCTAAGATGTTATATTTCTAAGCCCTGTAATTTCTTTCCTCATGCTGTAATGTGCAAACATCAATATGTTCCCGTTTGAAGGGCAATATGCTCAGAGAAATTAAAGAGCTACAAAGAGATATAAAACATATATTTGAGCAACAATAGCAGTGAAGTGCGTCAGTTTTTCACTATTAAAATTAAAATAGCCGTGGAACTGTTCTATTACGGGCAGATCTATTGCTTACCATAGAGCGTATATCTTGCTCGTATCGTCTCCTTATACTAAAAAGCACTATATATTTTATAAATGTAAAAGTTTCGATGGTATTTTTTTTAATTTAAATTAGCCACTCCACAGACTCTGGGGTCCGTGACCTTTGTCATTACAATTATTATAATTTTTTATAAATTTCTTGGATTAGTAGAAGAAAAGGAAAATAGGGGGGGTGTTGTGAACATTTAATTCTAGTACTAGTCCGATTTCGTCTGTTGAGCCGATCACTATCGGTTGGGATTCCGACAGTAATCGACTCGACATCGTCTTTTGCTTAAGCCGCCTCCTCCAAGCGCAAAGCCTCCACTATTGCCGCGTTTCTGTATTTTATGTTAAGTTTCGATGGTTGGATGTGTGTTGCTCAACCACCTCGAAATGGCAAAATGGATCTGGCTGAAATTTGGAATATACATTGATTATAGTCTGGAAGAACTTACTTTGTATCCCGGGAACACAATGGCAGCGACGGGATCGGGGTACGCGGGTAAAACCTCGGGGCGCTGCTAGTAATATTATGTTAGGTTAGGTTTAGGTAAAACGGTGAAGGAAAACAGCGTGAGGAAACCGACGTGTACCTAGAATCTTGTAGAGAATGCTGTAAACACCTGTTAAGGGTATACATATCAGAAAACATTGTAAAATTGTAAATTCACCTTTGGCTTATTTAATATGTTTGTGTACTGTTGGTGTTTCTTTAAATAAATAAATCTTTCGAGGTCATGTGTCATCCACCCGCACTTGGCCAGCGTGGTGGATTATGGTCTTAGTTCTCTCCTTGCGAGAGAAGGCCCCGAGTCCCAGCAGTGGGAACATTTAGTGGGCTGTTTATGCTAGGTTTAGGTTTCGCGTCCCGTGACTCCGCGTTAACCCAAAAGTCAGGTAGGTAGGAGCACCCACGGCTCTGTGATCCCCTCCCCTTTTCACTTCCTTTTGAAATTGGACTGTACCTATTGTCTGCTTAACTGTATTTCTGTCTTAAACAGAATCTGTCTAAAATAGAATCTGTGCCACTTGTGTCGCTAGTTAATAAAGTATTTATAATATTTTAATTTCTTTGTTTCGCAATAAAGTTTATATCTATCTATATGTCTTAAACAGAATCTGACTGAAACCGAATAAAACCTTATAAATGTCAATGTTTGGATGTTTGTTGCCCAGTTCAGTTAATTTATTTCTTCAAATGGGTACAATACATGCACACTTATGAAAGTCAATAACAAAGAAAATATAGTATTACTTAATGTAAAATAAAATGTAGGCATGACTTACAGTAAATGATGTTTCAACTACATTCCAAACTCAAATTACGCAAAGAGGCTTTGTCACATAAAAAGTCATTAATTTTGTAATACGCCTTTTCAATTAAAAAACCAGTCACGTCGTAACGTATGCATTGAGTTGAAGTTTGTAACATTTATAATATTAGTAGGAGTTTGTAGTAATCGTGTCTTGTGAGTGCCTGAGAGCAAGCAACACGCTCGCCCATAAACCCCAGTATCACGCAGCTATTGGAACATGAAGCGTCCAAATCATTACCTAGCACTGCACGGCGCTCGTCACCCAGAGATCTAAGATGTTATATCTAAGGGCAGTCCCTTCTCTCGTCTAATTTCTCTCCCAAAAACATAAGATGCTTAAAATAAATGAAAACACCATAATAGACTAACAACAATTTTATTAATAAAAAGTCAGTAAAACATGTATAAGTTAATTAATTAAATATCGAAAAATCGTAAAACAAAATCACAGCTAGTTTTTGTAATACTTTGACACACTGATTTGACACGATTCAACAATAAAACTAAGTTACTTACACAGGGTTAGGCACCTAATCCGAATAGGTACAGAAGTAGTTAGGACATGTATCATAAAACCAGCCCCCACTGGGCCAGCGCACTGGATGGCTTTGACTTGACTTGACTTGTGGGGGAAAGCCTTAAAGCCCAGTCCCAGCAGTGGGAAAGATTATGTCTATCGCGGAAAAACAATCGGACAACTCATTCAACATTTACCTATGTAGCCTTTTGTAACTAAATTGACGAAAGACCTTTTCATTCCAGTCGGAGAACGTTAAAAATAAACATCCTCCTACGTATGGTGGTCCTTCGAGCCGGTCGATACGTTTCCCCTATTAATGCGCCGCTGTTGGCGAGCCTCCGCGCTTGGCACGCCCGCGGCACTGGCGCCGGTCGGGGTGGTGCTTAGCATTCGATCTCACCCGCGTTATTATGTTACTATTTTGTTCTACCTATTTTCTATCTTTTTAAAACACTTTCTCAATATTGTAAGTACATAACTTTTTTGTTGCAAACTATCATCACAGTGAACAATTTTAAAGAACTTAATTGGGCTCGAAGGACCATCATACATATACGTATAATGGTCCTTCGAGCCTGTCAACATCTAACAAATTTTCTTTATTCATACATATGCTTAAATGAAGTAGAAGGAGTGCGGCTGTAGTTCTAGCTGCGCCATCTTCGCTAGCAGTCTGTGCAGGCGCCGCTGTTGGCGCGCCTCCGCGCTTGGCCCGCCCGCGGCACTGGCGCTGACGCCGGTCGGGGTGGTGCTCGGCCCGCACTCGATCCCGCCCGCGGGCTCGGGACGAATCTCGCGGCACGCGGCGAGACGTTGGGACACGTGACGCGGCATCTGGAGAAGATAACCTTCGTATATCTTGAACTTATTATATGGCTTAAACCATTTTTTTTTCTTCTGTGTTTATCTGCAATCAGTACAGTACTATAAGCAGATAGTTTGCAGTGCAGATTAAACCATATTTTAAATAACAGAACGAAAAATTATCGATATGCAGTCAGTTTTTTTATAATTCTACGAAGTATTGAAAATCTACTGTTTTAAAGCATGTTAGTGTTTAGTTTTAAGTTCAGATCTGTTAGCCTAATTTTCTTTATGTATTATCTCTAATGTAATATTATTATTATCAAACCACTGTCTTTAAATAATTGTTGTTTCTAGGCCCACATAGTTTGGAATGTAATACAGTATAACACAGTTCTGTACAGTATACTCTTATGTTATAGTTTATGTTTATTACATTCTGTTTTGTGTGCTCATTGAATGAATAAATAAATAAATAAATGTAAAAAGCTGCGTGGAAATAAACTATTAAATCGACCTCAGTTTTTCATCTGATGATTTTACATTCCAATAAAAGGATGAGTAGGGAGGACGCTTTCCACTGGGAAGAGATAATAGTGATCTTGGCTCAGCGCTGGGGCAAGAATAGCCGATAAAACAAGCCAAGCAGTAATGTGCAAACATAACTGTGTTCCGGTTTTAAGGACAATTTTTACAGATAAATCACAACGCATAGAGACAAATCACTTTATAACGGACGGGTGACGAGGGTAGTGCAGTGCTAGGTAATGATTTGGTCTCTACATTTTGTAATAGCTGCGTACCACTGTACTGTATCAGGCGCATGCCTTGCTCTATAGTCTATACTATTAAAAACACTTGTTTCTGAGACTGTACGCTTACAACCTTTTATGGTTAGCTTTTATATTTATATTCAACAAAACGTTTTTGTAGTCACTCAATTTAATCGAAAAAATAAATACTTAAACGAAAATAGAATTAGGAAGACACTGCCTGCAGCAACACAGCTAACGCTAAAGCTACAGGGTAGGGACTACTAATGTATTTAATCTAAGTTCAATCAATACATTAATCAATAAAGATATTTGTACTTTTTTTTTAAATTAAGAGCGATGAGACGAGCAGGGCATTTGCCTGATGGTACGCAACATGCCTGCCACATAACAGCACAGTGACACGCAGCTACTGGAACATGAAGAGTCCAAATCATTACCTAGCACTGCACGGCCCTCGTCACCCAGAGATCTAAGATGTTACATCTCTAAGCCTTGTAATTTATCTGGAAACATTGCCCTTCAAACCGGAACACAATGATGTTTGCACATTACTGCTTGGCGTTAGAATAACTGGCAAAAGTGTGGTACTTCCCCAGGCTTATTTGTATAATATAAGAAACGAAACGAAATAAAACTTGTTCGAATAAGATTTTAACTACTTCAAAGTTGCATTTAAAGTATTTTTCATAGTAATAGAAATAATAATAGCAATGCGCTTACGTTGAATAGCGGCGAGTGGAGAATAGGCGTCCATAGCGGCAGCAGTTTGTTCAGAACGGTCGAGTTGCACTCCAGTAGAGATTCCAGTAGACTCAGGAAGTGCAAGTTCACTGTCTCCGCCAACTGGGAAGAACAATATTCATTTGACGATTTTTGAAGTAAAAACTTCTTTTAGCGCGCCACAGATAGATTAATTCTAGCGTGACGCTCGGGAATGATAAGAAATCTTCGAGTAAACTCGAGACCATGGCTTGGGTGGTTGGATTGTAACGTGATTTGTAGAATGCTCGCCACTAGCTTGCACCAGAAGTCGAGTGGCACAAGTTTGAGCGTTGTCGGTATTATAATAAGGTGTATAATAGTGTACTGACTAGTTTGGATTGCACGGTGACTTGCAGAAAGCTCGGCACTAGTTTGCACCCAAAAGTCGAAGAGCACGAGCTTGAGCGTTGTTAATTTTACAACAAGGTGTATAATCGCGTACTGACCAGTTTGGACTGCACGGTGACTTGCAGAATGCTCGGCACTAGTTTGCACCAGAAGTCGAGGAGCACGCAGACGGTGGTGTAGTGCGCGTCTCCCGCCGGTGGCGCCACGCTACACAGCTGCTCGAGATACAGCGTCCACAGCTGGCATAGCACGAACGCGTGGAATAACGCGTTCATGCGCTGCCCGGCGGGTTTCGTTTGCTCCACGTATGACGACATTATTGTCTGGAGTAATGAAATTAAATTAAATTCATTTGGACAACACAATTACATACTTAAAAATAAAAACAGGTTAATATCTACTTAAATAATAAACACAAAGGAATTTTAGACAAATGTACACTGGTACCTACACTAGGCCAACCTGTATCGTGGGTACCAGGCGTATCCATAACACAAACAAAATTTTGGCTTCAAAACAGATAAAATGTACACAAGAGCAAACTAGTAGTGCATGTATATGTATGTATCTCCGTCAGTTTACAATATAACCTAGTGAGATTATAATCTCACTGTAATGTCTATAGATTATAATCTGATAGGTTTTACAATTTTACGGGGACATGAGGAGACACCCTGAATGAAATAAAGGCACTTGTATATAGACTGACCTGTATATGGTCGGTGATGTGGCAGTTGTATAATCACTGACCTGTGTATGGTCGGTGATGTGGCAGTTGTATAATCACTGACCTGTATATGGTCTGTAATGTGGCAGGTGTATGTACACTGACCTGTATATGGTCGGTGATGTGGCAGGTGTGTGTACACTGACCTGTATATGGTCGGTGATGCAGGTGTATGTACACTGACCTGTATATGGTCGGCGATGTGGCAGTTGCATGTAGACTGACCTGTACATGGTCGGTGATGTGGCAGTTGTTTAATCACTGACCTGTGTATGGTCGGTGATGTGGCAGTTGTATAATTACTGACCTGTATATGGTCTGTAATGTGGCAGGTGTATGTACACTGACCTGTATGTGGTCGGTGATGTGGCAGGTGTGTGTACACTGACCTGTATATGGTCGGTGATGTGGCAGGTGTATGTACACTGACCTGTATATGGGAGACAGAGATCAACGACGCCTATCACGTACACGCTCAACATCAGCTCTGTAAATAAAAATCAATACAAGCGGATTTTTTGGAGCTACGCGCAGCCCAGTGGTATCAGTGGACCGGCGACAGTTCAGCGAGCCAGGAGCCGTGTTGACAGCCCCCGGGACGTCAGGGATAAGGAAAAATCACCAAAAATACCGGACGAACAGCCAAAAACAAAGGTTAGTTTAGTTTCAACATCACAAGATCGCAAAGTTGTATTTGGACAAAAGTCACGTCCGTTGACAGCGATCTGGTCGGTATAGAAAACCTTCGCCTGACACGTTCCTATCGCTGCACGACCGACCGGCGCCGGCGACCGACGCACGTCATTGATTGGAAGAACATCATCATCATCGCCAACCCCTGTGGAGAAACTGATTGCTGGTGACTGAACATCTACTGGACAGCCCGAACATCATCTAAGTTAAGCGTGTACGTAAGAACACTGACAAATCTTAACTTGAGAAGAAGAAGAAGAGGAAGAAGAAAAGGACCACACGCGAGTAGTATAAGTTTGTTACCATTTAATCTGACCTAATTCTGTTAAAGTACCATACAAAATGTCCGACATAAACAAGAAAGCCGCCTCCTCCACCTCTGCCTCCTCCGCCTCTGCCCCCGTCATCGCACCAAAACGACCAAGGGTGCTTTCTGTGAGGTCAGTAGCGTCAAACCCACATAAGCGAATCTTAAAAAAAAAAATGTTAAGGCCGGCGGGTCAGAAGTGATGCAGCCGACGCGGCAACATGGGGAGAGCCCCAGTGAGGCCATAGATATTCCCGTAGTAGATTCCGGTCGCGTTCAGTCTCTCGGCAATGTGCCGTCGCCGCCACAGTCAGAAACAGCTAGTGAGACTTCGGCCCCGGTGACCTCGGTGCCCGAAACGAGCTCAGAACAAATGGCGGCGGTGGACAGAATCGAGAACTGGAAGCAATGCGGGATATCACCGCCTAAAGAGCTGAGGACCGATGACGAGACGGACAGCGTGTCCGAGTTGTCTTTCCCGACCTCCGCCCGCAGCACAAGGGTCAGCATGCTGATCGGAGATTGCGCAAAGCGGACGGGGTCGAAATGGACAGCGCCACAAAAGTAGCAAACGACGCGCTGCTCCGGGGCAAGGATGCTCTCGAGTCGTCTCATAATGTGAGGCGCGATATAAGGCAAACGGCGATTGAAAGCTTACAAACGCTTTACGAGATCGTCCTTTCCTGTCGGAGTCCAGACATCGTCACATCGCCTCGCTCGAAAAAAGAAAGGGCTCGACACGCCATGGAGCTGCTCTCAGTGGAAAGGGCTCACACAAAAGCAACACAAAAAATATTCTAGATCTTACAAAGGAGGTAGCTCTGGCCAGAGAACAACTAGCGGAATTACAAAAGAGACTAAAGCCGTCAGAGACTGGCAGAGCTTCGAGTCGAGAGAGCCCCACCAGCACATAAAAGCAACAGCGGAAGCGGTGAGGGACATCGGCAGTTACCTAAAATCTGTACCGTGTGAAAATACCACTGTCAACCTAACGCCGCTGAGGAATGATTGTCTCAGTATAAAAACTGGGATAGAAATTCTTCAGAGGCAGGTCGACGAATTCGGAGACACTCCAACACACATAGTGAAAAAGCCGTCGAAGTCCTTAATCGAAACACAGACATGTTGCAAGAGCTCGCCTCGACTCCTCCACCTGCTACTCCCCAAATTATTCGGATAGTCTTAACAAAATAGAAAAATACTTACAGAAAAAATGCTGACGAAACAAACGCCACCACCATCCTCCGCCCCAATTAAAATAAATATTGACGAGCACGTGCTACCTATCACAGAACGGTTAGAAGCTGTATCGTCAGAACTCCGGACGATGCGGCAGGAAAATTAATTCTTCCCCTACCAGCCCTAAGTATCGATGCCGAAATCAGCCAAGCGGAGACGGGCAAGCCATCTAAGCCCAACTACGCAAAAATAGCGGCTAAGCCAATCGTGCCAAAACCAAACCACACTCTCATCGTGACAACGGCGAACACCACATCTCCCACTACTGCCGAAAATCTAATAGAGAGGATAGCGGTAGCACTGGACACGAAGAAGACTGGAGCAAGGGTTGACCGAGTGCGAAAAGGTCGAAACAGGAAAGTTATCCTGAGTTGCAGCACAGAGGAAGACCTTGGTCTGGTTAGAAATCGTGTGCAGCAGGACAAGTCTCTGAAGGTGGAGACCGCAAAAGCGGGTAATCCACTAATCATCATCCGAGACGTTCTGTCTTACCACAAAGACAACGAGATTGTGGAAAACCTTTTGGCGCAGAATAAACATCTGCTTCAGGGGGTTGATTTGCAAGAGAGCACGATGAGAGTGCGGTACAGGAAAAAAGCGCGTAACCAGCATGAGTGCCATCCAGTGATCGAGGTCTCGCCTCGCATTCACAGAGCGTTTTTGGACGCCGAAAAGGTCTACATTGGGCTCCAGAGGAGACCAGTGGCAGACCACTCGCCTTTGGTGCAGTGCACCAAGTGCTTAGGTTTCGGTCACACAAAAGCGATCTGCCGGGAAAGGGATGAATGCTGCAGTCATTGCGGAAAACCCCACTCCTGGACTCAATGCAAGGCAAGAAAAGAGGATCTGCCACCCAAATGCAAAAACTGCGCGAATGCTCATCCAAACAGCCCCAACAGAGAACTCGCTCACAACGCTTTTAGTCGCGAGTGCCCTGAAAGGTAAAATGGGATGGCATAGCGCGGTCCCGAATATCTTATTGCTAAGGGCACTCATGAGGAACATGGCTCAATCTCCCAAAGAGTAGGCAAACTAGGTTTGCGTTTCATCCAAGCAAACCTGCAGCGCTCCCAGAATGCAACGACAGAACTCCTGAAGGTCGCGAGAGAAAGGGGAGTTTCAGTTGCCCTTGTACAAGAACCCTATGTGGGAAACAAAGGCGTGATGAAACAATATCCTGGAACTCGCATTATTCAGTGCAGTTTGAATAGGCAAAAACCAGTTAAGGCAGCCATAATAGTCTTCGGCGACATGATGGAGGTAATCCATGACCCCAGATTGTTACCGAAACGGAAGTGGCTGTCCTATTGGTCGGTACAGGCCTAAAATTGGGAGTGATTTCTGTCTACTTAGAAGGAGACCAAAAGTCGACCCCTACCTCAGCAGGATCAAATCATTCAGCGAAAAACTAGCTACAAAAGACCTTATTGTTGCTGGTGACGTGAATGCATGGTCCCACTGGTGGGGAAGCACGTCTCAAAATGAGAGAGGAGAAGCCGTAAGCTCTTTCTTCAACGAAATGGACTTGTACATTCTCAACTCCGGCGATACACCAACCTTTGAGATCGTCAGGAAGGCAAACTCTGCACAAGTGTAGTAGATGTAACAACGTGCAGTGTGTCTCTCCTGGGAAAAATCGAGGATGGGAGGTTGACAAAAGTATCACAACATCGGACCACAACGCAATCACCTTCACTTTGCGTCTAGTTAAGGCTCTCGAACAACAGAGGCCAATAACAACACGCAAATACAACACCAAGAAGGCAAAGTGGCCAAACTTTATGTCACGACTAAAATCTTCCCTTAAAGAAAGAAACATCACGCCGGAGTCAGTGGGGAAATGTGAAAGTCCTCTAGAACTCGAGTCGATGATTACGAGCTACACATCTAGTATACATGAAGCCTGCGAACACACTATTCCATTAGTAAGCTCGCCGAAGGAAATCCAACCCCCATGGTATACCAAAACGCTCGAAAATCTGAAGAAAAAGTTCTCAGAAGAAAGAGAAGGATCAGGAATGCCGCCTCTGACAGAGTTGAACTTGTAGTCGAAGAGTACCAAATTGCTCGGCAAGACTACAAGGAAAAAGTCAAACAAGCTCAGACGGAAAGTTGGAAGGAGTTCTGCACGAATCAGGAGAAAGAAAGTATGTGGGACAAGATCTACAGAGTGATGAGAAAAACTTCGACGAGACAGGAAGAAATACTCCTAAGAGATACCGAAGGTAACACTCTATCCCCGCAACTATCAGCAGAACTACTTGCCAAAACTTTCTATCCTGACGACTCTGAGAGCACAGACCAACCGTGTCATGCAGAGCTACGGGAGCAAACGATGGAAACGCCTATGGGCTTACCGGAAAATGATCCACCATTCACATCAGCGGAACTGGAATCAGTATTGAGAACTCTGAAACCAAAAAGCCCCCGGTACAGACGGGCTAACCGCTGATATTTGCGCAGCAGCCATACGTTGCGAATGGGAGGTTTTCTTGGCGATAGCAAACAAATGCTTGTCACTGAAACACTTCCCCAAGCAATGGAAAGAGGCGCACGTGGTCATATTACGAAAACCCGGTAAGACAGATTACACACATCCAAAATCTTACCGCCCCATAGGTCTTCTGTCCGTTCCCGGAAAAATCGTGGAAAAGCTTCTGGCAAACCGACTCCAATGGCATCTCCTCCCAACCATCAGTAGGAAACAGTACGGCTTCATGCCCCAAAGAGGCACCGAGGACGCCCTCTATGATCTGGTAGAGCACATCAAAAAAGGAGTAGACAGTAAAGACACCGTACTCCTAATCTCCCTGGATATAGAAGGCGCTTTCGACAATGCATGGTGGCCCGCCCTCAAAAATCAATTAGCGAAGAAGAGGTGCCCAACAAACCTCTACGACATGGTAAACTCATACCTCAGCGGCCGTAAAATCAAGGTCAACTATGCAAGAGCAGTCTATGAGAAGGAAACAACCAAGGGATGCGTCCAAGGGTCCATCTGTGGACCAACCTTTTGGAATGTGATCCTAGACTCGTTACTGCGAATGCTAGAAGCTGAGGGAGTATACTGTCAAGCATTCGCGGACGACGTCGTTCTCGTGTTTACAGGCAGTCCAAACATCATCCAACAGCAAGCGGGCAGGGCGCTGAGCATGACAGTGGAATGGGGTAAAATCAACAAACTCAACTTTGCAGCGCATAAAACCAACGCGATGCTTTTCACAAAAAAGTTGAAGTACGAACCTCCAAACATAGACATGTCTGGCGTCCGGCTCAACCTGGTCGAGGAAGTCAAACTGCTAGGCCTACTGATCGACCGACGGCTCAACTTTAAAGCACATGTGACCGCCCAATGTAAAAAAGTGGCGAACATTTATAAACAGCTAGCATGTGCAGCGAAGGTGACCTGGGGATTAAATGGCGAAATCACGAGAACTATCTACGTCGCTGTGGTGGAACCTATCATCATGTATGCCTCAAGTGTATGGGCGCAAGCGGCAGACTTCGAGGAAAACAAGTCTCAGTTGAACGCTATCCAAAGAGGTTTTGCCCAAAAAATCTGTAAGTCTTACCGTACTGTTTCTCTGAAAGCAGCACTTGCTCTTTCCGGACTGCTGCCCCTGGATCTGAGAATACAGGAAGCGGCAAATTTGTACAGAGTAAAAAAAAACCTCTCCCAAGACTACCTCCCACCAGAAGTGGAACTCGAACGGAATGTTAACTGCCTGGACCAACCTCATCCGTCAACGCAGTTTTCCGTAGAGTACGAGCTCCTAGAAGACACCTCCAATCTTCCACAAGGGCCTCAAATTTATACTGATGGCAGTAAAATTGAAGGTAAAGTCGGAGCTGCTCTAACATGGTGGGAGAATGGCAGAGAGGTCAAGAACTCGACCTTCAAGCTCCACTCCGAATGCACAGTCTTTCAATCGGAACTTTATGCTCTTTACCGGGCAACTCAAATGGCGTTAAAGAGCAAGGACCCGGAAGTCAATGTCCTGAGTGACTCCCGATCTTCACTCGAACTGCTAAGTAACCCAAAAACGAGCCACCCCTTGGTTAAGAGCGTAAAGGAAAACATTGGACAGATAAATGCAGAAGGGAGATCTCTTCGTCTTTTCTGGGTGAGAGCGCATGTTGGCACCTTCGGCAACGAAAGAGCCGACGAACTGGCCAAATCGGCGGCACTCACGGAGTCACCCAGGGACTACGAGGGGATCCCCTTGTCCTACGTCAAAAGGAAAATCCGTGAAGAATCGGTCAAGAAATGGCAGGATCGATATGAGACCTCGGACACCGGAAAAGTCACCCAGACGTTCCTCCCCGATATAGCAAACGCATATCGGGTGATGAGAACCACGAAACTGACTCCCTTCCAGGTACAAGCGTTGACGGGACACGGAGGAATAGCAGATTACCTGTACAGATTTAAGCTCAAGAACAGTCCGGCATGCGAGTGTGACCCCGACCAACCCGAAACGGTCTGGCACGTGCTAGTCGATTGTCCCCGATTCATGGTCGCAAGACATGAGCTCGAATCTATGATCGACAGAAGGCTGGTTGTCTCGGATCTCCACAACATCTTAGTAGATCCAGACAACAGAACACGGCTCCTGTCCTTCATGGAGAGCTCATTCCGCATAGCGGCCATGAGAAACTCCACTAACTCAAATACGCGCCCTCCATCGCCACCACACCCTGCCCCGCTGTCTGTGGACGCCACGTGGCATGCGGTTTCCGCCCAACATAACTCCTCGAAGAGCATCTCCGTCAAACAACTACTGGAGAACGCAGACCGAGGAGAAGCAGGTATCCGTATCCGCGGAGTGGCTCTCTTCATGGACAGCAACAAAGAAAGATTCGAATAAGCTTTTGCTTCGCCTGGGAACGGAAACGAGCCCGTTTGTCACCTGGATTGTCTTGCCTGCTCAATGGGAGTACCGCAAAAGTCACAATGAAGCGGAAAACCTACGACGCCATGCCGGTGTGCGAGGTAGACGGCCACCGATTTCGGTTGGTGCGATCGAAAAACAAAACGATTGCACTAATAGAGTACTCGGAAGGTCGGACGCCTTTCACACAGGCAAGTGCGCTGCTCGCACATCTGAGCAGAAATGCAGGTGAAGCACCCGGGTGATAAGCGTGGATGCGATGGCAATCGAATATTCAAGAGCAAGAGTCGCAGACCGGCTGGGTTGCATTGAGGCCTCTAAACATCATGAGATTGTCGTATACGAAGACAGGGGAGAAAATCTGAGCTTCCTCAGAGCCCCTTCGCACGACCAAACAAATGCAACCGATAGCTGGGGACATCCTGTTCCTAGTTCGACCATCCAAACCGGCTCCGAAAGAGCACAGCAGAAGGCAGCCGCGGAAAAAGCCTCAGCCAATCTAACTGGCAGCCGAGGCACCAACACGGCGTTCGTGACTGCCTTCAACGCAGCAGCAAGGAGCGTACTCCGAATCACATCCCATTCATCACCCCCCTTGACGTCAAAGACCCCCAAAGCAGCTTCACAGCAACAAATGAGCCGAACGAGAGCCGACATGGGACAGGTGGAACCGCCCCGCTATGTCACGGCTTCGGAGCCGCGGAGCCATGCACGTAACGCCTTCATCGAATTCATAGCCACACTGAGCGCGACACGACAAGTCAACCTCAAGACCTGCGAAAACATCATGCAGTCCTATAGGCTAGGAAGTGAAAGCCTTTTAAAGGCGAAACTCGAGGAGGCCGAAGCAGCCCTTTACAATAATGTCACTTCCCGGGTCATCAAGGGAACCATGACAGGACAGTATATGGCAGCTTACAGTGCAGAAAATGGCTTCGTGACACTGAACGAGAGAGACAGAGCGCGGGAGTGCCTGTTTATGCGACACCACCAAACGACCCAATTGTAGTTACTGCCCGATGCACCAAGATTATGCTGGACGATAAGATCCTAGAGATGGCCAAGACCATCGAAGGGAACGGAAACGTCAAAGCAGGTTGGGAAAATTGGGAGGTACCGAGAATACAGTGGGTCAACGGAGTTCCAGGATGTGGAAAACAACATGGGTGATTAGACACTTCGACGTGGACAAGGACGCCATCATCACTACAACAACTGAGGCAGCAAAAGATCTAAGAGAAAAGCTATCGCACCGAATCGGGAACCTGGTCAAAACCAGAGTGCGAACCATGGCTTCTGCTCTGGTAAATGGTTTCGGTAGAGAAAGTTTCAGTCGCCTCATGGTGGACGAAGCTCTCATGAACCATTTTGGAGCCATTGTGATGGCTTCAAGGCTGTCTGGTGTTGGTGAAATTGTCCTCATTGGAGACGTCAATCAGTTGCCTTATATCGACAGGGAAAATCTCTTCGAAATGAGGTATCATCGCCCGAACCTGGTAACAAAGATCAGCCAGGAGTTGCTCTGCACACATCGAAACCCAATGGACGTCGCATATGCGCTGAGGGAAATATACTCCGGTATGTACTCCTCAGCGCCCCGTATAAAGTCCCTAGAGCAGAGAAGATATAAGGGAGCGCAAATACCCAACAACCTACCAAACACCCTCTTCTTAGTTCACACTCAAGAGGAGAAGGAGACCCTGACAAACCAGGGTTATGGGTCAGGCACCGGGTCACGCATCCTTACCATCCATGAAGCTCAGGGACCAACATACGAGTCGGTAATCGCAATCAAAACCAAGGCAAACATGAAGCTGCACGAGAGCGTACCCCATGCGGTTGTTGCAATCTCACGGCACACGGGGACCTTCACATATTACGCTGACGACACCGACGACGCCATCGGTCGGTTCGTGCGGCGAGCGTGGGCTGCATCACCAAAGACCATCCGAGATTTCAACCTACAGATGGCCATCAGGGACAGAAATGCGGCCGTTGTGGAGGCTCTGGGCCGGGAGGAGGCAGCTTAGGCAAATGGCAAAAGGCAATTAGGCAAACACTCGATGTCGAGTCGATTACTAGCGGAATCCCAGCCGGTAGTGATCGGCTCTACAGACGAGCAACTAGAATTAGATTTTAAATGTACCCAACTCCCTCCTATTTTCCTCTTCTTCTCCTTATCCAAAATATGTGTAAAAAATAATAATATATAATTTTAATGACAAAGATCACGGACCCCGGAGTCTGTGGAGTGGCTAATTTAAATAAAAAAAAAAAAAAAAAAAAAAACCTGTATATGGTCGGTGTTGTGGCAGGTGTGTGTACACTGACCTGTATATGGTCGGTGATGTGGCAGGTGTGTATACACTGACCTGTATATAGTCGGTGATGTGGCAGTTGTATAATCACTGACCTGTATATGGTCGGTGATGTGGTAGGTGTATGTACACGGACCTGTATATGGTCGGTGATGTGGCAGTTGTATGTTCACTGACCTGTATATGGTCGGTGATGTGGCAGGTGGCGTCCTGCGGCACGCACTGGCGCAGTGGCGTGCCGGCACGGCAGTTGCAGAGCGCACCCATCACCAGCCACGACGTAAGACGCACGCGCGACACGCACTCGCACACTCGCACACCTCACGGTTCCTAACAACACATTTAAATTTATACTAGCTGTACCCTGTGCCCGCGGCTTCACGCACGTTTTTAGTGTTTTTGGCGCGCCTAGACAGATTTTTTCATGGTCTGTGAATTGAATTCTAGCGTCACGCTCGGGTACGATAAGAAATTTTCGGGTGAACTCGGAATCCTAGAGCGGGAAAGAAATATAGTGAACAAGTGCGCCAGAGGGCGAAAGAAAATACAGTCAACTGGTCTTCGCTGTTGTGTCCCTGTGTGTTAGTATATTCATGTGTTTTTTTATCGCGACATTAACTTCTAGGTACTTACCACATTAATTGAACCTGTCACGAAATATTAAATTTGCATTTCACACCCATTGCAAAAACGTTTTGGTTATAATATATTACTGTTTTGTCACAGCACGTTATCTTTAGCGTCAAAAATGGCCATTTGCGTTTTATAAAGCTAGTTGACTTCGGGTTCGCGGCCATTTCGCACTCAAACATCTGGTCACTGTAAAGAGCTCCGAGAAACATGTCTGTTATGTCATAAATCCCAAACCTAAAATTATTACAAATTACGGTGCTTACTATCAAAATCATGTAGAATTTTACTCCAAAATCCTAAGAATTTTGTGTTATTTCGATCAAAAATGTTCAATGTTCGTCTTCTCTTCCCTTCAAACCGGACCACACTGAAGAACAAAAAAAGAACAGGCAAAGAAGTGGTACTTCCCCAGGCGGACCCTGCAAAGACTCCTAGCACTTACCCAGGCAAGTTGGAGCTAAGCCAAGGCATGAGATGCCGTCCCGGTTGTCCCCGGTCTTGCCGCCCCCGGTTAATGCCGTCCCCGTGTTCTAGCGCCAGCTCCATGGCCACGTACTGCGCAATGCCGCCCTTCACTATGGCACCGAGCGTGTCCTCGTTCAGACAGATTAGGTTGCGGTTAACAATCGATTTTGATACTGAACCCTAGAAAAAAGGGAATAAGATAATTAAGATAATACCTTCGATTAGTAAATAAAACTTTAAGTAACTAGTGACAGAGTCACGCGTTACCGTAAAAATCGTACCGTAAAGTGACGTCACTCGAAATTTCTAAGTACTGTATCTTCGTCAATTGTTTTGTTAGTGAAAATGAAATGAAAAGGAAACAAAACGTGATGAAAAGGTAATAAAATGAAATGAAAAGGAAACAAAACGTGATGAAAAGGTAATAAAATGAAATGAAAAGCAAACAAAACGTGATGAAAAGGTAAAAAAATTAAATAAATAGGAAACAAAACGTGATGAAAAGGTAATAATACTAAATGATCAGAAAAAAAGGTGATGAAAAGGTAATAAAATGAAATGAAAAGGAAACGAAACGTGATCAAAAGGTACTCGTAATAACATGAAATGAAAAGGAAACAAAACGTGATGAAAAGGTAGTAAAGTGAAATGATAAAGAAACAAAATGTGATGAATAAAATGAGTTGAAAATGAAATAAGATGAAAAGGTAATAGATGAGATGGAAAAGGTAATGAAATGAAAATTATCGAATAAAAAGTAGAAGTTGTACGTGTCACACCTTGATCTTGTTCAATAGATGTGGATCTTGCAGTAAGTCGATCATATCAGGCAGATGCGGGCGCATGCACTCGAGAGCGCCCGCGCTAACTTCTCTCGCTTCGGGCCCGCTCGCTCCCCCCGTCAGTAGATCTCCCGTGTTTAACTGAGGCGGTAGGAGGAGACTGCAGCCGTGGCCTGGGGATAAACATTTACACATTTTTACACACAGATTTTTCGTGGGCTGTAGATAGGGTATCGGAAAAGGTGAAAAAAGTTGAGAGGTGTCAAGGGACACCCGGATGGAACGAAGTTCCTTTCGATTAATTAGTGAAGGAATTATTATTTTTTATTATTTACAAAAAACCTGTATACACGCAACAAAAATAATCGTCGCGACACCACACTGTTCAATGCGAAATAGAAATGAAAATATCTGGCTTGCTTTCTATAAGAGAGAGAGAAAGAGAGACAGACAGAGAAACATGTGACGCCGCACAGCTTACAATAGCAAAAAGTGTCGTGACAACTTTTCGTAAGATTTTTTTCCGTCTAGCCCCCTTTCACAACGCGCGATAAGGAACTTCGTTCCAAAAAAAATTTTTTTTTTTTAAGTTTTGATAAAACAAAACCTGTCCCATATTTTTCCATGATCTAGCTGACGGACTAATTCGTTTTTTTGAGGATTGTACCCTATTGAGCTCTACGAGCGTCACGCTCGCAAATTAAAAAATCTTCGGGCGAACTCGGGACCCCTGATCCCTAGTAGATGGCCATGCTTAGAAGATTTATTTAGACAATGCTTTGAAGATTTATTCCAGACTAGGAGCGCCCTCCGGATTCTCCCGCGTAGTTACCAAAGAGAGCTATCAAATTCTGAGTTATAAGTTTTCACTTCTATCGGCTGTCCCTATGACTGGCAATATTTTTTCTCTACCTTTTATATAATTCAATATCTACAACCCAATCATTACTCAGATATCTCGGGATTATTACGCTCTGGTTGAAGACGAACTTCTGGCTGCCATAACTGATAATTTCCTAATATAATAGGTACCGTAGAACAAACTATATCAGAATGGAGAGGTTGTCGTCCGGGACGGTCGTCTTGGTCCGCAGACGAGCAACTTGTCTTGAAGACGAGCATCTGGTATATGTCTATCTCTTAGGGATAACCCACAATAACCATTTTATTCGTATTTTTAGTATTAGCGTTGCACCCGTACGAAGCCGGGGCGAGTCGCTAGTTTTCTAATCTAACATAGTTACCTTGTAGAACAAACTGTATCAGAATGTAGAGGTTGTCGTCCGGAACGGTCGTCTTGGTCCGTAGCGAGTGCACCAGCTCGTACACGAGCACGTTGCAGACGAGCAGCTTGTCTTGAAGACGAACTTCTGACTGCCATAACTGATAATTTTCTAAGTAAATATATAAATATAGTTACCTTGTAGAACAAACTGTATCAGAATGAAGAGGTTGTCGTCCGGCACGGTCGTCTTGGTGCGCAGCGCGTGCACCAGCTCGTAGACGAGCACGCGGCAGACGAGCAGCTTGTCCCGGTCGCGGCTGAACGCGCGCACGCACGCCACCGACAGCTCGGAGATCACGCTCAGCTTGAGCACGAAGTTCTGGATGCCGTAGCTGATGATCTTCGATATTGGCTCTAGGATGCTCTGTTGGAGAAATTGGATACTTAGCATCGCAGTAAAACCAGCTTTTTGAAGTGAAAAGTGAAAACTCTTATTGGGGCACCAGATTTTTCGTGGGCTGTGAATGGAGCTCAAGCGTCACGTTCGTAAATAGTAATAATAATAAATAAATAATAAAAATGTTTATTCAATAAAATCGGTACATATTCACTTACATTACTAATTTCCCAAACTAGGTGAGTTCACACCTGTATTTTGGGTATTAGACCTATTCGTTTTTACTTCAATCTATATAAGTCCACTTCGACAATTCTTGATTATTATCTATATTGTTTACAACATTTATATCATATCAAAGGAGAAAAAAATCATCATCAAAATGAAAGATATCATCGGGTGAACTCGGGACGTTAGCATTTCTAGGTGGACATGGTAAAAAGCATGACCACCTTTAGAATACTTATTTAGACGTCAATGCTTTGAAGATATATTATGGAATATATCTTCAAAGCATTGACGTCTCAATAAGCAAACATTACTGTGTTCCAGTTTGAATGGCAATGTTTCTAGCGAAATTACTGGGCTAAGAGACAAAATACCTTATATGACGAGCGCAGTGCGGTCCTACGTAGTAATGTGGACTCTTGTTTCAATAGCTGCTTGTCGCTGTGCTGTTATGTGGCAGGCATGTCGCTTACCATCAGGCACAAGTCCTGCTCGTCCTGTCACTTTACACTATAAAAACACTATTTAAACGGTTGAGCAGCGCCAGCGGCATGTTCACGGCAAGCCGCGCTGCACCGCTCCGACAACACGCTGGTGGTAGCCGTCAAGGACTGGGTGAATAGTCCACTCCATAAAACGTGGAGGGCATATCATAAGCCCATATCATAATTTATTCATCTTTATTCTATTATTATTATTGCATTGCTAATTTATTTATGTTTATTCTATTATTAATATTGAATTGCAAATTTATTTATTTATGCTAATTTTGAATTTTGATTAATGGATGTAAATCTGGAAAATAAACTATTTCATTTCATTTAAAAATAAATTACCTTATGTTGCGCAGCGGCAGGTATCTTGAGCGCATGCGTGGCGGCTCGAAGCAGCGGCATGACGTCATCCAGCTGAGGTAGATGCAAGGCCGTGTTCCGGAACAGCGTCTCCAGTTGTTGCACGAGCGCGCTGCACGCGCTGATCGGACCGAGCACTTCGGGCGCCAGGCACTCGAGGTACGTCGCTATGTTGCCCGCTATCACTGTGATTTGCTGAAATGAAATGAACGAAAATAATATCCTGTATAAGCGAACATCAGAGAGGAGCATCGAGCAACTCGATCTTCCACACAAGCACGGAAGGGAGCCTTAGCTAAAAAATATTGTTCAAATCTTTCTGTCATTTCTTGCGGGAGGGGAAATTTGCACACTAGTGCAAAGCCGCACTATTACATACAAACCATACCTGTACCGATCCATTGCCGATCATACTCACACAGCCAAATCACTAACACATAAAAAATAAAGCCCCATTCACAAATCTAGTCCAACCCTCAGCCACAGTATATTATGAAACTCCATGGTCCACGCGGACTTGTACTTTGACAGACGGGAAACGCTGTGTATGCCTACTCCCTTCCGAGTTGCTCGCTGGAGAGGAGTGGCGACGTGTTGTGAATCTTGCTACTAACACCTGAAGTGATGACTACGACCACTCTGTCAAGAGTGATACAAACGAAGAAGAAGAATATCCTGTGAATCATCTGATCCCACTAATACTATTAATGTACAGTAACACCGCCACTTAACCCGTAAACCGGGCTATTTGGAAGGAGAGAGGCCTTTGCCCAGCAGTGGGAGAATTCAGACTAGAAATAATAATAACACATTATTAGAGTAAACTACGGCTGGAGAAGTCGCGAGACCGGCGACTGCCGATCCGGAGCCCATGGTCATAGAATAGATAATATAGATAGAACGGACACTCCCCACCACCCCCCGCCAATTTCAAGCTTCCTCACCCCTCAGGCCGTTTCGAGTACGCTAGGAGCACTCAACGAAGGGCTGGTATCGAACATCTAAATTCCTAACGTAATCTCATCATGGTGGGTTGTTGTGCTGTTTACGGCTGTCCGTCAACTAAACGGGACAAGATTAAACGCTTTATTTAATTTCCTAAGGGTAAAATAACGTAAGATTAGAAACTTTTAAATAACATTGCTTTATAATAACGTAGTAATTTTTAACTCTAAAGTTCGTAACTTATAAAGCCAGTTTTGGGCATGGATTGATAATGCCTGGAGGAATAATTATAGTGACAGAAAAAAAGTTTCCTTCTTGGGTAAGTGTAAAATAATATGCGAATGTGTACCTACTAACAGAATAAATAGATATCTAGGTACCTATCTATCATCGGTTTCGTTTGATTTTACGCGGCAATACATACACCTTTTTAATTAGAATAGTATAATTTGGCCCCATTCTATTTGTGTAACTCAACATTATAGCAAGTGTATAGACTACTTTACGTCACCAGGTGAACTCAAGGAGCACAACTATTCAATAAAACAATTCAGTAGCCCTAGCTCTAACGCACACATTCACGCGTGTGTACGAACGACATTTGCGTAGTTGTGTGAAGAGTAGGTAACTCCACAGCGGCATTCGTATGGAGTTTTAACAGAGTGTCCGGGGTGTGCCATGGTTTGACTCTCACCGCAGTCTTTTCGAAGGCATGCGCGTAATGCCACTACTTAAAACTATGAAGGAAAATATCGTGAGGAAATCTGAAACGTGAGGCATGTTCCAAGAATCTTTCGAGATCGTGCATCATCCGCCCGCACTAGGTGTGCGTGGTAGTTTAAGGTTTTACACTTTTTTTATTATTTGTACACTTACATCGATGGGTAACGTCTTCTTGCTGTTGAGATGTTCGACGACCAACTGTAGCGGCCCGCACGGGTACAGTTCGTTAAAGTCCACGAACGCTTGAGCGATACTCTTGAAGAACATCTGACGCTGTTTCTCTGTGGGATATAATAAGTACATCTTACTAGCGGTATGACTCTTTACAGAGTCACACATCAACAAGTAGCACACATTTGCCAGTATTCTGCCGCCGTATAAACTTAGCTTTGAGAACCACCAAGCTTCAAATTAATTGAATTTAACGCCGCAACGATGACAGTCCAAGTCCAAAACCAGAAGACGAAACATAGCCATCTTCGTCCAGACCTGAGACAAAGCGACGTGATATACTCGTACTTTATTTACCTGTGTTACTATTAGCACTACACTGGCAGTTGTAGTGCTAGTAGTAGCACAATAGTACCAGCCGCTGCGGTAATAGCAGGAGAGTAGTACCGGGCTGGTGGTGCAGAAATATCTTTTCGACGATGTTCTAGCCTGAACAGATTTTTTAGCTACTAAGCCAACGTCACATATTAGCCGAACAGCGCGCTGATCTGCAGCGTCAAGAGCTTCAAGTTGGTACTTGCCCCCCCCCCCCCCCCCCCCACCCCCCACCCCGCCATCCAAGATATAAAAAAAATGCTTCACGGACTCCAGATTCCGTGGAGTTGCTAAATTCAAATAAAAAGATGGTACTTTGCCAATCCGTTTGTCCGTCGGCAATGTGTGAAATACTGTCAGACTTTACTGAGAACACCTAGGTTTTTTTCCAGCTAATTCAGCATTAATTAACTGTAAACAAAGACCCATTTGACTGATCGTACGACTGCCCTTCCTTAGTATTTTGTAAGCATAATTCGCTCAGTCAGACTTTGATTTCGACCGAAAGAGTACTGGTAACAAAATAAAAAAAAATTGATTTCTGCCCAGTGAAATGGTGCAGAAAGACTAGCAGTACATCCAGCTTTACAAAGGACGGTATATCATTTCACAGTTAAGTAATTTAATGCAATAATTAGAAAAACAAAACATCATCAATCTACAACATTATAACGAACACTAAAAAACAAAACGAAATGGGAACCCGTTGATGTCTTTCTTTGCATCCTGCTCTGTCGTTAGAAGTTTTGTCTCATCATTGGTGGAAAGTCGGCTTATCAGAGCGCGGGTTTTACCTCGTCCGGCGCCCCGCTAGTGACTTGTGAATCTTAGCGAGATTCATTTCGTTGCCGATCAACCGGCCATTTAATCTTTGGCTGCAAATGTAATTTAGGTGTACCCGGCTGGTGGTGCAGGAATATCTGCAGGAACACGTTATTGGGAGCGAGCTGGTGCAGCACGCAGCGCAGGAACTGGTGCGCCACGAACACGGCGCTGCCCGGCAGCCGCGTGTTCGTGTCACACTGCCAGCTGTAGTTGCCGAGTTGGACCACCCTGGGCACAAAAGTCATTGAAATACTCATCATCATCATCAGTTCGTCCACTCCTGAACATATGCCTTTCATATAATACTCCACTATACCCAATATTTTAGACACATGCTGTCATGTGTCATGTCAAAGCACGAAACGTAGGAACGAAAACTCTCAAAAAGGAATATTTTCCCGATTTTGTTACATTCTTGATTCATGCTCCGCTTCTATTAATAGTAACGTTATGTTCTATAGCCTATAGCCTTCCTCGATAAATGGGCTATCTAATAGAAAGAGCATCTTTCAATTCGGACCAGTACTTCCCGAGATCCTAGCGTTCAAACAAACAAACAAACTCTTCAGCTTTATAATATTAGTATAGATATGCGGCTGTGGTCTGTGGCCCGTGTGCGGCGACGTTTGTGCTTAATTCCTAACGAAGTTAATAAGTTAAACGTCGATACGTACTCGTAAGTTAACGCCAATAGTCTCTTCTTCGAACTTCGAACGACTTCGAAAAGACAGTTGAGCGAATTTCAACCAGTCTCCAGATAGGCAGTAACCGTTTTCCCGACTAGATCAGCCGTATCTTATACAAAAATAAGAGACATAGGTACCTGGTAACATTATGCAGCAGAGCTGGCAACATCGGCGCGGCGGCGGCGGGCTCGCGGTGCACGAACGTAGCCAGCACTATCACGCACAGGCCCAGCTCTTCGTCGCTGTACTGTTCGACTGCCGTGCCGCATTCGCCGCCTGGAGGTAGAAGTTAAGGGCTTCACTATTTATATAATGCTAGCCGAATTATACCCCGCAGTCGCACTGCTCAAATGGAGGATATGCTCCCAGACTATGGATCACTTTCTCATATGTCCACTGTGCCCTACACCTGTACACTGAGCGACCTGTGCGAAGCAACCCCCGTTGGAGTTTCTGTAGCCACTCACTGGTCAGAAATTGTTTAGTACTTTAAAATGACATGAAGGAAAAAAAACAAAAACTTAAAAACAAAAGGCACAATTTAAAAAAGTATATAAAATTAATTTTAAAAACTTGATATTTATAATACCTACCCAGAAATTAGTGCCAGCTTTCGAAATAATAACAGAACAGGACCACGTAGCTATTGAACATTAATAGTCCTAGCACTGCACGACTCGACTCTGCTCGATGCCCGTAGATATAACACGATTATTTCTTTTTCCTGTACTTTCTCGGAAGACATGTATCTTAATTAAAACTGGGGCACAGTAATATAGGGACAATACTGCTTAGCGGTAAAATAATCATACACATAGTACATACAAAACCCTATTTTGAGTTCAAGGTAAATAAATTAAAATTGATAAATGTTTGTTTCATCATACATCTGTAGCAGAGCGTGGTGTCTGGGCGCAGTGTATGTTGCGCGTGCGCAGCTCTCCGGCCCGCTCGAGACGAGTCCTCCCACCACGCGCCGCCGGTCTCGCACGCACTCTCTGAAACATACACGCGTCTTAGGGTAGTTGGAAACATATAGTGGGTATCATTTTCGATGTTACAATTACAAGAGCCTCGAAAATCAGTCCACTAGTGACCACGGCGGTGGCGCTGCCGAAACGTCAAGGTAATTGAACAATAATGCAGACCATGATTAAGTACCGCGCAATGTTATCAATGAGGGTATTATTAAATAAATTAATAAATATTGGTGGACAATTCACACACAACACCATCTGACCCCAAACTAAGCAAAGCTTATACTATGGTGGCCAGATAGCTGATATAATACTTATATAGTTTTAAATACATACTTACTATACATAGAAACACCAAGATTCAGTACAAATATTTAAACTCATCACACAAATATTTGTACTGGATGGAATCGAACCCACGACCCTCGACTTCGCACATAACATTGCGCGTCAAATAATGGTAATAATAATAATGGACCAAAAGGATTAATAATACTTAAGTCCTTGATGATGAAGTATCCAAATTTAAAACCATCAATAGATTCTATCTTACGAGCAAACTCGAGTGTTAGGAATGGTCGCGGTTACGTTAAAATACTTAAGTTGTTTTAATATTAACACAGGGTATCCTACAGTGATGACTAGTGTCTGAATGTCGAAGAATGTCCATGGAATTTAATAGATTAAACATCTATCCAAATAGTTATAAGTTTATAATTGTATTTCATAGGTATGTATTATTATTTGGTTTGATTGATAAGATTCATGTATTTTTTTCAAATGTAATTGTTTTTGTTTCAAATAAATTTTTATTATTTATTTATTTATTTATTATTATTATATGCATGAAAATTATCAACTTATTCTGTGAAATCTATATCAAAACCAACAAATAAATACTAGGAAGCGTTTTCAGAATACAAATACTTTACAGATATACATAAAATAAAAAATCATTTTGTTAAATCACAAAACACTGCTTTGAAGGCAAATTTGAAAGGCGTTTCATTTGGCAAAATTGTAAACTATAATTTGTTTTGTTTGAGTTATCAGCAATGATCTCATGGAAAAGATAGTTTACTTCGATTCGTAGAATTACTTATTTAACCTCTCAAGTATTACTGAACCTTCTGAGTTATTGTTATGTTATTCTGAGTTATTGTTATCGTCATCCGGGCCTTCAGCTGACAAAGGAAAAGTACTAGTAATATGACTAATATTGTATAGTTTACCGTTGGCGAATGGTGTTTGCTGCGCGTTTAGCGTGGGAGGTGAACCCAGCTGCGCAGCTTGTCGCGCCAGCCGTCTCGGAGACACGCCCCGTGACCTGCCATCACACGTCACATCACTACTCTAATTCACAAAACAATCTCAGATTGATCTCGAAAATTGAGAATGATCTGGAAAATTGAGAATGATCTGAGAAATGGAGAATGATCTGGGAAATGGAGAATGATCTGGAAAATGGAGAATGATCTGAGCAATGGAGAATGATCTGGGAAATGGAGAATGATCTGGAAAATGGAGAATGATCTGGAAAATGGAGAATGATCTGAGAAATGGAGAATGATCTGGAAAATGGAGCATGATCTCGGAAATGGAGAATGATCTGGAAAATATAGAATAATCTGAAAAATATAATTAAACTTCTCTTTTCAGAAGTTTTTGTCTTATTTAAGATGACAGAGACAAGGATTGTCCTCATTCGGATTGCGTTGTAAATCAGCGGACAGAACAAAACTTTGCGATGCTGTTTCTTAAAAAAATTAGGGTACGCCAAGCATACATGTGTCTTTATTTCTCTTGACTTATCCAAGCCATGCAGTTTTCATTGCAAAATAAATTCAACAAAACTTCAAAATTATTCTACATTGTTAGAAAAAAAATACTTCTTTTTTTTGTAGTACTCTTCAAAAAATTCAAAACCCATTTTGGCATTTGAGAAATGCTCGCAATGCTTTATGTACGTATTTTTTAAAAACACTTTGTGTGATGAATTGTTATTTCATTGTTTATTTATCTAAATGTCATAGGTAACCTTTGTTTTTGTGAAGAAAAATAATGAATATTAGAGGTGTAATCCAGCGATATAATAAATCAAAAGATGTGCCCAGAGCACCTTGAAATTTGTTAACAAACTGCGTCTATGTGTGTAGCGTGAGTCGTTTACAACTACCAATCTACTTGACCCCTAGAATCGTTAGCGGCCAGGTATATTGCGGTTCTACTTACTTTGGTTGTTGACAACGAATAGTGATAGGTGTAAACGTCCTGCGTGTACCGCTGTCTGCAACCGACTAAAACGGATAGAGTGAGCTCACTCTTCCCAACGATGACATTACTCTGTGCGCCTGAGGTTTGGGAGGGCACGTCCATTGATTTATATCGATGCTATAAACATACTTAGAGCCTTCAGAAGAGAGTTTCTTGGTGAGATCCTGTGGCCGCGCGCTCGGCGTCGGTGTAGGCTCCACCTCCGAGCGACTCGAGTCGGTCTTGTCTGTCGAGTCATCTGTCAAAATGTATTATTTTCTTTTATTTTGTACTAGATGACCCTGAGCGCGTTGGCTACGCCATCTTTCGAAAATCGGGCGTACCAACTCAGATTTAGAACAAATTTGATTAGCAAATGTTCATAATGACCCAATCTTAAAATATAGATACATGCTGGCATGGATTTCAGCGCGCATCAATGCACGCAACGAAAGCTCTCAAAAAAGGAATCTTTTGCCTTTGCCCGTTTTTATTGCATTCATCATTCATACTCCGCTCTTATTCATGGTAGTGTAATGTTATAGCCTATTCCTCGATAAATGTACTATGCAACAGAAAAATAATCTTTCAATTCGGACCAGTAGTTCCCGAAATCCTAGCGTTCAAACAAACAAACTCATCAGTTTTATAATATTTATTTTGTATTCAGATTTATTTCCTTAGTAGTCTAGATTTTCACAATCACGTCTTACAAATATTGTGTGTGGGAAAGTTGAGGTTTTGCAGTTTCATTTTAGAGACATTTGAGCCTGAGATCGCCGCTGTCTCAACATTTGGACTATCCCAGAAGGCGCTGGAAACTATCAACCTTAAAAGTTTGTGAGCGTAGGTAGATGGTACTCTGTTACCCCATAAGGCATGAACGAATTTAAATATAACTCCAGCCAGCTCATTATTTTCGTACAAATCTAAGTTTCAAATCAAAGTAGCACAACTAGTGGGGTAGGGCTACGTGTAGTTAAGACTGAAGAGCAAGGTACCTCCTGACGGCTCTAGCTGTGTAGGATAGACATCTACCCCCTGTCCAACTACCGCCTAACTAAATGTGCTTTGGCTGTGGCAGTAATAACTGCCTCTATAATAGGCGTGTCGACAGGTCCTGCAATTATAATTACATTATTTGATATAATTACAGTACTTAAATATAATAATATATATACCAATTTTAATTTTGATATTTTTTAGTTTAACTTACTTTATGATCATTCAAAGCTGGATGGGCAAGTCCATTTAAAAATTACGAAATTATTAGAAAATGTATTTACCATTGGATAACCCATTCAATTTCAAGCTACTTTTGTTAAGAAACCAGTTTCCTAAACGCAATATTTAATATAGCTACCATACAAACTTTCCGCGCGACGCATAGAAAATACGACAGTGTAACGTCACGTTTCTGTAGTGATTTGTATGAAGCGTTTTTGGGAGAGTCCAAAATTGTGATTTTAAAATCGTGACATCACGTGAAGTGTTTCAGATAACAAAGTAATTCTTTCACCTCTATTTCAGTTATTGAGTAACCTTTTTATGGCACATTAAATCAAAAATGAATCGACACGCCTAATAGGTCAAGCGAAAAGAAAAGCGTGTGCAATATCAAAGCTATGACCGTTTCCCTTAGGCTTGATCTAAAGCAATGGTAAAAAAAAATGGTACCTGGTAGACTTAAGGCCTCGCGTACACGGTCAACCAGCGCGTTAAACACTGGATACTGCTCCTTGTTTGGCTTTGGGCCGATTGGTAACAATCTAGAACAAATTACCAAAATTAGCGTAATCTTACGCAATGGCAAGACGGCTCGTACCTAAACTGGCTAAAGAATCAAGCTTTGTTTTACAGCACAAAAATCCATATCAAAATCCATGGTAGCTTTTGATTGGTGAGTGGACGTTTTACAATCATGAGATTCGAATCATGTCTGCAACTATGAGATTCGAATCATGTCTGCAACTATAAGTATTTTGTATTTTCGAAGTAAAGATGTACGAGTTTGTCACTCGTCTCAACAGTAAAGTACAATATCGTGAAGGAATTCATTTCATTCATTCACAAACCCGCACTTATGGCCAACAAACGTGGGCCTAACTCTTAACTCTCTGCTTCTGAGAGAAGGATCTATGATGGCCGACTGTACGGCGTACATGCGCGGTCGACAGGGGCGGGGGGTATCACAGGGGACATAATAGTAAAAACGTATAATTACTAGATTAAGTATTAAACAGCACTAATATATTATTACCTACAGCTATTACGATTTTACTCATCTAAAAAAAAAAAATATATGTATGGTCGAATTGAGAAACCTCTTTTTGAAGTCGATTAAAAAAGGTCTTACGTGCACATCCCATTGCATTATCGAGTCTATACAGAAGCATTCTGAATGTTTAGTCTTAAGTGCCTAAATGTTTATAAGTGTAACTAATTTGAGAATAAAGATTTTCTATTCTATTCTATTCGTCGCCGTTATGACACTATGCTGCAACGTTGTTACTGACATACGCATGTCGGTAACGCGGTCTCAAATGTTCTCACTTCATACCTCTCCTGCGGCGGGATGTGGAAGGGCGCATGCGGGCCGGCGGTGTGCGCGGCGACATGCGGGCCAGCTGCGTGCCACGCCACCTCCATCTTGGATAGCGGCGACTCGGGAGACGCGTACGTGTATCCTACGCCTTTCACTGCAATACACAGCACATAATACATAGTCACAAATAACTATCGCTCGATAAATAGACATCGTTTCATGGTTGATGTTCCCAAGACACGAACGAAGAGGTTTTACTCTACTTTTGTTGGAATTAAATGAAATGTAGGTTGCGGAATGCGTTGCCTGGGTGAGTTTTTCCCGTTTCAGAGCTCGCTGACAGTGTAACGATAAACTTTGCTTCGATCTTAAACTATGGGGGGGACCATGGCATGGCAGAATATGAAACTTACTTTGGCGACGATATAAACATTCTGGTGAAATCAGTAGGGAGTCACTTGAACTGATTACGAAGTATATTTGCTGTAAATTCTAACTAAAATAGGGCAAGTACCAGATTTCCACACTATTAAGTTCGGTCTCTATTAGGTTAGTGCTTAACAGTTTAGATTTTTTTTTACATCTACAATAGATAGATAGATAGAGACACTTTATTTAACACACCAAATAAAAATAATTTACAAGAATATAACATTTTATACTAATAAAACTAGTGCGACAATCGGCGGCCTTATCGCTAAGAGCGATCTCTTCCAGGCAACCTTAGGGTGGAAAAAAGATAAGAGGAGTGTTATAGACGGGGGGTGTGCATGTGACAATAGGCGTGCTGATCTGCTGATACGAGTAAAAACGAATGAGTCCGTCAGTTAAATTATAAAAAAAAAAACACGTACTATAGTAGTGGTAGGACTCTTAGCAGAGTCCGCCTGGGGAAGTACCACACCTTTACCAGTTATTCTACCGCCAAGCGGTAATGTGCAAACATTACTATGTTCCGGTTTGAAAGGCAATGTTTCCAGAGAAATTACAGGGCTTAGAGATAATATAGCATCTTAGATCTCTGGGTGACGAGCGCAGTGCAGTGCTAGGTAATGATTTGGATTCTTTATGTTCCAATAGCTGCGTGTCACTGTGCTGTTATGTGGCAGGCATGTTGCTTACCATCAGGCACATGTCCTGCTCGTCTTATCACTCTCTATTTAAAAAAAAAACTTCTTTTGTTTCAGAAACCAAAAAATTACGAAGATATAGTGCTTTGAAGTCTCGAGTGACGTCACGTCTTTATACGATTTTAATGTGCTTCGTGACGTCACAACTTTCCACTCTGGAAGTTTGTTGATATCGAGTATCTTTGTCGATATTTAAAACAAATGGTATATTTTTACCCCGTCATCCAAATTGAAAAAAACGAGGTGCAGGCATGATTTGAACCTACGACGTAATTGTGGATCAAACGCTCTTACCATTTAACCACCACAGCATTATATAATGGATTAAATCTGGCTAAATAAATAAATTAAAAGCATTCATGTGTAACTTTGTATAAGCAATACTAATTGATCATGTATGCTGTTATGTAAAATGAGGTTTTTCAGATTAAGTATGCTACACTGAAAGGAGGCAAGAACTTTTACTATAATCGTTTATGTATTTGACTTGTTTGATTCAGTTAAATGTTGTGAATGATCCAATTAAATATTTTAAAATGTGCAAATTAGCATATTTTTTTTGTAGGTTTAAATAAATAAACATGGGTGGAAAATTCACACACAACTTCGTCTGAAACTAAGCAAAGCTTGTACTATGGCGGCCAGATAGTTGATTTATTACTGTGTTCCGGTTTGAAGGGCAATGTTTCCAGAGAAATTACAGGGCTTAGATATATAACATCTTAGATCTCTGGGTGACGAGCGTAGTGCAGTGCCAGGTAATGATTTGGACTCTTCATGTTCCAATAGCTGCGTGTCACTGTGTTGTTATGTGGCAGGCATGTTGCTTACCATCAGGCACATGTCCTGCTCGTTTCGTCACTTCTTATTTAAAAAAAATATTTTTCTAATACTTATATAGTAGTAAATACATACATACTTATTATTGATAGAAACGCCCAGACACAGTACAAATATTTAAATTCACCACACAAATATTTGCACTGGGTGGGAATCGAACCCACGATCCTAGACTTCGCAGGCAGAATTACTACCCACTAAGCCACGAGGCCAGTCTAGTAGAGACAATATTGTATGTATAACTTAAATAGTATCAAGAATAATGAATTTCGATTCAATCATTCACAAAGATTGTGAATGTACAGAATCTGTTACAGTCAATAAATAAGGTTACAGTACAGTACAGTTACAATATTTTACTCGTAAATATAGATGTGCAAGTTTGATTATTTTTACATATTGGAGTAAATATGTCGCTCAAAAGTATAGGAATGACTGAACACTTCGTTTTAACATTTGGAACACAGTTATAATATAATCTGCACTCGAACATACGCTTAATTTTATAGCAGAAAAATTACAGGAACGGGAACTACGGGTAAACCCGCAGGGCGTATATATATACCCTGTATTCGAAAATTTCAATCGAATGCGTTCAGCTCTTGATACGCAAAAAACAAACATCAAAATTTTCGGATTATAATATTAGTAGGGAAAGTAGTTGTAGCAGTCTAAACTCTGTTAGTCGTGTAAGTATACTTTTCCTGTTTAATCCAACAATATAATACAGAAAATAATAACACCCATCGTAAGAAAATACAATAATCAAAAACATAACCATTACGAATGATGTAAGTTTAAACTAACTAAAAATTCAATAAAGTTGAAATATTTCACGAACGAGACGACATGGCTATGGTAAATAAAATAATATTTAGTTAACCATTTCAACTGTATTTACTCCTATCGACGCCCACTTTATGCCCACGGGTGGGCCTCGTGACCTTTTCTCGCAGAGAGAGAAAGTCAACGCCAAATTTGACTACGATTGTCAAACGCAGTTTGACGAACATGACATATGCCTGATGGTAAAGCCTACGAGTATCCTTAGTAGCGCAACGCCACGCAAATATTTGGACACGAAGAGTTCAAAACTCTACTTAGCACTGCATTGCGCTCGTCACCCAGATATAAGGTATAAGTCCTATTACGAACGAAGTGATTTGACTCTACTTTTGTGATCAGAATGGGTTTTTGCCGATGGTTACGATCTTTGTATCTTCAAATCGAGATTGAATCGGTTTCTTCTAGGTAGATACGCTCCATTGTAGACCGCGTCATCGTTTAACATCAGGCGAGATGGTGGTCAAGTGTAAACCAATAAAAGTTTACAAAATACCTCTATGCCCTGTAATTTCACTGGAATCATTTCCCCTTCCAACCGGAACACAGTCATGACTGCAGAGTGACAGTAAATCACTCTGAAGTCCTAACCACCGGTAAGTGTGGTATTGTCACGCTGACGGTGTGGTGTGTTTACTAACGGTACTATAGTCTTCAAGTTTTTTAGGTTGTTTATAACTAGTACCAGCGGCTCGTTCCAGCGTCGCTCGGTTTTTGTCATATAATCGCCATTAATGGAAATAAATACTATCCTATCTTTCAAGTTGGACCAAATTACACATACAGGCCAACTTTCGTGAATATCTGTTGACTTGGTAAAGATTTTAGTGCGAACAAACATCGTAACACTGAATTTTTATATTATATAATGACAAGAAACTCAAAAATCAGGAAAAGGAACGAGTAACTGCTAGAATAATTTGTATAACAATCCAAAAATTTCAGATAGTCATGTTGGCGGCAAGTTGGGCAGTAATATTTGCTATTCTTATATGTGCACCATGCGTCAAACCACAAAACTATATATACCCATCTGGGCAGCAAGCGCAACAGGATGCATCAACGTATGTCAATTACATGAGCGGAGCTGAAATGAGGGCATATAGCCCCCCCCGCCTATAGAAGATCAACGGAACTACGAGTACTTACGACACCCTGGCCTATTCATATCATTAAATACTAATCACGACTTGAGTACAAGTGATTGCGAAGATCCTCAAATCCAACAACTATGGGCTAGGCAGAAGCCCTCAAGCCCTCCACCTGTTCGCCCTTCACCGAGGCCCAGGCCCCCCACGCCGCCCACTAGGCCTTTGAGTCCAAACCCACCAAACAGATGGGGCAAATAAAGTCAGTAAGTAGTATTAGAGTCCAAATCTGTGTTATTTTATGCTTAATCATATTTTTGCGTTTATATCTTCTTTATATATAAAAAATGTTATGTTGGTTTGTGTACGCTTCAAAAACTCTAAAAGTTCTGCACCGATCGAGCTGAAATTTTAGAATGATATATAATCCGCATCAAGGATTGTTTTTATCTAATTTTTGCATCAGTCACATATGCGCCACAGCGAAGCGTGGCAGGGTACAACTAGTTAATCTATAAATACCTACACGTAAATAAAATAATAATCTCAGTAAATAGTTCACTTTTTCGTGCATAATTTATCAAGGATAAACTTTGATAGTGTGAACGATGGTATGATGACTAAAAAAATAATTCTGTCATGTCGATTATTATTAAAAATCTAGAAAATGATGAAAGCATTCCTAAAATCTAACATGGATGTGACATGTACCTATGTAGGTATAATACTTAATATTGTACACCTGTTAAGGGTACACTATCATACACTTTTTATACTTATTTTTACACAGTGCCTTCGAAGCCGAGGGTCGTGGGTTCGATCCCCACCCAGTGCAAATATTTGTGTGATGAATTCAAATGTTTGCACGGTGTCTGGGTGTTTCTATGTATAATAAGTATGCATTTAAAACTATATAAGTATTATATCAGCTATCTGGCTGCCATCACACAAGCTTTGCTTAGTTTGGGGTCAGATGGTGTTGTGTGTGAATTGTCCACCAATATTTATTTTATTTATTTTATTTTAATTTAAATTCTTATTCTTATGAAGTTAGTGTGTTAGTGTGTGTGATGGTGTTTGATTTGAATTGGTATTGAGTTTGATCCACCAACCCACACTGGGCCAGCATGATGGATGAATTATTAGTTATTAGACATGTTACTCTCCTTATGAGAGAAAGCCCCAAGTCCCAGCAGTGGGAACGTTTAGTGGGCTGCTTATGATACTGAATTTCTACCACAGGTAACAAAAAAAAACTGATAACTTTGAAACGGCTGCACCGATTTTGATAAAACCTAGCTAAGAACACTATTTAAAAATAAACTTAATCAGTTTATCCATTCGGGAACTATGATGCCACAGATAGAAACATGCACACGTATACAGCCGCGTCACAACTATAACACCCCGTCGGTTTTGCGTCGAGAATTTAAAAAAATACATTACCCAGATGATGCCTGGGTTCATGCCAGCTCTTTATCTCGGCTGATGTAAAGTGATGATGCGGTCATACCTGGGCTCTTAATGTGGTGGTGTGATGGCGAACGCGGCCAGACTGGGAGCGCCGCATCGCCGCATGACGACGGCGCCGTGTCTGGGGACGTACTACTGCCCACTGCTGGGAAAACATACAAACATAGCCTCACTAAACGTAACTTTTTTGATTGCCGGAAATTTCTCACATATCTCACATAACACTAAACTAAGCATAGCTACTATGGAAGCCAGATAGCTGATACAATACTTGTAAATGCGTAAATACTTCCATATTGTGTTCATCACACTCATATTTGCACTGGGTCGAATCAACCTCGTCGGCCTTTGTATGCATACTTAGGTACTACCAACTAAGCCAAGAAGCCAGTCAAGTCAATTGAGCTTAAATCGGGTCCTTGTATACATACTTAGGTACTACCAACTAAGCCAAGAGGCTAGTCAATCCTATTGAGCTTAAATCTGGTCCTTGTATGCATACTTAGGTACTACCAACTAAGCCAAGAGGCCAATCAAGTCAATTGAGCTTAAATCGGGTCGGAGATGAATATATTGCAGTCGTAAGCCAAATTTTGATCACGGTTAAGTTTTTATGACATTATGAATATGCGTTAAAATAGCTTAACATTTAAAACAAGTTACCTATGATCCGTTTTTGCTTGCCAAGTATCTTGGCGCGAGGCGACGTAGGGCCGTGTAGCTGGTCGGGCCATATCTCGACAGACTGGCCGCTCATCGGAGTGGACTTACTGAAAATGTCATACAATGTTTGGCTGGCCTGCGAAGACTACAAACAAAAGATCTTTACATAAGTAAATTCTCCAAACATGCATATTCGTCCATAAAAACATTGATTCATTCCAGCGGAGAGATATTAACCCGAACGTAAACTTGAGAAGTAATAAAAAACAACATCAGCTAGTGACTCCACCCCACAGGTTGAGTAAGTCTGAGAGGTCGGTCTACGTTGGAGGGCCCGCGATATACAACCGCTTGCCGACGGATGTACGGGAAGAACCTTCCGCCGCGGCGTTTAAACGGAAGCTAAAAGCTTGGCTGCATGGGCACCTATTTTACGCCCTGGATGACATATTGAAACTACCAGATATCTAAACACTAAATATGTTGACCTTTTTTTTGTGTAGTTAATTATACGAGCAATTATTGTAATTAATTGTTATAATGATTATTCAATGCATACAGAATACTGTGTGTTAATAACTGTATTATGTTTTCATATCTGACTTGTAATTATCCATTATTAATAAATTATTTGTATTTGTACAGATCTTTTGTTTTTGCGTATACATAGTTGGGATCACAGACTAAGTAGAGTGATGGTTGGAATCTATAGATTTTGCCCTATATGGCATGACGGCATGTTACAGCAATGTTGTTTGGTTTTGTAGTGTGTCTTATTGGGAATGATATGAGAACCCGAGGGTCTACTAAGGAAAACGGTCTGAGCTTTGATATAGTTCTCTTTTTCTAGGGATGGGCCGAATGTGGTTTGAACCGAATACGAACTTCGGCCGAACATTCGGTAAAAATGAAAAATTCGGCTGAATTCGGCCGAACTTCGGTTTAATTTCGCCGCGCTTTTTCGTGTTGACTTGTTTACGCACTTGCTGCAAATATTGCTAGATGTGCCTCGCCCGCGCTCCGCGCTTCCCCGCGGGGCCGTTAGCCAGCTAGTCATTTGTAAAGACGTCACCAGCTTGTCACGTACTATTGTTTACATTATGCAAATTAAATTAATTGATTTTCGTGATTTTTGTTGGTTTTAAAAAGTTGGTAGTTAAAAGACCAATTTAAATTTTTTGTTTGTCACGTATGATTACTTTTTCTAATTCAAATAAATAATTATGAGTAGGTTTATCAGACTTATTTTATTTCACTGTTACTACAGATATTATGTTTTTTCATTAATTTCTATTATGATAGTGCAAGTATATTTAGTGCAGAATGTTCGGCATTTTAACCGACATTCGGCCGAATGACGAAGTTCGATTCAAGCTGCCGAAGTTCGGTTAAACCGAACGTAAAACGAATTTCGGCCCATCCCTACTTTTTTCTTTTCGCTTGAAACTATAGAAACAAAAAAAACTATAGTAAAGCCAAAGCTGATTTAGTTAGGCGGTAGAAGTGCTAGAAGTTCGAGGTGTCGTTCTCTTTCAGAGTGTATTCAAACGCATTTCTAAGTTATACATTATCTATACTAATATTACAAAGCTGAAGAGTTTGTTTGTTTGTTTGAACGCTAGGATCTCGGGAAGTACTGATCCGAATTGAAAGATTCTTTTTCTATTGGATAGTCCATTTATCGAGGAAGGCTTTAGGCTATAGAAAATAACTCTACTATTAATTGAAGCGGAGCATGAAACAAGAATGTAACAGAATCGGGAAAAAATATTCCCCTTTTGAGAGTTTTCGTACGTTTCGTGCTTTGACATGACATATGACAGCATTTGTCAAAGATTGCGTCATTGAATTTCAGTAATCTGTGCATTGAATATAAACCTTTGCTAATTTTTTTTTTTCTAAATCTGAGTTGGTACGACCAATTTCCGATAGGTGGCGTAGCAGGTAGCTGAAGAAGTTTTTTGTTTGAAATCGATATTCTCAGGAATGAGTGAACCGATTTCAGTCATTCTTTCATGTACGGGATCCCGATGAGTGCTATATAATATACCACGGGCGAAGCCGGGGCGGGCATCTAGTACATTATATAATTGTTAACTGAGGTAGGAATCTTAGAGGCATAATAGATCTTTGCTTTACTTGCACACATACTGGTGCCCTAAAATTTGAAACATTTGTGTTAGGAATTTTTAAATTTTCATTTTTACCTCTATTCAAGTCTATGATGGCGCACAAACCAAGAAGCCTATTTGATTTTCTCTAGGCTTCAAGCCACCTAAATTATATACATAAGGAAATATCCACTCAGGCAAGGTATTCCAAAGTTAAGTTAACCTCTTCGTCAGAGCGTTTGTAACATCAAACATGAAGCGGTGTCGTTTTACGGAGCTAAGAAATCACCTATTGGCGTATTACTTCAATCTATACTAATATTATAAAGCTGAAGAGTTTGTTTGTTTGAATGCTGGGATCTCGAAAAGTTCTGGTCCGTAGTATTATAAGATTCCTTTTCTATTGGATATCCATTTATCGAGGAAGGCTATAGGCCATAGAACATAACGCTACTATCACTAGAAGCGGAGCATGAATTAAGAATGTAACAAAAACGGGGAAAAATATTCGTTTTGAGTTTTCGTGTAGTACTTTGACATGACAGCATCTGTCTAAGATTGCGTTATTGAATATAATCCTTTGCTAATCAAATTTGTTTCAAAATCTGAGTTGGTACGACCAATTTCCGACAGGTGGCGTTGCAGGTAGCTGAAGAGGTTTTTTGCATGAAAGCTTTATTCTCCGGAATGACTGAACAGATTTCAGACATTCGTTCACCGTTGGATAAGTACGGGATCCCGATGAGTGTTATATAATGTTCCACGGGCGAAGTCGGGGCAGACATCTAGTAGTCTATAAAACTTACAGATTTGAAGAATCGCTGCCGATAGAGACCGATGAGCTGGTAGAGAGCTGTTGGCCGGAGCGAGATCCAATCGTTGGCTTGTGTAATTATATAAATAATATTATATAGTAATACTTATTCAAGATGAGACGACGAAACGAGATGAGATAGATAGCTAAAAAACTCTTTATTGTGACTAAACAAAATTAAATATTAAATTGAATCACTTATGAACTAACGCCACATATGGCGGTGAAGTTGATAACAGCACATGAGATGGTACAGACGGTGGAGATAATGATGAAGAGACTGATGATGATGGTGATAAATATTATAAAGATCGTATCGAAACTGTTGAAGATAATGATGAAAGTGAAGACGAGAATGATAGTGATCAAAATGTTGGGCATAATAATTTTAAAGAGTATGATGCTGATAATGATGATAGGAATAAGTAAATAAATATTGATGGACATTTCACATACAACACTATCTAACCCCAAACTAAGCAAAGCTTTAACTATGGAAGCCAGATGGCTAATATAATACTTAATAGTTGTAAATACTTATTATTCATGGAACATACCCAGGCACAGTACAAATATTTACATTCATCACACAATCATTTATTTACACTGTAACTAATAATTTGATAGTAGGCATGTGCTTGACTACCATATCGTCTGATGTTAAGCTATGATGAGGTTTGACAATGAAGTGTGGCTTAAAGAAACCCATTCACACTCGCTGACTTTTTGACTTTGACTGGATGTGAAAACACCCCAGAGTGAAAACAGAGCGTGACTGTACGCAGCAGTGCGGTGTGAGATAGGTGGGAATCAAACGCAAAACCCTCAGCTTCGCAGGCATACTTACTACCAACTAAGCCACCAAGCCAGCCATGCTATAATGGTAGTGGTGATGAGAATGATAAAGTTGATAAGAGATAATGATGGAAAGGACGCTGAATATAGTATAAATCTAATAAGAATGATCATATTGAAGCTATAGAAGAGACTACTAAAAGAAATTTAATTTGTTTACCATTTTGTTCATTTGTGGGTATGCGGTAGACGCTACGGCGGTTTCGACTTTCGGTGGATCTTCGTAATGCGACGGTTCATCGAATGAGCCCTGAAGTCAAACATTGAGCGTGAGGATGTAATGTCGGCGCATTTGTACCAGTGGGGCAGACAAAACCTAGTTTGGTCTAACAAGCCATATAACACTTCAAGTTCATACTTAGACATATTACATAAGGTCTTTGTTAACAAAACTAAATATCTTGCTCTATTTGCATTACACACAGACTGATTTATCCATAGATCGATGAATGTATTGAGAAAATCAAGATGAACAATCTCATTACTAGATGGGAGAGTGCCCTGCGCCGGTTTTACGCCGTTACCACACTAAATGGCAATGTTTATACGTTCAGCCAAATAAATGGCAGAATTTTGGTCACACATCGTGCGCATCAAGAGCTCGGAAAGGTTTTCGAAAATGAGATTTTGCATTTCATAACAGCATAGTGACACGCAGCTATAGGAACATGAAGAGTACAAATCAATACCTAGCACTGTACACTCCGCGAGGTATAAGCTGAGCTTTGCATTAGTGTGAGTGATCACCAATCAGGCAGGAGCTTGAAATTTTGTCCGCGAGGCATAAGCTGAGCTTTGCATTAGTGTGAGTGATCACCAATCAGGCAGGAGCGCGGCGAGACAGAATGGCGCCGCGCCTAAGGCCGGTTGTCACACCTACACTATCCATGTACACTCACACAAATGCAAAGCTCAGCTTATGCCTCGCGGAGTGTACTGCGCTCGTCACCCAAATATATAAGATGATTTATCTCTACTATGCCCTGTAATTTCACTGGAAACATTGCTCTTCAAACCGGAACACAGTGATGTTTTCACATTACTGCTTGGCGGTAGAATAACTGGCAAAGGTGTGGTACTTCCCTAGGCGGACCGTGCAAAGAGTCACTACAAAAAGTCTGTAGCAAAATGTGTTGCAAATGTCTTGGTCATAACATTTTTTTTTTTTGTATAACTTACAGGCGCCGTGCTTCCGTGCACGGTGGTGTCGGACTTATCGCTAGTTTCCGGGATAGCGATCAGTTCGCTCTCAGACGACTCTTGATCGAGACTCCATTGCTGGTACCTAGACATCATATCAGATAATATATAATTGTTCTGAAACTAATATACCTAAAGACCACGCGATGATACAAAATAAGTATTACGACCTCCTAAACGAATTAACAAAAAACGGCTATGTAGTTAGTTTATACGCTGTAGAAGTGGGAGCGAGAGGTATACCAGCAAAATCTCTCTCTATAACCTGCTGAGGGACCTTGGCTTGTCCAGAAGTGCAGTATCTAAAGCTGCACTAGTAGGCTCATATCAGATTTGGCTGGGCAGGAGGGAGAGAAAGACGAGTAGTGAAGGTGAGTGTTGATGTACGTCAGAAAGGGGCCCCTTAAACCTACGCCCGAGTCACAAGTCTCGGGGTCTACTCGGGTTTTCTCTCTCTGCCGCACGATGGACCCGACACCCGCACGGTGAATCCATGGAATGCTAAGAAAATCGTCTCACTAGAAACTACTAACAATTCATTTCGTTTAATATACCCATTCATAATTTTATGTGTTTTAGTGAAATTAACGAAAAAAAAATGGCAGTAATAGGAACTGCCGATAGAAGTGAAAACTTATAAATTCAGTTTTTAATAGCTTACTTTGGAAACTACGGAAACCGGAACGTGAAACAGGAGGGCGTGGACATGAGCATGGCCATCTAGAAATGCGTCAGCATGTGGAGCACCAATGGGAACTGCTGACGCATTTCTAGACGGCTAATGGCCATGGTCCCGAGTTTACCCGAAGATTTCTTCTCGTTCCGCTGATTCATGATTGATTCATTCATTCCGTGACGGTAGAATTCAATTCACAATCCAACAAAAATCTATCTGTGCCGCGTCAATAGAAGTGTTCACTCAAAAAGGTCCATATCCATACCATAGAATAGATAATATAGATAGAACGGACACTCCCCAACCCCCGCCAATTTCAAGCTTCCTCACCCCTCAGGCCGTTTCGGATATGCTAGGGGAGCACTCAACGAAGGGCTGGTATCGAACATCTAATTCCTAACGAAATATCATCATGGTGGGTTGTTGTACTGTTTACGGCTGTCCGTCAACTAAACGGGACAAGATTAAAAGCTTTATTTAATTTCCTAATGATAAAATAACGTAAGATTAGAAACTTTTCAATAACGTTGCTTTATAATATTACAAGCTTTGCTTAGTTTGGGGTCAGATGGTGTTGTGTGTGAATTGTCTACCAATATTTATTTATAATAACGAAGTCATTTTTTAACTCAAAGTTCGTAACTTACACAGCCTGTAACTTATGTGCCCAAGCACGGATTGATAATGCCTGGAGGAATAATTATAGTAACAGAATAAAGTTTCCTTCATGGGTAAGTGTAAAATAAAATGCGAATGTGTGCCTACTAACAGAAATAGATATCTAGGTACCTGATCTAATCTATCATCGGTTTCGTTTCATTTTACGCGGCAATACAAACACCCACAGATTTCTGAAACAATTTAGAAATCTGTGCAAACACCCTTTTAATTAGAATAGTATAATTTGGCTCCATTCTATTTATGTAACTCAACATTATAGCAAGTTTATAGACTACGTCACCAGATGAATTCAAGGGGCACAACTATTCAATAAAACAATTCAGTAGCCCTAGCTCTAACACACACATTCACGCGTGTGTACGAACGACATCTGCGTAGTTGTGTGAAGGGTAGGTAGCTCCACAGCGGCGTTTGTATGGAATTTTAGTGGAATGTCCGGGGTGTGTCCATACGGTAATTAGGCCGATATATACGCATATACTGACTTGCTAGTGTTACGCGCTTCCTCCCAGTGCGTGTGCATGTGTGCGGGCGACTTGTGCTTGTGTGCGGAGGCGAGCGGGGAAGGGGCGCGCGGAGCGAGGGGTGCGGGCTCCGGCCGCGGGGGCGACTGTTGCTCCGGTTTCAGGGACGGCTGGCTTAGATCTAGGAATATAATGAAAATAGTAAATAAAATAAAGTTTTACTGAATCTTCTGCTTACATTAATATTTCTTACCTTAATTCCTAAGACTTAGTTAACATAATTAGTAAAATATATGTAGAATGCAACACTTGTTTTTTCGGAACGCATCTTAATTGTAATATGTTATCACAGAATGCAGCTGAGAGTGAATGACAAGAATGTGTGAGATGGAAGAACGAGCGAGTGAGTGAACGACGTAAGATTGATACTTTACTTTTTATGGAGAAATTGAAGACGAAAGACGTTAAGAAGTTGTTTTTTTGTAATAATATTATAAGTCGATACGAGCCAAAAATAAAGAAGAAATTCAAGCAGTAAAAAGACGTTTAATTCACCACATCCCACATATATATATACTAGATGCCCGCCCCGGCTTCGCCCGTGGTATATTATATAGCACTCATCGGGATCCCGTACATATCCAACGGTGAAAGAATGACTGAAATCGGTTCACTCATTCCTGAGAATATCGATTTCAAACAAAAAACCTCTTCAGCAACCTGCTACGCCACCTTTCGGAAATTGGTCGTACCAACTCAGATTTAGAAAAAAAAATAGCAAAGGTTTATATTCAAGGCACAGATTACTGAAATTCAATGACGCAATCTTTGACACATGCTGTCATGTGTCATGTCAAAGCACGAAACGTACGAATACTCTCAAAAGGGGAATATTTTTTCCCGATTTTGTTACATTCTTGTTTCATGCTCCGCTTCAATTAATAGTAGAGTTATTTTCTATAGCCTAAAGCCTTCCTCGATAAATGGACTATCCAATAGAAAAAGAATCTTTCAATTCGGACCAGTACTTCCCGAGATCCTAGCGTTCAAGCAAACAAACAAACAAACTCTTCAGCTTTATAATATTAGTATAGATATGTATAATGACCATCTTCCAGCTCCATCATCCCACTCTAGTTACCGTCTAGCACCAAAGTTTTCGAAATACATAGGTGCTTACTATACATAGGGCACCCAGACACAGGACAAATATTTGTAATCGTCACACAAATATTTGAAGTAGGTGTAAATCGGACCCTCGGCTTCACAGGCAGACTTACTGCCGACTAAGCCAGCTCATCGCCAAAGTAGATGGTACAAGCTTGGTACTTTTTTTTTAATATATTGACGATACGAGAAAGACATGGACCTGATAGTACGCACCACGCCTGCCCGTAACCACAACAACGGGTGGAAATATATCGTAGACTGTTTCGTTTTACTAGCAGTCCATCCTGGATTCGCCCGAGGTACATAACATAATATATCCTATAGATCTCAGGAATCACAAAAATACCCAACAGTGAGACATTTTTTTTAAAGTAGTTTTTTTTTAAATAAAGAGTGACGAGACGAGCAGTACATGTGCCTGATGGTAATCAACATAACAGCACATTGACACGCATCTATTGGAACATGGAGTCCAAATCATTACCTAGCACTGCTCTGCATCGTAACTCGGAGATCTAAGGTGTCATATCTCTAAGCCCTGTAATTTATCTGGAAACATTGCCCTTCAAACCGGAACACAGTAATGTTTGTACATTACTGCTTGGCGGTAAAATAACTGGCAAAGGTATGGTATTACCCAGAGATGCGATTTATTTGAAATACTTCTATTTAAAATGCAAATACAAAATGCAAAATACCTATTTTGTATTTTGCATTTAAATACCTTTTAGGAAAAAGCATTTTGTATTTTATTTGAAATACCTTTTGAGACGTATTTTGCATTTTAATATTCATTTCAAAATACAAAATACTTTGTCATTTAAGTTTAGCCAAAAAAATATGAAACGAACGGATAACGATAACGGATATCACCAAATTTATCCGATAGAGGCGCCTGCTAATATAAAACTAACCAAAAATGGGGATGTTATAAATTTGACGTCGATGTCTGTCTGTCCATGGCACAGTAGAGCTCAAACGGATGGGCCGATTTCGATGCAGTTTTTTTTAATTTGAAGGTTAATTTTTGTGCGGTGATTTTTAGCTATGCTTGGTCGATATCGATTCAAGAAGGCCGCCTCCACAAAATAGCGGACAAAATATTTCTTTACAACCTTCCTCAATATGGTAACCAAATGGTCAATAATGCTCAAAGGGCTTGACTAGTAGAATACTATGCACTATGACGGATTTCAAATCCAAGATGGCCGCCACAAAATGGCGAAACACATTTATTTTTCACTACTCCCTCAATATGGGTAGCAAATTAAAGGGCTTGACTAGTAGAATGTTGTACAGTAAAGTTAATCAAAATTTTTAATTTAGTAAATTTTTAGGGTTCCGTAGCCAAATGGCAAAATACGGGACTCTTATAGATTCGTCATGTCTGTCTGTCTGTCCGTCCGTATGTCACAGCCACTTTTCTCCGAAACTATAAAAGTTATACTATTAAAACTTAATAAGTAAAAGTATTCTGTGAAACGCTTTAAGATTTTCATACAAAAATAGAAAACAACAATAAATTTTGGGGGTGTCCCATACTTTGAACTGAAACTCAATTTTTTTTCCATCAAAACCATACGTGTGGATATCTATGGATAGGTCTTTAAAAATGATATTGAGATCTAACATATATTTTTTCTAAACTGTTTAGTTTGCACGAGAGACTCTTCCATAGTGGCAAAATGTGTCTCCCGTCCCCCTGTAACTTCTACAAGAACAAAATTAAAAATTTTGATTAACCCCGACTACCTCAGATTTGTTATCTACTTATACACCTTTCATTTGATACCCACATTGAGGTAGTTGTGAAAATAGAAATGTATTTCGCCATTTTGTGGTAGCGGCCATCTTGGATTTGAAATTTGTCTTGGCGGCAAAGTATTCTACTAGTTAAGCCCTTTCGTTTGATACCCATATTGAGGTAGTAGTGAAAAAAAATCAATAATTCGCATTTTGTGGTGGCGGCCATCTTGGAATTTGAAATTTATTATAGTGTATAGTATTTTACTAGTCAAGCCCTTTCATTTGATACCCATATTGCGGTAGGTTGTGAAGAAATATTTTGTCCGCCATTTTGTGGAGGCGGGCATGTTGAATCGACATTAACCAAACATAGCTAAGAACATCCGCACGGATATTAACCTTCATATAAAAAAAAACGGCATCGAAATCGGCCCATCGGTTTGAGCTTTACGGTGCCACAGACAGACACACACACAGACAGACAGACAGACAGACAGACAGATATCGACGTCAAACTTATTACACCCCTTTTTTTGGTCGGGGGTTAAAAATAAGAGAATGACAAAAATAAAAAAAAAGGCATAATAATGTACATTACCATGTTAACTATGAACAAAAATTGGTTTGAATGAGATCTAGTACATAAGTAGTTTTATTTTAATACGATAAATACCTAAAATAAAAATAAACATATTTGAGATTTGGTCAAAAGGTATTTTATTTTGAAAAGGTATTTTGAAAATACCTATTTTGCATTTAGCATTTGAAATACAAAACTCAAAACTATTTTGTATTTTGCATTTGAAATAGTAAATCTGACAAGTAGTTTGCATTTTGTATTTAAATGCTTTTTTAAAACCATTTTGTACATCTCTGGTATTACCCCAGGCGGACTCTGCTACTCTTAGCAGAGTCCTACCACTACTAAAATCCTAAGTAGTTCCTAAAATTTGCCCGTTCAAACAAAAAACCTCTCAAGGTATATAATCTACTAGATGCCCGCCCCGGCTTCGCCCGTGGTATATTATATAGCACTCATCGGGATCCCGTACATTTCCAACGGGGAAGGAATGACTCACTCATTCCTGAGAATATCGATTTCAAACAAAAAACCTCTTCAGCTACCTGCTACGCCACCTGCCGGAAATTGGTCGTACCAACTCAGGTTTAGAAAAAAAATTTAGCAAAGGTTTATATTCAATGCACAGACTACTGAAATTCAATGACGCAATCTTTGACACATGCTGTCATGTGTCATGTCAAAGCACGAAACGAACGAAAACTCTCAAAAGGGGAATATTTTTTCCCGATTTTGTTACATTCTTGTTTCATGCTCCTCTTCAATTAATAGTAGAGTTATTTTCTATAGCCTAAAGCCTTCCTCGATAAATGGACTATCTGATAGAAAAATAATCTTTCAATTCGGACTAGTACTTCCCGAGATCCTAGCGTTCAAACAAACAAACAAATAAACTCTTCAGCTTTATAATATTAGTATAGATGTATATGAAAATGAAAAAATGAAATGAAAGTAATTTATTCCAGATTAAAAATGCATATTACAATTAAATTGGTTAAAACAATAATAATTACATTAAATTAAATTGAATTGATAAATTAAAATTAATAAAATTTTGAAAAAATTAAATTATATGATAAAAAATTGATAATAATATAATAATAATAATATAATATAATATAATACATAATCTTTTTTTCAGACATCAGTCCATAATACACATGTACATATTAATAAAAAAATACACAATAATAAAATAATAATCGGTTGGATCAAGGGTCAGATGCAGAAGGAGGTCATCCATGACACAGCGCGCATTGTCAGGAGGTTCCTCAGTCTGCAGCCCTAACCACCGGTAGCTTGGGCCCTGCCCCGCTGCTAGCGGCAAACTAGGTTTAGGGTTTTATAATGTTTTTATATATTATTTTATATAAATATTGTAAAAACTTAGACTTCAGAAAACAAAGAAATACAATAATAAAAAGCAATAGTCAATAAAATTATATTACAAATGTTGAAAGTTGATAAGTGATGGGCGCATGATACGCCCTCCACGTATTGTGAAGTGGGCTGTGATCCCAGTCTCTGACGGCAGCTACCAGAGTGTTGGATCGGATCAGCCGTACGCGCGACCGCCGCGCGGCTCCGCCGTGAACATGCCACTGGCGCTGCTCCACCGCGGTATATAAAAATCAATGCCACTTTTCGTTTTAAGCGAACCCCCTCCTAAGCGGCTCGACTTGAATGATTTTTTTTTGTATACGTTTGGTACTATGATTTACATTCACAAGTCAGCTCGACAGATGGCGCTGCAGTTGGTATCTAGGTTATTATCCGAGCGAAGCCAGAACGGGCCGCTAGTATTATTATAGATTTGAACCTTACCTCTAGGCCGCGACATGAGGATCATCGGAGGAATCCGCTTGCACTGGTGGTATTGCGCCTCCACGGAGTTCAGCACGATCTTCACTAGCGACTGCACTTGGCTACACAGCGTGCCTGAGCCGTAGTGATACTGTAAATAACATATGACTCACATATTACAGAAAATCCAGTCTCACTTTTTTTGAAGTGAAAACTTCTTTGGCGCGCCACAGACGGATTTTTCGTGAACTGTGAACTAGCGTCATGCTCGGGAATGATAAGAAATCTTCGGGTAAACTCGGGACTATAGCCATTAGCTAGATGGGCATGCTCATGGCCACGACCTTCGGTTTCACCCGCGTAGTTTTTTTGAAAGTAATCAGATTCTGAGTTGCTTATAAGTTTTCACTCCTATCAGCAGTTCCTATGATAGCTATCTTTTTTTTTAATGTAAGTAGGTTGTTTATAATACAAATAAATAAAACTGCTTTAATTCTAAGGTTTGTATTTACCTTGATTTTTTGTATTTTTTATGTTTGAAAGGTGAAATAATCGGAATTGTCTTAGCTATGTTTGATGAAAATCGATCCAAGATGGCCGATTACACAGTTTTTTCACAACTCCCTCAATAAGGGGTATAAAAAAATGAATGGCTTGACTAGTAAAACAATGTAAAATGCTGTCAGATCAAGGATGGCGGCCACGATAAAATGGCGTTTCACAATTCTTTTCACAACTCTCAACATGGATATCAAATGAAAGGCCTTGACAAGTAGAATACTAAGACTAATACTGTACACTACGATAAATGTAAAATCCAAGATGGCCGTCACCACAAAATGTCGTTTTACAATAATTTCTAAAATACTTACAGAAGATAACTATAATTAATACCGCTTCTTAAAATATTCTTGTCAATAATTTCCACCCTAAGGTTGCCCGGAAGAGATCGCTTTAACGATAAGGCCGATTGTAACACTAGATTTTATTGATCTTTTTTTCTACGTAAGTGTTTTTTTTTTGTTATTGGTTTGTGCAATGTAGCGTATCTATTTAAATCTATTGTTACCTTGTACAAGAGAACAAGCAGAGCCATCAGCCAGTGTCGCCGGACGTGCGGCGCTAGTGCGGCCAGCGAGTGTGCGCCAGCGCCGCTGCCCGCACTGCCCGAACCCACGCAATACTAAACATAAACATTTTTTATTTTCATAAAATGCCAGAAAGACATATTAGTGGAGAATGTTAATAGCTATGTAAAATCACTTGAAACTTTGTTAAAGTAAAGCTTCTTTTTAATACATCTACACTAGTTCTTGTTTTGTTAAAAAATACCAAGTAGTTATAATTATACAAGCATTAAAAATCCGCAAAAATATCTACCGCGTGTGACGTCATTACACAACGGTTCTCTCAGCTTAGGCGCAAGTCGGCAGCTGTAATAACTAGCAGTAGTTTACTTGTGCAATGTTTTCTTTTGTTTCATCGCTTCCAGTTGTGAACGAACTGAGCGAGTGTTGTGGTATGACGTCACGCGCACCGCTCACTTTAAAATTATATATCTTGGACACTAATTGACGTATTGAAATAATTCTGTCACGAGTATTTATCATTTTGAACGAACAATACAGAAAGTTAACGTTCGAAATTAGTGAACATTCTCCGTTGTATACTAGGTTACTAAAAAAAAACAATCCTACACGTTTTTGTTACAAAAGTGGACACAAACCTCCACATTACAGATTTTGGAACGTCAACCATGAAACGATGTCGTTTTTCTCCGTGTGTAAGTGTTGTAACCTTAAATAAATACCTGCAACATTTGTAGAGTGGGTTCTGCGATGCTGGCTCCCATCACGTGATTCTGGTCCAGCACTTGAGGCAGGTTCGCCATGAACGCATTGAAGATTGACGATTGTCTGCAACATTAAAATATTGTGGGTAACTCTGCCTGCGAAGCCGAGGGTCGGTGCGATTCCCACCAGTGCAAATATTTGTGTGATGAATTCAAATATTTGCACTGTGTCTGGGTGTTTCTATGTACAATAAGTATGTATTTACAACTGTATAAGTATTATGTCAGCTATCTGGCCGCCATATTACAAGCTTTGCTTAGTTTGGAGTCAGATGGTGTTGTGTATGAATTGTCCACCAATATTTATTTTATTTATTTATTTAGTATTATTTAAATTTTGAAATAAAATGAGGCATGTTACTGATATTACTCAATCGTTTATTACTTTATAACACATTTGCATGAAAAGGGTATCTTATTTTACCAATTTGTACTTGTGCGTCATCTTATACCTTTAAACGAGCAATTCTTGTAAGTATATGTATATAGAATCTAAATCTCGGAAACGGCTCGAACGATTTTCATGAAATTATGTATAGAGGGGGTTTCGGGGGCGATAAATCGATCTAGCCAGGTTTTATTTTATCTTATCTTATACCTTTAAACGAGCAATTCTTGTAAGTATATATATATACAGGGTGACTGGTGCAGGACCGGCCATAGCAAAATCACGCATGGAGGAGGTTATATGCTACCTATTAAAGCTTACTTTCCTAACTAAAGTTTTATAGTTTAGGAGATAGGTTAATTTTAAACCTTTTAAAATTTTCCCGAAATTTGACCTTAAAGCTGCTATAACTTTTTTTATTTAAAGTTCTAGTGAATTATTCTTTTTTTTTTGTTAGCACAGACAAATGTTTGATCAAACCTACGTCGGAACTCCGCTTAAACAAGGATAAAAAAAAGATATTACGCTTGAAAAAGAAAAATTACCGAAAATAAAAACATTAAGATCATTTTATTTTTTAATAATTAAAAAACCACTAAGTTTCAATAATTTATTTTACTATAAATAACTTTTCTAGTTCATCACCTATCCAACGGTACCAAATTTGTATCCAAAAAGTTATTAAATTATAAAAAATCGTGATTTCTATTGTAAATGCCGGTCTACTCAGGTAAAGGTTTATTGTTACTATTGTTAAACAAACAGCGGCAATGGTCCCTTAGCATGACGTCAGAGCTTAGGAATGCGATGTCATGTCATGTTTGATTATGAAAGAAGAGATTAGATTAAATTTAACTACGACAGAAATTAGGAAGAGATGTCGGGCATGTATTAGAAATTGCGGACAGCAATTCGAGCAGAACCTAAAATAACAATGTCCTTTCAATGCCCGATATCTTTTCCAATTCACAAGTTTTTCTTACTCGTATCATTGTATTCGTCAAAATAAATAATGTACCATTAAGCACTTGTTTTATTTAATTACTAATACCAACACTGACCAAATTTTGTTTACTATTATTGATTAAATTAGCTTTAGAAATCTGAAAATCCTATCAATTACTAGCTGCTAAATATCCACATTTTGTAGTACGTGTGTTCGTACGATGAGGTTTTAGATATGTACATGTAGTTTGTACATTTTTTTGTTATACATTTGGTACCGTTGGATAGGTGATGAACTAGGAAAGTTATTTATAGTAAAATAAATTATTGAAACTTAGTGGTTTTTTAATTATTAAAAAATAAAATGATCTTAATGTTTTTATTTTCGGTAATTTTTCCTTTTTCAAGCGTAATATCTTTTTTTTTTGTCCTTGTTTAAGCGGAGTTCCGACATAGGTTTGATCAAACATTTGTCTGTGCTAACAAAAAAAAAGAATAATTCACTAGAAATTTAAATAAAAAAAGTTATAGCAGCTTTAAGGTCAAATTTCGGGAAAATTTTAAAAAGGTTTAAAAATTAACCTATCTCCTAAACTATAAAACTTTAGTTAGGGAAAGTAAGCTTTAATATGTAGCATATAACCTCCTCCATGCGTGATTTTGCTATGGCCGGTCCTGCACCAGTCACCCTGTATATAGAATCTGAATCTCGGAAACGGCTCGAACGATTTTCATGAAATTATGTATGGAGGGGGTTTCGGGGACGATAAACCGATCTAGCCAGGTTTTATTTAAAAAAACGCCGTGTTTTGCGCGTTTTTAGACAACGAAAAACTGTTACAAAGATTAGAATGCGATGGTAAATTTCGCGACGGCGCGCGACAGTATATTAGCTCAGTCGGGAAGATGGGTGGTTGAAATATGGTAGGTCCGTAGGTTCGAATCCAACCGGCCGCGTTCTTTTTTCAAGTTCATTTTTTTTTTAGTAAATCAGTATGTATCTAAGTAACCGAGCAAAGCTCACCCAGGTACTTGTAATGTAAAACGCACGGTTTATCAAGATGCTTCGTTTAAAACGAACGGTACTTTTTTTAAATCTTAGGAAAGAGTTTTTTTATGTCAGAAAACTGGTCAACATTTTAGGAATAAAATTAACTTTGGGAGATAGAGATTTATTCGTTTAAGAAACTCCGAGTTTTATTTATTTCCTTGCTAATATGTTATAAAACGTCGTATAACATACGTGCGCTTTGATAATTATAGCATCTGCTTTCTTGTAGCCCTCGTCTACAGCTCGGGCTAACAATATCGCATCGGCTCATTTTAAATTTACTACACTTATCTACTATCTCTATCGCTTATAAAGGCTATATAAACTAACATTTAGTTCGATTTCGATGTAGTTTTTTTGCTTCGGTATTTTTTTAGTGTACATTAAAACATATTATCTATGTCACATTTTGGTGCTTCACACCAAAGACGGCGACAGCGGTTTGTATGTCAGTGCCACCAGAATTTAACGAAATTCTCCATAATCCGAATTTTGTGGACATATGTGGTCGACTCAAAATCAATATTTTTTATGTTTTGTTATACCGTACCCCTTGACGAAATTATTAATATAGATAATGGGCGCCAACTTACCAATCAACAATTTTATTTTAGGCTTATTAAAAACTTACCTGAGATTGTAAGGCGCTATGTGGAAGAACTTCTCATTGTAATTGTACCCCAACAGAAGGAAGAGATGCTTCAGAACTAGCTCTTGTGGTTTCGCCTGTACTTTGTCTTCGATTGGGTGCGCTTGATCGGACCTAGAATTAAATATTGAAACGTTTACTTTTTTTTAACAAATGTTTCTAGTGATATCACGTCATTGTAAGGTTTACAGAGACGTGACATCACAACCCTCCAATCGGAACCCCAACCCTCCGAAGTTCTATGATCTATATCTTAGTTAATTTTTAATAATAATTTGATAAAACAAAAAAACGTGTCTCGTAATTGTGCATTTTTTTTAATTTTTATAGGTTTACACTTGACCGTCATCTCGCTTGATGTTAAGTGACAATGCGGTCTACAATGGAGTGTGTTTACCTAGAAGAAACCAATTCCCTCTCGATTTGAAGACACAAAGTTTGCAATCATCGGGGGAAACCCACTCAGGCAACGTATTCTACAGCGTTCTTATCACAAAAGTAGAGTCAAATGTCTTCGTTCGTGTCTTTGGAACATCAACCATGAAACGATGTCGCTTTATCAACCTGCGAGTATTAGATCATGCAAATCAGAATCACACTCTCCGAAGTGTATCCATAATCCACGTTTTGCATAATCTACTTGACGGGCTAATTAGAATGGTATATTTTGACCCAGCCACCATCCATCATCATCACCATCAAGATGGCCATCAGGGACAGAAATGAAACAAAGATAATTGTAATGACAAAGATCACGGACCCCGGAGTCTGTGGAGTGGCTAATTTAAATTTTAAAAAAACCAGCTACCAGCCCAACTGGGCAAAGACCCTAGTATCCGTGAAGTGCAACGTTCCACAGTAAAACACCCTCACCTGGACAGGAACTGCATGAGGAGGAAGACCAGGAGGTTCGTGGTTTCCTTGTCCGTCTCTTCGAGGTCCACTGTCCTTGGGAGTGCAGTGCTGAGGGTCTCTTCTGATCGACCAGACAGCGAGTGGAACTCTGGGGAACGGGGCGAGTTTTTAGAAGCAATGACACTTAGTGATTAGTTGGTTGATTGAGTTAAAGAGAACTTCACACATTGATTGATTGGTTGGTTGGTTCATTAATCATTTAATCAATCAATCAAAAATGGGAAATTAATCGAGATCTAAACGATTTTAATGAGTTATTATCAACAGTAATCAATTACACTACGATGACAAGATCAACAATACCATTTATAGGACTGTAAGCCTTTTAAGTGACTTAAGCTACGGCTGGTCTAGTTGGCATAACGGCGACTTCAGATCCGGAATCCCCGTTTCTAATCCCAACCGACCACTATCTTTCATCTGTATGTCTGTCATCTGCACAAAATCGCAAATGAAAAACGGTGAAGGAAAATATCGTGAGGGAAACCCCTACCTGTGTACCCTAGAATTGTAATATCTGTAGTCAGAATAGACAGCGACTGCATAGGTTTTAGTTTTGGACCGTGTCTTCAGAGTGGGGTCCAAAATAATAATTTTAATACTACATAGATTAAGTTTTGTCTCAATAAATAAGTTTTATTTTTGTCATTTGTCTTTCGACTCATCCACTTATTCACACTGGGCCAGCGTGGTGGATTATGGCTTTGATTTTGTCAAGCCATTTGTTTGCAGTGTGAATACTTAGTGGGCTGATTGTGCTGTATTGATGTAATAAATGTAACCAACCATGCGCCGTTTTGGAGGTCTGCGCGTTGCCAGAAGGTTGTGGGGCGGTCAAGAGCTGTCCTAGTCCGAACCGCGACGTCTTGCGCTTGAGCAGTGGCGCTGAATATTGACGGTTGTACACTTTTTCGCGTTCTGCTAACAAGGAGTTAAATACCAACAATTGAGAAACAGACATTAAAGTTTACCTAATAGACCTAACTAGGTTTTTTAAATCATGAACATATTTCTTAAGAAAATCAATGAATAAACAAGCCTAAACAACGTAAGTACTTAAAATTTTGTAAGCTAAAATGATTTTTCCAAGATAACGTTTGTAGGGTAGAGTGTTAAGTTAACTTTCAGATCATTGTGCATCACTTTCCACCGTTTCTTCACACCACACACCATAACATTGATTAATATCCCAATGTGGATAATATCTAAATGTGTTGATGAAGAGGGCGTGTTTAACTGTTTCAAGTTTTTGTTTCAATTCAATTGCATTTAACCCAAATTTTGAATTAAGACGTGAGTTAAGCTAAAGTGTTATGAACCCACACTCCGAGTGCACTCCAAGGAACAGACTCAGAGTGTAGACAGAACAAATACACACACGTTATGCAAAATATACTTTTTTTACATTTACTAAACTTATTTTAATTTTTTGTGATTATGATTTAGACATTGATTTTATTTTAATAATTTTGACAAAGTACCACTCACCGTGTCTGGTGTCGATATGCGGCGGTACGGCCGCAGGGGCGGATATAGTCCGCTTGTAGGGCCACTTCGCCCCGAGGGACGCACTCAGGGTGTGGGCGGGGCAGGCGCGCGCAGACACCGCCAGCGCTTCGTGCGCGCGACGCACCTTGTACAGGAAGAACTCGGGACTCGTATCCGTGCTTACTAAGTCTGTGGACATCACAAAAAAATTACAATTAAAAAAAAATCGTTGTCTGTGAAGTCTGTTGGTTTACGGACGATAGTTTAACGTGACAACGTCATAACAAAACATTGATAAAAGCGGCGCAAGCGTACAATGAGCGTTACGGGACATAACGGGACACTTTTTCGTGCATGCAGCCGTTCATCGATTTATTAGACTTTGTCACGGCAAAAAATCAGAACAGAAAAAGATAATATTATAATTATTCAGTAATTGAATTATTTTTCTTAAATTTAAGTGTTTTCTATATTTGTATACAAAACAAAAGAAAAACACAAAGCCCTAAACCTAAACTACTGCCAGCAGCGGGCCAGGGCCCAAGTTACCGGTGGTTAGGGCTGCAGAGTGAGGAATCTCCTGACCATTTTTATTTTAATTAATTAACCATTGTATCTCAATGTTGCGCCTTCAGTGTCTGTCTATTTTAAGTCAAAGTAGCCTAGACTCAGCCACAGAAAAGAAAATAGTTAGTACTTAGGATAGACTGATATGTTGATTATCAAGTTTACACTTACCACGCAAGTTAGCCAAATCCACTGAATTGTTCGAATGTATTTGTGCTTCTAACATAAGTGCCTCGAATCTGCAAATAAGAAAGATAATACATTCTTGAAAACTATGGTATTTCTACAGAATATGCAGTGGCGTAGCGTGGGGGGGGCAGGGGGGGCCCATGGCCCCGGGCGGCACACGAAAGGGGGCGGCAGATAAGGAGCATAACGAAAATAATACGTTGCATGATTGAAAAAAAACTTTGATATAACACTTCTTATCGAACAGATAAATAATTAAAAAGTGAGGTAGTTAAGTAGGTAGCCAGTTTCTCGAATTTAATTACTTAATTTTCTTAGGTTGCAATGGTACTAGTATCTCTCGTTGTTTATTTTATAAGCTTTTATTTTACTTGCCTTGTTAGTAAGTCAGTATGGGACAAATGGGTACTGGTTTGCAACCTGTCTAGAAGAAGGAAAAATCCAGAATCACATCCGGAGTCTAAAAACTAACTAACAAAATATTTTTGAAAACAAGCTTTTATTAATATGCTCTAAAACGAAGAATTTTAAATGCAATCAAACCCATTATTTTATCTAGACACATGATAGTGTGGCAAGCCAAGTTCAAGTAAATAAACTGGCGAGCGCACCATGTGTATTGTTAGGTATACGAAAAATTTTGAGGCACTTTTGTCCTCCTCATAATGCAAAAACTATTTCACATTAACGTCAAATAGTCCATACATTGAGACTTGCGGGATACCAATACGTGCTCCAAATTTCATAAAATACTTAAAACTGTTATTTAGATATTAACGTAACTAAAATCGTCATTATTAACATTGACTGAAGTATATACCAAAAAAATTTCACTCAGTTCCAGACGACCTAAAAAGTTCCAGTTTGGCATCCAGATAGGATAAAATACAAAGGAATAAATCAGAAAGTAATCATTTTTAAATGACTTCAAAAATAAAGGTTTCTCAATTCGATCGTAGGTATATATTTTTAATGTGTGTTCGCGGATGACTTCGTCGTTTATGAACCTATTTTGATGATTCTTTTTATAATACAATGTAGTATGTATTTAAATTATTTGAATGCGGACTTATATACTGCCTATAAAAAGAAAATAGCAATTGAAATTGATGATTTTGTCTTTATTGCGAGTCTAGCGAATCTCTCTGGCATCGCACGGGTGCAGTGTTAATTAAATTCACTGTGTATTAAAGATGCTTCATGGTTAGGATCAATTCTAAATAGTTCAAAATCACTTCGTAAATAAGTCTGTGTAATACGTTGCCTAAGCGAGTTTTTTCCGGTGGTTACAATCTTGGTGTCTTCAAATCGAGAGTGATTCAGTTTCTTCTAGGTAAACATGCTCCATCCTAGACCGCATCGTATAAACGTCATCGCAATTAAACCGACTTCAAAACCACAAACAAGACCACAAACCACTAATAAAATGGTGGGGTTTTGCATTCAAAATATATTTTGTTCGATTTAGAGCATTTAAATAAAAGCTTCTATTTAAAAACACTTTTAATTTAAAAATTAGGCACCTTATGATTTGTCGGCATTACTATTGTTATAAAATATTAAATGATTAACAGAAGTGAAAAGTAAAATAAAAAATACTTAACTATTTAAAGACTACTAAATAATTTTAATAACTCAAAATAAAAATTATTTAGAAATTGAAAATTAGATTATACCTTGTAAGCATAGCAACACGGGAATAACATGCGGCTACATGACTACTGTATTAATTCGTAGTAATTACTTACTCAGTGGAATTCATGGCCAAGATTTTTTTTTCTAAAGTTATTCACCAAGTTTCCTTGGATTCTAATACTTATTACAATCTAGCCTAATTTGTTAAGTCTACGCTAATGAGTAATTTATATCTAACTTATATTGCTACATAGTTTATATAGGTACAAGAAGGTGAAGAATATATTTTAAAAAAATACGCGCTTCGGAAATAGCTTTTGACTAGCAAATTTTTTAGTATTTGCTGTTTGTTTATTTTATAAGTATTGCACTAAAAATGCATAAAAATGTTGTGTTATAGTGAATGTGTAAGTGATGTGATGAAAATAGATATGATTTTGTGTGTTTACGTAGTGTAAGTGCTGTGATAAAACAGTAATACAAGTACATTACAACAAAAACTTTTTTTGCAATGGATGTGAATGGCAAATTTAATATTTCGTGACAAGTTCAATTAATGTGGTAAGAAGTTAATGTCGCGATAAAAAGACATAAATATAATAAACACAGGGATTATATTATCTTTCTCGCTTTGACGAGCTTGTTCACTGTATTTTGTTTCTCGCTCTAGCATCCCGAGTTTACCCGAAAATCATACCCGAGCGTAACGCTAAAATTCAATTCACAAACCACGAAAAATCTGTGTAGGCATGCCAAAAGCAGTTTTCACTTCAACAACTTTTTAGTTTCAGTTCTAAGTATGGGGCATCCCCAAAATTAATTGTTTTTTAAAATATTTTTTATAAAAACCTTAATGGGGTTTATAGAATACATCTACTTACCAAGTTTCAACAGTGTAGTTATCATAGTTTTGGCAAAAAGTGGTTGTGACATACGGACGGACGGACAGACAGACAGACAGACATGACGAATCTATAAGGGTTCCGTTTTTACGTTTTATGGAACCTTAAAAAGTATAACACATTTTCAAACCATATTATAAAAAATATAACCGTATTATTGAGTTGCAATAAGATGAACGATGGAGCTATATTAGTTAGGTATTGAATATAATACTTAAAATTAAAAAAATATATAATTAAAGTAGGGGGCGGCGAATTTTCGGTCGGCCCCGGGCGGCGAAAACCCACGCTACGCCACTGAGAATATGGCATATTTGCCTTATATTCTACGGAATATTAGGCAAAAGTATTCAAAAATCAAAATATTTTATTGCGTAGTACTGTGTACACTAGATGTTAAAATATAAAACATTAACACATTAACACACTACCCAAAATTTTGACTGAATTTAGCGTTCTTTTCGCCGATGACATTTCGAGCTTGACATTTTGTAAAAATAATTTAAATCTTAATAAAATATTAACTGACATATTTAATGATATAAATAATTTTATGACTGACCACTGTCTTGACTTAAATTTTACAAAAACAAAAATCATACAATTTGGACCCCCACAAAAAATCACCCCTTGACATTAACTTTTGCTACAATAATAATAGATTAGAATGTGTAAATACGGCTACACTACTAGGTTTAGAGCTTGATACGCATTTGAATTGGAAAAAACACATAAGCAAAATAAAATCAAAATTGTCTAGCTTTTCATATGCATTAAAAGAACTTAGGCGGGCGTCTGACCTAAATACAGCAATAACGGCTTACAACGCGTTTGCTTCGTCGTGGCTCCGATACGGTATTACTCTTTGGGGAAATAGTGTGGAGGCAGACAGCCTCTTTGTCGCCCAAAAAAAAAATGTATCCGTATCCTGGCTAATATAAAACTCCCGACACAGACATAGATAACTTTCACAAACCATATTTTATAAAATTTAAAATACTCTCTCTTACTTCATTATATATTTTAGAATGTTGTAAATTTGTTAGAAAATATAATGAATTCTTCGATAAATTTGCGGACCAACCTCGGAAGACTGCACGAAACATTAGATCTCAATATAGGCACAAACTTGTTGAACCTAAATCCCGGTTAGAAATGCATAGCGCTGGCCCACACTCAATGGCTGCAAAAATATACAATAAGCTACCAAATGACATAAAAGACTTGGAAAAAATATCCATTTTATTGAATGTCTAAAGAATATATTAGAGAATAAATGCTATTACAAACTACAAGACTTTTTTCAAGACTATTTTGATGACCTAGAAATGAGACGTTCCGATGCCACTTTTGCCATGCCCTTATAGAGCCATATGTAACGAATACAATAACTATAAGTACCTACATATGACGCAATAAAGATTTGAGTATTGAGTAAAAAAATATTAAAAGTTGCAACAGATTACCCGTTGTATCGGGCGTGCAATATTAAATACAAACAAAACAAACTAATATTAAAATTAATAAAAGACGGCTGCCCGTTTGGCCGTCGCGCGCGTGCACTCTCCTTGAAAAAGGCCGCCGGACCGAAACTCGAGTCGGATTGACCGACCGTATATACGTGAGTGTCCTATTATCCAATTAAATTTGTTTATGCTTATTTTCTTAGCACTGTCACACCCCGGACACTCCACTAAAACTCCATACGACCGCCGCTGTGGAGTTGCCTACTCTTCACACAACTACGCAGATGTCGTTCGTACACACGCGTGAATGTGTGCGTTCGAGCTAGGGGCTACTGAATTATTTTATTGAATAGTTGTGCCCCTTGAGTTCACCTGGTGACGTAGTCTATAAACTTGCTATAATGTTGAGTTCCATAAATAGAATGGACCCAAATTATACTATTCTAATTAAAAGGGTGTTTGCACAGATTTCTAAATTGTTTCAGAAATTTGTGGGTGTTTTTATTGCCGCGTAAAATGAAACAAAACCGATTATAGATTAGATCAGGTACCTAGATGTCTATTTCTGTTAGTAGGTACACATTCGCATTCTATTTTACACTTACCCATGAAGGAAACTTTATTCTGTCACTATAATTATTCCTCCAGGCATTATCTATCCGTGCTTGGGCACATAAGTTACTGGCTGTGTGAGTTACGAACTTTGAGTAAAAAATGACTTCGTTATTATAAATAAATTAAAATTTGGTAGACAATTCACACACCACACCATTTGACCCCAAACTAAGCAAAGCTTGTAATATTATAAAGCAACGTTATTGAAAAGTTTCTAATCTTACGTTATTTTATCATTAGGAAATTAAATAAAGCTTTTAATCTTGTCCCGTTTAGTTGACGGACAGCCGTAAACAGTACAACAACCCACCATGATGATATTTCGTTAGGAATTAGATGTTCGATACCAGCCCTTCGTTGAGTGCTCCTAGCGTATCCGAAACGGCCTGAGGGGTGAGGAAGCTTGAAATTGGCGGGGGGTTGGGAGTGTCCGTTCTATCTATATTATCTATTCTATGGCACTGTTCCAAATACCTTTTCCTTAAATAATTGTTTGAGGATTCATAATATTCCTTAATACTATAGAACGCTTTATTAATTAGCCATGTTTTTAATGTATTTTTGAAACACATTCCTTCTAAGGATTTAATATCGAATGGTAATATAAAATTCAAACAATAAGTCCTACCCTTCATGACTTACGATGCTAAGATGTAGTAGACACCGACTGACAGTGAAAGCAGACCATAAGTTCAAAGTCGTACGGCGGGGTTTAGTAAGAGCATTTGCTTGGGGTTTCTTTAGAAGATCGCATTCGATATGAAGTTGTTTACCAGAGAACTAAATTCAGTGACATCGAGCGTCAGCGGGTGATCCGATAAAGTAATGATAATCAAAGCCACTGATTTTAGCGAAATAAACATATAAAACAATAATAATAATCATAAAAACTGGAAATTTATTTCTCAACATAGTCTCGCCTCAGCAAGTTTATATTTTAGTCCATCTCTTTTCTAAACCTAAAATTGCTCCTATTAGTAAAAAAATTTGTATCTATTTGACTCTCAGGGGTTGAAAAGTCCTCAACCGCGGCCATCACGTCGCTATCATCGTCAATGTTTTCTTGCTATATGGAGGTGTTCCTTGAGTCGGAAAGAGATGATGAAGTCACTGGGGCTAGATCTGGTGAATAGGGGGTGTTCCACCAGCTCAAAGCCCGCTTCCTGAATGGCAGCCATGGCAATTGCAGCTTTGTGAACCGGTGCGTTGTCTTGATGGAACAGCACTCCAGCCCGCAGTTTGCCTCGCCTTTTCTTATATAATAGCCTCCGTCAATCTTCTTATTTGTTCTGAATAGTAGGAGCCTGTAATAGTGGCCGTACTTTTTTATCCACTAGTAGTCCACCATGATTATTTCTTCAGCGTCCCATAAAATAAAACAGATGCCATAACCTTCCCTGCTGAGCTTGACACTTTGAATTTCTTCGGCGTCGGTTCATCGGATATTTTCCATGTCATCGATTGTTGTTTTGTTTCAGGATAAAAATGGTGGATCCAGGTTTCGTCCATGCTGTCAAAAACGTGACAAAAATTATCCTTGTCTGCCTGGAACTTTTCGAGATTTGCAAATTTGACATGTCGACTCGTTTCTTCTTTGCTCGTCGTTTAACATTTTCGGTACCCAACGCTTAGTGAATATGTTCGTCATAAAAAGAATTCACAAGGATTCTTTGAATGCTGCCATATGAGAGCCCTGTGACCTCAGCTACATGCCTGATAGTCACTCTTCCAAGAAATAAAAATCATCAATACAACTTCTTCAACTTTTAAAACTACCGCAATTTATATGAGGATTTTCACATTTTCTCCAGTGAGGGACGTCGATGGGCGCCCTTCGCGGTGTTCGTCTTCCGTCGATGTTGAAGGTTTCCCAGCTTAATAACTCATGATTTTTCAAACTCAAGCCCAGCGTGCAACTGTGGAATATGGAGGAGAACAGTCCCTAATGTTTCCTTTGAAGGTCGAATTTGATAATGTCTTTGGTAGACCTCATTTTTTTCAAGCAGAGGTATTTAATGACATTTCTGATTTCGTGTTTTTCCATTTTGATGTTCACTCCTTGACAGTCCGTATTCAAATGAATGTAGCTCCCGGGAATCGTGGCCTATTTATTTTTTTTTTCCTGAACTAGTGGGTAATTGAGCAAGTGACTGTAATTTTTGTATTTTTGTGCACTAGAAATAACAGATTATCATTACTTTTGGATCACCTCGTAACTCAGCGCGTCAGCGATTTTAAATTTAAAAGCAGTGGACTGCTCAATTTATATGAAATTTCATGGAAATATGCCCAAGGAATAAAACGCAGCTATACAAACTTTCATCCCTTATTTCACCCTTTAACCGTTGGGGTAGTCGAATTTTGGGGTTATACATTTTCTGTGAAGCCACTGATTTTAGCGAAAAATACGATAAACATACATACAATCGTTCATCCCCTATTTCACCCCTTGGGGGTAGAATTTATCAAAATAGCGGATACGTCATAACAACTTGTGTACCAAATGATCCTGATCCTCCAGTGGTATTAAATTGATTGATCCAATGACAATATTTAAGTAGAATCAGTCAGTCACCAAGTTTAATATATATATTTTTGATTAAATGACTTTATTTAAATAGAATAAATCCTACCAACTTTAATTTATATTTTTGTTTAACTTGTTTTATGATCATTAAAAGCATTTTTATGGCCGTTTGTGCGTGTTGGCTACGCTGTTAGCACATGTCGGCAATTCTTTATAAATAAATAAATAAAGCTGGATGGGCAAGTCCATTTTAAAAGTAAGTACTTTTGTTATGAAACCAGTTTACTAAACGCAATATTTACTATAGCTAACATACAAACTTTACCCGCGACGCATAGAAAATACGAGACAGTGACGTCACGCTTTAGTAGGGTTTTCGTATGAAGCGTTTTTGGGAGAGTCCAAATTGTGATTTTAAAATCGTCATATCACGGGAACATTTTAAGATAACAAAGTTATTATTTCACCTATGTTTCAGTTATTGAGAATCCTGTATATGGCACATTAAATAAAAAAAATGAGTCGTCATGCCAATTGTATTTATATTACATGTATAATACTACTAATATTGTAAATGTGCGATTTGGGATGTTTGCTAGTCAATCAGGAACGGTTCGGGTTAAAATTTGAATCACAGATCATTATAGGTTGGAATGGCATGTAGGGTATTTTGGGAAAATTACGGGAACGGAAACTGCTCGAGTAAAATCGCGAGGCACAGCTAGTTCAAAACAAAAATATTTTACAAAATACGTACCTATTGAGGAAGAACTGCCAAGTAAGGATCCTCCTGTCGCTCAGAGAGTTGTGAAGTTGGTACACGCATTGCAGCACCATCGGCCGGTCCACTATCACCAGGTCGAAGTGACTCTCCAGGCATAGAAGAAGCAGCTGAAATATGATTTTTTTTTTCCTAAAAAACTACTCATGTCACCGTACATTTTTTTTTTTACAATACGAGATATCAAAGTTAAAGAAATGACAATTACTAAGCAGATATTTTGCGTTTAAAGCAAAAAAAAACTATGGCAATCGTTCAAAATTGGTACTTCACATTTCATAGCACCACTATCTAGAAATGCTATTCAGAAAACAGACTGAGAAAATTCTTTAAATTGTAAATTTGGCAATTAGAGCTTAGGTCGAACTTTTTCAAAGGACAATGCCCACGTCCCATACATTGAATCCCCTGTCAAATTTTTTTTGATACTGAAAGTATCTAAGGATTAATAGTGTCAAATTAGAATTGTAAATGCTTCTAAAAACGTCTGCTGTCGGTGTTTTTCATTTCCCAAATACCAAAAATGAGCTACAGTTAAACCAAAAGTAAGGTTATGTTTACTGTCAAAGTACATTCGAACTATGTTTTCTTTCGGATTAGAACAGAAAAGAAAAGAAATAACTGTGGTTTTATTACTGAAAACGTTTTTCATAACAGAATAAATAGGAATAATAGTAGTTCTCACTACCAACTGATTACCATGAAGTAGTTCTCGGATGGAATTTTCATAGTTTCACAAGGCTTAAAGTAACAAGCTCAGTGCAGGGCTAGGTCTGATGATTTGGACTCATGTCATCATGTTCCAATAATTTGTGAAACTGTGTTGTTATAGGCAAGCATATTATGTTTTTTCTTACCTTCAAGCACATTATTTCTTGCTCATCCTGTCATTTTATACAAAAACAAAACTTAAATCAGTGTAGATAATTCTATTCACCGATATCTTTCCACTGAATCTATATTCAAACCAATGCAAGAGAGGATAAATAAAAGACATAGTTTGCGATAATATATATTTACATTTAATAATAATGTTATATATTTAATAGTCCAAAACTGCTCCATAGCCCAAGAACGCTGCTGGTGGATTTATGTGGTGGTCCTCAACGATCTCAATACAGGTTTATATCGATGGTGGTCCTGGTATCTGGCCCATCCTAGGTATCTCACTTTAAGACTCTCCGCAATGCAAGTACAGCAGTACTGAGGGAAGGCCTCTGCTGTTCATATCATTTTCAATTCAATATACATAAACTAGTGGTAGGTAATCAAAGAATAAAGAAAACTTAGAAAACAATTCAATTATGTAATTATTTCATTTTGATTATTTTTTACTTTTTTTATTTGACATCTTAGACTAAGCAGATGTTTGACATTGACCAATTTGAGATAACCGTTCCGTTTCACGATTGCGAGCCAACTTCTTCCTCATTTACATTTCTATAAAAAGCCTTGATAGTTTTCTTGTCATCATGTTTATTACATACATTATTAAACTATGTAGTAAGTAGTAATTGAACGACATTGTGAAAGAAATTGGTAAACATAACATCCATATTTAATTTCAATTTATCGCGGATCACTAAAACGAAACGTAAGTACCGATTCGTATTGCAATATTTTCCAATTTCAGCTTTGTTGGTAAGTTTAATTTATACAAATGCAAATTATTATTTTTTGCAATGTCAGAAAGTTATATAAATTCTCAATTGAGTACAACAAAAATCACCGATTTTTTAGTATATAACTCATATGTATCTACGACAACTGCTTAGACGGGGTAAAAATGGACATTGTCCTTTCAAAAATGTCCTTTAACTCAAAAACATCATTTTTTTTAAACTTTTATTGGTTTTCACTTGACCGCCATCTCGCTTGATGTTAAGCGACGATGCAGTCTACGATGGAGCGTGTTTACCTAGAAGAAACCGACAAAAAGATTGTAACCAACAGGGAAACCCCACTCAGGCAACGTATTCCACAGCCTAGACGTTCTTATCACAAAAGTAGAGTCAAATCTCTTCGTTCGTGTCTTTGGAACATAAACCATGAAACGATGTCGCTTTTTCGAGCTACGAGCATTCCTATAGAAAAAAGGGCAAGGTGGTATTAGATCATGTAAATCAGTCGCACACTCTCCGAACAGTCGTGATGTCCTCCAGCCGTAGGTAAAGAATTATCCACTCATTACGTCCTTCTGTCTGTACTCACATCGATAGCGTTATCATGTATAGTCCCCAGGTACAACGTGGCCCGTTGCGCGACGTACACGGAAGTATCGTCCATACTGCAGATGAGGTAACAGAACGCTGTGGCCAGGGCCGTCTGCAGCGGGAGACTCGTCTTGATGGGGGAGCCGTCCATGAATCTGGAATCAATAAAAAAAATAGTGTTAATCTTTACACTTACTGTATGTTTTTTAAATTGTATTTTATAGATTTACGAGTATACATATATTTTACTTATTATGGTTAAGCCGTTGCTTAATCATAATATGTAAAATATAAATATATATATACGGTTTACGATAAAGCGTTCTCACATACACAGAGACAGACACGCGCCCGCTCACACGCACACATACCCACATAGCGACACACTGACAGCGTGCACCCGTTCTATACCATTCCGTTCCAGCGCCGCTAAACGCGCTGTAAGTTTCTTCATGCAAATGTCACGTTTACGCGCTCACGGTAGAACGCGTTTTGTTGTCGACAAAACTCGCACTCAGTTCCAGTTCAGTTCCAACTTCAATAATTGTACAGTTTTGTATTGTATCGTAGGGTGGGCGGGCGTACGGCGTACGGCGTACACCTGATACCTGATGATGACAGCGACGCGCTCCACGGCCGCGAACCGCACAGATGGGTCCTGGTGCTGGAACTGGTCGCGCACGAGCGCGCAGAACACGTCCGCGCCGCCGGCGAGCGTCACGCAGTGCAGTAACACCGGCACGCCCACAGAGCTGATGTGCGACGCTGACAGCGTGCACACGTTCCATAAGCTGCAATGGGAGATTAGAATAATTTGACAGCATAAATTCATAATTCTTCTCTATCTGACTTATCTATTTTAGCTTATTATCTATGTATTGTCAATCCCAGAATTCGAGTGTCTTGGACCTCAGTCATATTTCTTTTTTTACTCACGCCGGAACGGTATATGCGTGTAGGGTGAGAGGATGTTTGTGCAAATCCATATTACCTAGTAGAGTTAGGTACTCTCTGGACTCTTCATGTGCAAATAGCTGTGCTGTTTTGGGCCAGCGTGTTGCTTACTACATAATATATCAGCGCATGTTCCGGTCCGTCACTCATCACTGTTCACAAAATGTTATATTGTCACGTCTGATATCCGGTGCTTTCTTACACGCAGAGTCAATGCCTTAAAACACGACGCTCACCAATGGAACGGTAGTGCATGTCACGTTCCCTCGTAAAAAATAAGAAATACTACTGATTCCAGTGTCTGCGACAGACAATGTAAACATGTACATACAAATTGCGTGCTCTAAACCTACTTGTCAATGAGCAAGTTCTCCTGGCACCAGATGAGGAAGCCTCTGTGGTCTGCCAACGCGTCTGCATTCAGCACCAACACTTGGAGACATTGCAGCAGATGGTACAATACGTCGGGACGGGATGTGTTCTTCAACTCCTGACATTTTAAACACGTTTTTATTATTTTACTAACATTGCCCGAGAGTTTTACAGTGACATCAACGTATTTGTAGAACGGACAAAAGTGAAACTACTAAGTTACGATTATTAAAGGGCACAGAAGTAGTCTAATTATGTAATAGGTGGCAACACTTTAAAATCGTGGCGCCATCGCTACATTCTACAAATAAGTTGGTTGTACTGCACCCGCGTAGTATCTACTGAACAGACATTTTTAACGAAACATTTCTTTTTACCGATAATGGGTTTGCACTTGACAGCCATTTTGCCAGGATGTTAAGAATCGATGCGGTCCATGTTGCGCTAAAAACCCATTCACTCTGGACTTGAAAACACTCCGATTGCATTAATCAGAAAATACACAGGCAACGCATTCCACAGTTTTAGATATACTTATGTACGAAATAGTAGCAGCCTAGCAGCCCTTCTGCCGAAAGTCAAATTAGTGTAGAAATTGTCGACGGCTATGACGTCAGACGATTGCGTACGCGCGCGATGGCGTGCGTACGAGCTTGCGTGTATGTGCACGCATGTGTACGTTACCGATATATTATTATTATTATTATTTATCTATCAATCACCTGCAGTAGCTGATGAATGTACTGCAACTCCTGAGGCAGCTCCTCAATGCAGAAGTGGAACTTCCCAGCCGATGTCGGCCAGAAGTTTGTCATATCTTCTTCAACAGACTCCGCTACGCCTTCGTTATCACAAACTAGATGTGGTGTGGACACCTGTACATGATTACAACGTTCACGTATCCAAATAATACCTGCTATAAATCATATCTCCGCCAAAACCACAAGTAGAACAAATAGTGTTTGAATTTAAGTCTTTTTGTCACGCACACTCACAATTGTTTACTACACATACATACAGATACATGTATCTGACAAGATAGCTGAAGTACGTACGTAAGCACCTCAGCTAACTTGTCTAAGCGTCAGTATCCGTAAGCATGTGTGAGTGTGTAGTAAAAACTCTAGTTAGTGCCGCTATGGACGTTGTATGTGTACTTACCTCTGTTGTAGCGGTGGCGACGTCAGTATCCGTAAGCGTGTGTGAGTGTGTAAGAAGGACAAGCTGGTGCCAATGTCCCCTGTACATATGTTGTAATGACTACTTACGTCAGCTGTAGCAGTGGTGACGTCAGTATCCGTAAGCATGTGTGAGTGTGTAAGAAAGACAAGCTGGTGCCAATGTCCCTGTACAGATGTCGTATGACTACTTACGTCAGCTGTAGCGGTGGCGACGTCAGTATCCGTAAGCGTATGTGAGTGTGTAAGAAAGACAAGCTGGTGTCAAGCTGGTGTCAATGTCCCTGTACAGATGTTGTATAACTACTTACGTCAGCTGTAGCGGTGGCGCTGTCAGTATCCGTGAGCGTGTGTGAGTGTGTAAGAAAGACAAGCTGGTGTCAATGTCCCTGTACAGATGTTGTATAACTACTTACGTCAGCTGTAGCGGTGGCGACGTCAGTATCCGTGAGCGTGTGTGAGTGCGCAGTAGCGGAGGTCGGGGCATCAGCCGGCGGCAGCGTTACAGCCATGTCCAGCTGCTCGGTGATCGTCTCCACTGTGGCGGTCATTATCTGGGCGCAATACCACTTTTAACGAGGACGTGGGTACGTTGTGCACAGAAGCATTGCTTTTGGTGGTAGGCGGTTCAGACGATTCTAGCGATGCGGCGTAACTTAACTATTTCATTCCCAACTGGAATCTATTAGTCAGTAGACGAAATTTGAAAATGCTTTCTTCAGTAAGGTCCCAACACGGTATTCTTCACACATATAGGCAGCCAAACTATATGGAGCCCAAACTATATGGAGAATACGGTACAGCTTACCTCTGGTGTGTCTGCCGCCTAACTTAAACAATCTTTGATATTGTTATCTCTTTATTTTCGCTAGAAATTATGACAGCAATAGCAAAGACATAACCGTTGTTGTTAAGCGGTCGCAGGATTTCAATTTACCTTACACTTTCTACCATTTATGGGACAATAATTGATTTTTTAAATTAATTCACGGATGACTCACGTGAGATTTGTTCTATCCAGTCTGATTTAAGTTTCAGCCGCATTTGGTAGCTTTTTTCAAGCGTGTGCCAAACGAGACGCAACCGCGCGCACGCACCTTGAAATAGGCCGCCAAATGCGATTGAAACTTAGGTATGACAGGACCGACCATATCGCACGTGATCGATTGAAAAAGTGTAACACCTAGGTTAGTTTTCATTTGTTTTTCCTTGTGAAAACGATTTTTCTTTACTTCAAATTTATGCCCTCAGAATTGGCATGATAGAAATGACGCAACATCGCCAGAAAGCTCGTGTATCCGTCGCATTATTTCATATTGATATTACCTATGAATCCTGTGAGAAGCTGTGAGCTGGTCTACACTCAAAGTGCAACTCTACATAGTGAAACATCGCTAAACTATAGTTCGGTCGTTTTGGGATGAAGTCGGATTTTGAAATTTAGAACATAATGTAAGTCGTTAAATTTCAAACATGGCCATCTCTATATACCTTAGATTTTGAGATTTATCAAATTTAGTGTTGAAACTAAATTATTGGCTTGTTTAAATTAATAAAGTGTCATCATTACCACAACAAAATATTTAATTATAGGTAGACACAAACTCTTTATTGTCTACAACTCAAAAATAAACAAACAAAAATATACATTCTAAAAGTTTGCGAATCTAAACGATCGCTTCTTTTCCACGTTTTAGTAATCATGGATATGTTTGAAATTTAACTACTTGTATATTTTAGATAAATTATTCTTAATATCATGTACAAAAAAGTTCATAAGGTTCATCTAAAAACAGAACTACTACTAAGTACACGGACCCAAATTTAGTACATTTAATAAACAAAGGTTACTAACACAAGCAATTAAGTTTTCACTTTACTGTGTTCCAATTTGAAGGGCAATGTTGCTAGACAAATTACAGGACATAGAGATAAATCATGATATCTCTGGGTGATAAGCGCAGTGCAATGCTAGATAACGACTAGAATCTATTTGGACTCTTCATGTTCTAATAGCATCGTCATACTGCTGTTATGGACAGACGTGTCGCCTATCATCAAGCACATGTTGTGCTCGTTCCGTCATTTCATTCAATAAAAAAGTAGGTCCCTTTCAGGTTAGCACAAATGTTCTGTTTAACCCATGAAAAGCACTAAATAAACATGCATTGAATAGTTATATTCTCAACAGACAATTGTAAAAAGCGAATAGTTATGTGCGGCCAAAAATAATTACAAAAATACTTCGTCGCTCAGATTTTGTCTCAGCGGAACTTCAATCACACAATAGCTAGTTTCCATAAAACTTTTTACGATCACACCAATTACTCGTGATCGTCGTGCACGAAACTACCCCGAAATATCGGGTACTCGCTGTACAATAAAGCCTGGTAAATATGCCTTATTATCATACTAATGTAGTGTGTAACTGCTTCAATAAATATTTTTTACAATTGCCTGCATCGATTGGTTTCTTTAGATATTCTAATAAAATAGTTAATTTCGATTCTAATTAGTTATAACAATAAACAATAAAAGCAAGTATACTCTACTGGTCATACAGTAGAGTGCCTGGAAATGCCGATATTACACTTGACAGCAATAGGTTACATTAATTAGTTTGTAATCATTTTGCGATAATTAGTTTGATTTAAAATTTATTTTACAATGATTAACTTAATTTAGTAAGAATTGATTCAATTTAGAAATAATTGCTTAAATTCTATAAATTAATTATATAAAATACTAGAGGCCCGCCCCGGCTTCGCCCGTGGTACATATATATAACCTACAGCATTCAAGGATTACGTACATATGAAAGAACGGTCAACGTTTTTTAAATCGATCCAGTAGTTCCCGAGATTAGCGTGTTCAAACTATATATATGCTATAGGTTACTTTTGATTCCCAAATTATCGTGCTGTTTATTGGGTCAGAAGTGACACCTGTCGACAACTGGCGGGGATAACTAATTAAATGACGATTGATCAGTTATCGACCGGGGATGAAAAATGATTAAATTACTAAAATGGCTATTAAAAAATAAGGGTTGATCGTAGAATGGTAAAAATTGAGCATTGTATGTATTTTTGTATGTTGTATCATAAAATAATAGAAATTAAAAATTTGTAAAAAATAAAATAAAAATTTAGGGGTGGACTACCCCTAACATTTAGGGGATGAAAAATAGATGTTGGCCGATTCTCATAGATACCGGATAAGTACAAAAAAATTCATCAAAATCGGTCAAGCCGTTTCGGAGGAGTATGGCAACAAAAACTGTGACACGAGAATTTTATATATTAGATATAAATAAATTTAAATTCTTAAATATTTTATTTAATAATTATTCATTATCTTATATATAAAAATGTTATGTTGGTTTGTGTACGCGTCAAAAACTCAAAAAGTTCTGCACCAATCGAGCTGAAATTTTACAATGATATATAATCCGCACCAAGGATTGTTTTTATTTAATTTTTACATGACAATGTGCCACAGCGAAGCGGGGCAGGGTACACCTAGTATTTTATAATTTTTAATCAATATCAAACGAATTTTAATTCAAATTGACTTAAAAATAATTATCTAATTCGTTTTTTAAAATCAATGCACAATAATCCAATGTTTTAATCAAACAATGCACAATAATTCCATTAATCAATGCACTATAAACAAAGAACTATTCATAAATTATTGTAAAGTGATTAGAAGCATCAAGTGTAATATCAGCTCATTACAAACACTGACAAATAAAAATCACATGTATTCACGAAAAAAGCAGCAGTTAATAAATATAAAGGACTGTTTCACCACCACTTGATAACATTTATCCCTAACATAACGAAGAGGATGAGGATTGATTTAAGCAAACTGTTTTTTTTTTTTATCAGAGCTAAGGCATTTAGTTGTATGGTTTCTAGGTTACCTTTATCGAACTATTGGTTAATGCAGAAAGCACACAGATTCTAGAAAATACCTAATGGTTATAAATTTATTATGTACTAAGACACTGAAACTGTGAAGTTTGAGATAGGACACGCAACTTAGAAGGATACTTCCTTTTGAAATGATGGTCGGAACACTATTATTCGATACTCAAAAAAGCATGCTTCTAGCGAAATTTTCAACTGTTATAGAACTATTCCTACCCTATTGATATCCTTAACTATCCTATTCAGGAGATAGCGTATTTGTTTTAAATGTGAGCTTCTTTTTAGAAGTTATTTTCTGAACAAAGCAGAAGTTTTAAACAATTTAGTTTAGTTTTTCTAACAGAAATCTGATAACTTGTTCTTTAAAAAATATTTTAGTGTAAATTTTTATTATTTTTCTTTCAATACTAACATGCATTGTGCGTGCATAATTTATTGAACACAAATTGATAGTAAGTATAACAGTTATGAAAACTCCAAACTTACGAGTTTTCAGGTCTTGCTAGATCAATAATAATTTCAATAATATATAAGTTGTACTCTGGACCCGTATAATGCACACATAATGCACACTTATCGGCTAACACTGAGCTATGACTTTGGTGCTGAAATATAAGGCAATAAGTTTAAAAGGTGATCTATGAATTTTACGGTCACGTAAATGTTTTTAAATTTACAGAAAATCAGCTAGTTGACCAAAAAGTATCGTACTTTCCAATCAACAACTGGCATAGTTTTTGCAGATGTATTGTGTTCACACTTAACTTTTAGAGGTTTCATTTTAACAAGAGCACATAATTAACGCAAGGTTGTGCTAATATTAATTCATCAATCTATCTCCTACCTACCGTTTACCAAGTGGTGGTGAAACCACTAACTACAAGGTTAATAGAGTTGAGACGTACTTGCGTATCGACGGAAGATTTCGTCGTCGCGTCCGAGCCGACATCGCTTATGAGTGACAGTTGCATGAAATGAACAAACTATACAACTATTATACAGGGCGACTGGTACATCTCTAGTAGTCTGACATTCTATTTTCAAACTCGAATAACATCGGACAAACTTCACTCAAGGTTGTTTCATTATTAAAAGGTTCATTCCTAAATGACGTCAAACGTTCAAGGGTGGGGAGGAGTGGGACAATATGGGGCGTATGTGATTTATTATTTAAGGGATAGGGGATTTTTGTGGCGTCACGTTTTAAAATGTAATATATTTACACTGATTTACTTAAATAAAATATTTAAAATAGTAATAACGTCAATCAGTAAATACAGTAATACCTATTATTATTTTTTTACCTAATATTTAAAAATAAAATTAGAGTGTACTTTCCATTAGCTTAAATTAAATGTAACAACAATTATTTAATTTTATCCAAAACAGCAAAACCCGACTTTAGTTTAAAATTGAACTCGACTAAATTTACGATTTTCATTTGAAAGTTTCAAAGAAAGATTTTAAATTTCGTAAAATTACCAATATTAAAATTATATGGGACCACCTCTGAACTGTACTTACAAGCAAACAAAACAATAATCTTGAAAATCGCGCAACATGGCATACCGACATACAAAAAAACACAACCGAATGGTATTTATTTCGTGTGACATATTCTTTAGAACTCTCAAAAAATAATTTCAATAGTAATGAAAAATATATACCTACTAATAAAACCAAAACTGCAATTTTAATTTAATTATATATTTATTCTTTTGTGACGTCACATTAGAGTTGGAGGAATATCGCATATGTATGAAAAAGGGATAATGGTCAAAAAACAATGAAAGTCATGTGACGTCATTTGTGGAAATCCCCTACTACAAGGCAATTTCAAAAGCGGCCAGGACGCGTTTTTATACCGAGATAGAGCTAAATTCAGTATAACAATATAAGTACAGACTCTGAGTTCATCAACTTATTATATTTTTATTTCTTTTTTTTTAGTACTTATATGTGGGACTATTTATATTTTTCTAACGCTATTTTGGTCTACATTGCGATTTAAAACTTTCTTAGTGTTTCCTATTTTTTCATAAATTATTTAAAATATGATGAATTCAGAGTTTTTCTGCGGTTTATATTATTGTGTCTAACTTTTGCTTACGTCAAAATTTTTTTTTTTTTAAGATAGGTCAAAGTCACCCTGTATTAGATGAAATAAAATTTTGTTGTCATCATTTGAAATAACTTTGAAATAATTAATTTGAAATAACTTTGTTTCACCTTTAAGCCGTGTTTTCACTTAAAACTTTATCAGTACTATTTATCTTTTTGTATACATTTAAGTTACCAGTTTCCCACTAAAATTTACATCAGCAAACCATGATATAATTAAGTGAAAACTCGACCTAATAAACACAGTCAGTAGAGTTTCTAATGAACAAATAGTGAAATAACATTCTTTTTTTATTTCACATTTGAAAATTCGTGGATTTTTTACAACACACGAATTTGCAATGCAGCCAAATTTATAAAATTCTATTTATTTTTATTCTAAACACGTAGGTAGAACACAGAAAGCTTAAATCGCAAAGTAAACACAATGAAATAAAAACTATAAAAATAGACATTTTATGAAACTTCGAGAAAAGTTGTTGAAAAATTATTTTAAAAAAACCATTTAAAAAAATCTATTTCGTCTAGTTAGTTTTGATATTTAGTTAAATACAAATTTCAATTACATAAAAGATATCATGCAAAACCATCCCATAAAAGAAAATATTACATTTAGTACACCAAAACATTCACATCAAAAACTAAATTATACCACAATTAGTTTTGCATAAACTTATTTTACACTTAACATCAGTACATATAATTTTTTTATTAAGCTCACATCTGCAATTTCAATGACACTCAACAGTGTATTTTGTTAGTGTTTTAAAAGACTAAAAAGGATAGAATCGTGACCTAAATGTCACTGTTATTAATTACCTGACGACATTTTAGTCGCACTACAACGAACGTGGTCACGAGAAGACGAAATATAAAATTACTTGAAATTCTGATTTCGAAATTGCTTCCGCTTGATACATCATGTTTGTATAATACACGAAATGACGAAAACCAACAAACTTAACTTTGCAGGCGGGTTATTGACGGAATTTTTTTTTCGTGTTTTTATTTTAATATATTTAAAGTTCGTGTTTAAACATTCGCTTTTAAAGGTGCCAATTTCTCACTAAAATTAAAATCTGGCAATCTAAAATGTGCTTCTAGAGTTTTCCAGAGTTTTTTTCACGTTTTTTTTTTTACTTAAAAATATAATATTTTTTCGTATTTTTTTCAAATTTCTATGAAATACGTACATGCGGCATGTGGACGAGCACACCGCCCACGCTGGGCTGCGCGGGCGCATGGTGCGCGGCGGCGTGCGGATGCGCAAGCGCTAGCAGCGCGTCCACAGACCCGCACCCGCCGACCGACTTCCGCATGTCTTCTTCTGGCTGGTGTTTTTTTGCCGGACTCGTGCCAGGGTTCTTCTACCACGGGCTAGGGACATACACACATTAGTATTTAACAGTTCTTGTAATAATTAAGGGTCAAGCGGAAGGCCGTAGTGGCGCAATGGCGAGAACACTCAATTGATCAAATATTAAAAAAAAAAATATTCATAAATTTCTGTTTGTGACACACTAAAGCTAATAACGAAAAGGACCTCAGAGATATTTCAGGGGCAGAGACAAATCATCTTTATATATCTGGGTGATGAGCGCAGCGCAGTGCTAGGTAATGATTCGGAATCTTGATGTTCCAACAGCTGAGTGAAGCTGTCATTATGGACAGGCGTGTTGCTTACCACCAGGCACATGCTCTGCGCATGCTTACTCTATCTATAGCATAAACAAAACAATTATGAGCACATATTACAAAATCAATTGATATTTTTGGAAAATAAATCTTATATCAATACGAGTAGCAATAAAATCAAAGATATTAGTGGCTGATTTCCTCACCTCGGGGTTGGGTTTAGGTTTGTCGGGAACGATGGCTCTGACGAGCATCACAGCTAACTGGTGCCACAGCGCAGCCGCCTCGCAGTAGGAACAGGCTCCTTGGGCTAAGCACACCGCTGAAATATACATTTTTCTTTTTGAAGTAAAAAACTTCTTTTGGCGCGCCTAGACAGATTTTTCGTGGGCTGTGAATTGGTATCTAGCGTCAGCTATCATCGGCAGCGTCGGCATCTATATCAAATTCAATTAAAGTAAGCTATCAAATTCTGTCTTATAAGTTTTCACTTCTATCTGCAGTTCCTATGACTGGCAATTTTTTTTATAAAGGGGTAAAGGGACATCAATAAAGGCCTCTCCAGGCTTCCTGCATTAGCAGAAGGCGCAGAGGCCTACTGACCTAATCTTACTAATGAATACTTACACTCCAAATACATAATATTATTATTGTGTATTTGGAGTGTACCTGTGACACTTACCCACATATTTAGCATACTAACTTACCAAGTATTTTTATTACAACGGTATTTTTTTTTACATGTCATTCTGAAAACAGCTCGTTCTACGCGCCTAAAACTGGACAGCAATAAAATTTATTGGGTGATGCAAGTTTGTAAATAACTTGTGGAGAATAGCGTGAAAGCCTATTCTGCACAAGTTTACAGAATGTACATAGGTTGTCAAAATAATATTTTTCTCCATCCTTCGGTTGCCTGGAAGAGATCGCTTTTAGCGATAAGGTCGCCACTTGTTTCACTAGCCTTAAGGATATATCGTTTTGTATATTGTTTTTTGTATTGTGGACAATAAAGAGTATCTATCTATCTATCTCAGTAATACGGTATAAGAGTAAATTATCATACCGTGTTCGATAGTGTTGGTTTGGTTGGACTTTAGCATGAGCCGTAATAGCTTCGTGGCTTCGCTGCTCACACTCTGCATGTTGATACGACGTTGTTGCAAATCCATCTAAAAAACATGAAAAATAATGAAATAAATACGCTTTATAATAATAATAGTTTTAATTTGTTGTTCCAAAATTCGGTTATTACCAAACAATCAACTAATGTTCATGGCAAGAGAAAATCCTTTTACAAGCCCTTGTCTCCTGATTAATTTTGTAATCTCATAAACAATAATCGCTTCGTTTCGAACGACACTAGATGGCGTTAGTAAGCCTTAAAACGCGATAATGTTTTGTTTCCGAGATTAATTATTTGTTTTTTTATAATAGGATAATTTTTATCCTTTTACTTGTTAACTCTTCATTTACAAACGTAAACAATCTTTATAGATGTATCTCATGAGTCATAAGTTAGGAGAACAATTTAGGAGATGTTGGGCTCTAACTTACCTGTTTCAATATAATATCAAGCATAAGGATGCAGCACGTGAGGTTTTGCGGTTTCATCTGGTCGTCTCTGTCCTTCTTCTCCTTATCGTTGGCGCAGGGGGAGTCCTTGCCGTCTTTAGGCTTTGTGCCGTCAGCTGCAAAATTGTTGAAGAAAAAAGGAACTTAACATAAAATTATAATAATTACTACCTAGAAATTAAGATAAGATAAGAAAACTCTTTATTAAAAGCCACATACAATAAAAACACAAAAATTTACAAAAGGAACTTAAGAAAATCTTATGCTAGACATTTTAATTTAAAAAATATAATATATATAACAAATTACGGTTGGTTACGGTACGTTCACACGAAGCCGAATCTTATTTTCATCGGATCTGGAAAAACCGAATGTTGTATTCACACAGCACATCTTGCATGGCCGTATCCGACAGCCTCGTATCGGGATCTCGTGTGAACACACCATCCGGCTTTTATTAGCAAGACGCCCACAGTTCCTCACGTTGATTTGGAAGCGATGGACGTGAACAGTCTTGCTATAATATACTGGTATTATCGCCGTCAGCGTCGTAAAAAAAAAGATTGTGCTTAAACCCAATACGGTGCCCAAATACCCAAATGCGGTGTGTACCTAACCCCGCTTGTGCGACACGACGCGGTTTCAAGATCCGGCAAAAAACCGAATCTACCCCTGCGTGTATCGTATGAACGCATGTATTGAATGCGCTATACCACTGGATCGGATCTGACATTTTGCAGTACGACCGAATCGGTTTGTAGTCGCAAAATCGGATGTCAACTTCAGCAAGATTCGGTTTTTTTGCCGTGTCTTGAAACCGAATGCATGTGTGAACTCATTCATTGAAATACTGATACAACTGAACCGAATCCTGCAAAAAACCGATTCGGTAGAGAAACACTCGACGCCGTGTGAACGTACCGTTAGTCGGAAGAGCAGCTACTGCCGATGCGGAGCCCCTGGTTCGTATCCCACGCATACCACTGTCTTTTTGAGGTCAAGTGTGTAACGCCGCTAACTTAAGAAAAAAGATCAAGAAAACACATCATGACGAAACCGACATTTACATAGAATCTTTCGATGCGTCATCAACCACTAGATATGACAGCGTGGTGGATTATGGCCTTGGCTCCTTGCGAGACAAAGCCCCAAATCTCAGCAGTGAGGACATTTGGAGGCTTTTTATGCTATTATGGCACACGAAATTAAGATTACATTCGAGAATAAAACGCAAAATATAAAATCCAGTAGGTACCTACGTAATTTTTATTAGTGTTTTATAATATATTGTTATGTTACTGATTTCATGTGTCTAATTCAATGTTTTCAATTTCAATCGAATCGAATCGATCTACAATCGTAAGTTACAGATTTCACTTCTATTGGTAGTTCTGTATCGGTAGACTGACTTTTTTTTTATAGTAAAGAGAGACGAAACGATCAAGTGCATATATTTATTTCTGTGGCATGGTGAACAATATCAAATTAAATGTGAACATGTTTTGTTTTGCGTATATTTGTTATTTTGGCCATTTTAATACTTTATAACTACGGTTTTTAAGATTACAAGAGATGTTCATAAACTCACCGGAATTGGGCGGTTTGAATATCTTCTCCGGCATGTTGACGACGCAGTGGCTGAACAGATCGAACAGCTGACTCAACGGCACTTTCACATCCAGCATTGATATTGTCTGCAACATTCGGAATTTTAAAGTCACCATCGCACCTTTTCTTCTCTTATCCACGAAAAAATGTTCAGGAATAAATATAAAAATAAATAAATGTAATGTCAAAATGTGTAAATGATTGTAATGAACAATGTAATTTTTTTACAATTTTATTGGGAGTTTGCCATCACTGTATAAAAACTCGCTATAACTATAAAAAGCTTGATCGATAAGCCAGCTTTTTAATCGTTTTTTGAAGCTACCCGAACTCATCCCATCCCCCCATAATCCCATAATGTGTCCCATAATGTGAGTCAGTTTTTCCGATCTCGCGATAGAGTGAGGTATACTATTCAGCTTGTCAGCGTTACGTATATTGCGCGAATGTCTCTCTCCTCGCGTGTCGTATGAGTCTAAGTTGTTTCTGACATACACAGCTACTTGGTAGATCAAGATTACAGGCAACGTAAGCTTTGCTTAGTTTGGGGTCAGGTGGTGTTGTGAGTGAATTGTCCACCAATACTCCTACTAATACATATAAAGTGTGACATACTTCTCGGTGTAAAGAGTGACTTTCTCTTCGGTATGTAGTTTCAGATACAGCTCGGTTTGGAGTGTAGCATACTCCTTGTTATAGAGATATAGAGAGTAATAAATAAATAAATATAAATAAAAATATTCCTTAATGAGAATGTTTCCTAACCTGAAACCAGTCGAGCACAGGTAACACAGTCTCGGGCGCGGGCTGGTCCGATACCCGCGCAGACGCGAACTGGTAGAGATTGCGCTCGTCCACGCCGACCATGGCACCGTCCGGCTCCAATATCTTCGCTAGAGGGATCTTTAGTTCTATCAGCTCCTGGAAATAAATACAAAGGTTCATAATTTATTCAAATTATTCTAAAAAAATATGTACTATAAAACAAATGATGAATATATCATGAAGAGAGAGAAAAACTATTTATGAGACCAAGAATTAACGTAAATTAAACAGAAATAGGAACATAAGCTACGCGGGTAAATCTGCGTGCCTATTCACGAACAAACTCACACTAACATATCACTATTTCCTACAAAGTGAAACAGTATATTTTTAGCGCTCTCATGTATTGTGACTTATTCATATTTTTTTATGAGAAGACCGGCAAGGCCTTCGGCATACTACAGTTGCTCTGTGTATACCTGCACTTACCTTTTCCGGCACATCAGTGCAAATAGCCTCCATCCATGCTGGCATGATGTAGTCCCAGATTGATTGAGTGATGATTCCGTATGGGATCAGGCAGTACAATCTGGAAGAGATATAATTGTATTTTAATTGAATGTACAAAAAACAAGCGGATCGTGGCGATTCAGCGGGGGAATCCGGCCAGTATTATGGGGACCTTTGAGCGACGCGACGCTCGGCGCGTGGGTGAGTTTTCATTTGACCAGTATCGTAATTTATTTTGTATTTTTTTTGTGTTGGATTTATATATGAGAATTGACTATGTATCTATACTAATATTATAAAGCTGAAGAGTTTGTTTGGTTGTTTGAACGCTAGGATCTCGGGAAGTACTGGTCCGAATTGAAAGATTTTTTAGTCCATTTATCGAGGAAGGCTATAGGCTATAGAACATAACGCTACTATCAATAGAAGAGGAGCATGAATCTAGAATGTAACAAAAACGGGGAAAAATATTCTTTTTTGAGAGTTTTCGTAGCGTGCTTTGACATGACAGCATGTGTCTAAGATTGTGTCAACTTCAACTTCATTTTTTTGTTTTGGGTTCCATTCGCTAATGTCACCGTAATTTCGCCAATGTCCAAGATTGCGTCATTGAATATAAACCTTTGCTAATCAAATTTGTTTCTAAATTTGAGTTGGTACGACCAATTTCCGACAGGTGGCGTAGCAGGTAGTTGAAGAGGTTTTTTGTTTGAAAGCGATATTCTCAGGAATGACTGAACCGATTTCAGTCATTCTTTCACTGTTGAATATGTACGGGATCCCAATGAGTGCTATTTATGTACCACGGGCGAAGCCGGGGCAAACATCTAGTTTCATATAAAACCTTTCTATATAAATACATAAACAAATAAATATGTTGCCAGTGGATCTAAGGACTAAAAGTAATTTTACTTATACCCCACTAATATTACGAGTATAAGCGCGCAAGTTTGGATATTTGGTGCTCAATCATGTAGGAACGCCTTAATGGATCAGGTTGAATTTTGGAACACAGTTAGGTTATAGTATGGTTACTTTTCATCACGGGAAAAGAACAGAAAACAATTAATACCTATGTGTTCAGTCCATCCTTGACGTAATTGCTCTTTGAAGGGAGCTTACTCCAATGACTCTAGATTTCCCTATGGGAAACAGTGAACAATGTGTCGTACCTCTTGAGTCCGTCCTTGAGGTGGTTGGTCTTGGAGGCGAGGTTGTCCCAGCGACTAGATTGAACCCATCGTGAAACACAGAACAATGTTTCGTACCTGTTGAGTCCGTCCTTGAGGTGATTGGTCTTGGAGGCGAGGTTGTCCCAGTGGCCCGCGTGGCGGGTGTAGTGCGGGGGGGTGGGGCAGCAGGCAGGCCACCGCCACCGCGCGGCGGGTCTCAGCCACCGCCCGCACCCAGCCGCATACGTGCTCCACTTTCAGCTTCTCTACGGCTGCTGCTGTTTCACCTGAACCAAAAACAACGGCTTAAAAAAGCTAGATGACCTGGCGAACTTCGTACCCCTATCCTTTGGTTTTCGTTTATATATAGGTACTTTTTTATTTTTTTTGTTTACAAAACGCAAGGTGACTAAAACCTAATTAATTCGTCTGTCGTAAAAACGTTGTGCTTTAGAAGTACACGTATGTTGTCTTTATATGTACTGCCGATAAAAATGAAAACTAAAAACTCAGAATTTGATAGCTCACTTTGGAAACTACGCGGGTGGCCACGACCATGGCCATCCGAGTTTACCCGAATATTTGTTTTCATCTACGAACGTGACGCTTGAATTCACAGGCCACGGAAAATCTGTACGTGGTGCGCCAAAAGTTTTCACTTCAAAAACTGGCACTGCACCGCGGTTTCACCCTGTTTCCGTATGCAGCGGAACCGAAAGCAGGTGCAGTCGTCTGCATTCATTGACGTTATCAAATTGGATGAAGACGTCACAAATCAAAGCATAGCAGAAAGCAGAAGAGTTAGGCGGTAGACCTGCTGGACTGACACAGTGTGATATATAGTCTTGAATCTCCTTGCTAGAGAAGGCCAGATCCCAACAGCAGGAACATTTAATGGGCTGCTTAGTGCTTAGGCTACGTTGTGTAAGGAATATCCAAACGATATTTGTGTAGTTTAAGTTATTTCGTCACCTGAGTACGCGTAGGAAGTGACGTGGAACCAGTGGAAGAGCACAGACAGCAGGCGGCCCAGGATCTCATCAGGGGTGTCCGGGGAGGGGGAACATAGCCCCACCAGCAACCACACGCCGTATCTGTTCACAAACACTTACGTTGTAAATCCAGATAATAACGTTTAGGCTGTGGAATGGCTTGTATGAATGTATTTTACCCGATGGTTATCTTGGTGTCTTCAATATCGAGAGTGAATCAGCTTCTTCAAGGTAAACACGCTCCATCGTAGAGTGAAGCTTCGCTTAACATCTGCCAAGATGGCGGTCAAGTGTAAGCATATTAAAGTTTAAAAAAAAAGTTTATATTGTTCCCAGTAAGCTCTTCACCAAGTCAACAAATATTCATGAAAGTTGGCATTAATTTGTAATTTGATCCAACTTAAGGTATAACAGAGAAAAACGGGATTATTAATTAACTAGCGACCCGCCCCGGCTTCGCCCGGATGCAATGCTGATACTAAATATAAGTACCTACTAATAAAATTCCGGTCCGGCGGCAAGACGTTTCGTTTTACGTAGTCACATAAGTCACAGTTTTTTGTGATGGATACTTTTTTGGCGCGACGGAAGCACGCAATGTGTTGATTGATGGAACGAAACGTGCTTCACACCAAAGATGGTGACACCGGTTTGTTTGTCAGTCCCATCAGAATTTAACGAAATTCTCCATAATCCGAATTTTGTGGACATACGAGGGGTGATCCAAAAGTAATGATAATCAGTTATTTCTAGTGCACACAAAAATACAAAAAAATTACAGTCACTTGCTCAATTACCCACTAGTTCAGGAGAAAAAAAATCATATAAATAGGCCACGATTCCCGGGAGCTACATTCATTTGAATACGGACTGTCAAGGAGTGAACATCAAAATGGAAAAACACGAAATCAGAGCTGTCTTTAAATACCTCTGCTTGAAAAAAATGTCTACCAAAGACATACACAGCGACTTGGTGGAAACATTAGGGGACTGTTCTCCTCCATATTCCACAGTTGCACGCTGGGCTAAGGAGTTTAAGCTGGGAAGAACATCGACGGAAGACGAACACCGCGAAGGGCGCCCATCGACGTCCCTCACTGGAGAAAATGTGAAAAAAGTTGAAGAAGTTGTATTGTCAAATTATTTTTGTAAGCTGTAAATTTTGAACAAAATAAGTCTACCTCACTCTTTTTACTGACTAATTCATTGTACAGTCGAGCCATTCTTACTAGAGGATTGTAATATGAAATATTATTCTTGTGAATTTGTAAAGCAAAAACATTTATGGTGTTGGATCTACGGTCACTGTACTTAATGTTAAAGTTAAATTGAGATAACAATTCGGGAGCATCTACTATGGAGTGAATAATTTTAAATAGATACGTAAAATCAAAGTATTTTCGTCGAGTTTCAAGCTTTTGGACGTTGTACATTATTAGTCTATTATCATAACTCAACTTAGGACGACCCAAATGCTGATGATAACACAATAGTCTCAGACATTTTCTCTGTACTCTTTTAATCTCATCAATGTGAATTCTGTAGTATGGAGACCATATAGGGCTGGCATATTCCAAGATGCCTCTTACTAAAGTGAAATATAGGTAAAGAAAAGAGCTCGGTTTTCTAAAATTCTTAGTAGATCTGAAGATAAATCCTAGCAGTTGATTAGCTTTCACTGTAATATGTTGGTAATGTGCTCTAAAAGATAATTTTTCGTCAAATAAAATTCCTAGGTCTTTAGCAACAACAGATCTGGTTAAGTTTCGGTTATCAATTTTATAGTTATGGATTATCTTCAGTCGTTTGTTAGAAAACGTTATTACAAAACATTTGCTAATATTAAGAAACATGTGATTAGTTTTACACCAGTCCAAAACAGTATCCAAGTCACATTGCAAAAGGTCACAGTCACGCGACGATGAAATGGTTTTAAATATTTTTAAGTCGTCAGCGTATAGCAAACATTCACAGTTTAAAAGTTCTATTAGGTCGTTAATAAAAATAATGAACAGGAGGGGCCTGAGATGCGATCTTGGGGAACTCCTGAGATCACTTGAATTGAGAGGACAGGAACCCTTCAGAGCAACCAACTGGCTCCTGTTACTGAGATACGAGGTTATCCAACGAAACAAGCTACCGTGAAACCCGTAGGTACAAATCTTCTCACAAAGTAAACCGTGATTAACTTTATCGAAGGCTTTCTGGAAGTCCGTATAGATAGAGTCTACCTGACCGCCAGTAGCAAAGCTCTTACAAAGGTAGTTTTTATACTCCAACAGATTAGTAACAGTAGATCTGCCCTTAACAAAACCGTGTTGTTTAATAGAGAGGTGTGGTTATAAACTGACCTGCCCAGCAGTTGCCTGTCCTCCACAGAGATGGGGTCAGGCAGGTTCACATTCAATGGGGGCTTCAGCGGCGTCTCCGGGGCACTGTCAGGGTCCTCCATGTTTATGGGCTTCGCTTCTTTTAGCAGGCTGGAAATAATAAAATATATATGTATATATATATAAATTGTAATTATTTCCATAAATGTATATATAACATTACAAACACTAACAAACAGAATAAATGATATACCAATTGCTAAATGATATATATGCAATCAATAGTTTGCAGGACACTTCTGGAGTAAAACATAATAGCCGCGATAAAGTAATGGAAATATGCACTCAATTCTATCAGACCCTCTCTACACAGACTATAACAACTATCAACCAAATGTCCCGTACTCGCGTTCAGATAATATTCCTTTTATTTCTGGTAAAGAAGTTTATGACGCTCTGAAAACTATGAAATACGGAAAAAGCCCTGGTAAAGATGAAGTGACTACGGAAGAGCTGAAAATTGGATCTAAGACAGTAATACCCCCACTCACAAACTTATTTAATTCTATTTTAGAAACCGGTCAAATTCCCCAACATATGTGTCATTCCAACATTGTTCTTCTACATAAAAAGGGTGACACTTCCAACATAAATAACTGTAGACCAATAAGCTTAGTATCTCACATTTACAAATTATTTATCAAAATCATACAAAACCGCATAGCTGGGACACTCGACAGACACCAACCGCCAGAACAAGCTGGATTTCGCCCATGTTTCTCTACGACTGATCATCTACACACACTAAATCAAACAATAGAGAAACATAAAGAGTACAAGAAACCACTATATCTAGCTTTTGTGGATTATGCGAAAGCTTTCGATAGCTTGACGCACACTGCCATATTTTCATCTCTCCTAAAACAAAACATAGAGCCAACTTACATAGATCTCCTCAAAATCATTTATAATCACAGTACTGCTAACATAAAACTACAGTCTTCCGGCCCACCATTTAAAATATCCAAAGGTGTGAAACAAGGCGATCCACTCTCCCCAAAATTATTTACAAGCACTCTTGAAGAGGTTTTCAAAACACTGGCAGCATCTTGGGCCGCAAAGGGCATCAATATCGGAGGCAAATTTCTAACAAAACTCAGGTTTGCCGACGACATTGTTCTCTTTGCCACATCAGCATCACAACTAGAGCTCATGCTCTAAGATCTGAGCAGGGCTAGCCGAGAGGTGGGACTTCTGATAAACTGGTCAAAAACACAACTAATAACTAATAGCACAAAACGTAGGGTCGAGGTAGATGGGCAAGCAATACTTTATGTCAATGAGTACACTTACTTGGGCCAGATAGTTTCTTTCGATAATAGGCAAGATAAGGAGATCAGTCGTCGAATAGACAACGCCTGGAAGAGCTACTGGTCCATGAAAGAGCTAATGATGGGAGAACTTCCGATCTCCCTAAAGCGCAAACTGCTCGACACATGTATCTTGCCCATCCTAACCTACGGTGCACAGACTTGGTCATTAACTAAAGCTCAGAAGTTCCGCCTCGGAGTTTGTCAACGAGCAATGGAACGTAGTATTTTAGGTATCAAAAGACAAGACCATGTTCGCAACACCATACTACGTTCCATTACAGGTGTAACAGACGTAGGGTATAGGTCTGCCAAGCTGAAATGAGAGTGGGCGGGTCATGTGGCCAGAATGCACCCCGATCGGTGGGCCAAAGTTTCTACGGAGTGGACGCCATCGGCCAGTCGACCCCAGGGTCGTCCTCCAACGCGATGGAAGGACGAGCTCGGAGCGTTTAAACATGATTGGACGATGGTAGCTCAGGACCGGATAAAGTGGAGGGAATTGGGGGAGACCTTTGCCCAGCAGTGGGACAGTTGAGGTTAAATAAAAAAAAAAAAATGATATACAAATGAGTACCGCCTTCGGTTCACTTAAGGCCTTCGCCTTCGGCTCAGGCCCTAATGGCGCCTCAGCGGTAATCACCAACTTTACACACTTATAGCATAATCTACTATTATCACGAGACAATGACGGGAATGGGCTCAGCGCGGGTAGAAACCATGGGGCGCTGCAAATTTTTTAAGGAGTATAAATAAAAAGTACCTGGGTGACCGAGCTTTGCTCGGTTACATGATACATACTGATTTTCTAAAAAAAAAATGAACTTGAAAAAAAAGAACGCGGCCGGTTGGATTCGAACCCGGACTTACCATATTTCAACCACCCATCTTCCCGACTGAGCTAATATACTGTCGCACGCCGTCGCAAATTTACCATCGCATTCTAATCTTTATGTAACAGTTTTTCGTTTTCTAAAAACGCGCATAAAACGGCATTTTTTTAAAATAAAACCTGGCTAGATCGATTTATCGTTCCCGAAAACCCTTGTATACATAACTAGATGCCCGCCCCGGCTTCGCCCGTGGTATATTATATAGCACTCATCGGGATCCCGTACATATCCAACGGTGAAAGAACGACTGAAATCGGTTCACTCGTTCCTGAGAATATCGATTTCAAACAAAAAACCTCTTCAGCAACCTGCTACGCCACCTATCGGAAATTGGTCGTACCAACTCAGATTTAGAAAAAAAAATAGCAAAGGTTTATATTCAAGGCACAGATTACTGAAATTCAATGACGCAATCTTTGACACATGCTGTCATGTGTCATGTCAAAGCACGAAACGTACGAAAACTCTCAAAAGGGGAATATTTTTTCCCGATTTTGTTACATTCTTGTTTCAAGCTCCGCTTCAATTAATAGTAGAGTTATTTTCTATAGCCTAAAGCCTTCCTCGATAAATGGACTATCCAATAGAAAAAAGAATCTTTCAATTCGGACCAGTACTTCCCGAGATCCTAGCGTTCAAGCAAACAAACAAACAAACAAACAAACAAACTCTTCAGCTTTATAATATTAGTATAGATTTCATGAAAATCGTTCGAGCCGTTTCCGAGATTCTTACTACGTAGATATACTTACAAGAATTGCTCGTTTATTAAAGATATAAGATGTATCTAGTTGGTTTGATGTAGTTCAGTAACGACGTGACATGTGAATGATGCTGACCTGATGATGGCTTCCACGAGGTTGGTCTGCATGTCACTATCCATCTGCCAAGCGAGAGGCAGCCGCGTGTGGACTACGTGGTCTCCGCCGCGACGGCTGTTGTGACGGTTACCATGACATTGGGCACAATATCTGTGAAAAAGAGTAACATCAAAAAAATAACCATACGACAAATAACATAAAAAATACTACGTTAAAAAAACCGAGTTCAAAAACTCAAAAGCGAAAAACAAATTAATGAACACTAGCAACTGCTTAGCACGGGTCCAATGTTGATACTAAAAATACGAATAAAAATGGTTATTGTGGGTTATCTCTAAAGGATAAAATTATACCATAGAGGACTTTTTGTAGACCTCCTTAAGGAGTACAATACTGCAGTACATTATTTTGAATATCTCGTAGGATTCAGCCAGCGTTTGCTATGTATAAGCATAAAAGTGTGTTTATTTATGACATCACATCAGAAAGCTATAAAATTATCAGTATATTTCTACTGTTGTATGCACATATCTTACATATAAATTTTACTCTTGAATCATATATAGAGATATAAAAAAATAGCATGAAAATCTGTTTGGTAGTTTGAAAGATCTAAACATACACAGGGACAGACAGACGCGGGAAGTCGCTAACATTAGACGAAATGACGGTCAAGAGTAAACCTATAAAAATAAAATCAGGCGCATGCGTTGATCGTCTCGTTAGGTACTTCATATTAAAAAAACTGGTCAAGTGCGAGTCATAGGTTTACGTAACAATAATATCGAATAAGCGGTAGTAAAGGGCGTTAGAGAATTAAATTAATTGGGGTGGATAGAAGGAGCCTCCCCGAGCGGTGTTATTTTGAACGATAACTGTGATTGCGTTTACACCCGGCCCACCCTGGACAGTCAGCAGTCGGTGCAGACTGACTAATTCTTCTACAACGATGATGACAAACGGTCTTTTTCAGGACCCAATAACGGCACTTCTCAAAGCCCCAAAACGGCACTTTTCAGCGCCTAGCAAAACGGCACTTTTCAGCGCCTAGCAAAAAGGCACTTTTCAGCGCCTAGCAAAACGGCACTTTTCAGCGCCTAGCAAAAAGGAACTTTTCAGAGCAAAGAGGGGGTTTATGGCGTATCGATCACAAGATCGATATAATGAGACTGACCTGATAGGATGGTTTCCATTGTAGCTGGCGCATTCATTGGAGAAGCAGATAGAATACGCTGCTTTGTCCGTCGAACGACAATTCTGTAACAACATAATGCATTACACATGGCTACAGGAACCAGACGCAAAATCCCATTAACATTACAAATGTTTGGAAGGTTATTTCTCCATCACGTCGTAACGAATTTAAAAACAGATCGGGATGAAATTTGGAACATAGGTTAGATTACAGTCTGGAGGCACACATAGGCTAATTAATAACTTTTAAAATAACGGGACCAGGAATTCAGACAAAAATAAAAATCAGTTATAGAAAAAAAACAACATTTATTAAAATCTAGTGCTGCATATGTGAAATTTGTACCATAGAGTGACGTCACTTGAAGCTTCTAAGCACTTTAAGCACTGTATCTTATTTATTATCAACAGGCTTTTTTATGAAACAGAAAAAAAATCGTTAATATTTTTTTTTTTATAATGTAATCGACGGATTAAATAGTTTTTTCATCCCACCAGCTCGGAAAGAGTACTTTTGCTCCTCGATATCAGGGCGCAAAAGTCGTTTTTACCCTCTAGAGAACTCGAGGTTAAAGAGGTTATTTATTTCTACCTCCTTGGTGCCGAATGAATCATAATTTTTTTTTTATATCATAAAAACTCAGACTCGGAACCTCCTTGGTCTACTTACTTTTTTTTAATTTGCTTAGCGCGAAAACATTTAAAAATTTGCATTTAGTCATTTCCTCGCTGAGGTGGAATGAAAAGTTACGTGTTGTAGGTACTCGAGTGCAAAGATTTTTTACCTTGTGCTCTTTTCATTCCCTTGCTACGCTCAGGATTCTAATTTTGAATCAATCTTCGCTTGCTCGGTCATCGAAATTGAGCACGCGGTTAAAAATCAACTTTGCACTCTTGTATAACAAATAACTATTATTTACTTGGCTCGCTGTTGATAAATAAATTAAGTAATATATATATCAAAGTGCTATTTCAATTTACCAATTCATTAAACTTGCCTTATTTTCGCAAACCATCGAGACTTGCTGTTGCGGATGTAAGATGTCGAAAAACCTCTGGTTTGGGTGTTCTCTGAAAATAAAATAACAGAGAATCGTAAAGGAAGTACTTTTTTTTTAATAAAATAATTTGAGACGAGCAGGACATATACCTGATGGTAACCAACATGCCTGCTACATAACAGCACAGTGAGACGCAGCTATTGGAATACTACGTACTAACATACTCGTATTACTCCTGCAGATAGCCTACACACGCAACGAAACGTATCCCATAAATATATGGTAAGGTTGCAACTTTGCTAAGATGTCAAAGACTTTGAAATCTACTCTTAAACCGACTTCAAAAAAAGGAGGCGGTATGTATGGTACGTAATAAAGCCGCCAATTGTGAATCGATTTTAATGGTTCTTTTTTCGTTTGGTAGATCATAGTTCAGAGGTCTCATATATAAATTTTATCGAAATCGCAGTGGTTTTGAAAATATGAACAAAAAACTACTAAAATTTACTTTCGTTACCTCGATATCTTAGTGATTGCTTCCTATTGAATGTGGTGGTATGCCTGAATTTAGTTTTAAATTGAAGTCGTTTTTTGTTTATTTGTAGAAAATAAATTATTTGTTTAATACTTTTATTCAGTTTTAGAGTAAAGTTCTTTAACTGCTTTCAGCAGCGGGAAAGGTACTCATTTCGTCGTTTGTTTTTTTTGGATTGGTGAAATCGAGTGACCTCACATCACCGACATGCGTAATAGCACTAAAGCTTTGCGCTCACTTATACAACTCTGACAAATAAAATATACTCAAATACGGGCTTTAAGTCATGCTTGTTAAGATATAGATTACATTGGCAACATAAATTAGTCGACGGCTGTCAGTGACGTCTGCTAATATGCGGTGCCAATGTAATCTATACCTTGACATGTATGACATAAAGTCCATATTTCATTGTGTTTTATTTGTCGGGTGATACCCGAGCCGTATATGCCGACGCAGACTTTTAATCTGAGTCGACGTGACATATTGTGACGTATTGTGAAATCATATTATGACGTAGGTATTGTGAAAAAATGAGCGCTGTTTAACTGCTCAGTACTAAATACTACAATAGGCGTGTCGACTCATTTTTGATTTAATGTGCCTTTTTTTTATTTAATCAAAAGGCTACTCAATAACTGAAACATAGGTGAAAGAATTACTTTGTTATCTGAAACGTGACGTCACACTGTCGTATTTTCTATGCGTCGCGCGTAAAGTTTGTATGGTAGCTATATTAAATATTGCGTTTAGGAAACTGGTTTCCTAACAAAAGTAACTTGAAATGGAATGGGTTATCCAATGGTAAATACTATTTTCTAATAATTTCGTACTTTTAAAATGGACTTGCCCATCCAGTTTTAAATGATTATAAAGTAAAGTAACTAAAAAATATTAAAATTAAATATTGTATGTCCATATTTTAATTTTATTATATTTAAATACTGTAATTATATCAAATAATTTAATATAATTGCAGGACCTGTCGTCACGCCTATTCTAAGTTATATCAGGCCCTGCTGATAGAAGGGAAGATTTCTTTTGATTACAGGGCATGGAGATAAAACATCTTATATCTCTGAGTGACGATCGCAGTGTAGTGCGAAATAATGATTTGGACTCATCATGTTCCAATAGCTGCGTGTACCTGTACTGTTATGGCCAGGCTTGTTGTTGCTTACCATCAGGCGCAAGTCCTGCTCGTCACTCTAGAAAGAAAAGAAAAATAAATAAAGACTGGCGATTTGTTTTTCTTTGTGAAGGGACCTAAAGCGGTGGCCATAAGATGAGTCTCTGTCTCTCGCTTACCTATGTATCTCGTTGGCGCACTCTATACAGAGATATAGCGGTGGAGGGGCTGTCCGAAGCGAATGTAACGCTAATGCAATGATCGTAGCACACCTGAAAGGAAAGAAAAAATTTGAAGTTTTGACATATTTGTTGTGGTAGGACGAAAGAGTTTACATTGGTACTCGTATGCTACGTATGGAGTTGGAACAAACGCTTTACACCGAAAGCACGGGTCCGATCTCTCTTGCCTTGTCGCTCTTGTGTAAGCGTCATATTTTAGCCGCGGCACATCACTCTGTAGCCATAGCTAACATACACCTAATCCGCTTACGATTGGTACAAAAGAACCGTGCGGAAAACCCTGATTTATTTACTTGTTCTGATCTTAGGGTAGGACTCTTTGCAGACTCCGCCTGGGGAATTACCACACCTTCGTCAAGCAGTAACGAACATAGGTAGCAACACTTTTCGATTGTGTCGCCATCACTACAGTCTACAGAAAAGTTGTTCGTAGTGTATGTACCTTGGCAGCTTCAGCCGAGCCGGCGTTGGGACACATGTCACGCTGGCACAGGAATGGCACCAAATCGTCTGCGCACAACACAAACTTCAATTAAAACAGAACGAGAATATTAATCTTACACGGACAGGTTAAGAGCCCTGCCGCCCCACTACATTGGAAAAGAGACGATTGCGGGGAGACTTAATCGAAACATTTAAATTTAAAGGCATACCCCGAGCAAATGACCTTGAGTATTTCTTACCTCATCGCACACCGCAAGAAGGAGCAAGAGAGAAACAGTAGGATTTCTCGCTGTTTTACGCAAAAAATTGTAGAAAAAGTCTATATAAAATCAGAGTTTGGTATTTTGTAAAAATATTTCTACCAAAATGTTCGTAATGTAATTGCCTATCCGTTGGCGTAAGTACAAATCAAAATAATGGCGGGATTTCGAGTAGATGCATGAATTACAATTATTTTTGTTTTTAACCACCGACAAAAAAAAGTGCTATAAGTTTGACGTCGATGTCTGTCTGTCTGTCTGTGTGTGTGTCTGTCTGTGGCACCGTAGAGCTCAAACGGATTGGCCGATTTCGATGCGGTTTTGTTTATTTGAAGGTTAATATCCGTGCGGATGTTCTTAGCTATGTTTGGTTAATATCTATTCAAAATGGCCGCCTCCACAAAATGGCGGACAAAATATTTCTTCACAACCTACCTCAATATGGGTATCAAATGAAAGGTAGTGTCCGACCGAAACTGATTTTCCGGCCGAAACCGAAACCGAAACCGAATGTTCGGCCGTGGCTTCAGTTTCGGCCGAAACCGAAACCGAAACCGAAACTCACGTGCTCAAGTATATAATTTATTAAAATACTGAAATTTGGTGCATTTTACCTATTATTTTGCCTTAATTAGGGCATGAAATGGAAACACAATATATATCATAATAGGATAGATAAGAAATCAGTAAGAAGTCTTGTAAGTCCTTACAAGTTCTAATAGATGGCTCTAGTTTTCACTATTTTATAATAGCAATATTATAATCTCGTACTTATTTGTACGAGGTTAATTAATAGTGTCCTCGTACCTCGTACGAAAGACTACAAATCTCGTATTTGTACGAGGAACCTCCTACGGTTGGCATCGCTGGTTGCTACAAAGCTATCCGAACGGCGCACGATAATTCCCGAAAAGGGCCGACAGCGTCCGTCAAAGCGTTGCCGCGGAAAACAAAGTTAGGCGATCGTGAACGTGCTTGAACTTGTTAAGTTTCGGTTTCGGCGTAAGTTTCGGCCGATTTTGGCCGAAACCGAAACTGTGGCCGAAACTTGATTTTTGGCCGAAACTCGGCCGAAACCGAAACCGAAACCGAACTTTCGGTCGGACACTAATTTGAAAGGGCTTGACTAGTAGAATACTTTGCACTATGACAAATGTCAAATCCAAGATGGCCGCTACCACAAAATGGCGAAATGTGAAAAGATTACTGTGTTCCGGTTTGAATGGCAATGTTTCCAGAGAAATTACAGGGCTTAGAGATATAACATCTTAGATCTCTGAGTGATGAACGCAGTGCAGTGCTAGGTAATGATTTGGACTCTTCATGTTCCAATAGCTGCGTGTCACTGTGCTGTTATGTGGCAGGCATGTTGCTTACCATCAGGCACAAGTCCAGCTAGTCTCGTCACTTCCTATTTAAAAAAAACAGCTATCTGGGATCCACATTCCATAGTACCAGCTTTAGCTTAATTTGGGGTTTATTATTTGTTTACTTATTTATGCTGATATCAGACTTTCTTTTACATTTTTTTAATATGATTTTTTGTACTTAATGTTAAGTTATCACGATATTTTATATGCTGCGGATCCATAAAACCCTTCACCCTTCATAATTTTCGAATTTCGGATCAAAATAGTTGAATATACCGTATTTATTACTCTAAATACAGAATTTTATTCGCATGCCTGTTAGCTAACATGCCAAATACCATATGAATTATTTCAGAAAATGTTTTTATAGCAAGTAGCTACACTTTTCCTGTCCTCAGTCAAACTATAGCCAGAAAGAAATATAAAAGAAAAATAGTCCATATTCTCCATATCCATAGTTCCATACTCACATGCCTTGAAGCTGCCATGCTAAATGCCGTATGCGACAAATAGGTAAACTTGCATAGCAACACTTTTCTATCAATGGTGTGTTGCTTTTTGTCCTGGGTCGAAGTCTAGCCAGTGATAAATACGAGATTGCGTAGCTTTAAAATTGAGCAAAAAATACCATAGTTTTTAAATACAGTCCCATGTTTACATGCCTCGAAACTATCATGCCAAATGCCATATGATTTTCTTGGAAATTTGCACAGCAACCCTTTCCTGTAGCATACCTGTTCTGGGTCGATGGTAATTTATTTTTGACTTAGGAAAAATAGATCGTATTTTCTAGGTACGTGGTTCCATATTCACATGCCTCGAAGCTACCATGCCAAATGTATTATGAATCTTATTTGTAAGTTTTCATAGTAACCTCTTCTCGTTGAGTGTTGGGTCGAACTACAGCCAGTTATGCGGGGACCGGAAAGATTGTAACATATTTTAGAGAAAAATATACCGTATTCTCTAAGTGCGTAGTTCCATACTCACATGCCTCGAAGCTACCATGCTAAATACCATACGAATCTTACTGGAAAACTTGCATAGCAACCCCTTCCTGTCGAATAGTTTAGCGTCGAACGGCGGCCAGTAGTAGAAGAGCAGTTTGGCGGCGGAGAGGCGAGCGCCCCAGGTGCCGTACGCGATGACGCACAGGATGTCCTTCACCACGGACTGTTTCATGGACATCAGGCATTCTAGCAGCTGGCAGTGATGCGCTGGAAAAATGTCTTGTTTGAGACTGTTGTTATTGAAATATTTTCAAACACACGAACATGGTATACCAGATCTACCTGTTTAGCAAGTAGTCAATCAAGTTGACACTGCTTATACCTATACATTTACAAAAATGTATGGGTTCTCACTTTACAAAATATTGATTCGATTTCAAGGTGGTCAGGGCACATCTTTTGTTTTGTATAGAAGGCTAGAGCTATCTTTTGCTTCAGACTAAATAAAATTGTCACTGTAAGTCGTTTTTTGGGCCATAATAGTAGATATTTTCATTTCGTTATCTATAAAATCTCTGTATATAAAAACGTTATGTTGGTTTGTGTACGCTTCAAAAACTCAAAAAGTTCTGCACTGATTGAGCTGAAATTTTAACATGATATATAATCGGCATAAAGGATTGTTTTTATCTATTTTTGCATCACAATGAGCCACAGCAAAGCGTGGCAGAGTACAGCTAGTGGTCTATAAAGGTTTTCGCGTTAGATGTAAGTGTTTTAGTAATTGTTTATATGTAAATGTACAAGTCAGATTAATTATATAAATAAATATAAATATTGGTGGACAATTCACACACAACACCATCTGACCCCAAACTAAGCAAAGCTTGTGTGATGGCAGCCAGATAGCTGATATAATACTTATATAGGTAGTTTTAAATACATACTTATTATACATAGAAACACCCAGACACAGTGCAAACATTTGAATTCATCACACAAATATTTGCACTGGGTGGGGATCGAACCTACGACCCTCGGCTTAGCAGGCAGAGCTACTACCAACTAAGCCACTAGGCCAGTCAATATTTATAATTTACCTGGATTGCTAGAGTGTTGGAAGACCATCATGACGATAGCTGCTACTGATTGTGACGCCTGGCTTTCCTCTTCTTGGCCCGCATACTTTCGTGCTAAAATATAATTTAAGAAGAGAATATACTAAAACGCTCCGAAATACTAAATAAATATTGTTATATCTATAAATTTAATATAATTATAATAAAATAATATCAGGTGTTTCGATTTTTTAAGTGAAAACTTCTTTTGGCGAACCAGACACAGATTTTTCGTGGGCTGTGAATTAATTTCAGCGTCACGCTCGGAAGTCAAATAAATGTTCGGGTGAACTCGGGACCGCTGAGTGTGCCAGGGCGAGAAAAATAGCTGCTGCCACAGGATAATGCTGTCTGTCTGCTATTGTTGTGGTTTTTTTTTATTGGCCATGGTAACTTGTCCTTTGGCTTCATCTGTCACTGTGATCACTATATTCAATTTATACTTAATTTTAATTATTGAATAGTTTTTAATAGTTATTTCTTATTTCAGTGCGGTCTTTAGCATTGGTACACTTTTTTTTAATGTCCGGCAAGCAAGACATCCTCCTGAAGGTAACCAATGCACCAATCAATCCACTGTTTTCTTAAGATACTTACTGATGGTGAACGGCAGTATATAGTAGCACAACAAGTTGAGAATTTCTTGGTGGAGCGGCACAGGAAAGACAGCAACACAGTACGCCACCATGTAAGGCAGGTTGTCGATCATATCGTACTCGAGGAACGGTAGCAAGCAGCCGAGGCACTGCAGAACTGCTTGCCCGAACGCTGGAAACCAGTGCCACAATATAAGGAAATACCAACCAAATACTACCTTTAGTTCATCGCCTTTAATAAAGAAACACCAATAATGTCACATGGGTAGATAAAACGGATTACTGAACCGCGCTCACGAAATACTAACATTGTTATGTTGGCAATGGCGGGTGTGCGCTTTCCGCGTCCCACCCCGCACGCCTCGCACGATTGCCCCGTCTAAACACCTTCGTTGAACGACTGTATGATTTGATAGACTGTGCCAGTACTAAATTGAGAAACTATTATTCATATATTATACGATGTAACAATAAAAAAATTAAGTAGAGAGAATTGGAGGAGACCTTTGGCCAGCAGTGGGAAAACTTAAAAAAATAATATTATTATGATACTTATTGAAAACAGGCCAAATTGGGATGACGACTGGATCAAAATATACCATTCGAAATACTAACATTGTTATTTTGGCAATGGCGGGAGCGCGCTTTCCGCGTCCCACCCCGCACGCCCCGCACGATTGCCCCGTCTAGACACCTTCGTTGAACGACTGTATGATTTGATAGACTGTGCCAGTACTAAATTGAGAAACTATTATTCATATATTATACGATGTAACAATAAAAAAATTAAGTAGAGAGAATTGGAGGAGACCATTGGCCAGCAGTGGGAAAACTTAAAAAATAGTATATGATACTTATTGAAAACAGGCCAAATTGGGATGACGACTGGATCAAAATATACCATTCTAATTAGTCCGTCAAAAGAAAAAATATGACAAAAGGATTTTATGGTTTATCAAATTGCTAGCAGCTCCCGCGGTTATACCCACGTATAAGTCTTTATATGTTCTACCAAACTAATCTATGGTGTCCTAAATTTCAGCCCAATCTGTTCATACGACCTGATTCAGAAACAAATATCCAAACATTTATAATATTCATAGGATATTCTTTTGTTTATTGTACAATCGAATTTTGACCACATGGTGACTGCTAGTATATTTTTAAACCCTTAAGTGATGAGGGTACCTAGCCACCTTTTTTTTTATCCAACCCAATACCATATTCTTTTTGTAGAAGTTTTATAATATTTTTAAAAAGTGACCGTTAATAAGTTCTGAAATACCTTACCCTGTATCCCGTACTGCAGATGAGGGGCCGAATCGACCAACTGCGAGATAGCGTTAAACAGCCCCTTGTAATCCAGGTTGGGGTACAGAGACATGCGGTCCGCATCGTTGTCGGCGTCTCTGATCATTTCCAGCGGCGAACGAGGCACATCTTTCAGAACACCTGAAAAGTATCCCATAGTTAAGCCAACGACTCAAATAATAATTTAATTGTAATTAAAATAAAAAATAGTTTTTAATTATATTTAAAAAATATATAAAGTGCGGTGCTAGGTAATGATTTGATCTCTTCATGTTCCAATAGATGCGTGTCACCGTGCTGTTATGTGGCAGACACGTTGCTTACTATCAGGCACATGTCCTGCTCGTCTTGTCACTCTTTATTTAAAAAAAACACTATAGACTGACTCGGTACACTCCGCGAGGCATAAGCTGAGCTTTGCCTCGTGTACAGTGTACATGGATAGTGTAGGTGTGACAACCGGCCTTAGGCGCGGCGCCATTCTGTCTCGCCGCGCTCCTGCCTGATTGGTGATCACTCACACTAATGCAAAGCTCAGCCTATACCTCGCGGAGTGTACCTACTGCTATCTAAACCGTAGTTCAAAGTTTTTTTTTCTGTAACAGTCTCATTCTATATAATTAACAGGGATGTTACGGAGCTCCGACTCCGAATCCGTTAAGTCAGAACTTCCGATTATTATGAGACCTTCGATTCCGACTTCGGCTCCGAAACTTTCAAAGCGGAGGTTTTAATCGGAGGTAAGGTGTATAAGTAAATAGAGTAACGCTTTATGGCACTTAATTAAAAAAAAAAAATTACTATAACTATAATAATTAGTCCAATGTAATAGTTAACTGAAATAAATTGCCCGCCAATATTTATCGTTCCCACTAGGCTCGGCAGCAAACAACTTTTTTTAGTGACGGTAGTCTACGACTCGTTAATAAATAGATTGGACGGAGATAAAGCTTCAAAGCTTCGTAAAGTATATAACACATTAACTAATAAACTTCTTTTGGAGTCAACAAATTTGATTAATTTCGTTCAGTTAATATGCATATGTTCTTATATACCCATATGCTACTTTGGGATTCGAGTCATCTGATTTAATTTCTTGTTTAGTTGGAAACATGCTATTACAGTTTCATTGCTTGTATTTATTTTAAAATCAAAATGAAAAAAAGTTTGTCTAAATAATGTTTTATTTACCCCCAATAAAAATCTGTCTAGTGCACCACTTCTGACCATGCCTACGCCTCCGACTTCGGTTCCGACTCCGGTTCCGACTCCGATAAATCAAATTTAAAAACTCCGACTCCGCCTTCGGTTCCGATAGTCACCTCCGTTACATCCCTGGTAATTAACGACTAGATATGTCTAACTAACGACAATGAACGAATAAGAACGTCTAGGGTGTGGAATACGTTGCCTGAGTGGGTTTTCCCCGATGATTACAATCTTTGTGTCTTCAAATCGAGAGTGAATCGGTTTTTTCTAGGTAAACACGCTCCATCGTAGACCGCATTGTCGTTTAACATCAGGCGAGATGGCGGTCAAGTGTAAACCTATAAAAGTTAAAAAAAAAAAAAAAAAAGAATAGGGCACTGTCTTTGACGGCCTTTGCATCTTGAAAACGCTCTAATGCAAACATAATAAATTAGAATCGCTATCGTTAAAACACTTACTGAGTAGCGTCTGCGAGAAGTACTTGACGGTGTTTCCGATGTCGACGCCGGACGGCAGCGGCTGGATGTTGTGCATCAGACGCAGCTGCGCATCGTACAGGCTGCGGATCTTCGCCGTGACTAAAGCATAACAACTTGCTAACACAGTGCCACTGGTAGTTGTTGTACATCACAACTTGACTAAGTAATAAGACAATTTGGCTATGTAGTAAGACAAGTTGGATATATCATGAGACAACTTGGCTATGTCATAAAATAACTAGGCTATATCATAAGACCATTCGGCTAAGTCACGCAGTATCTTTACTAAGTGATAACTTAGTTTAGGAACTTAGTTTAGTTAAAAAACAACTTGGGTAAGCCATAAAACAACTTGGCTAAGTCATAAAAAATATTGGCTAAGTAATAAGACAACTTAGCTATGTTGTAAGACAATTTGGTCAATCAACTATATAGATTGTAAAGTAAAATTACTGTAACAGACAGACATATTATATACACTAGTGGTCCAAAAAGGGTTTTTTTTTCTTTTGAGGTAGGTATTGAATACTAATAATAAACAGTAACTCCAAATACATCTTCTCCTACATTTAGTTTCGACACTCAACATCTTTCCTTCAGCTTAGTTATACAGCAGTGCTGTGTTACCAAATATAAAATTAATTTTGGGTAAATATAGCTATTGTAACATACTTACCAAAATCTGTAAAAAAATATAGTTGACTACATCTATAATAATGACAACACATAGATTATAAAAAAACAGTAACAATAACAAGATATTCTGAGGTTTCACAATAATTTTTTCACAATAATTTAGAAAACCTTTGAAACAAAGTGCAAAATGAGGGTAGAAAGCAGAAACGGGGGTAAGACTGGAGCTGCCATCACATACATAAACTACTGCTGCCACAAAAAAAAATTCTTGATATTCTAGACATTTCTAATATTTGCCCCCTTTAATTTTTTTTTTTTTAAATGTATTCATTTGTATCTATTTAAGTAGGTAAATTGATGTTTGTATGCTTGCTCTGATTAACACAAATATGGGATGGCAGCCCTAAGACAGACATACACAGCCTATATCTTCAAGAAAGGTGAGCCACACATACATAGGATTTGGTTCTGCTAACTCTTATAGCCAAATTAAAATAAACCAAAAACCAAACATTGGAAAAATGAGGTATTTTCAAGATGCAGATAAACCTTTCAAAGATAGTGGTCAATTTCACCATAGGTGACATTGCCACTTAGGAGAAATTTCACAAAATGAAATATTTGAGCCACAATTATTGAAATTGAGAATGATCTTTGACAAGTTTAATTGTGTCTTGAAAACGCCTAATTATGAATGAATTTATATAAATCGTTTCATATTTTCATTATGACTCATCGATGAAATTTAACATTTGCCATTGTTATATGTTCTTAATTATTCTGTTCCAAGTTAGTAGTTACACTTCCCTCGAAAAAGATATATGCCAAATGGGGCTGAAACTAAGTCAGAGTGAAGTCAGAGTGAACCAGCCATATCACTTACATATATAACCCAGTCATGTAAATGAGCCATTTAAGTCATACAATAACCTTTTGTTCTAAATGTCATGTTTCTAAAACCACATAAACATCACCTTAATATCCAGATAATAAAATCTTTTGTATTGTATAGTTGGCAACACAGTATTTTTTTAAGGTACTCAAGGCACTAGCCTGAACACTTGTCTTTAGCCATTTGATGATAATGTCTTGAAAAAATTGTTTTGAAGTATTTATATTAATGTCATAGTGAAGCCCCAAATTGAGCTTAGTATAGAGTATAGTGGTGGTGGCTTTAGTACAAACTTTTAAGAAACATTGGAGACAACACAATAATCAAAAGTGCACCAAATTATTTTAAGTGTCTGAAAATTGCCACAACATCTACTTAAAATATTTGATTTTTTCATTGTAATTAATATTCATGTCATTTTGATGTTACTTCAAACATGGTTTGCAAAAATGTAAGTAAATTCAAATAAGTTCATTTATACATAGATAAGTGAGTTGTAAAATCTGATCTGTCAATAAATTAATTCTAATATGTGTCGCACAAGTAGAGTTTGATAATTGAGAATGTATTTTCCTTTCTTTTAAAAATTTCAGGTAGCAAGCAAAATCATTTTAGTAAGCAGTATTCTAAATGACAAGTCAGCAGAACCAGACACATACATTTAAACAGCCCACACTGAGGGGATTCAAACATTTGCTAAACACCAATCATACCATGGCGTGGCCAGCACCGACTAAACTAACACCAGGCTAATTTGGTAACGGGATCAGATTCACAACATATATTATAGGATGCAAACCTAGGGTTACCATCAGATTGCCTGAATATTGCACGTTCGGGTTTGACAGTACTACTGCATAGGTCAAGTGTGATCAAAAAGGGGAAGGGTTGAAAGTAGATAAGACTATCCAAATGCTAATTAGAAACAACATATGTAGTTGGTAAATAGATTAGGGCTTTAATAGACTTTAAAAGAACACCAATTGGATATTTACACCAGTCTGTCCTGGAGTTGGTACACTACAGGGGTAAACCTAAAAGATGGCAACCCTAAAAAGCAAGACACAGTATAGTTTAAAAAATTAGATCAACTTCAACCACTCTTGCAATATTTAGAAAAACTGGGGAATTCATCCTATACAAATCAAGGGAAAAAACTGGATTACTTTCGTGTTTTAGAATTGTGTGACATTAACCATAGAAACTGGAAGGATAGATAAATAGATATGAAATTAGTGATCACTTTTAAGAGTGGAATGGAAGGTGATCTCTAAGAATACTGTGTGATGTACAGAGGGGTCACGTGCGACAGCATAGGTACAACAAACGCGATTGTAGGTCACCTTTCTGATACAACGGCTCGGCGTATATCTGCATATCGCATGAAGGCAGCATTTATAACATAAAAAGCTTTGCCTACGCAACGGCGGCGCGATTCATACAACTCTGAAAAATAAACGGCTTTAATCACCATGCAAGCGCTTTATTAACAATTCATTTAACTTTATGAAGCTAGATTTACTGAGCATCTAATGATTGTACTTACAAGCGGCTGCCCGCGTCCCCATGTTTATAAGTTGGATCTTGAAGCTGCCCTGCATTGGCTTGCCGTATTAGACGTACCGATAACATGAACACAATCGATAAAGGTAGGTCCGGACACTGGGCGAAAGAGATAAGACCTGAATCTAGACTTTCTCTTCCTTTTCGCGGATTATTGATCAACACGGCACAGGTAGGTATTTTGAATTTGAAAATGCGCATGTAGCGGAAACGTCAAAGTAATGTCACAGAGCAGCTGACTCTAAGAAAAGGGCGGAAAATGATTTGCGCATGTCCGTGTCTGGTTTTGGAGAAACTAGGAAACTGTACCTATATACAGTACAGAGCTACTGAGTAAGATCCCAGATCCCAGGGCCGCCAGACGTCACGTATTTTTAACCCCCGACCAAAAAAAGGGGTGTTATAAGTTTGACGTCGATGTCTGTCTGTCTGTCTGTGTGTGTGTCTGTCTGTGGCACCGTAGAGCTCGAAATCGAAACGGGTGGGTCGATTTCGATGTGTTTTTTTTTTTTATTTGAAGGTTAATATCCGTACGGATGTTCTTAGCTATGTTTGGTTAATGTCAATTCAAAATTGCCGCTTCCACAAAATGGCGAATTATATTATATTTTTCACTACTACCTCAATATGGGTATCAAACGAAAGGGCTTGACTAGTAGCACACCCCGGACACTCCACTAAAACTCCAAGCTCCGCTGTGGAGCTACCTACTCTTCACACAACTACGCAGATGTTGTTCGTACACACGCGTGAATGTGTGCGTTAGCGCTAGGGCTACTGAATTATTTATTTAATAGTTGTGCCCCTTGAGTTCACCTGGGGACGTAGTCTATAAACTTGCTGTAATGTTGAGTTACATAAATAGAATGGTGCCAAATTATACTATTCTAATTAAAAGTGTGTATGTATTGCCGCGTAAAATCAAACGAAACCGATGATCGATAGGTACCTAGATATCTATTTTTGTTAGTAGGTACACATTCGCATATTATTTTACACTTACCCAAGAAGGAAACTTTATTCTGTCACTATAATTATTCCTCCAGGCGTTATCAATCCGTGCCCAAAACTGGCTGTGTAAGCTTTGAGAAATTATTTCTACATAAATAATATTATCTCAATGTGTGTAAGTTACGAACTTTGAGTTAAAAATTACTACGTTATTATAAAGCAACGTTATTTAAAAGTTTCTTATCTTACGTCATTTTATCCTTAGGAAATTAAATAAAGCTTTTATTATTGTCCCGTTTATTTGACGGACAGCCGTAAACAGTACAGCAACCCACCATGATGATATTTCGTTAGGAATTAGATGTTCTTTTTTTTTTTGTCCCAGGTAGAGGATCGGGGGTTAATCAAAATTTTTAATTTTGTTCTTGTCTGATGGATGAAATGTGGACGATTGAGTAGAGTTAGTACGTACTAAGAACACATGCTTACCCGCTAACTTGCTTAGACAGACAATTTTGAGATAAGGGGTCCAGAAGATATATTACTTACTACCTCACGTATTTTCTGATAACTGATTTTCACGTATGTTATAGGCAATATATTTAAAAGTAGCCTCAATACTCCCAGACACTTTCCGTCGGCAGTTTTTCTTAACAGACGCTTTGAAACTCTTTCTTATTTTGGGAATTTTAAAGCGTCTGTTAAGAAAACCGGCCGACGGAAAGTGTCTGGGAGTATTGGAGCCAAATTTTTAAAGATATTGCCTATAACATATACGTGAAAATCAGTTATCAGAAAATACGTGAAGTATAATGTGTCTTCTTTTTTTTTTTTTTTTAAATATAGAGTGACGAGACGATCAGGTCATGTGCCTGATGGTAAGCAACATGCCTGACACATAACAGCGCAGTGACAAGCAGCTATTGGAACATGAAGAGTCCAAATCATTACCTAGCACTGCACTGCGCTCGTCACCCAGAGATCTAAGATCTTATATCTCTAAGCCCTGTAATTTCTCTGGAAACATTGCCCTTCAAACCGGAACACAGTAATGTTTGCACATTACTGCTTGGCGGTAGAATAACTGGCAAAGGTGTGGTACTTCCCCAGGCGGACTCTGCCAAGAGTCCTACCACTACTAAATCTTCTGGACCCAATATCTCAAAATTGGCCGTCTAAGCATGTGTTCTTAGTACGTACTAACTCTACTCAACGGTACACATTTCGTTTATCAGAAAATACGTGACGTCTGGTGGCCCTGGGGAGTCGCACGTAAAACCGATTTCTGGTGTGGCGATGCGTCGCCACGCTATACGATGGTATATCTTATTATTATAGGTACCTTTAAACGACCAATTCTTGTAGGTTGAAAAACGGCTCGAACGATTTTCATGAAATTATGTAGGTATACACGGGGTTTCGGCATAGAATAGATAATATAGATAGAACGGACACTCCCCACCCCCCGCCAATTTCAAGCTTCCTCCTTTTAGTTTTAGGAACCTCGTTTTCGTCTTGCCAAAGTTTTGCTTGAGGAACTCGTCTATTAATAATAGGTCATTGATTATGACACATTTAGTTCCTATCACAATATGTTCTTTTCTGACTCAGATTGAAAACTTCTGCATATTACTTTTAATGTCGATGTTTCACATCTGCCAGGCGTCCCGTGACGGCTCATTTTTATTTTTTTTATTAATAAGTGACGAGACGAACATGGCATGTGCCTGAATGGTAAGCAACATGGTTGCCACATAACAGCGCAGTGACACGCAGCTATTGAAACATGAAGAGTCCAAATCATTACCTAGCACTGCACTGCGCTCGTCACCCAGAGATCTAAGATGTTATATCTCTTAAGCCCTGTAATTTCACTGGAAACATTGCCCTTCAAACCGGAACATAGCAATGTTCGCAATTTTGCAAATAATAAGTTCGCACTTGACCACCATCTCGCCTGATGTTAAGCGATGATGAGATCTAATTACTGCTTGGTGGCAGAATAACTGGAAAAGGTATGATACTTCCCCAGGCGTACTCTGCCAAGAGTCCTACCACTACTAAAAATTTATTTTTCATCCCACCAGCTCGGAAAGAGTACTTTTGTTCCTCGATATCAGGGCGCAAAAGTCGATTTTACCCTCTAGAGGTTAAAGTAAATTTGAATTTAGAATATCATGTGTATTGAGGTTTTGAATTCAAAATATAATTCAACCTATTTATTTCTACCTCCTTGATGCCGAATGCATCAAACATTTTTTTTTTATATGTTAAAAACTCAGACTTGGAACCTCCTTTGTGTGCTTACTTTTTTTTTATTTGCTTAACGCAAAAACATTAAAAAAAATTGTTTTAGTCATTTCCTCGCTGAGGTGGAATGAAAAGTTACGTGTTGCACTCGACTGCAAAGATTTTTCACCTTGTGCTCTTTTGATTCCTTGCTACGCTCAGGATTCTAATTTTGAATCACTCGCTGCGCTCGTGATTCAATTTTAGAATCCTTCGCTTGCTCGGTCATCAAAATTGAGCACGCGGTTAAAAATCAACTTTGCACTCTTGTATAACAAATAACTATTATCAATGGGTAGTTGTTCTTCTGTAAGGTACTTGTGAATAAAATAAGTCTTCTGTAGAATATGAATATATTTATTTACCATAAAAGGGTATTGGGTTTTTTTTATACTATATACAACATTATATCCAATGTACATTAATAAGAAACGAATGTTCGATAACATTAAAATGAAAAAAGAAAATGATGGTCTTTTGATGATGATGATGATGAGTTAAATAAAAAATGCTAATGTGAAAAAAATCATATAGTTGTAATGTAGCTTACCAACCATATTTGTTTAATACCTATAGTGAATTATTAAAACAGTTTTTTAAGTTTTAATTTACGGCTGGTCTAGTCGGGAGTACGGCGACTACCGATCCGGAGACCCCGGGTTCAGAACCACGCGCGCATTGCAGCCTTTTCAAAGTCATGTGCGTAATGCGGCATAAATTAAAAACGGTGAAGGAAAACATCGTGCGGAAACCGACATGTATTTATAATTTTTCGAGGTCATGTGTCATCCACCAAGCCGCACTGGGCCAGCGCTAGGTGGATTATGGCCTTGACTCTCTTCTTGCGAGAGAAGGCCCCAAGACCCATCAGTGAGAACATTTAGTGGGCTGTTTATGTACGTGAAATAGTTGTTTATACACATACATATGCACATAAAACACAACATAATACAATTAACTAACATGAGATTTCGGTGATGACGCATTGAACAAGAGACTTGTAAAAAAAACTTAATTTCACAAAATAATCCAACCTTATATCATAAACTAGCTGTGCCCTGGCACACTTCGCTGTGGCACATCGTGATGTAAAAATTAGATAAAAACAATCCTTGATGCAGATTATACATCATTCAACAATTTTAGCTTGATCGGTGCAGAACTTTTTGAGCTTTTGAAGCGTACACAAACCAACATAACATTTTTATAAATAGAGATGTCAGTGGATGTTTCTTGCTCAATCACACCATAACGTCTGAACGGATCAGGCTTAAATTTGGAACATAGATAGAAAATAGTCTGGAAGAACACATAGGATACTTCTTATCCCGAAAATATCACGGGAATGGGAACTACGCGAGTAAAACCGCGGGGCGCTGATTGTACATTCTAATTCAACATCAAATATGTAAACAAACACATGAATGATAAAAATTATAACTATCAAAATGATTACAAAATACAAAGCAAAAATTCAATTTTAATTACCACATTCATGACATACCTTTCATTCTACTTTCATAAAACACCTATCACAATAGTTATTCATGGATAATTCAAGACAAGAAGAAAACACTAATGGTGGAAACTATGTATGAAATGGCTTGAAGCACTTTAAGCACAATGGAACGTTACATGCCTCACAAATGAAAGGGGTTTTAATTGTTGTCTTGCCGTTCTTCAAGCAAAAACCACAACGCTTCCGGAACATGGTGTTTGGAACTCCCAATACACTCGTTTCCAGGCTCAATGATTTTATTGCTACAGGCCAATGTGTAAAAGTTGTAACCCTGCTAGCAGTGGTATATCTAGCTCTACTAATGCAAGGAGTAAAATTACGGTTCTTAGGACAGTGTGACAGGTGATGGGTAAGAATGGAATTTACAAGTTCAAGTCGGAAAGCTAAATTGTTATGATGTGTCTGTGTTGATGATTGGAGAAGAGTGTAAGAGTTGAGGATAGAAACATTAAGAAGCCGCTTAAAGAGTTTCATGTACCATTTGTTGCAACGTTTCCTTTCTAATAAATAAGGTTCCAACATGTGGTCTTTTAAATCTACTCCCCCCATGAATCTATTGTAGTCCAGCACAACTTGTGGCTTATATGGTACAGGCCAATATGATGTCTTGGACGAAACTGTTGGCAAAGCAATAGATGAACCATGACAAGTGGAAATCATGGTTACTCGTTTCTTGTCTTGCCATGATAACACACAGACATCGCCGGAATGTCTGGCGATGTACTCACCCCTGTTAAGTGGAGCCTTATTTATTAAATCGGGAACATCGCGCCGAGGTTTTAAGGTACCGACGCAGTCTGTCCCATTGAGCTTAAGAAATCTAGCTAATGCTGGTGAATTATATGAATTATCCATGAACAATCTATGCCCTTTGTTTAGCAGGGGACCAATGAGCTTCTTTACAATAGCTGTACTTAGTTCAGGTTCACCCAGGTCCTGCTCTAAATCGGTTTTAGATTCTTTTCCAGTGTGGAGAATAAAAGACCACAGGTAGCCAGTGGTACTCTCACACAACTCAAATGTTTTGATTCCAACTTTAGAGGCATTGTTTGAAGTACACTGTTTAATACTCAATTTTCCTTTCCAAAGGGTTATACTTTCGTCTATGCAAATATCTTTACTCAGAATGTAATTTGATTGAAAACGCGAATTTAAATGTGTCATTATTGGTGTCAATCGGTCAATGCTTTTATCGCCAGCGTTAGAGGTACTTGGATTATTACTTACAAAATTTAATGCTCTAGTTAACAGTTCATACCGGTTTCGTGTAAAAATGCGTCTGAAAATTTCCGTTCGCAGGAGTGGATCGAGAGAAAAACAACTAGGAATAGTTGGCATTTTGATGATCCCCAACATCATCCAGAACGCAAAGAGACACAAAATTTCATGTATATTAGTACGGGACCAAGCAGACTGGAAGGAGACAGAAGAAATTTTAGTGGCATATAGGTTCGTTTCAGCAACAATTAGTTCTAAGACGTCATCGTCCCAATAGGTACGAAACGCGTCATATGCCGAATTGAAAACATGAACTGAACCAGTACGCTCTGGCTTAAAATTTTCCTCTTGACCTTGAAAAGACCCCATTGAAGACCATTCAAAGTGGAGGTTCTGTCCTTTCAGCTTAGGGAGAGTATACGCTCCATCGCTAGCGTCTAGATATTCATCTTCACTTTCGCTCTCGCTAGCATCCTGTCGTTTAAAGTTTCTCTTAACCCTGGCAGTACCTTGCATTCTCGTTAGGCGTCTCCTCGATACATCCGTCGTCAAACTTGCCAATTCAGGGGGGGGACGTCCTGATCATTTATCCAAATTTCGTTTAACGGGTGTCCCACTTTCCATTGATGTCCCCTATGGCCCCGGTTCGGATACCCACGCCCACGTGCACTCTGTCCTCGGCCACCCCTAACATCCCTTCGTCCATCTCTTCGCACACTTATCCTCCTCCTGTTGCATCTATCTCTGACGCGCTCTTCTTGGGACACACACAAATCGTGGGTATCCAGAGCTAAAAATTCGCCTTCGTCGTCTGAATCCAGCAGCATGCCTTTCTCATTGTAGAATTGCAGCACCACATCTGAGGGCTCCGGAACACTGTAAAAAACAAATTAGTTTTATTATAATGGCTACTAGTAATGGTTCTCCCACAGAAGCTGTGGTAAAAATTGATGATGATGAAATTGATTATTCGAGGACTTCACATTAATTAATTAGTATTTTCCACTAAACTGTAGGTAATATGAAATAATAACCAATAAGAACCGTTTAATATTTTTTAACTTTTATAGGTTTACACTTGACCGCCATCTCTCCTGATGTTAAGCGACGATGCGGTCTACGATGGAGCGTGTTTACCTAGAAGAAACCGATTCACTCTCGATTTGAAGACACCAAGATTATAACTATCGGGAAAACCCCACTCAGGCAGCTCATTCCACAGCCTAGATGTTCTTATCATAAACGTAGAGTCAAAAACCTCTTCGTCCATGTCTTTGGAATATCCACCATGAAACAGTGCCGCTTCTTCAAGTTACGAGAATTACGATATAAAAAAAGGGCAAGGAGGTATTAGGTCGTGCAGATCAGTTGCACACTCTCCGAAGTGTATCCGATAAAAACCGAGAAGCTAGCAAACTTGCGGTGATGTTCAAGAGTTTGAAGTCTTTTTCGCGCTAGAATGATTTCAGAGCCTCAAGCTGATATTTAGCTGATACATCCCAAAGGTAGTTTCCTTACTTTTATTCATAAGCAGAATCAGCAAAAATTAAACTTACGATTCCGACGAGTAACGGTCGATTGGCGAGCGCGACCTGTCGAGCGAAGCAGCACGAGGGGGCGTTTCTGGTTCCTGAAATATTTGACATGGTGTATTAGAACACATTAATGCAATCACATTTTTGAAATGAAAACTTGTTTTGGCGCGGCTCTTACAGATTTTACGTGGGTTGTGAATTTAATTCTAGCATCAAGCTCGGGAATGATAAGAGATCCTCGGGTAAAGTCAAGACCATGGCCATTGGCTATCTGGAAATGTAGAGATGCGTCAGCATTACCCATTGGTTTTCTAGAAATGCGTCAGCATATCTAAATAGGCATGCTCAAGGCCACGCCCTCCGGTTGCACGTTCCGGTTTCCGTAGTTTCCAAAATAAACTATCAAATTCTGAGTTTATAAGTTTTCACTTCTATCGGCAGTTATGACTGTAATTTTTTTTTATTTCATGAAGCAACGCTCGTGTGGTGGTGACAAAGTGTAATAAAAACATACTTAGTTTGTGTGATTGAAAATAAATACCTTCGCCCGTACCTTGGACGGTACTGAGAGCGTGTTTGAGAAAATCGTTACCACAACTAAAGCTTGGCTTTGTGAGATAAAAAGTATTACCAACCTGGCACAAACAGAAAATACATTACCATTTTCGGCAACCTCTCCCGGCGCTCTGGAGATGACAATGGGGAATAATCAGGAGCTTCAGGCGATGACGGATCCCAATCCTAAAACAAAGAAGCATCCATTTAAAATCACCTTTTGCACTAAACTTTGACACCAGATGACTAGCTAGCATTTGAAGACACTAGGCAAGAGTTCCCAAGTGCAATAACGCAGTGTAGTCGTAGCTACCACAATTAGTGTAAGTATTACCATTTCTGACAACCTGTCACAGAGCTCTGGAGACATCTGGGGAGAGTTTGATAGGGCCTCCGGCGATAGACTGCGGTCCTGAAACATAAAAATCTTCCATGCAAAACCATTGCCATACTTATAATCATAACAAATTAAAATGCAAACTCAATAGTGTCAGTAGTGGTAGGATTCTTTGCAGAGTGCCTAACAACCAGACTTTGAAATAAAATACACAAGAATATGAAATACGCATTACAGACAGATTTGACCACATCGGGATTTGACAGACAATCTTCTCTATTTATAAAAATATTATGTTGGTTTGTGTACGCTTCAAAACTCAAAAAGTGCTGCACCGATCGAGCTGAAATTTTAGAATGATATATAATCAGTCATACCTATAATGTCATTTCAGCACTGAGATATAGGCATATCAGATCAGGTAATGCTGCTCCCCTATTGTTCAACAAATCAATATGTATATAAATTACTCATTTTAAATAAAATGCACGGGGAACTCTCACAAGTTACAAAATAAAATACATGGGTAAGTCTGAGAGTTCGCGTGTATTTTATTGAAAATAAGTAATTTATTTACATATTATGTTAGTTGTGTTAGTTTTCATACTTAACTAAATTACTACGTTCAGGTTTGAAGGGTAGTAGTAGTACTAGAAAAATTACAGAACACAGAAATTAGTTATTTTGTGTCCGAATAAGGAGTGCAGTGTCTTAGACTAGTGCTAGCTAGTGATTTGGACTCTTCATACCTAACATACTAACTACTGTTGTCGGATAGGCTTGTCGCTTTTACCATCAGGAGTATGACTTGCTGGTCCCATGTTCTGTATTATTTATTGAATATTAGGCTACTTGCCTATTAGCTGCTATGTTAATATCTCGGTGTTGATGTTATTTCAATTATAGGTAATTGTCTGTTAAAATTGTTATATCGTCTTTTGCTGTCCATTTGTCTAGTTTGTTCTTGAAAGAGTTCAATGACTTTGCTGAAATAGCATCCTCAGGCAAGCTGTTCCAGCTGAAAACCACTCTGTCTGTAGATGAAGATGTGATGTGCAGTGTTTGTCAGTTATGGTGTGTGGTACAACTGGGGGGTATGACGCCGTCAGTCTCTCTCTTGCTCCTTTAATCTGTACAGGTATTGTACTGTATTAAAAAAACTACCTCATCCTTGAAATCCACAGTCTCATCATCAAAGCATTCGTCTCCATCACTTTCGCTGGTGTCTTGGTCAAACAGGAGGTCGAGGAATTCTGCTGGTGCTTGCACCTCTTTCCCCTTGCGCCAAGTGGACATGCTTTAAAAACAAAAGAAGCCTTTTTTAAATAGTAGTAACACACTATTGTAGTAGGGGTAGCATTGACTCTTTGTGGAGTCTGCCTGGGGGAAGAACTCTACCTTTGTCAGTTATTCTACCACCAAATAGTAGCAAGCAAGGATATAATACTTTAGCAGCTGATCCCTTTTCACCCGTCTATGCATCTTGTGTACACAATAGTCCAAACAAAGCAATCAAAGGACCTTGAATTAGTTTGCGTAAAATGTTTACAGCATAAATTATATTGCTCCATAAATAATACTTTATATCTACCTAAATTTTGCCACATTGTAGTTGTGTTGTGTGTTGTGATTTTGCTTTAAATTTATATTTTAATTTTGGATGTGATTTTGTATTTTAAGTTTATTGTTATCAAGCTTGTAAATGGATCTACGTTATCAGACAAGTAAATACAAATAAATCTAAAAAAATATATAAGGGCAATATGCCTTTTCTATCTCTCAGTGACGAAAGCTGTGCTTGTCAGTGATTTGAATTTTCACATTCAGATGCACTGTGTTCTGTGTTGCTAGGATGTATTTGTGAGATACTAATAGTAGATTGCTGCTGGTCTATTTACATATTTAACCAGAGTTTTACAATATGTTAATCTTGCACGTTTTTAATAAGAAAAAATTTAAAATATAACACTCCATTCCAAGTTTGAATTTGACTAGTGGCTAACATTACAAACAAATAAGGTTCTAAGGTTCTTCTGTAACAGGTATAAAACCTACAGTATTGCTCCATCAGGCAAACTTCTTGGTAGTCCCGTCATCATCCAATCGAAACATAACCATCGTAGTTTTTTTATGTCGATGAACATTGCATAAAATCCATAAACAGCCCACTAGTTGTTCCCACTGCTAGGACTCGGGGCCATCTCTTGCAAGGAGAGAGTCAAGGCCATAATCCACCACGCTGGCCCAATGTGGGTTGGTAGATGACACATGACTTCTAAAGATTCTAAGTACATGTCGCTTTCCTCATGATGTTTTCCTTCACCGTTTTAAGTTAGCGGCATTACGTCACTTCGAAAAGACAGTGGTGCGTGATGTTTTGAACTCGGGGGCTCCGGTTAGGCAGGTGCCGTTCTCCCGACTAGACCAGCCGTAACTTACCTGAATATCCGATGAACATTACCTCTCCTAATTCCAAACATCGAAAAATAAAAACAACAACGATCAAAATTCAAAATGGCTTGTATTTAAAAAAACGGCACGCCATTTTGTATGAGCGGATGTCGCGGCATTTCAATTGTTTCTACTTTTCGTTTTCGAGCATCGCGCGGGGCGACGTTCAGTCTAAAATCCCGGCCACATTTGGCCGTTTAGGATGGCACCGGTTCCAGTAAAATTGATAAATGCGCAGTTAAACGTGTAAATGAGTTCGAATAATAAAATGTTTACTCTATTTACTGAAAAATATCGTTACTTCACACATGGAAAGCGTACCTCAGAGCTCAGTGACGATCAGTTAGGGAGTTGTTAGTTGTTATTCAATGTATTTTGATGAGAAACAGTACATACTTACGTGAGATGAATCTAACAAAAAAATAACACGAAACCGCCTGACCGGCCAGATCAACCGCCAACCGCCAACCGCAAAGCGCAACCACAGAGTAATAATCACTATTCTATTCACTATCACTAAGCGCAACCACCAGACCACCACAGATCACCGTCGAGAAATGACAATGACAAGCATCCATCACTATCTAAGCACAGAACGAAGGAACGAACACAGAACACTTATACCCTCAGATTAAAAACCTCCTTATACCACAGATTTGACAGATCACCACAGATTACTATATTATACAACCTATACAACCTCATACAACAGATAGAGATAGGATACTGCGATATTGTGACCCTTATTATAGTCGGGTCAACTTCAACTTTTTTTATTATGGCCTCCATTCGGTAATGTTACCGGAATTTCGCCAGTGTCTAGCGTTTAATCATTGACGTAGTCCTTTGACGTTTATTTCGTAGAGCAGGTAGGAGTCTTGATACAGATGATCGGTTAGCTTCAGATAGTCTTGAGTTGGATGATCGGGCGAAACGTCTGATATTCGGTGAACAGGGAGGAATATTGGTTATTTATTTTCAAAGTATAGTCGGGTCATTTTAAAAGGTAACATTTGACGTTTGTCAGTTATGTCGTCATAGTGAGGTGACCTGGTTAAAACCTCGATTAAAGTGAAATGAATCGATACAGACTTGAAACACCAATATGTGAATTTTAAAAATCATCCGGCAAACCCTTGCCCCATAATAATATTTTTTCCGTAAATTTAAGGAGCAATATTTGACAAGTGCATAATTTAACAAAAAAAATGCATTTATTAAGCAGTATCTGAAAAACAGTTAGTATTGTCATCTTCATCATTGGTGTGAGCACTCAAAGAAATTATTAATTATGTTCAATAATATTGTCTATTCTCACGGTTATTTTTAGCATTTTTATCTATATTTTTTATTTTTTATTGTGTATGTATTTGTAATTTTCTGGTGTACATAATAAAGAGTTTCTGTCTGTCTACAGGGTGACTGGTGCAGGACCGGCCATAGCTAAATCACGCATGGAGGAGGTTATATGCTACCTATTAAAGCTTACTTTCCCTAACTAAAGTTTTATAGTTTAGGAGATAGGTTAATTTTTAAACCTTTTAAATTTTCTCGAAATTTGACCTTAAAGCTGCTATAACTTTTTTTATTTAAAGTTCTAGTGAATTATTCTTTTTTTTTGTTAGCACAGACAAATGTTTGATCAAACCTATGTCGGAACTCCGCTTAAACAAGGACAAAAAAAAATATATTACGCTTGAAAAGGAAAAATTACCGAAAATAAAAACATTAAGATCATTTTATTTTTTAATAATTAAAAAACCACTAACTTTCAATAATTTATAAACTCTAAATAAACTTCTCTAGTTCATCACCTATCCAACGGTACCAAATGTATAACAAAAATGTACAAACTACATGTACATATCTAAAACCTCATCGTACAAACACACGTACTACAAAATGTGGATATTTAGCAGCTAGTAATTGATAGGATTTTCAGATTTCTAAAGCTAATTTAATCAATATTAGTAAACAAAATTTGGTCAGTGTTGGTATTAGTAATTAAATAAAACAAGTGCTTAATGGTACATTATTTATTTTGACGAATACAATGATACGAGTAAGAAAAAATTGTGAATTGAAAAGATATCGGGCATTGAAAGGACATTGTTATTTTAGGTTCTGCTCGAATTGCTGTCCGCAATTTCTAATACATGCCCGACATCTCTTACTAATTTCTGTCGTAGTTAAATTTAATCTAATCTCTTCTTTCATAATCACGAAAGCATCATTAATTTTTGTATCAACTCCTCTTTGTGTTAATTTGTCCTTTATTGTAGACCAGCTCTTTGGCTCGACCCCAAACGTAGAAATCCAGAGGTGTTAAATCTGGGGATCGGGCCGGCCATTCAGTTGGTCCACCTCTCCCTATCCATGACTCAGGAAATGTGTTGTTGAGTAGTTCTCGGACTTCCAGCCTGAATGTGCCGGGCACCCATCGTGTTGAAACACAATGGGCATTTCGTCGTTTAAAACTTCCGACAGCAGATCAGGCAAGACGTCCATTAAAAATTCTAGATAATTTTCCCCATTTAAGATGTCAGGTAGGAAATGGGGCCCAATGATAGTCCGACCAATCACACCGGCCCATACATTCACAGAAAATTTCCGCTGGAATGATGTTACCTCTTATTGTGTGGGTTATTAGGGGACCAATGGTGTAAATTGTGGAAGTTGTGAATTCCTTCTCGGTTGAAATGTGACTCATCGGTCCACAATATGCGTTTGAGGAATGTTGGGTCGTCGACATCTCTGTGCAGAATCAAGCGACAAAAATTCGTCCTCCTTGCATAGTCACCAGTTTCAAGCCCTGTCAACAAGCCAAAACCAACTCTTAATGGTTATTAAATTTGATTCGTGAATGTACTTTTCACATAGTTGTAGCGACTAAAAAAAAAACATTGTTAAATACAATGTACATTGTAACATCTAAGCTAATTAATCTAAATAAATTAATTAAAAATTACCTTGAACTGGTGTGTAATGATATGGGTGTTGATTGTCACGATGCATTACTGTCCAGACCTTCCATTGGCTGACGCCCAAAGCTTCAGCTACCACTCTGGTACTAGTAGTGGGGTCCTCCTCAAATGCTGCCAAAATCTGCTCGTCAATTTCGACAGGTAATTGACGTGCACTGTTTCGGGGTTCTCTGGCGTTTAAGTTACCCGTTTCCCTTAACCGACGATATGTTGTAGAAAATGTGTTTCGGTGAGGTACACTTCTATTTGGAAATCGCTCCTGGTAAATACGCCGCGCTTCACGGGCATTACAGTCAGCAGCGCCGTACGCCAAAAGCATATCGGCGTATTCTTCGTTTGTGTATTCAGGCATTTGAATACGAAAACAAACAATAACGAAACTTAACGAAAACAGTCAATAACAAAACAATCAATAAGATAACAGTTCACTAATAACAAGGAATGGTGAAACAGAACAGAGCACGGTCGGTAGTACGTAGGAGCGGTAAGACACGACTGAACATGATATTCAATGCAGTGAATTCTCTCCAAAATCAGATTGGCGTGGCCCTTCCTTTTCGTAAGAAAGAGACAAAACATGACATCGCATTCCTAAGCTCTGACGTCATGCTAAGGGACCATTGCCGCTGTTTGTTTAACAATAGTAACAATAAACCTTAACCTGAGTAGACCGGCATTTACAATAGAAATCACGATTTTTTATAATTTAATAACTTTTTGAATACAAATTTGGTACCGTTGGATAGGTGATGAACTAGAAAAGTTATTTATTAGTAAAATAAATTATTGAAACTTAGTGGTTTTTTAATTATTAAAAAATAAAATGATCTTAATGTTTTTATTTTCGGTAATTTTTTCCTTTTCAAGCGTAATATCTTTTTTTTATCCTTGTTTAAGCGGAGTTCCGACGTAGGTTTGATCAAACATTTGTCTGTGCTAACAAAAAAAAAAAAGAATAATTCACTAGAACTTTAAATAAAAAAGTTATAGCAGCTTTAAGGTCAAATTTCGGGAAAATTTTAAAAGGTTTAAAATTAACCTATCTCCTAAACTATAAAACTTTAGTTAGGAAAGTAAGCTTTAATAGGTAGCATATAACCTCCTCCATGCGTGATTTTGCTATGGCCGGTCCTGCACCAGTCACCCTGTATATTGGTATATAAAAGCGATAGATCACTCTTCACGACAACTCAGAAATTTTGCATGGAGGTGTATTTTAGCACGCAGGTGCTCGTTAAGACGGGGTTTTGTGAAATACAACCCCTAAGAAGGTGAAACAAGGGATGGACGGTTGTATGAATCGTAATTTTCAAAGTTATAAGCATGAGATCCACACATAACCGATTTTAATGAAAGTTGGTACACAGATAGACTTAATTTCAAAAAAGGACATAGGTTACTTTTTATTACGGAAAAGGGTTGAAATGAGGGATAAAATTAAATGGAAATTCGTAATTTTTTAACACAAAACCATGAAACTTCGTATCTAGACATATAACGCGAAGCAAATATGTGTTTGTTTTAGCAATTTCGTAATTGAAAATTGTACGGGGTTGAAATGGGGGCTTAAATGGGGGATGGAAGGTTTATATGAAAGTTCGTTACTGTTGAAGATAAAACCATGACTTCGTATCTAAACGCTTGACGCGAAGCAATCGCTTCGCTTTATAATAAGCTTCGCGTAGCAATTTTGTAATTTCGATTTCTTAATTATTCCTTAACTGAACAGAGATGAAAGTTTTGTGTGGAAATTCGTCGTTGTTGAAGATAAAACCATGGAACTTTATATCTAACACTTGAAGTGGAGAAAATAAAGGGTTGTTCTAGCAATTTTGTAATTTCAAACCGTACGGGGATGAAATAGAAGTTGAAATGGGGGATGAAATTTATATGGAAGTTTGTCAATGTCAATGAAAACCGTGAAAATTTTAAATTTGCCACTTAAAATGCATACTATTTTATAGTATACATGTGTAAGTAACTCTACCTGTCAATTAAGTTTTGACGCCTAAACCACTGAACTGATTTTTATGAAATTGTAGGTACAAAAATGTTTTAATATTAGTAAAAGTAAATTTGTATGGGTGTACTACTGTTCAAGTAAATATGTACTCCCTCAGTTACCTTAATACTTACTTATTTTACGCGGAAGAAGTCGCGGGTAAAAGCTAGTAGTTAATAAAATAATAATAAATATATTTATGTTTTATTATAGTCACAACGTGGGCATTAATTTATGGTAATATTTCTTCACAAGTAATCCTTGCATTCGATTCAACTTATCAGCTTTCAATTTTACAGTCACATCCTTAGAGGTTAAAAACCAAAAAGGTTAACGGACGCAACATTGTAGCGACATGCAGTTCTTTAGATCTGATATTGTTTATTATATTTAGAATGGTTTATATGTGAAAACAAATCGTTAAATTGCTAGTATCAGTCATTAATATAACAAATATGTAGTCGTAATGCTGCGGCCACACTATCGCGATAACGCGAAGATTTGCGTTGTCGCGACATGTCTGGCCAAAGAATTCGTCATATCGCGAATCATCTTCGCGAATACGAACGCTGTTCGCGCTGCTGTCGGTAAATTGCAGCATATCAAAGGGTTTTGTCGCGACAAAGTTCGGGCGGTTGGCCACACTTCACGCGTTTTAGTTGACTGCGAGACGCCGAACGGTGTGAACGTGTGATTGAACGTTTGGACTTGTTAATCATGGGTTGGATATGAGAGGATTTTAGAATTCATACAAAATTATGAATCTGAACCAATTTTATGGAACCCGCAAGACCCGGAACACAAGAAAAAACATTTGAATTACGACGCATGGGTGAGAATTAAAGCTAATTTAAGGTGGCCTGTTGTGGTGGAGGAACTTAAAGCAAAAATGAAATCCTTAATGGCTTATTATAGAACGTATCTAAATAAATATAAAAAATCGTTGAAGTCTGGAGCAGGCAAAGACGATATTAATAAAGATGCAGTAAACAATTATTAACCGCCATGTGATACAGCGCAACCGCCTCTTCCATGTTTTCCGCGAAATTAATTATCGCGACGTTCTGGATTATCGCGACGTAGTGAAGTTTTTTTTGATGTGGCCAAGCAATTCGTCATGGATCGAACACGAACTTTTATCGTGACAACGCGAACACGAATTTTCGCCGTCAAGTCTGGCCGCAGCATAATAGAAAAATTAAACAACATGCAGTTCTAACAAAACGAAAAAATCTGGTTGCCTGTAAAGTCGGTTTTACGGGCGAAGATTTTACGTGACAACGTCTTTTTCTCGGTAGAATATTTATTGATATGAATATAATTAAATTGCACAATAGGAACAAGGAATTGAATGAAAATAAGAATTGCACAAATTTTTACTATAGAAATATATTTTGTTTACTAAAACATTGTACATGTAAACTTAAACTTAACTAATTCCTATTTGAGTGATTTTGTTGAGGATAGGACGATGATAGGAGAAATATGAAATGAAAGGAAGTGTTTCTGCTGTAATGTGTCTTGCGAAAGTCAAGTCGATAGTTGTTCCTTTTAACGTAGTTGACTTAGAAACGTTTGATACGCAATCAAGATTATACGTATTTTCATGAAATTAAGAAATTAATCAATCAATCATAGTTTACGATAATGAAATATCAGTGTACAATTATTTACCTTTATTGTTGTAGTTGTTGTAAATGACGAATCTAAGCACTCCACATTTTCACTACAGACACAGCTGACGATACTTTAACCACACGTGTGAACTTGTATTATGACGCTTTCTTGTTTTTCCAACGCCAAGAACGTTCGAGAAAGACAAAGACAGAGACACAAGCATGCGCCGATTCAATGCGCCTAATTCTCTAGTGCTGCGCGCGGGGCAGACCGATCATAGTTGAGTGGGAGAGAGACGCAAGGCATTCGGCGGGCCTCTCTCTCGTTCGGTGACTCATCGTAACGTTACCGAGCGTTACACTTTTTCATAAGTGACTCCCAGCCGCAACCTAATTTAAGACGTTGTCACGTCAAAAATATATTATTTTATGCCCGCCGTTACAAGGTTACGTTGTCGAATTTTGATGAATTGTCAAATGTTACCTATTAATATTAATGCCCCGACTTTAGTTCCGGAGACTTCGTAAAGCGCTAGTAGCCAGTGTTTCCACAATGAGGGTAACTTCCCCTTTTGAGGGGAAATTAGGGTCCAGAGGGGAATAAAAAGGGGAAATAGATGTAAAATTTTCTTATAATAGTCAGATATTAGTTCCAATTTTTTTTCAATATGGCTATAACATATATATATATATATATAGTATTGAGATTGGTTGCAATTTTAAAATTTTAATCTCTCTCCTGGGGGATGGGTGCCAGAACTATACGAGAATAAGTTTTGAGGGGGAAAAAGGGGAAATCTCCATTGAGGCGAGGGGTAAGGAAATCATTAAAGTGGAAACACTGCTAGTAGCGTCGTAATCGCCATAGTGACGTCCCACCTATAGGTAGTACATAATATTATCAACATCGATTACCTATCAGTGATGTGCTTACGAAAACATCGAAAAGTAGGCTGTTCTGTTGTACTCTCATAGAATAGATAATATAAATAGAACGGACACTCCCCAACCCCCGCCAATTTCAAGCTTCCTCACCCCTCAGGCCGTTATTAGTACGCTACGAGGACTCAACGAAGAGCTGGTATCGAACATCTAATTACTAATCACCATCATCATGGTGGGTTGTTCTGCTGTTTACGGCTATCCGTCGACTAAACGGGACAAGATTAAAAGCTTTAATTAATAAGGATAAGGATAAAATAATAAATAAATAACGTAGTAATTTTTAACCGACTTCAAAAAAGGAGATTTCTCAATTCGACCGTATATATGTGTTCTAAAAGTGCGTAACTTACACAGCCACTTTTGGGCACGGATTGATAATGCCTGGAGGAATAATTATAGTGACAGAATAAAGTTTACTTCATGGGTAAGTGTTAAATAATATGCGAATGTGTACCTACTAACAGAAATAGATATCTAGGTACCTATCTATCATCGGTTTCGTTTGATTTTACGCCGCAATACATATACCCTTTTAATTAGTATAACTTTGTTCCATTATATTTACCTATGTATAATGAATGGAATCGAACTCCAGCGAACCAAATCCAGCGAAGGATTCATCTCGGATGGGCAGCGTTCGGGAAACTTCGGCACATCTTTGAGTCCAGAATACTCCAATGCCTAAAGACGAAAGTCTTTAACCAGTGCGTGTTGCCAGTGATGGCTTATGGAACTGAGACGTGGTCCTTAACTGTGGGCCTCATAACGAAGCTCAAAGTCACATAAATGCAACGCATTTCTAGATGGCCATGCTAATGGCCACGCCTTCCCGCGTATTTTCCAAAGTAAGCAATCAAATTTAATTCTGAGTAGTTTTCACTTCTAGCAGCAGTTCCTATGACTGCCATTTTTTTTATTTATTAATTTAAATTTCAAAGCAATGGAATAGCCAATGGAATATGGAATAATGGAATATGGATAATGGAATATGTTTCTAGATGGCCCAATGGCCATGGTCCCGAGTTACCCGAAGATTTCTTATCATTCCCGAGCGTGACGCTAGAATTCAATACACAGCCCACGAAAAATCAGGCTGTGCCGCGCCAAAAAAAGTTTTCACTTCAAAAAGACGGTGATAGGAGCTTGATAGCAGCAGCAGCAGCTGATTGTTTCTTTCTCTCTTTGGATTACCAGAACATTTCTTTCATCAACGGGCGTGCAGATGCTTCACAGCTCACGAAAAATCTTTGCGTAGTGCACCCAAAGAAATGTTCACTTCAAACATAAACTTCTTAAGCCGGATCCACCGGAATATCAGACTCGTTTTGCTGGATGGCAATCCCTATTTGACACGTTACAGACAGACAGAAACGCTTTATTATGCACACCAGTAACAAATCCAAACATACAAAACAAGAGATACTTATAACTAGTGCCATAAATGGCGGCCTTATCGCTAATAGCGATTTCTTCCAGGCAACCATTAGTGGCAGGAATCAAACAAAAAAAATAATAGATTAAAGATAGGGTGTGAAGAAAAAAACAGTATGGCAAAAAATAATAAGTCGTCACTTAAGCTACTTTCAAATGAATACACAATACATATACTACACACCAATATTACACATATATAATAGCTAAAATACATACGTTACAATAAATACATAAACACTATTAATAACCATACCTACAAAATAACAATAATTAACACGACCAATAATAAAAAAAACAACACAGAAGTAAAAGATAGTAAAGAAAAAAAAATATATAAATAAAATAAGGAATTGGAAGGAAAATTAGAACCAAAAATTTACAGAAATACTAATCGATCAATTCAGAGAGAAAGTGTTTCTTAATCTGAGCCTTGAAAGATTCTAAGCTCTGCGCGCGCCTGATACCGACCGGAAGTTTATTCCAGAGTGCAACAGCCACCACGCAGAACGAAGACCCACAGAAAGAGCTAGAGTGAGAAGGAGTAGACAGAAGGAGATTACTAGATGACCTAAGATTAGTACTATGAGTGTCACAAAGAAATATGAAACGGGAGCTAAGATAAGTAGGGTAAGTGGGATTGAATAGTAAATTGTAGAGAAGAGAAAGTATATGTGTATCCCGGCGAAGTCTAATGGGTAGCCAATTGAGCTTTTTTACGAAAAAGAGAAACATGGTCGTATTTTCTAAGACCAAAAATAAAACGTATGCAAAAATTTTGAAGACGCTCAAGCTTTTCAAATTGCTCCTGGGTTAAATCGAGATAGCTGGCGTCAGCATAGTCTAAAATTGGCAGAAGGAGAGAATTTGCTAACGCAACTTTGGTGGCCGTCGGCAAAAAAATTTCTGATTCTCCTCAAAGATGCAGCTGAAGCAAACAAATTACGCTTAACAGCCTGCAGTTGAGGGTCCCAAAACATGCAACTATCAAATATGACCCCGAGATTTTTAACTTGCGCACTATAAGGTATTATAACACCGCCAAACATGAGCGGAGGCAGTGTCTTCAAATCAAGCTTTGAAATTAATCTAGTACTACCGATAATAATGGCCTGCGTCTTCAAGGGGTTGACAACAAGCCCAAACGACCGACTCCAGGCTTCGATACGACGCAAATCGCCATTGACGGATCTTACTGCTTCGTTAAGAAGATCCAATGAAGCCTGCGAGTAAATTTGGAAATCGTCGGCATAGAGGTGATAGGAAGAAGTAATGTGGAAAGTTATGGAATTTATAAAGATCGCAAAGAGAAGGGGAGAAAGAACGCCACCCTGAGGAACACCGGAACTAGCATCACACCAAGAAGAGCAAGTCTCTTCCACGCGAACCCGTTGCCGGCGTCCCAGCAGATAACTGCGAAACCAGTCAATTGCCGTTGGAGATATGTTAATTGAGCAGAGAATAGCAAGTAAAACGTCAAAATCGACCGTACTGAATGCATTGCAATAGTTTTCTGTCTTCCATCCCTATCCTAATGTCATCCGTAATTTTTACAAGAGCAGTGACTGTATTGTGGCCAGAACGGAAGCCGGACTGAAAAGGGCTCAGGAGGTTATTACGGTTAATAAAGGAGTTTAGCTGGGAGTGGATAAGACGCTCAAGTACTTTGGAAAGAAACGGGAGAATGGAAATAGGACGATACTCAGTAAATGATTTTGGGTTAGGTTTTTAGGGATTGGGACAACATTAGCATCCTTCCAACACGATGGTACAGTGCACTGGGATACAGAACTGTTCAAGAGATGACATAGGATAGGTAGAATTACATCCAGAATAGGCACAATCATGGCACGTCCGATGTTATCACTACCAACTGCATTGGAAGAAATAGACAACACGCTCTTCTTAACATCACAATCAGCAAATTGACTTATGAAAAAAGGGGAGTGCTTGGGTATTGGAAGAGATGATAAATAATTTAGAGTAGCAACTTTGTCATTTGGATTAATAACAGATGACGAAGAAAAGTGAAGATTAAGTGAGTTGACATCAACGCCACTTGAACTAGAGTCTTGCCGAGACTTTCCAACACCCAAAGATCGGAGAAATTTCCAAACTTTCGCTGGATCTCCGTTTTCGACTGAGTTATGAATATGGCGACGTTGAGCATCCCTATTTAACACTCTATTAAAACGATTTCGTAAAAGTTGATACTTTTCCTTGCTTTCCTCAGTTGGATTCGAAGCAAATTTACCTTTGGCAGATACTTTATGTTGAATCAGTCGTTTTATATCATCGGTCAACCAAGGAGCAGGCAAGTGTTTTATTTTCACCGGGTGTAGTGGAGGATACTCGTCAAAAAGATGCGTTAATTTCTCATTAAATATAGAGAGCTTGTCATCCACCGATTCTGCATCGAGAACTGGTGACCAATCAACATTGCAGGCGTCTTCACTTAACTTATCAGGATTAATGGCACCAAAGCTACGTTGCATAACAATTTTAGGTTGACTTCTAGGTGGACGGATTTTGTAGGAAAGGTAAATAACATCGTGATATGACAAATCATGTGTTGAGTAAGAGCATTGTCCGTGTTTTGCAACATGCTGCAACGATGTCACCAACATGAGGTATAGAAGAGACGGGGTCCAATTTGGGAAGTAATGTGTAGCTGATAGAGGCAATACATGCAAGCCGCTCGAACGAACAAGTGCTTGTAATTTAGAAGAACGATAGATACGTTACGTAGATACTTGGAATTGAAGTATAATAAATAATTATTTATAAATTGCTTTTTCGAGTATTAACGCTCCTTAATTGACAAAATAATGATGTACTTACTGAAAATTTGATATACCATCTCTCTTTTTCACTTTTTGTTGTAATTTTTGCACGATGTTACGATGCAAGACACCATTATAGAGGAGTACCCAATGCGGCCGGTAAGCTGCAATGTTATACAATAAATGATGTGTAAAATTATTAAAACTTAAAAATTATGTGCTCCATGTAAACGAAAATGATTAAATTAGTAAACCTTTAAATTATGTTGTGTTATAATATAGCATTATCTACCTCGTTATGTTCCCGCGAACCTGCATAAGTTGCTGACCTAGCGTTTGCGCCTACGCAGGATCAGGCGACATCACGCCATGCCACCCAGAAATGCATAGTTGCGTCTGAGTTAGATTATAAGTTTTCTTTAAGGCTAATTTTAATAAGCAAAGGCAGTCTGAATAAACTCTTCGGCTCGTCTAGACGTATTTAGTTTTAATTTAACTTTAAATTTAGTTTTTAAAAACAGTTTCTCGCGCTCCCGAAAGTTAACTGGCGCAGCCGGTAGGATTACCAGCCGCTGCTATCGCGACCACGTAAAATCCGTGACTAGTGCTTGGAAAGTGTTAGTACCTTCGTGATTGGCAGTGACAGCGGTTTTCCCTAAAATCGGAAGAAGGCCGCAGTGGTAATCCTCGAACCAAAGAAATTTGTTAACCGGAGCCGGACGGAGATGGGCAAGTAAGTTATAGCGAACAGAGTACTCACTGGAGTAAAATCCTTCGTTTCTTCCCATCCTATCCATGAAATACTGTTTAGTTTAAGTTGTAGAACCAGGTGACTAAAACTGCATAGGTCCTCTACATAGGTTAAACTGTGACTAAAACTGCACAATTATTTTATGTTTTTTAGATTTAAACTGTGACTAGAACTGCACAATTAGATAATTAAATATAATAGGTATACGTACTCGTGATTACGAATGCACAAAAGTACGCTAGGTTATAACATAATTTAAACGGTGACTATAATTGCACTAGTAATTAAGTGAGTAAGTATATAAGTAGTATAACTAGAAACTATTTAACAGCAAAATGACTGAGCTTAACGAAATAGCACCGCCCTTATTGCGCGACATGCTTAAGCTCATCCCTGAATTCAACGGGGACACTAAAATGCTCGCATTATTTCTCAGAAAATGCGAGTATGTAATCAGACAATTTCAAGGCGTTGCTCAACGCAACGAATATATAATGCAGTCAATAACTAGTAGAGTCATAGGTAGAGCCGCCGCCCTTATCAGCGAAAGGGGTGATTTTGAAAGTTATGACGATTTCAAAACACTACTAATTCAGCATTTCGGAGATCATAGAAGCGAAGAGTGTGTAGCCATAGAGTTGGAGTCATTAAAATTAAATCTAATGAGTCATACCTTGATTTTGTAGCCGCATTCAGGATGTAAGAGCCATTTAATTTCCAAAATTAACACTAATGTCACTAATTCCAACGAAGTTAAACATGCAAAGGCCATCATCCATAATAATACAGCTCTCAATGTTTTCCTATATAATTTGCCGGAACACCTAGTGAGAATAGTAAGACTAAAGAGCCCTACCAGTTTAGAAGAGGCCCTAAAAACTGTGATGGATGAAGTTAATTTTCACGAGCAGTATCTAATGAGGTCCAGGTTGCTTCACAACCAGGCACCCAAACCACCCATGCTGGATCAAAGCCTCAAGCCTTTCAGGCAATAATGCAACCCCCAAATAATAACTTCCGACCCCCGTATTTTGGAGTCAGACCGAATGCTATACAACCCATGCTAGCTACAAACCACCTACACCACAACAGCAGTTTGGGTATAGGCCTCCGTCCCAACAACCCCTAGGTTTTAGACCACAGCCCGGTCAATTTGGCTATAAGCCAGCGGTTCAGCAGCAATTTGGCTATAAGCATCCTGCCCAACAACAGATGGGGTACAGACCCCCAGTACAACATCAGTTCGGATTTAGACCACAGCCGGGACAATTCGGTTACAGAGCGCCGCAGCCTCAAGGCTATCGTCATCGTCAACCGTTTTCTAGCGATGTGACGATGAGGACTGCCGCACAACCAGTGCCAAGACTACCCATAAACGAAATAGTCACCGAGGAATGTGGAACAACAGACGACCCGAACGAGTACGAATACAGCGACAACAACTACCAGGAAGAGCAGAATTATTATTATGCAGACCCAACCCGGGAGTGTCCACAACCTGTTATGGAAGTGCAAGAACCAGTGCAGGAATATGATAATATATAAGGAAGAAACAAATTTGGAAAATTTTCGTGTAGAAGTGACCCAGAGATTTCCGAGGTAATCGAACTAAATTATGATGCCGCCCTCAAACTACCCTATATAAAAATCACGGAAATAGATGGCAAATTCATGTTAGACTCCGGCAGTAGCAGGTGTTTTATCAGCCCAACAAAAGCGGATATGTACTACGCCCAGTACAAAAGATACGAACCGTTTCAAGTAACAAGCACGCACGCGTCTAGCTCTCATACAGAGGTAGCGGACATACCACTCTTTAAGGCCTTCAGCCAGGACATGTATCACAAATTCTTCATCTATGACGTTGACCCCAAGTATGACGGAGTTATTGGCTGGGATTTGTTAGTGAAGCTAAAGGCTAAAATAGATCTGAACGACAAAACTTTAAAACACAACATGCCAATATCCTGATTTGGAACGACCAGGAATACTTATTTAACCTCAAAGCGCGCACTGAAACTCGTGTAGAGCTGCCTGTAGATCTCGAAAAAGGGACGCTATCCTAAATTTTTGGAATTCGACTCAAAAATCCGAATGCCTACAGCCCTAGTGAAATGTGAAAATTATTATGCGACCACCGTTATACAAAATACTTCTGACGCCGACATAACTTTAAAAATAACGAAACCTTTTAAAGTCCAAAAACTCACAGATGAAAATTACATATGTGAAATTAACACGGCAGACTTAACAGACATAGAAGTTGACCGAATACTCACCCAAAATTTGACAAAATTACGACTTAATCACTTACCACCAGAAGAACAAAACGCTATACTAGAACTGTGCACTGAATATAAGGACATACTCTATAGTGAAGAATTACCCTTAACTTTCACCAACCAGGTCAAACACCACATAAGGACGACTAACGACAATCCTATTTATATCAAGCCATATAGACAAGCCCCGGCCCAAGCGGAAGAAATTAGGAACCAAGTTGAAAAGCTGCTCAAAGATAATGTGATACAAGAGTCACATTCACCATGGAGTGCCCCAGTGCATTTAGTCCCGAAGAAGTCGGATGCCTCTGGCCAGGTGAAATATCGCATGGTAATAGACTATAGGCGACTAAATGAAATCACAACTGACGACCGATTCCCACTCCCCAATATTTGCGACCTTTTGACAAACTAGGTAAAAGCAACTATTTCACGACGCTAGACCTCGCGTCTGGGTACCACCAAATAGAAATAGCAGAAGAAGATAGACAGAAAACTGCCTTCTCCACACAAAACGGGCATTACGAATTCCTCCGAATGCCATTTGGTCTCAAGACAGCTCCGGCAACTTTTCAGCGAGCAATGAACAATGTATTAAGAGGCTTACAGGGTATCCATTGCCTTGTGTACCTTGACGATATACTCATCTACTCCAACGGGCTCCGTGAACACCTAGAGAAATTACGCGCCGTCTTCGACAGACTGAGACTTACCAACCTCAAGGTCCAATTAGACAAATCGGAATTTCTTTGCAAGGAAGTCCAATATTTAGGACACACGCTGACGAAAGACGGACTCAGACCAAACAACGACAAGATACAAGTAGTGTTAGACTATCCGATCCCTGAAACACAGACCGAAATTAAAAGATTCTTAGGCTTCATAGGATACTATAGAAGATTCATAAAAGATTTTTCAAGAATTACTCAACCGCTAACCGCTTGTTTAAGAAAAGGCAAAACCGTAGAGAAGACAGAAAAATATATAGAAGCCTTCCAGAAGTGTAAAGAGTTGTTAGTTAATGCACCTATATTACAGTATCCGGACATGAGTAAACCATTTATATTAACCACCGATGCTTCTGAGGTAGCTTTAGAGCAGTACTTTCTCAAGGGACTATAGGAACTGACTTACCAATCGCTTACGCCAGCAGAACCCTAAGCGAAACAGAAAAGAGATACAGTGCCATAGAGAGAGAATTACTGGCTATAATATGGGCCACTAAACACTTCCGACCGTACCTCTACGGTAGAAAATTTGACATTGTTACCGATCACAAACCTCTACTTTGGTTGTACCAACTTAAAGAGCCAGGGAGAAACTGACACGATGGCGACTTCGCCTTCAAGAGTACGATTTCAACATAAAGCACAAAATGGCCAACTTAATGCTAACGCGGATGCCCTCTCCCGACTTAGGTTGAATGCACTAACTACCGCCGAGGACAACAACAACAGATCAATGATTGTAAACCCCCGAAGAACAAGATCACTCAGATACCATATCAATATCAGATTCTGAGAGAACAGCAACCGACAGCCCTGTTACAATTTCAGACACCGACACCATAGACCAAATCTTGAGAAAGGAGCCTGACTTATTAGTACCTTCAGACACAAGCTCAAGCGCGACAGAAACTATACATTCCGGTAAAGATTTAGAGTCACTAGGCATACCAATTCTAGAAGAAGCCGTAGATACAAAACCAAACCAAATACTTGTGTTCCATAAATTTACTAACGACCTCCAAGTAACTGACATCTCCACCAAGCATCAGAAAATATTAGAAGTTTTCCTTCCTCACGGCAAACCAGATCTAATATGCGAATTTCTAAAGAAATATATTAGACCAAAATAAAATACTTCATTTATTTTGAAACAACACAACACCGTCGGGAATTCAGTAACGTAGTAATCACCCTTTTAAGCAAGGCTCAATTAATTTCTACGAATGTACTGAGCGGGTAATCAACATTGAAGATGAAGCAGAACAAAACTGATTATACAAAATTACACGAAGGCAAGACTTGCCACCGTGGAATCACCGAAACTGTGAAAAGAATTAAGCGAAATTATTACTGGCCAGATATGCTTGACACGGTCTCAGCCGTTATCAATGCTTGCGACAAATGTGGGACAACCAAATATGTCAGGAAACCAATTAAACCAGTACTCCAACTAACAGACACTCAAGACGCGCCCTTTCAGGAAGTATTTATGGACATCTTTTCAATAGAATCAAAACACTATTTAACCATAGTCGACGCATTTAGTAAATTAGGCCAAGCATTGGAAATACCATCTCGATCTACACCAGAGGTAGTGAGAGCCCTTATTAAATATTTCAGTTTTATGGCATCCCACGCAGAGTAAGTTGTGACCCGGGTTCTGAGTTTAATAACGAACTTCTCAGAGAACTTACAGATTTATACAAAATAAAACTACACATAACAACACCAAATAATCCAAACTCCGTTGGCATTGTAGAACGTTTTCACTCTACTATAATAGAAATCTACAGAATAGCCAAATATGAAGTGAAATATACAGACGCGACAAATAGGATGACTTATGCAATAATGGCATACAACAATACTATACATAGTGCTACAGATTTAACCCCATTTGAAATAGTATTCGGACACACAGAGCTTAACTCTACATTTGACGTAGAATTCGATAAAGCATACAAACAACAGCTATTAAAGGACCACCGAAAACGAACTCAAGAATTGTATAAACACATCGCGGCAAAATGAAAAGTAAGAAAGAAAACGGTGAGAGAAAAACGCGGTGGCGAGATAGGACCACAGTTCCAAGAGGGTCAAACTCTATACGCAAAGGCGGTTAACAAACGACAATCTAAAGATAAGCCAAAATATCAAAAGCAATAGTATGTGGTGAGGTGGAACGTAATGTACTACCTATAAAAGTCCGAGATAGAGAAACTAAAGTCCCAGTTAAAAATATAAAACGCCCTCCGCAGGTGGCGCCCCCTCCTGGCGGTGGTGATATGGGTGATGCAAACCCGAGGGTTCCTGAGCCAGGGCCTACTACTGCAAGAAGTAAATGAAAACCCAGGTCTCCTCCCAGTTAAACAAGGCCGTGCTTTTGTACAAGTCGACAGCTGGTCTATAATAAAACCATAGATCTGAAAGGCATAGCATCCGATCTACAGTTCAATTCGCAACAGTACTCTAAATTTTGTGCCAAAATATCGTCTTCTAAAAATGCTTCTTCTCTTGTCAGTAACTTAAAAGACTTCCAGTCCCAAATAAACTACATCCGCGACGAGGCTGTAGAGAAATTAGGGCAACTAATGCCAACTAAGCGGGTAAAACGTGGCCTTATTGACCCTCTAGGTTCCTTAATTAAAGTAATAACAGGAAATCTAGACAATGACGACGCCATCCATTTCGAACAACTGATAACGGACACTAAAACCCGTGAGAGCAAGCCATTTCTAGTAAAATTACTATTATTTCTGAAATGCTGGATCACATAGTAAACTCGTCTAAAATGGTAAACGAAAATACAAAATATTGAACGACAGATTTAACAAAATAGAACAATTTATAAAATCTAGAGATAATGATGACTTTGTAATTTTCCACATTATAAATGTATCTTTTTATAAGTAACTTCCGCTCTATTTCGACAAAACTCAGCGATGTACAGACGGCTTTAGCCCTCAGCAAGGTTTCAGTACTACATAAAACTGTAATAGACTCTGTAGAAATCCTAAAGTTGTTGAAAGATATAAGTACATACGGCAACCTCATGTATCCAGTAAATGACCAGAATTTAATTAATTTAGAGGAAACATTTTCTGTCAAAACTTACCTTAAGGATAGTAACATAAGATTTATTATAGATGTACCACTTGTAGAACAGGAATGCTATGTATATTATAAATTGTACCCATTACCCATGCTCAACCACTCTACTACCGATACCTTCACCATTATTCCCCAATATCCTTATTTACTCCAGGATGAGAAAAGATATCGCCCAATTGCCCAAAAATGCAAAGAGATAACTGCCAAGGAATATTTGTGCTCGAGAACGACATTGCCCCTACTCCAGAGAAACCTGCGTTGAACAATTGATGCAGTACCAACAACACCCCTCAAAATGTGTTGCACACCGAATTACTACAGAAGATTTAAAGGTCCAGAGAATTTCAGATAACAGCTGGATTATATTCTCCAAATATACAAAAGTACTTACCTCAAAATGTGACGATGACGTCACCCAAGAGCCATTGAGAGGGACATACCTCATTACAATCCAAAAACCATGTGATGTTATAATTGATGCTCTTCGTTTACGAGCGAACCATTTCCGTGAATTGGGAAATTCGTACAGCCATTTACCTATTGTAAACTTACCTGCCTTACCAGATAATACCACAGAAGAAGCCGAACCTATAGACCTGCAAGATATCAACCTAGACGAAGTGCAGCAAATCAACTACCTTTTAAAAAAAGAGTGTGAAAAGTGTTCCAAATTTAAGTGAAGTGAAAAGCCTTGGCATAGCCACAAGTGTTCTCTATTTAGTGTTATCGTCATGCTTGGCGTACCTCATTTGGAAAAAGTTTATACCACTTGTTCGAAAATTATGTAAAATCAATTCTAATGTAAACGACCCTGAAAATGTGAACGCAAATCCAATTTTACTACATACTTAAATTAAATATAAGCTCGTTGCCTCTACTCACCCTTTTCAAGTATTGGAATTGCGTATTGTAGAGACAACATTAGTATTAAGTTAGAGTATAGTACATATTATAACATAAATAGGATAAGGAAAATGTAGAAGCGAAGTTATATGGAAAATCCTTTTCCAATAACTTCGGGTCTGAGGGGGAAGGCGTTATGTTCCCGCGAACCTGCATAAGTTGCTGACCTAGCGTTTGCGCCTACGCAGGATCAGGCGACATCACGCCATGCCACCCAGAAATGCATAGTTGCGTCTGGGTTAGATTATAAGTTTTCTTTAAGGCTAATTGTAATAAGCAAAGGCAGTCTGAATAAACTCTTCGGCTCGTCTAGACGTATTTAGTTTTAATTTAACTTTAAATTTAGTTTTTAAAAACAGTTTCTCGCGCTCCCGAAAGTTAACTACCTTTCCAGTATTATGATAAAAACAAATGTGACTCAGACCCAACATTATGCCAAAAATACTGCCTAAATAAAAACATATTATAATAGGGATGTTAACACTAATCACAAATTAATGTTTAGTGTTAATTTTATGAAAGTTTGTATCATTAGACCATCGAAAGTCACATTTCTATAATTTAATATTACATAGTAAATGTATTAAAAATGATTTTAAATGCTACATTTATAATCTGTTGTCACGTGACTGGAAACACCAATATGACATAGGTATTACGTCACTAACCGCAAAACAAGCTGTCGTTTTTTTATGGTAAACAAATGTCACTCTTCAAAATAAAAGCAATTCCGAAAAAATGTTAACATCTCTATTGCTTATGTTGATAAAAATACATGCAACATGCAATAGCTTTACCGTGGCAGTCCCCGAGTGCCACACTTCTTTTTTGTATTTGTATTTGTCACAGTATCGAGTACTCTTGAGTACTTTTCTTAGGGAACCCTCTGTACATTGAGACTGAAAATAGAATGAAATGGCTTCACCGCTATAATTTTACGTTCGAAAAAAACGTTCACGAACTATCTATATCGAAGGCCTTCTCAGTATCCAGGAATACGGCGACGACCCGTCTACCCCTATTGACTTCTTCTGTAAGATGGTGGATTACCCGCGTCAGTTGGAGCGTGGTCGAGTGGTGCATGCGGAACCCGTACTGCTCGTCCCTGGGTGTGAGGTAGGGACGCAGTCTCCGCAGCAGCAGACGCTCAAACAACTTTGCGATGTGTGACAGCAGCATTATGGGGCGGTAGCTGGACGGTTGTCGCCTATCCTTACCGGACTTCGGGATGACGTCGACCTTTCCAGTTTTCCAGGTCGAGGGAAAGTGTCCCGTTCTCAGGATCCCGTGGAAGAGCCGGGTCAGACACACTAGAAAATCCTCTCCTCCTAGCGGAGTAGTCGGGGTCTGAAGAAACTCGGCGACGACCCTCTCGACTTCGGCGTGGTGGTCATGCACCTCGTCACAGGCCTCTTCTGGAATCGGGTGTGGTATGAACTGATCTTCCAAGTGATCAGCAAGGAGCTCTGCCCTTTCTAAGGCTGAGTAACACCGTCGCCCTATGCCATCTAGAAGGGGGGCAAACGGACGCTTTAGCCTGGGTCAGGTGGCGGTTGAGACTATACAAATTGGTCTTGTTCTCTTCACACTGGGTAATGTGGTCGTCCCAGGCGGCTCCTCTCCAGGCCTTGACCTCAAGTCTCTCTGTGATGGCATTCAACTTCGTCTTAACCCTTGGGCAGCGGTTGCGGGTCCACAGCTGCCTGAGCTCTCGCTTCTCGTCGCGTAATGCTCTTAGGGCCTTCGGAAGTTCGGCGCGCCATTTAGTGCGTGGGCTGGTGGTGGTTGCGGCTTCTCTGGCAGCCACTATCACCTCGGTCAGCTCTCTCGCGCAGGTCTCCACCTCGTCTGGTGTGGAGAGACCGCCGACCGTCAGCGGCTGTAGCTGCCATTGGTAAGTGGTCCAGTCCGTCGTCTTCACTTCTGCTCGGGGTGACGTGCAGGCCAGTGATCCGCCTACGTGGATAAGCAAGGGGAGGTGCGTGCCATCGAGGTCGTACAAGACCTCGAGGGAGACCGGCGTCGCGATCCCCTTGTGTGGAACGATGTCCACCACGTCGGCTTGATGAAGTGGGTTAGTGGGGACGTGTGTGGGTGAGTCAGGCCCGACCACAGTGATCCCTCTCCTCTCTGTTTCGGCGTGGAGTCTTCTTCCATTCGTCGTCGACAGGTGCTACCCCCACTGCACGTGCTTCGCGTTTAGGTCTGCAGCGAGCACCGTCGGGGAGCCGTTGTCGAAGATGCGGTTGAAGTCAGTGGTGTTGAGGGCGGCGGACAGTGGGTGCGATGGCGTATATCTTAGGCGGGTAGCCCGGCCGCGGTCCAGAGAAGAGCCAGAGAAGATAAAAGTCCTCCAGACCGCAGCTCGGGGACGTCGTGATCGCGCCGCTGCCTTGGTCTCTTGGGTGAAGGTTACCTTGGATGTTAGGTGCTGCTGGGGTCTCTCCAGCTGCAGTGTTGGCAGTAGTGCCGGTGTAGGGAGGTCGGGGCGGATGAGGGCCCCGGCTGTGGCTAGGCCTGCGGGGCCACAGCAGCCTCCACCTGCACCGATGACTTTGTCTTCTTTCCGACCCCCTTGCCCTTGGCCGTGGGGGCCACAGGCTGGGGGGCGGGTGCGGGGCCTGAGGTGCGGAGGTCAGCTGGGGCGGCCCTGGCCACACCCTCCTATCCTTCCGTTGGAGACTTCACCTGGGGCTGTGGGAGCCCCGTTGCAAAAAGTTTGAAAAGGCCCTCTGGTGTTGCGGCAGTAAAGTGGACACTGCCGCAGGAGTGGACCCTTGTCTCTTTCTTCTTCCGCACCTCCTCTTCTTCTGTCCCCCTTGGCCAGGAAGGTTGGCCAGGGGCGCAAGCGTTGTTGGAGCCTAATGTGGGTGGCCCCACCGTGTGCCAATCCCAATCAAAGGGCGGCACGGTAATGGGCCATGTGCGCGGGGGCTCTGGGCCTCGCCTTGATACGCCCCGTGTTCGTCTGCCGGGCAAAGGTGCCGGGGCCACCCGGAACCCCTGATTGAGTTGCGCCTGGGTCTTCGCAGGGGTTGAGGCTGTTGGTGCTGGGGCCCCGCGCGGTGAGGGAGCGGGGCGCTCGCCAGGGAAGGAGATCTTCCTCTTCCTGGCCTCCTCCCGGAACACCGCGCACTGCCTGCTATTGCTGCCTGCCTGCTGGCCCTTGCAGTTGGACCGCGCATGAATTCGTACTTACTGATTTTTCCGACCAATTTGTCTCGTGATTTTTCTGTTTGATGACGTAAAAGAATAGGTAGTTTTCGGAGGTTGTCTACGTTGTGTTTGTACACTTAGGTACGGTACAGTACTTATAGCGTTATAACATATTTTAGTTTTTAACCCCCGACCAAAAACCGCGGTGTTATAAGTTTGACGTCGATGTCTGTCTGTCTGTCTGTGGCACCGTAGAGCTCAAACGGATGGGCCGATGCCGATGCGGTTTTTTTTTATTTGAAAGTTAATATCCGTGCAAATGTTCTTAGCTATGTTTGGTTAATATCGATTCAAGATGGCCGCCGCCACAAAATGGCGGACAAAATATTTCTTCACAACCTACCTCAATATGGGTATCAAATGAAAGGTTTAGAGTAGTAAAATACTATCCGTTATAAAAAAATCAAATCCAAGATGGTCGTCACCACAAAATGGCGAATTATAATATTTTTTTCACTACTACCTCAATATGGGTATCAAACGAAAGGACTTGACTAGTAGAATACGTTGCATTTTGACAAATTTCAAATCCAAGATGGCCGCTTCCACGAAATGGCGAAATACATTTACTTTTTCACAACTCCGTTTATATGGGTATCAAATGAAAAGGCTTGACTAGTAGAATATTGTACAGATAGCAAACCTGAGGTAGTCGGGGGTTAGTCAAAATTTTTAATGTTGTTCTTGTATTTACATAATACCGGCTGTTGTTTTGAGCTAAAGAGTACTAAAGGCGTTATTACACCACTCGTTATTCAGACAGTCTTAGTCACAGAATAAGTAGAGGTCTTAGTCTAAGTAGCGTGGTGTAATTAAGCGTCAGACTGGTTAGACTCTGAATTCAGACAGCAAGATCGGGTTCGGTGAGTCTTACAGTCTGAATAACGAGTAGTATAATAAGACAAAAACAGTTAGACCGACAAATATATGACACTGAGATATAGTCTTAAAATATAATTTCATTGGTTCGTGATTGGTTCATTGATATTCGCGGTAATTTCTGTTTTTGGGTATTCGGAGTTCCAATGCCATAATTTTAATTTTGATCTCGCGGTTATTATACCTATCTTAAGTATTTAAAATTCTTTTCATTGATTGATATGAATAAATAGCATATTAGCATGCAGTAAAGAAAAAGGAGTAGGTACTGTTAAAAGTTAAGTCATAGAGCTGTATCGCGTAAGCGCGAGAGCACGCGTTTTTTCAGACTGGTGTAGGCGAGCTGACAAGTCAGACTCTAAGACAGCCTGAATAACGCGTAGTCTAATAGGCGCGTAGTCTACGGGCTAAGGCAAACAGCCGCCTGGGCGCTGCGTCGTTCCACACCCCGGACACTCCACTAAAACTCCATACAAGCGCCGCTGTGGAGCTACCTACTCTTCACACAACTACGCAGATGTCGTTCGTACACTCGCGTGAATGTGTGCGTTAGAGCTAGGGCTACTGAATTGTTTTATTGAATAGTTGTGCCCCTTGAGTTCACCTGGTAACGTAAAGTAGTCCTAATGTAAATGTTGAGTTACATAAATAGAATGGAGCCAAATTATACTATTCTAATTAAAAGGTTGTTTGCACAGATTTCTTTTCAGAAATCTGTGGGTGTTTGTATTGCCACGTAAAATGAAACGAAACCGATGATAGATTAGATCAGGTACCTAGATATCTATTTCTGTTAGTAGGTACACATTCGCATTTTATTTTACACTTATCCATGAAGGAAACTTTATTCTGTCACTATAATTATTCCTCCAGGCATTATCAATCCATGCTTGGGCACGTAAGTTACCGGCTGTGTAAGTTACGAACTTTGAGTTAAAAACGACTTCGTTATTATAAATATTGGTAGACAATCCACACACAACACCATCTGACCCCAAACTAAGCAAAGCTTATCATATTATAAAGCAACGTTATTGAAAAGTTTCTAATCTTACGTTATTATAAAGCTTTTAATCTTGTCCCGTTTAGTTGACGGACAGCCGTAAACAGCACAACAACCCACCATGATGATATTTCGTTAGGGAATTAGATGTTCGATACCAGCCCTTCGTTGAGTGTTCCTAGCGTATCCGAAACGGCCTGAGGGGTGAGGAAGCTTGAAATTGGCGGGGGGTGGGGAGTGTCCGTTCTATCTCTATTATCTATTCTATGGTTTAACCAATAAACATGGATCGATTTCTGTAAATATTTATTTACTTCCGAAATTTACGGCAAATTTGAAAATACCTATCCAGCAATGAATGAATATAATATCTATTATGTGTATTTGATATGAAATTAATGGCCTAAACTAAAAAAAAAACAAAAAAAAAATATACCATTTTACATTAGAATAAGGGGAATACCCAACTAGTCCATACGCTTACTTTCTTTCTACGGCCGACATAGGGACTTTCCGAGCGGGACCGGCACGGCGGGAAATTAACTATGAATTCTATAAATAGGAGTGCCTTTCGTTTTAATTTTGCATTTAATTATTAATTTGGTAAGTGATAAATCATAAGAAGATAACAGTAATAACAGCTTCGGGGAAATCAGAAATGTCAACTCCAGGACGCAAAAAGCATAGTATTTGGGAACAATTTACGTTGATTCCCCAAGAAAATACGTCATTGAAGACAAATAGGGTGCGTTGCAGGAAATGTAAGGAAGAACTAGTTGGACTTGTCAAAAGAATGGAGGCACACTACCAGCAATGTAGCACTACTAGTTCTAATACTGTTGGAAATATGGAAGCGGTCGAAGACTTGGAGGAATTATTGATGATGAGTGGTGCTGGTTCTTCCCAATCTTCAGATAATTCTTCTGCCAGTACTGCCACACCCACACCTGTGACTACTCTTCAAAATAAGAGTGTCAGTACCACCAGCAGCGGCAGCGCAACGAGCGTGAACATTTCAATGAAAAAAATTACTATTGCCACAAGTCAAGATGATAAGAAGAAACTTGATTTACAATTGGCTCGCTATATATTTGCTACCAACTCGCCTTTTAACCACGTAGAACACCCAGTTTCAAATTAATAGAAATTTTACGCCCCGGATATAAACCTCCAAACCGCAAACAAATTGCAGGTAATCTGCTCGACGAAATCTACAACTCCACCCAAGAAAGTGTAAAAAATGAGTTGAAAAATAAAGTTGTCAATCTGTCAAGTGATGGTTGGAGTAACGTAAGGCAGGACTCAATAATATATGTATGTGTCACAGATGTGTTGACAAACTCGACTCATTTAATCAATACAATAGATACGGGGGCCGAAAGCCATACAGCCGACTACTTGGTTAAAATCTGTACTAAGGCAATAAAACAATGCGAAAGATTCATCTGCACGGTGCGCAGCGTAGTGACAGATAACGCAGCAAATATGTGTCGTATGACACGAGATTTGGCTCAACTTAAGAACAGGAAGAACTAGCTACTTACAAGGTTACTTTACTTACTTATGGTTGCTCGTCACACCTGCTAAACCTTCTAGCGAAGGATTTAAACGCAGAAGATGTTACTGAGAAAGTTAAATCAATAATGCGGTACTTCAAATACACGCATTTTGCATCTGCCAAATACAAAGAAGCTGGTGGAAAAGCAATCGTTATACCACAACAAGTACGGTGGAATACAATGGCTGATAGTTTAAAAGTTTTATTGGAAAACTAGTGGTTACTTACCCACGATCTACGATATATTAAAATGTAATGATGTTTTTATAATTATTGAGTAGTTTGTACAGAAACATTCCAAATGTTTAGGTTTAAGTCATTTACTTAAACCTATTGTGAATGAGACTTACATGATAATAAATATTTTCTATTCTTTTCTATATTTAGTAGTATTGTAGTGTTGAATAAAAAATACATTACTTTTTTTTTAGGTAATTCGCACAAACATAAGTGATATCATTTTTAAGTTTTACTTGCAGCTGTAGCTTTTCCAGAGCAATGCACTCTGGCTAGCTTTAGGTATTTCGACGTGTACCTTGAGTTGGCTATTCCCCAGGTATTGCTGGCCATATATTGCCAATACAAGGCAGCTACTACGTAACTGTAATAAGAGATAGCTACAAAATAGGTTCATAGAGAAATATCGATACTCTAAGTTTGGTCTTACTTGTAGTCAGTCTAGTCTTTGGTGATAGCGGTATTTGGTTTTGATTAGTACTTTAAATTGAAACATCTAGTTTTCAAAACTGTGTTGTCTTTGCTTTAATTAAATAAGTATGGCGAAGGACAGATTTGCAATATGATTCCCCAAAACATATTTGTATGTTTTGGGGAACCATATTGCAAATGAAAATATAGTTTAGCAATTAGCATTTGCTTAAAAGTGGAGTGGCGAGAAGTCCACAATTTTATAGATCTAGACATACATTTTGAGAAATTAATGCATATTATCACATATTTTTATTAAGTAGGCTAGATTTTTTTGAATACTTAACTACTGACACAGGTTTTTTTATATGTCTGTAGGTAGGTGTAGGTTGATTCAGGATTCAGGTCTGTAATATTATTAATTAATACTTTTCTAATACCTATACATATTACATCATTGTACATTATGTTTATAATGGTAGGTCAAAGTAATTGAGTTGTATAGTAACTACACTATAAATGAGAGGTCCGTTCAATAATAGGTAGGTCGTTTACAAAGCACAATAAAATAATTTCACACATTACTCCAACGCAGATTCTACTAGACTCTAGCAATAATACGATATCTCGAGAAAAAGCAGAGACACACGTGAAATCCGACAACACTTAACATCAGACGACGGAGGTCGGAGCCCAGGATACTGCGTGCGATAATATTTCATCCTTACGCCATGATTCGCCGCTTATGCGCGATAGGGAAATCGTAAATTCAACGAAAAGAAATTTCTTTATAGTCTCCTAAAAGTTCTCACACAAGCACGTATTCGAAAGCAAAGCTAACGCGGGAGCAAACGGCATCGAATTGTAATACCTCCGTAGACACCCTTACTTTTCAAATTTTCTTTAACAATGCGACGAGGTAATATGCGTTTTATTGGATCGTTTTTCTTTTGAAATAAAATGGAATTGTTGTTGTAAGAAAAACGTCTTTTCTTAACATCGTGCTCGTTTATAAAAGAACGTGTTCCATCTAATTTGAATAGAAAAACGTATAAAGGGCAATCGGTTATTGTTGAGCCTTTAAAGTGTTCTCTATAGGTTATATAATACACTAGATGCCCGCCCCGGCTTCGCCCGTGGTATATTATATAGCACTCACCGGGATCCCGTACATATCCAACGGTGAAAGAATGACTGAAATCGGTTCACTCATTTCTGAGAATATCGATTTCAAACAAAAAACCTCTTCAGCTACCTGCTACGCCACCTGTCGGAAATTGGTCGTACCAACTCAGATTTCGAAAAAAAAATTAGCAAAGGTTTATATTCAAGGCACAGATTACTGAAATTCAATGACGCAATCTTTGACACATGCTGTCATGTGTCATGTCAAAGCACGAAACGTAGGAAAACTCTCAAAAGGGGAATATTTTTTCCCGATTTTGTTACATTCTTGTTTCATGCTCCGCTTCAATTAATAGTAGAGTTATTTTCTATAGCCTTCCTCGATAAATGGACTATCCAATAGAAAAAGAATCTTTCAATTCGGACCAGTACGTCCCGAGATCCTAGCGTTCAAGCAAACAAACAAACAAACAAACAAACAAACAAACAAACTCTTCAGCTTTATAATATTAGTATAGATTGGCATATAATGTCAGACATATGCTTAAATAATGCAACTGCAATAGATTTGTCAATTTCGTTGAATGTAAATGACATGACACTAAAGCAACAAGTCCACTTGACATTTCCCAGAAAACATCCTGCTGTATTGGCGAAGTGCCTGAAGCATGGATAGAGCTTAAAAACATGTTTGAAGTTGAGAATGTTCGACTGCGTGAAACTGAGTATTCACTGCATGATTTAAGTAAGTTCTATGCCCGATTTGAAATGACAATGTCTCCAGCTCCTTTTGCAGCTAACTTACTACATCCTAAGTACAGGGGCGAAAACCTCACCAGTGAAAATATTTCTGAAGCTTTATCATATATAGAAGTTTATCACAAGATGCAATGTCCTATGTTGTAAAATACAGGGCAATGACAGATCCCTTTCATAACTTTCTATTTGACGGTCATGTAGTAAATCAAGTCGAACCTCTGGAATGGTGGTTGTCTTTAAAAAAACAAATTAATGGCCAAACAATGGACTTAGTGACCCAGCTTCACACTGCAGTGGCTTCAAGTGCTGGAATCGAACAACTGTTTTCAACATTTGGATTTATTCACTCTGACGTACGAAATACACTGGGTACCGATAAAACTGCAAAACTTGTCACAGTTTTTAAATATTTAAATAAGAAAAACTAATTACTACTTAAATACCTACTTTTTCTCAAATATAAGTTGTTTTTTAATAAATTACACATATTATATATTATATATGTATGTCATAAAAGCAATATGTTTTACTAGCTGAACCCGCTACTTCGTTCGCGTAAGCAGATGTTACTGACTTATACTTTAGTTGGAAGTATCGTAGGTCAAAATATTTGGATAAGTAGTCTTTGAAAAACCGAGTGAATTTGTTTTTCCACACAATATTTTTTTTAATTTTATCAACTTTTGTTTATTTTTTTTTAATAAAATCAAACATACCTACTTAAAAGGGTTTCGTAGTATCGAACATAGCCGCAAGTGTCAAGTTTGTATGATTTTTATAGGATACATTATGAAAAAATCTGAAGCTGATGTGCATGATCTGATACCTACTTATCTTGAAATGTTAATGTATGAATTTAATTGTAACACAGAAAAAAAATCAAAGAACGAAAGAATCCAAATTCGGCACCAAAATCCTTTTCGCAGCAAAACCCTTATTATTACAATTTAGAATACCAGTAACGCCACCTAGTGATGCAAGAAAAAATACATACAACAACAGCAAAACATCGATTTTTAAAGGGCCTTTAGTGCTTTTAGATTTAAACTGGCATTAGCGCCATCTAATCTATACTAATATTATAAAGCGTTTGTTTGTTTGTTTGAACGCTCGGGAATCTCGGGAAGTACTGGTCCGAATTGAAAGATTATTTTTCTATTGGATAGTCCATTTATCTAGGAAGGCTATAGGCTATAGAAAATAACGCTACTATTGATAAAAGCGGAGCATGAATCAAGAATGTAACAAAATCGGGAAAAAATATTCCTTTTTGAGAGATTTCGTACGTTTCGAGCTTTTACATAACGCATGACAGCATGCATGTGTCTAAGATTGCGTCATTGAAAATCACAGATTATATACCTCTTGACTCTTGAATGTAACCTTCTTTCTAAATCTGAGTTGGTACGACAAATTTCCGACAGGTGGCGTAGCAGGTAGCTGAAGAGGTTTTTTGTTTGAAAGCGATATTCTCAAGAATGACTGAACCGATTACAGTCATTCTTTCACCGTTGGGTATGTACGGGATCCCGATGAGGGCTATATATGTACCACGGGCGAAGCCGGGGCGGACATCTAGTGAGAATATGTTGCTTGTTATTTTGATTGTGAACGCAAAGCACCTGTATTATCTACGCCAAAACGACTGCATATATTTTTCATTTTTGGCATTTATCTTACCATCACATCAAGTTCCTTACGAAAATATATACTTAACTATATTAATATGGAGTTTAATGAAAATATAGACTTATTAGCCTATGTGAAATTTTAAAATTTTAGACTCTAAACTATCTGTGTTTCGTATGTCAAACCAATTCGTTGTGCCTAACAACGGTCTGCTTCGGTCACCGAAGCTTGTTGAACACTACACACTTAAAATAATACGTTTTCTAATAAGTTACGGCTGGTCTAGTAAGTTACAGCTGACCTAGTCGGGAAAACGGTCAGCCAGGTTTTGACCCAGGGTTGAAAATCACGCGCACCACTATCTTTTCAGAGTCATATTCGTAATTCCGGTAATTTAAACGGCGAAGGAAAACATCGTGAGGAAACCAAAATGTACCTAGAATCTAAGTCCTAAGTCATACGTCATGCACCAACCGACACTGGGCCAGCCTGGTGGATTATATCCTTGCCTCTCTCCTTGCGAGAGAAGGCCCTGACGCCCAGCAGTGGGAACATTTAATGGGTTGTTTATGCTACTACTTATTATGCTGATATGTTTTCTCCTAAATAATAAAAATCTACTTCAATGACAGATAATTTAATTCTGTCATTCGACTAAATTTTATAAGAAGCTATGACTATGTCGTACAGATAAATCTTTATTTTATTTTATTTTAGTTTTTGTTGATATTTGTAAAACTACCTCCCTGTGTTCGATATATGAGATCACCTCTAGTATTTTCTGCCAAACAAAAAAGGAATTATCAAAATCAAATCAAAATTAGCTGAGTTATCGCGTAAAATAAAACCAAATAAAAAAACACGCAACCCAATTGAGAACATCCTCTTTGTTTGAAGTCGGTTATAACCAAATGATGTTTGTTTTTCCACACAAAAATATATTTTGATAATTATTTTTTCATTCAAGACGACGCGACGCGATCACGTGAGCACGTTCTAGAATCTAGATATTCTGTGGATCGTCTATACACAGAATACTTAAAAGTTAGTATGTACCGAACGCGCCGCGCGTGTCGTTATTATTTAAAGTTTATGTAATTTCCGAACCACCAGACCGATAATGTTCAAATTTTGACGGGACAATATTAAAAATGTGTTCTTTCTAACAAAAAAATATTTAATGAAATTAAACAATGCAAACATGAGTTACAACCAAATACACATTCTGACTTTCACCCCCTCCCGCAAGAAAACCGATCAGAATTTGGGGATCAAAAGTAGCCTTATAGCCAGCAATCTCCTTAGTGTAAACTAAAGTCACGCCAAGTTTCAGCAGAATTGAATCAGTAGTTTCGGCGTGATGCGTGATCCCTATACAGAAAGACAGACAGACATGATAGAAAAAAATGCAGTTTCGCCATCAGTATCGACTATGGAGTGCTCCAAAAAATTTTTTTTCAAAATATCTTCAATGTACAGAATTCGACCCGTTACAGTTTTATTACCTATAAGTATAGATTTAATTACCATACCAAAATAATTACATAAGTTAAATAATTACAAAAATATAAGTAAAACAAATAGCATAGACTCTACTGGTTTTGAAATGTAAAACTATTTGGAATCCTAAAAGTTCTAAATACTAATTTATTTTCATTAAGTTCCTATAAAAAGTTGTTTTAAAACTTGTTTTTAAACACATAATTAAAAACACGGTTTTATTTCAAACTGTTTTAAACACATAATTAAAAACACGGTTTTATTTCAAACTGTTTAAAACAACTTGTTTTAATCATGCCAACCCTGACGTAACGTAAACGTAACGTACATTTCAACAATCTCTAGTTTGGTTTTGTTATCAAACAATGTTGATACTTGATCCCTAAGGAACTGTGGATGATTTCGGGATGCAAAGTAGGCTATGTAGACTATAAGCTATCTGTGTATTATATTTCAGCTCGCTCCGTTGAGCCGTTTGGGCGTGATTGCGCAACAAACATTCATACATTGAGATTTATAATATTATTAGTAGGATAGGATTTCAGACTAAGAACTATTTGTGTTCCAAATTGCAACAAAAACTAATAAGGCGTTCCGATATTACATTTATACTTGATCCCTTAGGAACTGTGTATGTTTTCGGGATAATAAATAAATAGCCTGTTTTGTTTTGATCTGTGTTTCAAACTGCAACAAAATCTAGTTAGGCGTTCCGATGTTACATTTACACTTGATCCCTAAGGAACCGTGCATTATTTCGGGATAAAATGTAGCCTATATATTATTCCAGACTAAAAGCTATCTGTCTACTAAATTTCAGCTCGACCCGTTGAGCCGTTTGGGCGTGATTGAGCAACAAACATCCATACATTGAGATTTATAATATTAGTAGGATATTTTTAGTATTTGTTGTATATATATGCTATTTATTCATATCAATCAATGAAAATAATTTTAAGTACTTAAGGCCAGGTATTTCTGTCAAAGTAGGCATTTAACGCTGTCTTGTTCTCGCGACCGTCACCGACCGCGGAATCGGTGCCACAGTGCAGAAATAACATTAAAATATTAGACTATGTAATTTAAACTCATTTTTTTGTTCAAGATTTGTTTATGTTTGTTTGTTTATGATAAGAGTTTTGTTGCTATATAAACGAAGAAATATTAAAATGTATCTATACTCGTAGGTATACAAAACTCAACCTTTTCTTTTTTGGTCACACTATAAGTTGAGAACGGCTTTTCCAATTTCATGCATCTTTTTAAAATGTTTCCTAATAATCATCACGACGAGTCATAAAAACTAGGGATGTTCCTTGATCTACAACTATCAACAAAAATTATCGATGAAATCACGACACAGAAGTTATCGACAAAACCTGATGTTATCGATAGGCATTTGTAAATAAAATAAGTCTCATCTATACTTATAATAAAACTGTAACGGGTCGAATTCTGTACATTGAAGATATTTTGAAAAAAATTTTTTTGGGGCACTCCATAGTCGATACTGTTGGCGAAACTGCATTTTTTTTCTTTCATGTCTGTCTGTCTGTCTGTCTGTCTGTCTGTCTGTCTGTCTTTCTGTATAGGGATCACGCATCACGCCGAAACTACTGATTCAATTCAGCTGAAACTTGGCATGATTTTAGTTTATACTAAGGACATTGCTGTAGGCTACTTTTGATCCCCAAATTCTGATCGGTTTTCTTGCGGGAGGAGGTGAAAGTCAGAATGTGTATTTGGTTGTAACTCATGTTTGCGTTGTTTAATTTCATTAATTCTTTTTTTTTAGAAAGACCACATTTTTTTATATTGTCCCGTCAAAATTTTAACAATATCGGTCTGTTGGTTCGGAAATTACACAAACATTAAATAGTAAACACACGCGCGGCGCGTTCGGTACATACTAACTTCTAAGTATTCTGTGTATCACAGACGATCCACAGAATATCTAGATTCTAGATACTAGAAAGTGCCCACGTGATCGCGTCGCGTCATCTTGGATGACAAAATAATTGTCAAAAATATATTTTTGTGTGGAAAAACAAACATCATTCGGTTATAATCGACTTTAAACAAGGAGGATGTTCTCAATCGGGTTGCATGTTTTTTTATTTGATTTTATTTTACGCGATAACTCCGCTAATTGTTAGTTGATTTTGATAATTCCTTTTTTGTTTGGTAGAAAATACTTCAGAGGTGCTCTTAGATAGTTTTTCAAATGTCAACAAAAAACTAAAATCAGCTTATATTTATCTGTACGACATAGTTATACCTTCTTATAAAATTTAGTCGAATGACAGAATTAAATTACCATTACAGTCATTGAAGTAGATTTTTGTATTTTGGAGAAAACATATCAGCATAATAAGTAGCAGCATAAACAACCCATTAAATGTTCCCACTGCTGGGCGTCGGGGCCTTCTCTCGCAAGGAGAGAGACAAGGCTATAATCCACCACGCTGGCCCAGTGTCGGTTGGTGGATGACATATGACTTAGAACTTAGATTATAGGTAGATTTCGGTTTCTTCACGGTGTTTTCCTTCACCGTTTTAATTACCGGCATTACGATCATGACTCGGAAAAGATAGTGGTGCGCGTGGTTTTGAACCCTGGGTCTCCGGATCGACAGTCGCCGTTCTCCCGACTAGGTCAGCTGGAGCTTACTAGACTAGCCGAAACTTATTAGAAAACGTATCATTTCAATCCAAATACTGTTTAAAATTTAAAGGTAGTGTTCAACAAGCTTCGGTGACCGAAGCAGACCGTTGTTAGGGTTCCGTACACAAAGGGTAAAAACGGGACCCTATTACTGAGACTTCGCTATCCGTCCGTCGGTCCGTCCGTCTGTCACCAGGCTGTATCTGAAGAACGGTGATAGCTAGACAGTTGAAATTTTCGCAGATGATGTATTTCTATTGCCGCTTTAATCATGGCGGAACGTATCAAGTGATCGGGTTGAAATTTGAAATAGAATTAGATTACAGTCTGGAAGAACACATAGGCTAAACTTTGCCTATGTATAAGTACTCTATGTATTACGTAACAAACATCCAAACAGTGACATTCATAATATTTACAGGACAACGTTGGAACGGCTGAACATATTTGGATGGAATTCGAAACACACGTAGTTTGAACTCAGAAATAGCAAATCGGTTACTTATAGGTTACTGTGACGTAGGAAAGACTAACCAAATTTGGTAGAAAATTTAAACAGAGATAACTCATAGTCTGAAATACCACATTTATGTATTTATTATCTATCAACCTGAAAAGAAGCATGGGCCCCAAGGAAACAAATATTAACTATCACGCCAAAACGGCACAACGAATTGGGTTGACATACGAAACACATATAGTTTAGAGTCTAAAATTTCACATGGGCTAATAAGTCTACATTTTCATTTAACTCCATATTAATATAAGCATATATTTTCGTCAGAAACTTGATGTGATGGTAAGGTAAAAGCCAAAAATGAAAAAATATGCACCCGTTTTGGCGTAGATAATATAGGTGATTTGCGTTCACAATCGAAATAACAAGCAACATAATATTCTCATTAGACGGCGCTAATGCCAGTTTAAATCTAAAAGCACTAAAGGCCATTTAAATCGATGTTTTGCTATTTGGTATGTATTTTTTCTTTCATCACTAGGTGGCGTTACTGGTATTCTAAATTGTACTAATAAGTTTTTTGCTGCTAAAAGGATTATGATGCCAAATTTGGATTCTTTCGTTCTTGATTTTTTTTGTGTGTTACCTACAATTACATTCATACATTAACATTTCACTAGGACTTGGCTTAGATTTACGGGTTCAACTTGCTTGAATATCATTAAAACTCAAAATTTTAACTATTTTGATTCCACACAGGCTTCGTTCAAAATTTTACGCCGGCGAAGTCGCGGGTAACAGCTAGAAAACAGCTTGCGGATAAAAAGAAATAGGTAAAAAAAATAGGTATCAGATCATGCACATTAGCTTCAGACTTTTCATAATGTATCCTATAAAAATCCTACAAACTTAACACTTGCGGCTATGTTCGATACTACGAAACCTACCTAAGTATGTTTGATTTTGTTTAAAAAAAGAAAAATAAAGATGATAAAATGAAATAATTTTTTGTGTGGAAAAACAAATTCACTCAAACTCAAAGGTTTTTCAATGACCACTTATCCAAATATTTGACGTACGATACTTCCAATTAATGTATAAGTCAGTAACATCTGCTTACGCGAACGAAGTAGCGGGTTCAGCTAGTTTATAAAATATATGCATTTATTTACGATAAAAAATTGGTTCTCTGTAAAGTCGGTTGCGTTACGGACGACAATTTTACCTTACAACGTCATAACAAAACATTGATAGATGCGGCGCAACCGCACAATGAGCGTAACGAGACACATTTTCGTGCATGCAGCCGGCGTTCATCGATTTATTAGACGTTGTCAGTCAAAAACGTAATCACATCAAAAGTAAAGTAAATAATAGTAAATGGCAGTTAAGTAATTCTAAATTATGTAAGAAAACTACTACATCTATACTAATATTATAAAGAGGAAAGATTTGTTTGTTTGTTTATTTGTAATGAATAGGCTCCGAAACTACTGGACCGATTTCAAAAATTCTTTCACCTTTGGAAAGCTACATTATCCCCGAGTAACATAGGATATATTATATTTAAAAAAAAATTAGGAATCCTTACTAAAACTCCAATAATGTAACATAAGGTGTAAAGACCTGAAAAATTCCTTACGTCGCGTGCGCTGCGAAAACTATTGATGATAGAACAAAATCATTTACTACGACTTTGCAGAACTCATCATTATCCACAAAAAGTGTCGCGAGTCAATGTAATAAAATAAAGTGCCGCGCGGCTCACTCGCGCGATCGGCTCCCTACGCAGCGGTCGTGTGCGTGATCGTATGATTTTAGCTTGAAAAAATTTTGAATTCGCTTTAAATTCGTTTCGTAGGTAAATAAGTATATGATAATAAATATTATATTTTAATGTAACTTTTCAAACTGCTTATAGTAGTATTTTATGGGTATTCATTCCTGTTCAAAATTTAAGCAAAAATTTAGTAAAAGGTGGTTTTCTACGCCCATATTTTTAATTTTCTTTCAATAAGTACCTACTACTTACCTGATAATAAATATTATATTTTAATTATTCAAACAGCTTAGTACTTCATATAGTTCAATAAGCAAAAATTTAGTAAAAGCCTGTTTAATTATATATTTCCTTCTATTTTTTCATTTTATAATGCCCTAAAATACCAAAAAAGATCAAGATATCAACTTTCTAAACATAGTTCCCAGGCGAGGGCAATAAAAATACGACGTAATGACGAATCTTCATCAGAAACTGAAAATCGCCTTGCAAGTCGGAGAGAATACGCGTCGCAATGGCGTGCTAGAGAGTCAAGTATCGAGCGTTCGCAGCGGCTTGCTGAACAAAATTTTATCACTGGCCCAGCAGCTGGTCAACTAGCTCATATACCGAGTATACCGATGATTCCAACTGATCTGCCAATCCCTTTTAAACGACTTCAGTTTCCGGTGAAATCATCTTTCGCGTTAACTATTAGCAAGTCCCAGGGCCAAACCTTCGAATTATTAGGGATCGACCTACGAAAAGAATGTTTCACTCATGGCCAACTGTATGTTGCCCTATCACGTGTCGGAGCTCCTGAAAATCAATTAATTTTGCTGCCACAAAATAAAACTACTTCAAATATCGTTTACAGGGAAGCTCTGACTCACTAAAACTAATGGTTTTTTTTTTGTAAATAATATTATATATTTATGTATAAAAATTTAAAATAAAAAATACAAAAAAAACATTATTAAAAAAAGTCATAAAAAAAATTCAAACTCCCTTTATAATTTTAATTTTTTTTAAACCCGATACAAAAAAAAGGGGGTGTGTGTGTGTATGTACCCGTGCGAAGCCGGGGCGGGCCGCTAGTACATATATAAATATCTGTATTGTTTTTTTTATTTCATACTATAGTTATCCATTTTTTTTAGGTTAGACAAATTAGATATGAATGCAAATTGCAAAAATAATAATAAAAAACATGTGCACAAAACACGAAGTACCTATTACAACAAACGCGATAGCTGTTGACGCTGATGAGTCAAATACGAAAAATGCGTTTAGATATAAGTAACAAAAATGTACAAAACATTAATATAATACAATTTGTTGTATTATATTAAACTAGATGTCCGCCCCGGCTTCGCCCGTGGAACATATATAGCACTCATCGAGATCCCGCACATATCCTACGGTGAAAAAGTTTTTGAAATTGGGTCAGTCATTCCTGAGAATTTCGCTTTCAAACAAAACACCTCTTCAGCTATCTGCTACGCCACCTGTCGGAAATTGGTCGTACCAACTCAGAGATTAGCAAAAAGGTTTTATGTTCAAGAGGTATGTAATCTGTGATATTCAATGACGCAATCTTAGACACATGCTGTCATGTGTCATGTCAAAGCACGAAACGTAGGTACGAAAACTCTCAAAAAATAATATTTTGTCCCGATTTTGTTACATTCTTGATTCATGCTCCGCTTCTGTTAATAGTAGCGATATTTTCTAAAGCCTATAGAACTATTTTCTGATCTGTGCCTATAGCCTTCCTCGATAAATGGACTATCCAATAGAAAAAGAATCTTTCAATTCGGACCAGCACTTCCAGAGATCCTAGCGTTCAAACAAACAAACTCTTCAGCTTTATAATATTTTAGACAATATAATACAATACAACATTTAATTTTGATGATAGGCGTCGAATAAAAAATGCTCATGATAAAAATGTAACTGTGAAATAATTATGATAGACAAAATAACGCAGACAAATTAGAAAAATGCGTTCACAAATAGCTATATTTAACAAAACACTTTAGTTATAATACAACATTTAATAATGGACATAAAAAATGCCAATGTTAGATAGATTAACTCTTTATTGCACTTAATTTAGTTAAGTTACTTTTAACAAAAAAAAAAGTAACTCTTAAAATAATTATAAAAAACAAAATAATGCAATAGAAACATGTTAAATTAAATATTCCACATTCATAACTTATTACCTTTCACTCTGCTTTCTTGAAATACCTATCACAGTAGTTTTTCACCACCAGCCCACTGCTGGGTATAGGCCTCTCCATAATACGCCAGTCATTCGCCCACTGCTGGACATAGGCCTCTCTTATATTACGCTGCATCTTCGCCCACTCACTGCTGGACATAGGCCTCTTCTATAATATGCCTGCCTCTCATCCGTCTAACTGCTGGACATAGCCCTCTGTCATAATACGATCCCCTTATTCGCCCAACTGCTGAACGAGACCACTCTTATAATACACCGCTCATTTGACCGCTTCTGTACATAGGATTCTCCTATAAGACAACGCTTATTCGCCCAGTGCTGGACATAGGCCTCTCTCATAGTGTGCCACTCAGCCCAATCAGACGACTGTCTTTCGTAAATCGTCGCTCCAATTAGTCTCAGGACGTCTTACACTACTACACGTTTACCGATTCGCGTTCACAATAATGATTTATGGATAATTGAAGAAAAGAAAAGGAACATTTACCGATTCCTGATCACAATAGTTATTTATGGATAATTGACGAAAAAAAAGGAACGTTTACCGATTCACGATCACAATAGTTATTTATGGATAAATAATTGACGAAAAGAATAGGAACATTTACCGATTCGCGATAGCAATAGTTATTTATGGATAATTGACGAAAAGAAAAGGAACGTTTACCGATTCGCGATCACAATAGTTATTTATGGATAATTGACGAAAAGAATAGGAACATTTACCGATTCGCGATAGCAATAGTTATTTATGGATAATTGACGAAAAGAAAAGGAACGTTTACCGATTCGCGATCACAATAGTTATTTATGGAGAATTGAAGAAAAGGAATATATACCGATTCGCGATAGCAATAGTTATTTATGGATAATTGACGAAAAGAAAAGGAACGTTTACCGATTCGCGATCACAATAGTTATTTATGGAGAATTGAAGAAAAGAAAAGGAATATTTACCGATTCGCGATAGCAATAGTTATTTATGGATAATTGGAGAAAAGAAAAAGATATGATGGCTAATATCCAGCGGTGGACAAATAAAGGCTGTGATGATGATGATGATGAAAACAAAAGGAAAGCATGTCTATGGAGGTGTGTGATACGGTTTGAAACATGTGAAACACAATGGCACTTTGCAGGCTTCACAGATATACGCCGTTTTCTTGGTTATTTTGGCTTGCAGGCACACAACACACCGTTTTCTGTAGCTGTGGTCCTCGGGTTTGCTATAGGTAAGCCAGTGTGTGTTGAGGGTAAAACGCGTGGTATCTGTGAGCCTGCTCCTTGATGATTCCATGCTACGGCTTAGGGGACAGTACAGAAGGTGATTGGACAGGATGGAATTTACTAGATCGAGACGGAAAGCTAAATGGTTATGGCTTTTGTTTGTAGAGGATTGTAGGAGGGTACGGGAGTTCAGAATGGAGATGTTAAGGAGACGTTTAAAAACTTCATGTACCATTTCATGCCGCGTTTCCTTTCTAATAAATAAGGCTCCAGCATTTGATCTTTTAAATCTACTCCCCCCATGAATCTATTGTAGTCCAGTACAACTTGTGGCTTATATGGTACAGGCCGATATGATGTCTTGGACGAAACTGTTGGCAAAGCAATAGAGGAACCATGACAAGTAGAAATCATGGTTACTCGTTTCTTGTCTTGCCATGATAACACACAGACATCGCCGGAATGTCTGGCGATGTATTCACCCCTGTTTAGTGGAGCCTTATTTATTAAAATGGGAACATCGCGCCGAGAAGGTTTCAAAGTACCGACACAGTCTGTCCCATTGAGCTTAAGAAATCTCGCTAATGCTGGTGAATTATACCAATTATCCATGAACAATCTATGCCCTTTGTTTAGTAGGGGATCAATGAGCTTCTTTACAATAGCTGTACTTTTAAGTTCGCCCAGCTCTTGCTCTGCATCTGTTTGTTTTCCGGTGTAGAGAATAAAAGACCACAGGTAACCAGTGGTACTCTCACACAGCTCAAATGTTTTGATCCCTAATTTAGAGGCTTTGTTCGGAATGTACTGTTTAAAGTGCAATCTTCCTTTCCAAAGGGTCAGACTTTCGTCAATGCAAATATTTTTACTCAAAATGTAATTTGATTGAAAATGTGAATTTAAATATGTAATTATTGGTGTCAATCGGTCAATGCTTTGTTCGTTAGAGGTACTTGGATTATTTTCAACTGGGTTATAATTTACAAAATTTAATGCTCTAGTTAAAATATCGTATCTGTGTCGTGTAAAAATACGTCTAAAAATGTCCGTTGTCAGGAGTGGATCGACAGAAAAACAACTTTTGATAGTTGGCATTTTGATGATCCCCAACATCATCCAGAATGCAAAGAGGCACAAAATTTCATGAGCATTAGTGGGGCACCAAGAAGATTGGAAAGCGGCGGAAGAAATTTGAGTAGCATATAGGTTCGTTTCAGTCACAATTAGATCTAAGACGTTATCGTCCCAATAGGTACGAAACGCGTCATATGCCGAATTGAAAACATGAACTGAACCAGTACGCTCTGGCTTAAAATTTTCCTCTTGACCTTGAAAAGACCCCATTGAAGACCATTCAAAGTGGAGGCTCTGTCCTTCCAGCTTAGGGAGAGTATATGCTCCATCGCTAGCGTCTAGACATACATCTTCACTTTCGCTCTCGCTAGCATCCTGTCGTTTAAAGTTTCTCTCAACCCTGGCAGTACCTTGCATTCTCGTTAGGCGTGTCCTCAATACATCCGTCGTCAAACTTGCCAATTCAGGGGGGACATCCTGATCATTTATCCAAATTTCGTTCAACGGGTGTCCCACTTTCCATTGATCTCCCCTATGGCCCCGGTTCGGATACCCACGCCCACGTGCACTCTGTCCTCGGCCACCCCTAACACCCCTTCGTCCACCTCTTCGCACACTCATCCTCCTCCTGTTGCGTTCATCTCTGACACGCTCTTCTTGGGACACATACAACACGTGGGTATCCGGAACTAAAAATTCGCCTTCGTCGACTGAATCCAGCAGCATGCCATTCCTATCGCAGATCTGCACCACCACATCTGAGGGCTCCAGTGCGCTGTAAAAACAAATGCAATTATTAGTTCTGTAGCGTACTCCACCTACTTACATCCAACAAACGTAGACTCCTTGCCGACCGACTTTTACCTAGCAGGATAGACTGTCCGGCCGTAAAGTCGACGGAACCAAAGGCAATAAAAAATGTAACACGAAGAAAATTATTTTCTGATTGGCAAATTAATTTTGTTTGTAATAAATGTTTTGTGCTATGCGTTCTATGAAATAATACAGATAAAAAGGCTAGTGAGTTTATTTCATACGACCTAGTCGACCGTTTTCCTTAGAAGACCTCCACAGTTCTATTACAAATGGCTGCTAGTCCTGGTTCCACACGCAAGCTGTGATGAAAATTGGTGATGATGACATACCAAAGTGTTTTCAGCCAATTCAGTTAACAGTTTTAGCACAAATCAAGTAAACCACAAAAGTACAAACCTCCTGATTCATAATATTCATTATAATATGAAATAATAACCGATATGAACCATTTGATATTTCCTTACTTTTGTTCATAAGCAGGATCAGCAGAAATTAAACTTACGATTCCGACGAGTAACGGTCGATTGGCGAGCGCGACCTGTCGAGCGACGCAGCACGAGGGGGCGCTTCTTGTTTCTGAAACATTTAAAATGGTGCATTTAGAACCACATTAATACAATTACAATAAATGTAGTAGTTTTATCTCACGAACAAGTGTAAAAACACGCCACGAACATATACCTATGTGCGTGAAAACAAATGCCTTCGCCCATGCCTCGGACGGTACAGAGTATCTCTCTACTTAGTTTGTGGACGGTACTAAGAGTGTCCGTGGTCCGTGGTTGCTTTGTTCTTAAAAAAGTTTCGATACAAAAAACATTGTGTTCAATAGAACAAATGAATTGTAGCTATTGCTTGCTCACTTCATGCAACTTCGTATTTAAATAGATAAATTCAAATTGTACGTGTTTGAAAATAAAACTTTTACTCAAATATTAACTTTTATCTTCTTTGTAATTAAAGAAAACTTTAAAAGCCACTTTTTGTATGTGGCTAAAACGGGTGCCATTTAAAACGCATGATTTTTTCCCCAATTTACTACTTAACACAGTTATGCATTTAGTTGTTATGCAAAATTATCATTAGTCCTAAAAACGTTATGTGTACTTAAGAGCCCTCTCACGTCGTCGCACGAAATTCAAAAAGTTTGTGTTCCGAATTTTCCATCTTTAGTATTATCTAGAAAAAGATAATTAATTATGTTCAAAAATAGTCCGATCGTTCTTGTTGACGTTTCCTTGTTTCAATTTTACTAACAATAATTCCTTTGTTCGTAGGGAACGATCTCCCATGACCATTTCGCCGAAAAGTCGCCGCCGTGTCAGTTTCAGACTTCTAAATCTACAAGTGATACTCAAAATTTATACAAAAAAAAATATGGGGAACATTATACACATATTTTATTAATTCATGCATGGTACATATTTCTGAATTTTGGTCCCATTTATTAGTAAAAAAAACAAAATCATGAGCCAATTTTAAGTTTTATATTGCAGTTTTAGTGTTGTCTCTGTGTAAAATACACAATAATTCCAAAAAATTAATTAGACACGATAATACTTTGTTCTTTGTAGAATCCAATTCTATAGTTACTTTTCAAATCATAGTTGTCAATTTTTCAAAAAATATAAATTACCAGCAGTCTAAATTACAATAAATTACGCTGCACAATTTAGTATGCCGCGAGCGGCCGTCGGGGGAGGACCTGCGTCAGTTAGCGTGGGAGTCGGTTACGTAATATTTCGCGCGTTTATGACATAAACTAGAATAATTATAGTGCGACCACAAAATTTTAAGTCGTTTGGCGTTTTATAACGTTTCATTCTAATTTTTCGGATCGGACCGGATCACATTTGATCTTGTTTACTTCTTGAAGAAGCAGAGTCTGTCAATTTTTTATTCTACGTACGTATATACGTCTAATAAGTCGATGAACGCTGGCCGAATGCACGAAAATGGGATGACTCATTGTCTCGTTAAGCCCATTGTCCCGTTACGCTCGTTGTCCCGTTGCGTTACGGTAAATTATTCTTGCATTTCCAAACTCTGATTACTAGTATAATTTCAAGAATTTATACTTTTAACTGAAGGTTAATTTTCATGCGGTGGATCTTAGCTTTGTTGGGATAATATTGATTAAAGATGGCCGCCTCTACAAAATGGTGGAATATATATTTCTTCATTTTCATTCATCTACCTCAATATGGGTATCAAATGAAAGGGCATGACTAGTAGAATACTGTGCACTATGATACAATTCAAATCCAAGCTGGCCGCCACCATAAAATGGCGAATGACATTACCAATTTTTTCACTACTACCTCAATATGGGTATCAAATGAAAGGCCTTCCCTAGTAGAATACTACGCGCTATGACAAGTTTCAAATCCAAAATGGCTGCCACCACAAAATGGCGAATGTCATTATTTTTTACTACTACTTCAATATGGGTAACAAATGAAAGGACTTGACTAATAAAATACTATGCACTATGACAAATTTCAAATCCAAGATGGCCGCCACCACAAAATTGCGAATGTCATTATTTTTTAGTACTACCTCAGTATGGGTAACAAATGAAAGGGCTTGACTAGTAGAATAGTATGCACTATGACAAATTTCAAATCCAAGATGGCCACCACCGCAAAATGGCATGTCATAAATTTTTACTACTACCTCAATATGGGTAAAATTGCGAATGTCATTATTTTTCACTACTACCTCAATACCATGACCAATGACCATGACCAATTACAACGACCATGAGGAACGGCCATGACCAATGACCACGACCAATGACCATGAGCAATGACCGTTCCGATGTGTTTGAGCAACGAATTTCCAATATTAATTAATCATCATTAATTTTTACTACTACCTCAATACAACCCTACCAAAACTCAGGTAATCATAATTGGCAGTCCTTACATGATTGCCAGGGTCGACTGGGCTACTATCCCACAAGTTATATTCAATGGGATTGTAATTCCGTTCAGTGAAACTGTCAAAAATCTTGGCGTGATTTTCGATCGCACATTGAGCTGGGAGCCACACTTAAAATCAATTAGTTGTAAACTGTTTTCATCTGGCGGATCGTTGAGACGCCTCCGTAATTTTTTACCAACTGCTACCAAAATTGCGCTTGCGCAGTCTCTTCTTCTTCCCATTCTGGATTATGCAGATGCCTCTATCTGGACCTCAATGAAGACCAGCTAAATAAACTTGAGCGCCTTCAAAATTATTGTATACGATTTATATTTGAATTGCGCAAATATGATCATGTGTCTCAGTTTCGTATGCAGCTCAAGTGGCTTCCCATTCGCCTTCGTCGGAATGCTCATATTTTATCTCTTGTTTATAATGTATTGTTTAATCCCTCGTACCCGCGCTATTTGAAAGACATGTTCACTTTTTGGAGCATCGCGCACGCTCTGCCTCTCAGATCCAAAAATAACTTGTCGCTTCAATCACCCTCAGCACACAGTCAATTCTACGGAAAGTCGTTTGCTTTTCAAGCTGTTCAGCTATGGAATGCTTTGCCTGTGCCTACTAGGCAAGCTCCATCGCTTGCTGTTTTAAAGACCATGTAAAACAAATTTACTTTTCGCAGTCGTCCCTAGTTGAAGTTACTATTACTTCGCTGTGTATCCGTTCTTAAACTTTAAATTTATGTATTAGTTTATTACTATATTTCGTATTTATGTATTAGGATGTACAGTTATTATTATGTAGGTTTATCAAATTATTATTCATGTAATTGCAGTTTTATTTTGAAATATTATAGAGGTATTCACCACTTTTTATTTGTACTTCCCGTCTTCCTGTTTTCGTATCTGTTTTTCCATCCTACGGTTGCCTGGAAGAGATCGCTTTAAGCGATAAGGTCGCCCATTGCTACTTTAATTTTAGTTAAAGTTTTTTTTTTTAAATGTATTTTTGTTGTTATTAAGTGCAATAAAGAGTTAATCTATCTATCTATCTATCTATCTATCTATCTATCTATCTATCTATCAATATAGGTATCAATTTAAAGGAGTTGACTATGCACTATGACAAATTTCAAACCCAAGATGGCCGCCACCACAAAATGGCGACTGTCATTATTTTTTACTACCACCTCAATATGGGTAACAAATGAAAGGGCTTGACTAGTAGAATACTACGCACTATGATAAATTTGAAATCCAAGATGGCCGCCATCACAAAATAGCGAATGTCATTATTTTTCACTACTTCACAATATAGGTATCAAATGCAAGGGCTTGACTAGTAAAATACTACGCACTATGACAAATTTCAAATCCAAGATAGCCGCTATCACAAACTTGTCATAGTTTGAAATTTGTCATAGTGCGTAGTATTCTACTAGTCAAGTCCTTTCATTTGATACCCATATTGAGGGAGTAGTTAAAAAATTAAATGTATTTCGCCATTTTGTGGTGGCGGCCATCTTGAATCGATATAAACCAAACATAGTTAAGAACCAATGCACAAAAATTAACCTTTAAATAAAAATGAAATTATACTAGTAATCAGATTTTTGAAATGCAAGAATAATTTATCGTAACGTAACGGGACAACGAACGTAACGGCGTTCATCGATTTAGTAGACGTTGTCACGTCAGAAAATCTCATCAAAATTTTTAGTACACTGCCGTTACGGCTCAAGATCGTTCTGTCCGCCTAAACGCTCGAGCTGAATCGAACGGACGCACGCTGACAATGTTGCAGGATTTTACCTAAAGTTGAGTTCTGTCGTTGGCTCTTAAATTAGTACAAAAATTGTTACTTGTGTTGTTAATTGTTGCTACCACATATAGACCCGGCTCACACACTATCTGCAGAAATACAAAAAAAGAAACCTATTTTTTTTAGTCTGTGGCTGGTCGCCATTGTTAGTTGCACGCGCATTTTTTTGGCAACTGATTATTTTTTCCCGCCATAACAAAACATTACAACTCGTTTTCATGTTTCATTTAAATGTTTTTTTCTATTATTATTTTATTCACTAGTGTGTTTAAAAACCTCGTATGATACGTGTGTATTGATGATTAGCGTCTTCGGCTGAATTAAGAACCTCGGCTCGGGCCCTAAACGCCACTCAGCGGTAATTACCAACATTACACACTTGTGCCATAATCTAATATTATTGTTATTTTAATTCTTTACAAATCTGAATAGTAAACACAGCGACAGCAGTGAAGAGTAGCTGATTATCTCTTTCTCGCTGAGCTGTACTACCGATTTCACCCCAACGAGCCTTTCACCTAACAGCGTGACGGATGAGCTTCATTTAGTCTACGAAAATTCACTTCAAAAATACATTACCATTTGGGGCAAGTTTTCTGGAGACGACAATGGAGAAAAATCCGGAGCTTCAGGAGACGACATATCACAATCCTAAAACAAAGAAACACCCATTTAAATGACAACCTCCTATGCACCGAACTTTGACACCAGATTAGTAAGATACTGGGCAAGAGTAATTAAATGGTACAGTGGTACAATAAGATTTGTATATTTTATAAACAAACAAATTATAAAGTAAACAACACTTGATAGTACCTAATAGGATTTATTGCAGAATCTATCTGGGGAAGTACATTTTCCTACCAAGTAAAGATTCAGTGATATACAAACAGTACCATGCTCTGGTATGAAGAGCAACATTCTATAGACAATACAGAGCTAGGACATACTCCTTTTATATGTATGAGTGACGAGAGCAGTGGAGTCTTAGCTAACAAATAGAATGAATGTATTACCGTTTCTGACGACCTGCCGCAGACCTCTGGAGATGTCAGGGGAGAATACTGTGGCGCCTCCGGCGATAGATTACCATCCTAAAACATAAAAAAAAACCTTCCATGCAAATCCATTTTCGTATTTTACTAGTGCTCCATTTCAATTTTACTCGGACATTGTCATATGGAGACTATTAATCGAAATAAAAAAACTATCCTATCTTTCAAGTTCTATCAAACTGCATATGGTGCAAATTTGATTAAAATTGGTTCAGTAGTTTAGAGAGTTCATCTCATACCAACTATATGTATATATATGTATTATTAAGATTAATATAGTCTTAACCAATTATAAAGCTAGCTCAATAGGATTAGAGGTAGTAAGGCTTTGCAGAGTCCTAACGACCACATACTGACATTTGTTCTACCACCAAGCAATGATATACATATTATGTATACCCAATACTATGATCCAATTTGAAGATATCTAGAAAAATTTGATGAAATTAATTATTTTATCTTTGAATGACAAATGCAGTATTCTTACACTAGTGATTTGGATTATTCATATTTTATAATCATGCAGTACTGTGCTCTGTGCTGTCAAAGGATAGGCATGTTGCTTTTGGCATCAGGCGTATCACTTGCTACTCCCTTCATCTGTATTGAAGGCTTATTTCATTTGGTTACATTTAGTCACAACTAAATTCAGTGAAGTGTAATAGCACTCAGCAAGCTTGCATACTAAATTCAGAAGAGAAGTATGATGCTTTTGTTGTTTCTGAATCGCAAAAATTGTTTCTGAATTCAGTCAACTAAAAATTTTACCAAGTGTAATAAGCTTTTTACTTAAATAAAAAACAACCTCATCACTGAAATCCATTGTCTCTTCATAAAAGCAGTCATCTCTATCACTCTCCCCGGAGTCTTGGTCGTACAGGAGTTGGAAGAAGTCTGACGGTAGCTCATCCTCCTCATTCTTCACATGAAAAGTGGACATTCTGTAAAACAAAAGGAGAAACGTTTTCAAATAGTACTAGCACACAATTTTAGTACTGGTAGGTAGGACTCTTTGCAGAGTTTCTCAGGGGAAGAACTGCATCTTTGCCATTTTTCCTACCGCAAAGTAGCAATGTGCAATGTCTTTTTATACATCAAATTACGGCTGATCTAGTCGGGAGAATGGCGACTGCCGATCCGAATACTACTAGCTTAAAACGGCGAAGGAAGACATCGTGAGGAAACGACATGTGGGTGGGACAAGGACCTAGGTACCTAAAAGGTAGGTACCTCTACCTAAAATCTTTCGAAGTCATGTGTCATCCTATAGGTATATAAATTATAACTCTCCATATCCTAAAATCCAAACAACGAAACAAACCAACGCTTTGTCCTTGTCCAACTACCAATCAAAATGGCTTGAACAGCGATAGACGAATGACGCGAAACGCCATTTTGTAGGTATGCGCGTTTATCGCATTTCAAATGTTTCCTATTTTATTTCAGTTAAAAAATTGACAAATTTAATGCGCTGTTATTGTATAGTTCTGTAAATGAGTTCCAATAAGATCTAATGGCAGTCTTACTTTATTTATAGACAAATATCGTTATACTAAACACATGAATAACGTAAAACTTCGTAAAAATCCGTTACGCGTCTTTATTCGACGTATTTTGACTTATCACTTATTAGGGTGTAATACATGCCAATGCCAACAAATTATCATTTTAGCGTACCTAATAAATACTTTTACAATGATAAATAGTACTTACGTGAGATAAACAGACAAATAGCCAAATCAAATACAGTAAAAAACCAACAACAAACACGACGCTGTACACCGTGTAGCCGTGACAGCCTGACAGCCGTGTACGCTCATGGCCTGCCACAGGCCACAGACCACAGATCACTATAACTTTAAATAATCTATCTATATTTTCCATATCTAATACAGTGTTTCCACAATGAGAGGAACTTCCCCTTTGGAGGGGAAATTAGGGTCCAGAGGGAGAATAAAAAGGGGAAAGAGATGTAAAGGGGAAATCATGCCTAATCCAACAAATACAAAAACTTCTTCATATTGAGAAAATCCTTTAATTAGTCCATACAGATATCAGTTTCAATATGGCGAAGTTTCTCATAATATGGTTTTCGATGAGACATTTCATTACGTAAAACATTGTATGTTCGCGAGGACAAAACTGTTGAAACCATTATTGTATCCACCTACCATCTATGTACACAGTTTATACAATAAAGACATTCTTATTCTTATTTGAGATTGGGTGCAATCTTAAACTTTGAATCTCTCCATTTGCCAAAACTATACCAGAATAATTTATAAGGGGAAAAATTAATTGAGGCGAGGGGGAAAGCAAATGATTAAAGTGGAAACACTGATTATCTATATTCTATAAGACTATAATAATATTAATAATATCTTTAATAATACTACAGATAGGGCACTTCGGTTTTGTGACCCTTAGTTCTGGGGACTCCGCAAAGCGCTAGCGTCGCAATCGCAGTAGTGACGTCCTACGTATATTATTATTATTATTATTTTATTATTTTTTATTCGAACATAGAAAAAAAACAACAAATTCATTTACAATATTTTATTTCTTTCTTAGTAATTTATCAGAACATAGAGTGACGCTGATTAGACGAGTCAGGTGCCTGATCTGTAGCATAGAATAGATAATATAGACAGAACGGACACTCCCCAACCCCCGCCAATTTCAAGCTTCCTCACCTCTCAGGCCGTTTCGGATACGCTAGGAGCACTCAACGAAGGGCTGGTATCGAACATCTAATTCCTAACGAAATATCATCATGGTGGGTTGTTGTGCTGTTTACGGCTGTCCGTCAACTAAACCTGACAAGATTAAAAGCTTTATTTAATTTCCTAATGATAAAATAACGTAAGATTAGAAACTTTTCAATAACGTTGCTTTATAATATTACAAGCTTTGCTTAGTTTGGGGTCAGATGGTGTGTGTGAATTGTCTACCAATATTTATTTATTTATAATAACGAAGTCGTTTTTAACTCAAAGTTCGTAACTCACACAGCCAGCAACTTATGTGCCCAAGCACGGATTGATAACGCCTGGAGGAATAATTGTAGTAACAGAATAAAGTTTCCTTCATGGGTAAGTGTAAAATAAAATGCGAATGTGTACCTACTAACAGAAATAGATATCTAGGTACCTGATCTAATCTATCATCGGTTTCGTTTCATTTTTACGCGGCAATACAAACACCCACAGATTTCTGAAACAATTTAGAAATCTGTGCAAACACCCTTTTAATTAGAATAGTATAATTTGGCTCCATTCTATTTATGTAACTCAACATTATACCAAGTTTATAGACTACGTCACCAGGTGAACTCAAGGGGCACAACTATTCAATAAAACAATTCAGTAGCCCTAGTGCTAACGCACACATTCACGCGTGTGTACGAACGACATCTGCGTAGTTGTGTGAAGAGTAGGCAAGTCCACAGCGGCGGTTGTATGGAGTTTTAGTGGAGTGTCCGGGGTGTGTCTGTAGCTTAATGATATGTAGTGGTAGATCGATAGATTTTTAGCAAAAAACTCGTAAAATCATACGATCTACCACTAAATTCGACGTTCACGAGTATGGAGAACGGTCACAATCACAGTTTCCTCAAGTTGTAGTTTTTTGGAATGTCTATAAGACGAAGTATGCGCCTGGTTAATTCACAGTCCATAACACAAGTAACAACACTTTCGCGATTCCATGTTGAACAGTCACTGCTGATTACGCCAAATTATGATTTCATAATGTTTGTAACTAGGGATGGGCCGAAATTCGTTTTACATTCGGTTTAACCGAACTTCGGCAGCTTGAACCGAACTTCGTCATTCGGCCGAATGTCGGTTAAACTGCCGAACATTCTGCACTAAATATACTTGCACTATCATAATAGAAATTAATGAAAAAACATAATATCTGTAGTAACAGTGAAATAAAATAAGTCTGATATACCTACTCATAGTCATTTATTTGAATTAGAAAAAGTAATCATACGTGACAAACAAAAAACTTAAATTGGTCTTTTTAACTACCAACTTTTTTAAAACCAACAAAAATCACGTAAAATCAATTAATTTAATTTGCATAATGTAAACAATAGTACGTGACAAGCTGGTGACGTCTTTACAAATGACTAGCTGGCTAACGGCCCCGCGGGGAAGCGCGGAGCGCGGGCGGGGCACATCTAGCAATATTTGCAGCAAGTGCGTAAACAAGTCAACACGAAAAAGCGCGGCGAAATTAAACCGAAGTTCGGCCGAAATTCGGCCGAATTTTTCATTTTTACCGAATGTTCGGCCGAAGTTCGTATTCGGTTCAAACCACATTCGGCCCATCCCTATTTGTAACTCAATGAGGCGTTTTCCAGATGCAAAAAGACTTGAAATCAAATCTTTATTGCGTAAGTGGAAAGGATGTTAACAAAAGAAACTTAACTAGGTACTTAACATATTCCAGTAATAATAAAAAATGTTGGGTAGATGTTTTACATTTCAAACTTTGAAGGAAACGACGTCTGTCAGATACGCCAGTACCTACAGTACCTATCAGCTATCTATTCACGGTCAACCATGTTTGTATTTTTATCCGGCTGCCAAAGGTATTGTTATAAACTTATTGGAAATGTAATGATAATAAGCAAATATCAAAAATTTAAAATTAAATACAAATGACTAGTCAAAGATAGTTCTAAATATTGCCAATTGTGGCACCACTATTGGTTTTTGTGAAATTTCTCTAACAAAATAAAACATTGGCGCCACCTACGGTGAAATTGGGAACTGAATTTGACAGATCTTTTTGCATCTTGAAAACGCCCCATTGAAGCTAACAGAACGAGGAGAACACAAAATACAACATTAAACAATTTTAATTGAATTTTAAATACACACGCAATTTCACACAATAACACACACGACACATACGACAAATAAAATTTTTGCTCCATAACGAACGTCTGTGTCACTGTGTCAATGACGCTGACATTTAATAATATCTCGAAAATGACGGCCGCTTCAAGATGGCGTTCAAAATGGCTACGGCGACACTAGCGCTTTGCGGAGTCCCCGGAAGCTAGTGTCACCCCCTGGCTCATACACTGTACAGCAACAGACACAGAGTAACGGTAAGAAGGTATTAAACGATAGATACGAGTAATGTATGCATGAAACATTTACATTTATTTATTAAAGTAATACAAGGAACATGAAAACCCTTCGTAGGATTTGAAAACTATTTTCGTACAAAAAATTAAACCTACTTCAAAACCACAAACAGGCACTCAAAAGCGAAAAATAAATTAAAATCATTATTAAATGTAAGCGCTACTCAGTCATCTATTTGAAGTCATAGGCATTTTTTTACATAAGTAGGTATTTCTAGAGATTTTCCTAGTGGACCTACGTAAGATATAGGTCCTGAAGTACACCCGTCGAGATGAAGAAATAAATATCTTAGTCCAGTTCTTTCATGTGAGGCGAACTGATTATCGACTGAAGTAGTTTTTGTAGCTTTTTCTGAAGCCGTTTATAATTCCTCCATACTTTTCAGTATTAAGATTCGTTCCAAAACAACCAATGAACATAATAATACTACTCGTAGCTTGGGAAATTTCTTCAAATCTATTATTAAATCTAAATTTAATAACTTAATAGAATAAATTTATTTCATTTCCTAAATTATTATTAATTTTTATTCGAGTCCGGGTATGATTTTGGAGTTTTCTTTTTCCTAGACAGGTTGCAGACTAATGCTATCGACGCCGACACCGATCTCACTGATCTCTACAAAACTCCTTAAATTAACATTTTTATATCCTGGATACCACGTAACACAAGAGTGCTTGTCAAGACTATTCAAACGAGTCCAAACTCGACGGTTTTATTTTCTTTAGTTTAGAAGCTCCTTTGCCCACCTTCAAACGCCATCTTGAGGACCTGGTTGTCATGTAGCAGAAGAGTGCTTGTTAAGACTATTAAAACGAGTCCAAACTCGACGGTTTTATCTGGTTTAGTTTAAGAATTCCTATAAACACCTTCCGACTCCATCTTGAGACCCTGGCTGTCATGTAGCACAAAGCTTGCAACTGAAACCGTGTTTGCACATAAAAATTTCGTTTGTCCCTAAAATTGCCACCATGGCCTTTAATTTTAAAGAGGGTGATTATTTAAATTAAGTACTGGGTAGTGAGCAGAGATTCTAAACGTAATCCAAAAGACTCAAAAGCTCAAATTTGGCATTACAATCTTTATCTCTGTCATTCTAAACAGATAAGACAAAGAGCGAGAGATGAGATTCCGCATCAATCTAACTGGGTTCAGAATCGCTAGGCAGGAAGCAGGAAGAAAATGGATGCCCACAGTCAATGATATTCAAAGCCCACAGTTAATAAAATATCACTACATCTTATACAACAAATTCCCTTCCCGCATCTGTCCGTCCCAATATATGCTTACCTATAGTCCGTTCCACGGAGATGTGTAGAAAATGTAAACAAATCAATGTCACTCTCAATATGACAGATCAGCATATCTCAACCTTTGTTTTAGAAGATAGTTCGTTGTAAGCGTCTCTGTTTGCCCTTTTAGATTTTCGTCACATAACAAGGTTAAATATATTCTGATAAGTCCGTTTCCAACCTTTTGTCTTATTTCTATTATTTTATAATTATACGTTTATTAAATATGTAGTGCGCATAACTTTAAAACATTAATACAAAAAAACTTGGGTGGTTGCTTCATGGAACACAATATGGTAACATATAAACAGTTTTTATTAATATTAATTATTAAGTACAGCTTTGTTTTGTTATGTAGCACTTAAATTCTTTCTTTTTTCATTATGTATGTGAAATGACTGAGTTTTTAGTAAACTTAAATTTAATGAGCTATATATATATATGAGACGATCTTCTTAGCATTCCATGCATTCACCGTGCGGGTGCCGGGTTCATCGTGTGGCATAGAGATAGAAATCCCGAGTAGATCCCGAGACTTGTGACTCGGGCGTAGGTTTAAGGACCCCTTTTAGGAGATTAATTTTAAAACGTATCGAATACTGGGTAGTGTTTTCATCTATCCTAATATATGATTTTTACATCCAAACAAATTTGTTAATGAGCATTTTTACATTAAGTTGTTTTTACATCTATTATTTTAACATTAAGTTTTATTATTATAACATTATTTTAACATTGCTCGGCTCGGGTGGCCTTGTCACGCCAATACGCAGATGCAGTGCCTGGTTCTAATCTCACGCCCACCTCTGCCTTTTCGAATTCATGATCGTAATGCTGCTAACGGTAAAAGAAAACATCTTGAGCAAATTGGCATGTTCCTAAAAATTTTCGAGGTCAGAGAGGTTTGTCATCCACCACCAACACGGAAGAATTATAGCCCCAGCAAGGAACTTTTAGTGGGTTGCTTATGTGAGCAGCGTCCCGCAAATTTACCCGCTTACATCCCTTTTCCGTAATTTTCGCTCCATAAAAATAAACTTATACCTATGCTTTCCAGATCATAATTTAACCGTGTTCCGCGATTAAACCTGAGCCGTTTAGCTGTTCCAGCTTGATAGAGCAACGTACATCCAAACTTTTGCACTTATAATAAGTATTAGTAGATTTTCTTGTGAATTTATTTAGTGCTTAGACATTATTTAGTGGTTAATTAGGTAAACGTCTCATAATTTACGTGCAAAAAGTAATGGTATCCCATCAGAAACATGCGTATACTTAAATGAAATGAGATCAAAGCTCAGTATTATGATATTATATGCCTTGTTTGTTGACTTCAACGACTAAAGAATAGAGATCTAAATGGTCTTAAATGGTCAGTTCTAAAATCTATTTATAATAACATAGACTAGTTTTAAATACTTAAAATATAATTTGTTTTTATAATTTATGATGATTATTAAAAGCAATCTGACTTGGCTGGTTTTAATATCATAATATTGAACTTGTCTTTCACTTCACATTTATGTTTTGATGGGATTCGCAGTTTGAGAAACATAGATCAAATTGCCACTGTTTAAAACCGTATCTACCACATTCTACTATTACTATTCATAACTTTCAAGATAAATTAATAAATCATTATTTGATCAATACAAATCCAAGTATGTTGTATTTAAGATCACAGTAAAGTCGAATCATATTTGTGAAAAATATTTTAAGACAGTTTTAGAAAACTACTAAGGTTAAACGATTTTTATGTTATGGTAGCACCTTTGTTTACATTTTCTACACCTCTCCGTGAAACGGACTATAAATCACCAAAACCATTTAAAACCACCAAACACATTTTGATGCGGATTCTTTTAATAGATAGAGTGATTCAAGAGGTAGTTATATGTATAAATACATGCAGAAAAACACATCATTTTAAAGGTTTCTAATGCAATGTCATAAATGAACACATTTTTGCGCTTACACTGCAAACGCTGGCTTACCCTACGAGCTAGATTAAAATAATGTACTTACTAATAATATTATCCCCTTCAAAAGGTCTACACAAAAAGTCTCTAATAGTAAATGTCTATTTCTTAGGAATAACAAAATGGTTATTGTGAACCATTTTAAGCTATTGCATAGCTTTTATCGCGGGCCTGGGGACCGAATTTTAGTGATCGTGCATCTCTTTCTTATGTTCACAAGAAAGAGGGATGGAAGACGGAAACACCGTCCTCCCCACTCGGTCATTCGACTTTGAATCTTATTTGTATTTTTTTTTTTTTTTAACTTTTATAGGTTTACACTTGACCGCCATCTCGCCTGATGTTAAACGATGATGCGGCCTACGATGAAGCGTGAAATCTTATTTGTATTAGCTTTACAGACTACATGCCAGTGTTGCCAACTTAACGGATTTCCCCGTGATATTTTTTTATGGTAAACAAATGTCACTCTTCAAAATAAAAGCAATTCCGAAAAATAATATCCCTATTGCTTATGTTGATAAAAATGCATGCAACATGCAATAGCTTTACCGCGGCAGTCTCCGAGTGCCACACTTCTTTTTTTTAGTACTTACATATATTTAGTATCAGCATTGCACCCGTGCGAAGCCGGGGCGAGTCGCTAGTATAAAATAAAATATGACTGTCAATCATAGACTGTGGCAATTTGGCAATATGGTCGTAGGAGCGGTGGCAGCATAAATTTTTGAGAATCTGATATTATGCGGATGAGCCATTTTGAGGAGGGTCACCAATATCCAATGTTTTGTCTTTTTTTCTCTCTTTTTTACCCGCGTTCCAGTTGTGATGTCCACTTTGACCCCTCCCCCTTTCGGACTGCGCCCGTGTGGTCGAGGAATTCCCTCGAATTCCGACAGAAGATAAACTGTGATTTAGTTTCACCACGTTACATTTCTTAATTATAAATTTAAGTGATACTTAACCATTATATATATATAATTATAAATTTAAGTGATAACCGGAACTACTCCATTGAGTGCATGGTATCGTGAGAACCTTCCCGCACACCGTCACCGGCACACCGACAACTAAAAGTGTGATGGCCATCGGCTTCTACCTTCTACCACAGAGTCGCAGGTGCACATGTGGGGTTCACACACCTTGCAGGACAGGCGGAAAGCCGCCGCCACGCGCTACGAGTTGTTTTCTAATAAGGTGCCTAGGTCTTAGGTGAGGAGAAGGTAGCGCGTGCAACCAAACCCCAGATTAAGAAGCGCAGGCCGAATATGGAGAAGCGACACTCAGGGCTGAGCGCAGAGCTTCTGGCAGGAGCCCACCCGGACTCAAATCTCAATGATAGACCCTTGTCTTAATGCACCATATTTCTTGGTGTGCCGTCACCAATATCAAGTTAGGGGCTTTCAATTTTTATCTGAGAGGTAAACAAAAATAGTAAGGAATATCGTATGAAGTAATCTGTCAGCTTTTCATTAGTAAAAATTCTTAATTGTTTACTACTTAATTTAATATTTAAAATGAAATTATAATAAATGTATAACATTTATTATTTATGGAAAAACATCAATATTAAAATTTCATTCTGATTAATATAATTACATGGACGCATATTCATACGTCCATGTATATTTAATTTTCATTTTAAACATTGTTTAGTTTGAAAGTATGGTCACCCTACAATTTAAGCAGTAGAATAAAAAATATACAATGCTAAACGTTGGCCGCCTTATTGAAGAACGTATCGCAATGACAAAATGGCTTATCGTTGAACAGGGCCATTTTGTAGTGCGGCGGCATTACAAAATGGCCCTGTTTTTCAAAACGGCTAGTCGGTTAGAATTATAGAATTAGAACCAATTTTGAACCGATTGAGCTGAAATTTGGTACACCTATGTAACTTGGATGACATTGCATTAATATGGTACTACTTACTATGGTGCTGGTAGTTTGATGATGGAGCTGGAAGATGGCCATGGGAACTGGGCAAACGGCTCAAAATTTGGACTCGTTTGAGTCGTCTTGACGAGGAGGTAACTACTTTGTTTCTAGATTTATAAAGATTTTTAAAATTAAGTTTATTTGACAAATTTTTTTATAGTATGGAGTGACGAGACGAGCAGGACATGTGCCAACATGCAACATAAGCAACATGCCTGCCACATAACATCATAGTGGCACGCAGCTATTGGAATACAGCACTGGGCTCGTCACGCCAGAGATATAAGACGTTTTATCTCTATGCCCTGTAATTTCACTGGAAACATTGCCATTCACACCGGGGCACAGTAATGTTTGCACATTGCTGCTTGGGGGGAGAATAACTGGCAAAGGTTTGGTACTTCCCCAGACGGACTCTGCAGAGTCCTACCACTACATACATACTTTACCATCACTCTCTGAGAACTCGCAGTAACTATAAGTAAAAGTTTCATCGGTAAGCAAGCATTTTAATCTGTTTTTATAATCACCGAAACTTGGGACCGACAAATTAACTGTCTTTAATAGGCATATTTTGCATTATGAATACGCTCCCACTATGGACTACATGCCCGTGTATAAAATTTATGGACCATTTAAACCACCAGGAGACCTATGTAGAAAGTTAGAAGGGTATAATACAATAAGATTCAGCACTATGCCGTTATTAAGCTATTGCATAGCTTTTATCGCGGGCCTGGGGACCGAATTTTAGTGATCGTGCATCTCTTTCTTACGTTCACAAGAAAGAGGGATAGAAGATCGTAACGCCGTCCTCCCCATTCGGTCATTTTTGACTTTGAATCTTATTTGTATTAGCTTTACAGATTAAATGTTCTTAGCAGTGTTGCTAACTTAGCGGATTTCCCGTGATATTTTTTAAAATAAACAAATGTCATTCTTCAAAATAAAAGCAATTCCGAAAAATTGTTAACATCCCTATTGCTTATGTTGATAAAAATGCATGCAACATGCAATAGCTTTACCGCGGCAGTCTCCGAGTGCCACACTTCTTTTTCTAAGCTATCCAAATTGACAAGTTTTCATATTTCACAAGGCTATGAAATTCCAAAACCATTTCGAGATATTGCGATGCTGATGATTATGCTTATTTTTCCAAAATTATTGGTGCAGTTACTACAAAGTTATTAAATAAAAACCATCCGCCAAGCCGTTTACGGATTCATAATTCATGTTCAGTTGCCTTTGATAAAAAAAAACACTAGCAATATAAAATGACAGTTGACACTGACTTTCGGTTACGTTTTATTACGTGAATGTTCATAGTATTATACAATACGTGAATGTTATTTAGTTGTGAATTCATGAATGTTTTGATTGTCACACTACTGACAGTGACAGCAAAGCATGCGCCTTTTTTTTTTTTTTAGAAAGTGGCTACAGCATTACTCTTTATGAATCCAGACTTATGCACTTACGACCTTTTGGAATAAGCTCATTTTCAAAAATTAATTTTGCGGAAAATATGAGTCATATCGAAAAAATTAAAAATACATGTTTCTTAATTTGCCATATTCTTGCAGAAAAAATATAAAAACAAATACGTAAAATATTTGAAATGTTGTCAATTAGTGCAGGTGATATGCGGTTACAACCCTCGATCTTTACCCCTTGTCGCATGATTTTTGTACGGCATTGCGGAATAATGGATTAGAAGAGGTATAAAAACTGTATGGAACTAATGCTGTAATTGCCGTACATAATAAAATTACCAAAGTTACCCTGATATACCCTGAAAATCGACGGAAAATCAATCATTTTTCCGACAATAAATATAGGTAATTAAAAAATTTAAATATACAATTTTTACAGTTTCTATACCTCTTCTAATCCATTATTCCGCAATGCCGTACAAAAATCATGGGACAAGGGGAAAAGATCGAGGCACCCCCTGTCACCACCTGCACTCAGTTGGACAGCTTACAAGTGACGGCATAGTGCTGAATGTTGTTATTTTAAACCGTTCTATTTTTCTACATAAGTCTCTTGGTGGTTCAAATGAGCCATCAATTTTGTACTCGGGCTGTTTGCGGTCTGTTTCGACTGAATGTTAAATTGTACTAAAACTGTAATGCTTGTGGTCTAGTATTGATATATTATGTGCCATAATCATAATAATTTTAGCTTCCATTAAAACATAAGAAAAATAAAACAAGCTAAGTTATATTTTCAGTTTTATTGTTATGTATAGTAATTATCACAAACCGCTTAAAATAATATCTTCTATAATCACAGTAAAGTGCGCCCTGCGTCTCAAAGCTTTGTAGATTACATATCAACGCTTTTTACACTACCTCTTATTCTAACGAGAAAATTATCACCGCTCTAAATTTAAGTCCGTACTGTGTCCATTGGGGTCCGAACGAGTACACGGTACATGTATAACAATTCACGCTTGCTATAGTTTGTTGACTTATGTACCGTTGGCATTGAAACTAACTGGCTCGGTCGGCCATTATATCATCAACCGTCCATCGCGCCGGCCAGGGCTTGTTGGATAACTAGCTGCTGTGCACTTATTAGCTTCTTCAGTTCTTTCACTTCCTGAGTTAGCTGCTTCACACTCTCCGAAGTCTCGTCCAATCGCGCTTGAATGCTTCCCAAGCCTGATGAGTACCCATACTCTCGGTAACTGGAGTCATTGTTGTTCTCGTATTTCTTAAAACATGAGTATGCGCCGGTTGTTGAACCGCTCGACGATATCGTGTGTCCGTATTGCTTCCTCATCTTTGCTATATCGTATGCAGCCATCATTATGTCTCTGGGTAATCTTTTTTCGCTAGGATTTAAAGGTTTGACGCTTAAAACGACTCTGTAAGCTTGTGGTGATACCAAAGCTGACGAGTGAAGTATTTTTAGGAGGCATTTAGGAAGATAACCGTTGAATAAAGCCAGTTCCATGTAGGAAATTAATTTTGTTTGTCGGACTAGTTTTGAAAGTCCTGCGGTTTTTCTCAATCCTTGTATATCGTGGACGGCTATACCAACAAGGAGGTTCATTAGTACAACGGTCACAAACATTAGGAACAAGACATAAGTGATTTGCGCTGAGAATTCTAACAGTACTGGCGGGTCGTTACCATCTGGCTCATTCAGCAATAGATCCAGATTCAGCTCGCCTATCATCATTGTTAACACGGTAATAAAACCCATAAATGGATTCGCGAATGAGGATGAGTCCGGAAATATGACACAGAAACTTATAGTGAAGCCGATAAGAATACAAGAGTATGCCATTAATAACTTTGCAAATTCTTTTTGTACTTTTTGGTACATTGCAACATATGTTCCAAAAACTGGGAGTTGACCGATCATCATCATTAGATTAGTCCATCCAGCTAATACAGCGAATGCGCCAACATGGTTCTGCCAAGTGTAGGTGATATTTGTGTAAATATACGATATTAGGAATACACTAACAATAACGAACCATTCAATGATGTTTTCAGACTGCATTAGGTATTGTTTTACCGTTGAATAGCCGGCGATACCGTAAACCTTTCTGAATATTTCAAATATTGTTATTCCAGCCAAAACCCACCATTGCATTTCGATAACAAATGGATTTTTCCTCAACAGATCTCCGAGAATCGATTGTTTTTGACAAAGTTCTTGTTCTTGTATAGTTTCTTCCATATCTTTGCTTCCATTGTAACAGTTGTGTGCGAGTGCAGTTAAAACATACAAAGTGAGACACATAATAAAAATAAAACTTAGAAATAGTCTGGCTACGTAATACTTGCGTATCTTTTCCCATTTTATGTAAAGAAAGGCTGAACATAATGGGTGGAGCAAAACTTCTTTTTGTCCTTCGTCGACGAATGTGTTCAAGTAGCTGATCTCCCGTGGATAACAATGCTGTAGAATACTACGAAAGTCAAGTTCGAGTTCGACTTCTCTATTGCTCGTCTGAGAGTGATGCAGCGTAATGGCGCAGTCCAATTTTCTCGTTATCATCGCGAGCGAGGCAGGCGTTTTTCTTGCGATTACATTAAGAGCCGAGTTTCCTTTTTTAGACCTCGTTGTTACGTCAGCACCGTGATAAATCAACGTTTCGACACATGCAGATAGTCCATCTAAAGCGGCTAAATGTAATGGGGTGAAGCCGTACTCGTCTTTTTGATTCACATTAGCACCCCAACTAATTAGTGTTTCAATGATATCACAAGCTGAATCAGATTTCCCAATGGCGGCGTGTAACGGCGTTCTCAAATCAAAGTCTAAAGCATTCGGTTCGGCGTTACCTTTTCTCAAAAGAGATTCTACGCATTCTAAACTTGCGGACCGTGCGGCTAGGTGCAACGCCGTAAACCCTCTGTGATTTTTCAAACTTGCATCAGCTCCTTTGGATAATAACAAGTCGACGCATTCAGCGAATCCACCATCAGCGGCGAGATGCAACGCAATAGATTCTCTATCACCAACTCGTGTTCTTACGTTAGGGTCAGCACCCTGTGTCTCCAGTAATATCGTGAGACATTGAATCATTCCCAAATCGGCCGCAAGATGGATGGCGTTGGTGCCGCCCGGCTCAATCAAGTTTACGTCGATCCCATGAGAAATAAACAACTTCAAGCACTCCACTGAATTAGCTCTGACGGCACAATGAAGCAAGCCACCTTCACAATTCACATACTTCACTGCCGCGTGCACAGATGCTCCTTTACTGATTAGCAAATTAGCCACTTGCACGGAATTCCCGAATGCGGCACAATGAAGAGGAGCAAAGTACCTCGGCATGTAATTAGGGTCCGTACCGCACGAAAGTAGGTAAGTGGCACAATCCGTCGATCCACTGAACGCCGCGACATGAAGCGGCGATAATCCCAGAGCGTCATAGTATAAAGAATCAGCACCGGCTTCAATCAAAGGCTGAAGAAGGTTCGATAATTTCAGAAACGCCGCCCAAAACAGGCAAACATTCTTTTCGGCTTCCGTAGCTGCAGTCAAAGTGTCGGTAATGAATTCGGTCGTTATAGATCCAGACTCCAGTTCATCGAGCAGCCTGAGTCGTCCACCGACGGCTCGCATCTGCTCATGAGCGCTCTGACGTATGGAATCACCGCAGATATGCGCAGTTAAGTCGAGGGGTGGTTCTTCGAAGCTGTCGTACATGTTAGGTGCGCTCTCCGCCGGGGGCGAGGAGCCGGCGAGGACGTATTCTAGGTGCCCCATAGAAGGGGAGGCGCTCTCTAGAGATTCTTCATCGAGGGGCGGGTGTGGTGGCTGGGCGCGGGGGGGTGAGCTGAGCACGCGGGAGATGCGCGGGCGGCGGTCCATGTCGCGGGGCAGGGTTCTGGGGCGGACGTCATCGAGCTCCTCGGGGCGTGGGGAGCGCCGCGAGCGGAACCACCGCGGGGCGAGCGTGCGGCGCGTGGCAGGCATCCGGGCGGCGGCGGCGCACTGAGCGCGCTCGGACACTCGCCATTGTGCACCAATTGTGACGCGCACAGATGAATCGCGCGCACCTTGACTGATGATGTCTATTTCCTAAAGGATGCTCCAATAATGCAAGCAAAATAGACTATGGTATCATAGTCTATTTAGTTAACTTGTATGATAAAAAAGAAACTTATTAAGTTCGTTACATTGACCAGATAATACTATTATTATTGAGTTAACTCGAGAACTATAGGTTTCATTATCAAAAAGTAGGTACTAATTAGCTAAGAATTATGAATAGTTTTGTTACGTATTTCTTGATAATAGAAATCTTCCAAGCTAAATCACGCTAAACTAGATTGTTACTTATTTGACCAAAAACACACCAAGTTGCTCTACAATGAAGTAAATTGTGTTTTACACAAGTATTAATGAAAAAATATGATACGTCCACATGATACATGTTTGGAGAACGCAACTCCCTTTTCAATATTTTTAGGAAGCTCACCAATAAGTATGATACGTTTGAAATTAAAATTATCATTATACTTATTTTATAAATAATGAAATAAAAAATTTAACCTACCAAAATAGATTTCATAAAAAGGAAAAAACCACTTATTTACAAAAATGTTTACAGTACGAATTACTAAATAGATGATTATAAATACTTCCCGCTCTCACGGTATTAGTTATTGTAATAATTTTGTTTAGTAAGTATATAAAAATATAATTATATTCATGCACCATTACATGATAACTTTAGATTTATATGTACAGTAACTATTGATATGCCCTAACAGGGTAAATGCTCAGTTTCTTTTGTCTGTTTGTATTGCATTGCAATAAACGATTAATTAATTGATTTGCAATAGAATATAAAATACAAGCCTGTCATTATAGAGCAAAAAAAAACATTAAAAATTGCTAGATATTATCATAAACACACACACCCAACCAGGTTTTAACCCAAATTTTGTTTGTGTTTTTTTAATAGATTTTATTGCATTTTTTATATAGATATCTACTACCTACTACTTTGAACACTGTAAATCCTTCAACTAAATCAATGTAAAGGTTAAAAAATAACTATAATATTTTAAAACGTGTTATAAACAAGACCAACGTGATCCAAAACACTTAACGAACTATCTGGTGGTTAATCAAAAACCTTCGGTAGACCTTGCATTGTAATGTAGGAAAATTATGAGAATTTTTCACAGCATTTGAATGTATAACTGGTTTAGATCAAGATAGCTGATGTCATCATAATATATGAGTATATCTAACTTTTTGTTTACATGTTTCACTGTAAGGCAATTTTTGGTCCAAGATCCCAGAGCCGCCAGACGTCACGTATTTTCTGATGAATGAAATGTGGACGATTGAGTAGAGTTAGTACGTACTAACTCAGCAGTTAGCAGGTTAGCATGTGTTCTTAGTACGTACTAAGAACACATGCTTACCTGCTAACTTAGCTTAACTGCTTAGACGCCCAATTTTGAGATATGGGTCCAGACACATTACTTACATACATGAGTAATGTATGTAAGTAATGTGTCTGGACCCCATATATTTACGTTTTTTTTGTAGTGATAGGACTCCTAGCAGAGTCCACCTGGGGAAGTACCACACCTTTGCCAGTTATTCTACCGCCAAACAGTAATGTAAAAACATTACTGTGTTCCGGTTTGAAGGGCAATGTTTTCAGAGAAATTACAGGGCTTAGAGATACAACATCTTAGATCTCTGGGTGATGAGCGCAGTGCAGTGCTAGGTAATGATTTGGACTCTACATGTTTCAACAGCTGCGTGTAACTGTGCTGTTATGTGGCAGGCATGTTCCCAAATGCGTTGTTGAAGTTCTAACACCACGTAAGTCACTTTTTGGCTATTTTGATTTTTTGATGCCATTCGCTAGAGAATCGGAAGACGCATCGTTTAAGCCAATCAGGAACACGTAACGACCAATAAAACTCGTGAAATTAAGAAAAAATGCAACTACACGGGATCCACCAAATCGGCGTTATATTTGGAAACAGCACGTAAATCATTTAATTCCATACTGAGAAACGGACTACCCGGTTGCTCCTAACAATTTATGGAAAAAGGGTAAGAAAATATCATTACATTATTAAAAGGTTGTATTTTTCGATTTTTTAGATATTCCTATTTTTTTTTACTCCTGAAAAGTTGTTATTTTTGACATACGTGGTGTTAGAACTTCAACGAATGCTCCCAGACACTGTTGGCCCTTTTGCTTATCAGACGCTTTAAAACTCCCAATTGCAAATAGAGTCATTGAAAGTTATTGTTTCACGTGACAAGGAATCACGACGAAATGTGCAGTTTGGTAAACAACTAGGTAATTAAATTAAATAATCATGTATCTTAAAAATGCTCGATATCTGTGACAGCGCCCACATTGGATTTGAAATTATTGTATTCTACTAGTCATCAACAGCCCACTCAATGCTTTCCTAAGCCCGCTAACCTAACTAACCTAACCTAACCCGGTAGCGGGTCAGGTTAGGAATAAACCCAAAAAATCACCATTTTGTGGCAGCGGACATTTTGAATCTGAGATTTATCGTAATTACTAGCGCCCTACGCTTTCATCTGCGTAGTTGCATTTTCCGTTAATTTCCGGCTAAGAAATGTAACTTAATAGATAGATAGATGTGTGTGTTAATATCTCTATGTGTAAAAGTGTTATGTTGGTTTGTATACGCTTCAAAAACTCAAAAAGTTCTGTACCGATCGAGCTGAAATATTAGAATGATATATAATCCGCATCAATGATTGTTTTTATGTAATTTTTGCATTACAATGTGCCACAGCGAAGCGTGGCAGGGTACAGCTAGTATATGATAGATGTGTATGTCTAAAGTGTTATTCCAGACTATAATCTAAGTAAGTATATATGTTCAAAATTTTAACCCGACGCGTTCTGACGTTCCGACGTGATTGAGTAGGCAACACTCATCCAAACATCTAAACGTCCTAAGTTTCTTATTTATAATATTAGTAAGAAGTAGGATTAATAAACCTGGCCGCAGAGCCGGAGGTGGTCGGTTCTATTCCCAAGCAAGAGAAACATTTTAGTGTTTTTTTATAGTTAAGAGTGACGAAACGAGCAGGACATGAACCTGATGGTAAGCAACATGCCTGCCACATAACAGCACAGTGACACGAAGGGGGGGGGGTCACAGGGGACATGACCCCCCAAAATCGTATTTGTTACATTAGAAATCTAAAAAAAATAAAAATATCCATAAATACATAGACTATTTTTTAACGCGGGAAAATAACTGGAACAGGAACTACGCGGGTAAAACCATGGGGCGCTACTAGTAAAGTATTTTTTACTCGATTTATAATATTTCTACTGGACCCTACCTACCTACCCCCCCCCCAAACCTGAGACTGCGTACTGGTGACCCCCTTCAAAATTAGATATCCTACAAAACTTTATTCTCTGTTTGCGCAACACTGAACTGGCCTCGCGCTTGATGGTAAACGACTATACGGTCTATGATGAAACTCACCGACCTAGAAGCAATTGGTACACTCTCCACTTACAGAAGTGATACTGATCATCATGACGTCCACGTCCACTGCTGAACGAACGGTCCCCGCAACCCAAACAGCGGATTGCCACAACGAACGGTCCATCTAGTGGGAGGCCGTCCAACCTCTTCCGGTTCGTGGTCGCTACTCGAAAACCTTTCTTCCCCATCGGTTGTCAGTTCTGCGAGCGATATGGCCTGCCCATTATCACTTCAGCTTGATTACTCTTTGACGTACGATATGCCGGGCACTTTCGTTCTTTTGCCAATATCCTCCTTACTACTACGTCTCTCGTGTTACTGACCCTGACTAAAATATTGATTCAGGCATAGTATTTTCTATTAGTATTGGTGTTCTACGTAAGGGTTCGTTTTACACAATTTGACGTACTTAATATTTGTTGTACTAAATACAAAAAAAAGATTGTGGTATCCTGGACTATCAGAGTACCTACTGATTCCGACCGTAATCGGAACGCTTCAAATTCGGAATGACAATCCTTGTCTCTGTCATTTTAAAGGAATAAGACAAAGGAGAACTTTGATTCCGTGGCGTGATAAATCCGATTGGGTTCAGAATCCCAACGCAGCGCAGGACTTAAGTCAAGTTTTCTTTGCAGTTACTTCGGATAATACAAAAGCATACGAATTAGCCAATAAAAAAATGCTTAATTTTACTATTTATACTACGATCACCTGAAAAATAAAGTCGACAGCATTGGTGACGGACAGTTCTGTTTTACGCGTCATTTCCGTTATATATTTTCGTTACTTCGTAATTTGCGCGATATTGCGCTCAAATTCTCATTGAACATAAAAAAATCAGTATGTAATTTGAGACACTAATGCACCGGAAGTATGGTCCGATGGGCGCGGTCAATTCGATTTGATTCACTCGATTTCCGCAGCGAATCGTAAATGCGATGAATGATGAATTGATCCTATATCTAATCGATTGAATGGGGTACGCTACTGAAACTCATCGTTCCCACAATTCTCACAAAGCCTTGCAGCGATCATAATACAGTGCAAAGTCCATGGTATAAATTAAACGTCTGAATCAGGTTTCAGAGAAGTGAAGTTTTGTACAGCGCGCATTCCGGTAATAAAACCAAATTCATGAATTTGGAATTACAATTGGAATACACAATTACAAACACAAAAACTTTCACTTCAGTAATATTTTGTTCAGTTTTTGTAAAAGTAGGTCTTGGCAGGGTCCTGCTGGGGAAGTACCACACCTATTGCATGTTGCATGCATTTTTATCAACATAACAATTGGGATGTTAACAATTTTCGGAATTGGCAATGTTTGAAGAGAAATTATACCATAGAAAAATATCACGGAAAATCTCGTTAAGTTGACAACAATGCTAAGAGCAGGTAGTCTGTAAAGCTAATACAAATAAGATTCAAAGTCGAATGACTGAGCTGAGAGGACGGCATTACGGTCTTACCATCCTCTTTCTTGTCCGAACATAAAGAGATGCACGATCACTAAAAAAAAGTCTCCATTACCGTGATAAAAATATTATATAATAATAAGTGTACAAAATACGTAATAATATAACGCATAATATACGAAGTTTCAACCGTCATCAATTGTTCAGTAGTAGTGGTGGGACTCTTTTGGGTTGCAGGGTCCGCCAGGGGAAGTACTTTCCCCATCTTGGCCAGTTATACCGCCAAGCATTTCTCCAAACCAACCAAGTCCAAAAGATATTACAGGGCATTAAGATATGTCATCTTATATCTCTGGGAGATGGGTGCAGCGCATTGGTAATGGCGGTGTTGGGTAATGATTTGGACTCGCCATGTTCTAATAGCTGTATGACACTGTGTTGTTATGGTCCGATGTGTTGCTTACCATCAGGCACATGTCCTGCTCATCCCATCACTTTATAGTCTATAGGTCTTTGCTATAAAAAATTGGCAGTCATAGGAACTGCCGATAGAAATGAAATCTTATAACTCAGAATTTGTTGGAAACTACGCGGGTGAACCGGAGGGCATTTGTCACGAGCATGGCCATCTAGAAATACGTCAGTATTTTTTTTAGCCCAATGTGTCAATACCAAACGGCTCAAATGTGTAACCAATTCCCAGGTTTTGATATTTACGGGGTTTGAGATGAATTAGCAGCTGCACCGGTCCTACCTACTAAGTATGAGTTTCTGGGTGACGTGCCTTGGTGAAGTATTCGGATTTCAGATTTTCTCTATAAATATGCGTAAGCTCAGCGGGCTTAGGTAAATAGCGCCTCGCAAATACCATCCGAGAGTTCAACCTACAGATGGCCATAAAAGACAGAAACACGGCAGTAGCGGAGGCTCTGCGCCGGGACGAGGCGGCTTAAGCAAAAGACGATGTCGAGTCGATTACTATCGGAATCCCAACCGGTAGTGATCGGCTCAACAGACAAAATCGGACTAGTACTAGAATTAAATGTTCACAACACCCCCCTATTTTCCTTTTCTTCTCCTAATCCAAGAAATTTGTAAAAAAGATAATTGTAATGACAAAGGTCACGGACTCCAGAGTCTGTGGAGTGGCAAAATAATAATAATAATAAAAAAAAATTGCGCCTCGCACCTTCTGAGATGGCCGAAAGATCGGTACTGGGTACAGGCCAGCTAAGCTCAATGTGGAATGTTTATAGGTATCTAAAATCAATTGTAACTTTGTCATAGTAAAGCTTCACTGTAATACAGGTACTCTAGTTTTTGTTTTGTTCAAAAATACCAAGTAGATATAATTTTACATGCATACAAAGTTCGCAAAATATCTACCGCATGTGACGTCATTATACAACGCTCCACTCTGCTTAGTCGCAATTCGCCAGCAGTAATTTACTTACGCAGTGATTTGTTTTGTTTCATTGCTTCCAGTTGTGAACGAATTGAGCGAGTGTTGTGGTATGACGTCAAGCACATCTAACTCGGACCGCTCATTTTAAAATTATACCTATATCTTAGAAACTGATTGACGTATTGAAATAATTCTTTCACGAGTAAGTATGCATTATTTTATGTTGAATGGAGAGTACAGAAAGCTAACATTCAAAATTAGTGAACGTTTCTTTTTTTTACATTTCGTTTTACTAGCAACCCCCTGCGGATTTACCTGCGTTTTTCTCGTTCTCGTAAATTTCCCGCGATAAAAAAAAACACCGGGTTCCAAATTTAAGCCCGTTCAGACGTTCCGATGTGATTGAACAACAAACATACAAACTTTTTAATTAATATTATTATTTATTTTATTACGTTTTCAATTCGTATTAGTTGTTACAACAGATCTATGAAAAATTCAACCTTTTCAACTATTTAAATACACCTAACTACCATTGTTCGTGGGATGCGGCCTAATGACAGACACACAGCAAACAGACGGACGGACAGCGGAGTCTTAGGATAAAATGGAATCCTATTACCATTTTACCCTTCGAGTATGGAACTCTAAAAGATTTTTTTCATTTGTAGGCTTGAGCTTAACCGCCATCTCTGCTATATATTTAGCATTCTATGGTCTTTGAGAGTAAATTGTGTTTTTTATAAACGTGCTTCATCGTGTATTTAAGTTGAAAGTGACTCGTTTTCTTTCTAAACGTACTCCATCATAGACTGTAGACCAAAGAAGAAGTAGATCCCATCGACGCGATGCTTAACATCAAAGCCTTCTTTATTCATAAATGTACAATTTATACGTCAATTGCCGTCAAACGTAGGTTTATTATGAAAGAAAACAGTTTTAGTAAACAGATTCAGAGTTATAACGCGTAATAGGTATTCCCGTTAATTGTAGGTTTATAGCGTAACCCTGTAATAACGACACAGTAGATAAAATTGACCTTCTTGTATCAATTAACCTTGCATCCTGTTTGTATCGGTGCTATGATAACAAGTTTATCTTTAGACTGGACTCTGAAGTAGCCGTTTTCAAATGTATAGGTACGCAGCCCACTAAATGTTTCCATTGCTTGGACTCGGGGGTTTATTGCTATAATATCTATATAGGATTACGGTTCTATAAAGGATTTTGTATGTTTAGATTTTTTTATGGTGGATATACTGTGATGACCAGGACAGGTGCCAGATGCATATTTTTTTTGTTGTAGAATAGAGTGACGGGACGAGTAGGACATGTGCCTAATGGTAAGCAAAATGCCTGCCACATAACAGAACAGTGACACGCAGCTATTGGAACGTGAAGAGTCAAAATCGTTACCTAACACTGTACTGCGCACGTCACCCAGAGATCTAAGATATTCTATCTCTATGCCCTGTGATTTCTCTGGAAATGTGGAAATATTGCCCTTCAAACCGGAACACAGTAATGTGTCCACAGTACCTACTGCTTAGTGTTAGAATTTCTGGCAAAGGTGTGGAACTTGCCTAGGCGGACTCTGCAAAGAGTTACCACTACTGGTTATACTCTTTCTGTTCTGGCTACTTACTCATTTATTATGTTTTCTACTACTTATACGAGTATGATAGATGATTTGTTGTAATGCTGTACAAGAGTGCAAAGTTGCTTTTTAACAGTTACTTTTTAATTAATTCAAAAATTAGAATCCTGAGCGTAGCAAGAGAATCACAAGAACAAAATTAAAAATTTTGATTAACCCCCGACTACCTCGGATTTGTTATCTGTATAACATTCTACTAGTCAAGCCATTTCATTTGATACCCGTATTAAGGGAGTTTTAAAAAACAATGTAATTCGCTATTTTGTGGTGGCGGCCTTCTTAGATTTAAAATTTCTTATAGTCTATAATATTATATTAGTAAAGCCCTTTCATTTGATACCCATATTAAGGTAGGTTGTGAAGAAATATATTGTCCGCCATTTTGTTGAGGCGGCCATCTTGAATCGATATCAACCAAACATAGCTAAGAACATCCGCATGGATATTAATTAACCTTCAAATAAAAAATCGAAATAGACCCATCCGTTTGAGCTCTACGGTGCCAAATACAGACAGACACACAGCCAGACAGCAGACATCGACGTCAAAATTATAACACCCCTTTTTTTGTTCGGGGGTTAAAAAGGGCACAAGGTAAAAAATCTTTGCACTCGAGTGCACACGTAATTTTCCATCCTACCTTAGCGAAGAAATTACTATGAAAAAATGCTTTGCGCATTATTAACAGTTTCAGTCAATTCTGTTGGCATCAAAAAACTTCTTTGTCGTTAGTCACTTAATTCGGTTTTTCTCTTGTTTTCCATTTTCCTGTTTTTAACATAAGGTCTTAACTTTGAGTTCATTTAGCCATGGTTTTATGTTTTAAAAATATTATTATGACGTGAAAATATGGCGAGTTGATTGTGGTAAAGAGTGTCATCTGTGTAAGTTCATGAAAAAGTGTCCGCTGAAATTATGGTAAATAGGTAATATAGGGCCAAATTAGCATCATGGTAAAACTCAAAGGAAATAAATAAACGTACTATTTGGAATTTATGAAAAACAAATTTCTAGTTACTTACATGTTTTTCAAAATAGTAATTAATTGATGTAATATTTTAGGTACCTACTACATTATTTTGCACTACGCAAGTACCTAGTTGAAATTTTTTTATTCGTAACTATTTTAGTCGTCAATAATATTAAAATATTTATCGAGGCATACTTCAATTAGTTTACAATTTGATTAATTCATAGCATTTTTAAATGTCTTCCATTTGAGATACCATTCCTTAGGTACTTCTATCCTCCATACATGAAAAGAAAACTGCGCACAAAAGATTTAAAAAAGCAGTCTGAGCTTTTAACAAAAAAAAAATGGATGAACAATCCGGCACTAAGAAGGTAGAAATAAATAGGTTTAATTATGTTTTTAATTCATAATTCAAAAACTTAGGGCACACGATGTTCTAAATTCAAATTTAGTTTTACTCTCTGTAGGGTAAAAACGACTTTTGCGCCCTAATATCGTCCTCGATATCAGGAAAAACATTGAAAGAAAGAGTACATTTGCTCCTGCAAAAGTACTCTTTCCGAGGTGGAGGATTGAAAATGTAATTTGTTTCTTTCTAAGACTAATTTAATTAAGCTTTGTCACCTATTCAAACATTATATAAGAAACTGCAGAAGCGGGTGGGAGACGATAGAATTACAAGGGTTTCTGATCAGAGGTTATGGTGAGGTGAGGTGAGGTGATTTCTCGATAACAACCGACCTCTTTTTTGTTAACTTTTTTGTTTGTTTGAAAGAGTATAAGTACTCCCCGAATGGTCCTATCTAAGTACATTTTAACGAAATCCGTGGAGCGGTTATTGGTTGAAGGTTGAAGTCGGTTGGTTGAAGAATATGTTACACTCCGCGAGGCATAAGCTGAGCTTTGCATTTGAATGGTCATGGATAGTGTAGGTGTGACAACCGGCCTTAGGCGCAGCGAATTCTGTCTCGCCGGCTCCTGCTGATTGGTGATCACCACACTAATGCAAAGCTCAGCCTATACCTTGCGGACAAAAGGTTGAAGCTCCTCGATTGGTGTAATGAAGAGCTTACCTGTGTATCTAGATACATACATTAACCTTCGTATAGTTGAGTAGGTAAGGTAACAAATAAAAAATGAAATAGTTGAAAATATTTATTGTTATACAGTTTGGGGGCTTATAAACACAGATAATGTACATATTGTTCAAAATAAACATAATTACAAACAATTATATTGAAATTAGATCACGAAGAAACATTAAACTAAACAATAAATCCTATATTTTGTTACAAGAAAAATAACTCCCATGAAATATGTTAGAACAACGTAAACATAAAGAAAGATAATAAAAAATGTACAAAGAGTGGTCATACACATTTTTGGATTAAATGTTTTAAAACTAATATAATAACTATTAAAGCTAACTGTAACACGAATATAAATTAATTATTTACAAAATATTACAAAGAACTCCCGATAATATTATAACTTTTTTTAATAACTAGCATTTTTTCGCTTCTTTCAGATAGCCTTTACATTGGACTATCTGGAAGGAGCGAAGTGAGGCCTTTGCCCGTCAGTGGGACAATTCAGGCTGAACATAATGATAATAACTAAACATAGAAATCTGTACTTGGTGTTTATAAAAAGAAAAAAACGAGATGGCACAACGCAGACCAACAATGAAGTTATACGTGCATTTACTTGCTTAGAAAAAAAACTACGAAATATAATTTTCTACCAGTTAGCGAATGCGATTTTCTGAACGTACTTAAATATACTATTATATCAAACACATTTCACGAATACTACAAACATGATGTTCTCAGAATGCCTCGTTGATATATGTACTTTAAAATGAGGCGTTATAAAAAAGTTCCATTAAACTACGTACGAGAATAGCAGTAGTTGTTTTTTTTTTGTACGACATTCCGACTACCAATAGTTGCTAACTTCATTTTTAGGTAACATAAACTATATATTATTTGTATTATATTACCCAACATTGTCGAGACGATGTTGTTGCAAAATAAAATGAGAATAACAACATCACTACCAACGCATAAACAATAATTTTAGTTTTATGAATATAATTTGTCAGAATAAACGTCAAACGGCATAATTTGACACTGACAGTAACATGGATATTGACAATAAGTTACAGATATATTTTTTGGTTCCTTTGAAAAAAACTCGTTTAGAAACCAATGTTGCCAGTGTTCACGCTAACCGAATCGCAGGCATTCTAACTTCGCCAATTGGTAGAAAAAAAATTCAGTAGTTCAATTCTCTACATAGGATTACGCAGAACACCTGTCCTAAGCAGAAAGAGTTGAGTTCTTCTTAACATTATGAACACCTTTTATTATAGGGCCAAAGCTGAACAAATCAATTGCAAATCCCATGCATCAACATTCAGGTATTGAGGAAGATTAGAGTTGTTCCCCAAGCGGCCAAATGTGGCCTACGATTATAGAACAAAATAGCGGCGCCCGCGCATATGGTCTGGATGACATGAGTTATATATATAATAAATTGTTAGTTATAAGTTTCCACTTCTATCCGCAGTTCTTTTGACTGGCGTTTTTTGCGAGTTCAGGGTCAATCCCATAATAAGAATGGTAATACTATAAGTAGTCTGCAACCATTTCGGCGTGGTGTTCTGCCTAACTCTGAAGACCCAAGCGTAATTAAAAATATGATGGAAAACAAAGCGTGCAATAGCCACTCAGCATAGAACTGAGCAGCAGAGACGTTTTGGGTAGTCCACAATTTTGCAAAACAAAATTATGAAACTACCGTCTAAAGTAGGCATTTTGTTGACATTAGACGCGATCCTAATATCTTGATATGCGCACATGATTAGGTTAGTAAAATATTTGGAACTATATTCTATTCACCCTTGACTGGCATGATATGACATGAAAACATGGCGTCGACTACCCAGTACGTAATTTGTCGAATTTTTATGAGCTGGATTCTTGTAGATCTTTTTATCGAGCTTTTTCCGATTAAAACTCATATTCAAATTTTATATCACGCTTCTAATAACACCATACCATTGATTATTGTAAACCTTTATCGCCAGGGAACGGGGAATAGACTTGAAGTGAAACTAATTACAAAAATTATAGATTTACTGCCGAATCACAAAACTGGACACTCAATCTAATCTATTTGATATTTGACGTCATAGATATTGAAAATGTTAATTGACTAAATTCAGAAATTAATCAACGTTTTTGCTTGCTTTATGCGATCTTTCACTAATATACGGCGGGAGGTGTCGATTTTGTGAAATTTATGATCAACACAGTAAATCGCAGCATACCATACTAAATCACACCAGAATCAACGCCATTTTGACCTTTCAATCTATACTAACATTACATAGAACGCCATTTTTGCCAGACGCGTGAGGAAATCTTCGAAATCAACTACATCAATTAGGCAAAGATTTTCACATGCTATAAGTTCAAGTTAAAATTAAATATATTTTACAGAATCTCTATAATTCAATACCAATACATCCTTTTGGGTTAGAGTCTAATCCAAAAGGGTGTATTACCACGATAACCTTATTTTTGTATCTACTTGGATACCGTGGGTAGTGATCATTTAAAAAATATAACACGTATACAGAGGTACAATTCTCTAAATGCTCATGCGATATTATTATATGTAAAAGACATTATGGTTATATTCGACGTTATATTCTCTACCGCCTAACAAAATTTTACTTTGCTTTGTTTGATATTACTATCTCTTTATTTCCATTTAAAATTATAGAGATGGCAATACTAAAGTAAAAATATAACTAAGTTACGCGGTCAACAAAGTGAGACGGGTCCCAAGTGCTGTATAAAATAAACTTATCTAGTTTTAAGTCAAATACTCTTAGTTACAAATACTAGGCAGTAGACAAAATATATCTATATACAAACTTTATTTGGCGAATACTTATAAAACAAGATATTAAGGCATAATCCAGAACGTAATTTACATGTTAAACACGGTTATATAAAACATCTAGTTTTATTAAGGGCTGAAACGCACTCATTTTTATAAATAACTTCTTTAAACTGCAAAAAAAATAACTGTCATACATTTTGTCGACACGCAATATAGATTTGGTTTGGTACAAGTTATTTTTTCTTGCAATTTTAGGGTTGGTCCCAAAAGTTATTCACAGTAGTAAAATACACGCTCCTTTTCCTTAACACAGGCGCTTTGTACAACCCTGCTTAATTTTTATTGTCATTTCACGAGGTCTAATTTTTTTATTTGAAATCTTTTAAGATGACAAGAACATTACGTGATATTAAAACATAACTTGTCGTCTCGTCTGAGATTTAAATTTTTTTTATCCTTGATCCATGATTATTTGTTACATAATGTATTTATTATACTTAGTGAAAATAACGAATGAAATAGTATTATCAAATAGATAATCAATAGTTTTGCTGTAATGACATACCTAAATCTAGGTGACAGAAAACCCATAAAATTTTAACATTACCTACCGTTATGTATATATTTATATATTATTTTTCTTTCCTATCCAATAACTTTCTTGTCCTAATCAATATCGGTAGCTTAAGGAACTTCTTTTGTTATTGCATTACTTATATACATATTTTGTTGGTACTTTTTTCACAACACTATCTACCTCCAAAGTAAACAAAGCTTTTGCAATGAAAACCAGATACCTCATATATAATTTTAAATAAGAGTTTTTAGAATCTTTCGATTCTGAATTGAAAGTCCCATAAGGTCGAAATTGCAATACAAAACCAAACTCATTAAGCTACAAACACCTATGTCTCACTATCAAATGACAAAACGTACAGTTATGGGAAATTGGCTATTACGTTCCAAAATTCCATTCTGTTATATCGACAAGCGATCAAACAGAATTGTTCTAATACAACGGACGTATACTCCGTTAAACCGTGTCTGTCACAAAAAAAATAGCATTTAACTACCAATCACAATTCACAATTTTTCCTAGCCAAAAATTACGCAACTTTACGGTTAAATGTATCGCTTTTAGCCAATATGACAAAACTTGGATTTGCTATCATTCCCCAACGCTACGTATTCATACTAGACCTGGTTTAACATTCACAAAAATTTAAAACCGTAATTGGTCACCAACATTTTTTCATTAGCACGACGAAATTCACCGTTTTACAAGGTTCAGGATACATTTCGGAAAGTGTGTCCCAGAGCTGCACAACTCTAAACTACTTTTTGACTTCTTTTTATTTATTTAGGGTGTGTTTACACGGCAGAGTACTTGCGTCCGTCGTCGCCCTGCTTGCAGGAGCGGCAGTGTAGCCGCCCGCCCCTCACCCGCACGTCCGCCCCCCCGCGCCCGTCTCCGAGGCGCGCGCCGCACACGCAACAAGTGAAACACCACACGTGGTAGCACAGAGACAGTGATTCAATTATCATGGCTGCGCCGCGTCCTGCGAACGAAAATGATACATGATTGTTTTTTTTTTATTTAATTATTTATTTCAGACCACAGTCCATAAAATACATTGTAAAAAGTGTTTTGTTATGTCACTATTAAATTAAAATCAAACCAAATTAAATGTTTTATTCATTTTGATTTGTGTTTCTATGTTCATCATCATCAGCCCACCAGTGGATTAGGTTGGGCATAGGCTTCTCCCATGATACGATACTCAGCCGTATCCTCGGCTTTTCTTCTCCCACCACTGCTTGCGACCTTACGTATATCGTTTCTGTGTTAGTATGTTATAATTTTCATTTTAAATTATAATGACGTAAAAAAAAACTCGATTATTATGTGAAATTAATTTTAACGTATATTTCAATTGTATTGTATTTTCAAATTGTATATTTAATAAGTTGAACTATTTAATACTACGAGAGCGGGAAGTACCTGTCTGTACCGCGGCAAGTGTTGTGGGTTAGAGTGAGAAAGAAGTCTGCCTATCAATGCGTATGCATGAGAGAAAGAGAAGCCAGACCGGTGCCGTAACCCGTACGTAACGAACCCTCCAAAAATAAGCATAACTTCAAAAAGGCTTACCCAGTTCCTCCCCGCAGTGGGAACACTTCCGTTTCCCGCTAACGGTCAGGAGTTTGTCTTCCCTCTGGTCGGGGCGCAGCGGCATCTTCACCTCTTGCACCAGGTGCTGTTGACTGAAACACACAATTAGACTGTCACCTATTTGATAAAACAGATATTTTTAAGAGTTCAAAAAACAACAAAATAATAAAAAATGATTTACCCCCGACTATCTTGGATTTGAGATTTGTACAGAGTGTACTAGTTGATCCCAGGGGAAGGTTGTGAAAAGTATTTTGTCGGCCATTTGTGAAGGCGAATGTTATTGAAATCATGTATCGATATTAACCAAACATACATAAGAACCACCGCAACGAAACTAGATTTCAAATAAAAAAAACTGCATTGAAATAGGTTTATCCGTTTGAGAGCTCGGACACACACAGACATCGACGTCATACTTAAAACACACCTCTTTTTGGTCAGGGTGTAAAATTTTTTTTCACAAAACTATTTAACTTTTAAATAGTGGTTTGTATCCCCGACACGCGTTCTCAAAACGAGAACGCGTTTTTTAGGCCCCTGAATGGTTCCGTATAAATTTTATCAAATTAGGAGAAACGATTTTTAAAATAAGTACATCGATGATATATCATAAGTTTATTACTATCACTTATTTTGGCATTAGTGAATCAAATCGTATTTCAACTTGAATCTACGGAGCTGAAACCTGAAGCTTACGATAAATAAATCAGATGACCAAAAATGCTATGATGTACCTATTAGACAACAGGCCTGTGAAAAAAAATATGGGTCATATGATACACCAGGAGACCTATGTAGGATGTAAGGGTATAAAATAACAAGATTGAGCACTATGCCGTCACTTGAAAGCTGCCCAACTGAGTGCAGGTGGAGATAGGGGGTTGTAACTCTCGATCATTTCTCCTTGTTACATGATTTTAGTACGGCATTTTGAATAATGGATCAGAAGAGGTATTAAAACTGTATGGAACCAATGCCGTACATAATCAAATGACCAAATTTACCCTGCTATCGCCTTATAATCATGATAATGAAATAATAGTAATAATTGTAACGCATTGGCGAAACCTGTAATGTTACTTTTATGTGAAACAAATAAAAAAAAAAATGATTTTTTCCGACAAAAATAACAATTAAAACTTACAATTTTTATAGTTTCAATACCTCTACTACTCCATTATTCCGCAACGCCACCCAAAAATCATGATCAATTTTTATATCATAAATGATTATACAGATCGATAAATGATCGAAAATTGCATCCCCTATCTTCACCTGCACTCAGTTGGACAGCTTTCAAGTGACGGCATTGTGCTCGATATTATTATTTTATACCCTTCTATCATCTTACATAGGTAGGTCCTGGTGTATCATATGACCCATAAATTTTGTTCACGGGCCTGCAGTCTTTATGATGTTAAAGGAAATGGTCTAATTGAAGCAAAACAACTGACAAATGGTTTTTCAACAGAAACGAATAAATGATTACGAAACGTTACAATTACAGGAAAAGTAAAATAAGCTTTATGCTTATGAGTACAAGATAAAAAATAGGTAGTTAGTCACCTAAAAAGATTTAGGTCCTAAAGAATCTACATTTGCGTGTCCAAACGGGGTTAGAATCCATCCCGCTCTGGGGGTTACTGCTGGTCTCACCATTCCCTTTCCTTCCTTCGAAGCTCTGTCCGGTTGTGCAAGCAAAAATTACAGAAAATACGATCTTATTTACATCGAAACATTTGATATTTGTGATGCTTTGTGAAAATATACAATGTTGAATATATTACCTTTAAAGTAGGTTATAATTATCCCAAACAGTTAATGAAGGCCATAAATCTTTTCATTTAAATTTTTACGCGAATAATGAATTCATAAAACCTTTACAACCATGAAATTAATTTTACATTATGAATTGCGTAAAAATACGTTTTTTTTTACGGTGAGCAACACGTCTGCCCATAACACCACAGTGGCTCGAAGCTATTTGAACACGAAGAGTCCAAACAACTACGAATAACAATCGTCTCTTTTACAGCAAAATCGCCGTAGAACTATTTCACCAATCATATATGACATATGACGTCATGGTACCTACATAACTATTTCACAACGAAAGAGAAAAAAACCTTGTAAAAATGACAAACTATATACATGTTTATATAAGTACTTAGATATTTTTCTCACAATACTATCTAACGTCAAAATGACAAACTGATATGTTTATATAGGTAGATAAGCCAGATAGCTGATAATATACACATACATACATATTTTGAACGAAATACACGTAAACCGTAAACATCAATTACTTATCCATATTTATCACAAAAAATTATGATTAGATGTGAATACATCTAGGACATATTTTTTGAGACTACTATCTACGTTTCATTGGGCAGATTCACAACCAATTATTGAGCTATAAAATCCGTGAAGTTATAATGTAATTTAAATTGAGTAGTTCAGTTTTGTTAAGATAAGAAAATAAGCAGAAAGTCACCTGCCGCTCAAAGGAAGCATGTTGTGCAGCGAAGGCGCCATATCTTGATGGTAGGAGTGACGCTGCGCAGCGCGTTTACTTCTCTGCTCTTCTATTCTGCGCTGTTCAGCTTCCTGAAATTTTGTAATAAAATGATTTTAAAAAATTGGCAGTCATAGGAACTGCTGATAGAAGTGAAAACTTATAAACAGAGAAATTGATAGCTATCAAATTAGTTTCCGCAGTAATCGTACTTCGGACACTACGGAAACCGGAGGGAAACCGGCCATGAGTATGGCCATGTATGCCATCTGGTAAACACGGGACCACGGCCATTGGTCATGGTCGCGAGTTTACGCAACGCGCTAAAACACTTTAAACATACACCTCGGAAGAGAAATAGCTCCCACAGACAGAAGGAATCCTAGTGTGGGAGCTAGGAATATCTTACTCATACCATACCCATGACTTCGGCACCAAAGTAATGCCTAAATTAAGATTATTATTATACTAGAGTAATCCCATAAATTTTGCATGTAGTTGCAAGTCTATCACATTTATTTATAATTATTGTACCATTTTTATTTTGGAATTGTAATAGCATCATAATTTTTTTTAAGATAATTAATTAGCTAAGTCACAATTTGGTCCTAATAAATAAATTATTATTCACTCATTTATTCATTTTCTTAGGTTTACAATATTTGTATAAAAAACAACATAAAAACATTATAAAAACATAAACCTAGTTTGCCGCCAGCAGCGGGGCAGGGCCCAGGCTCCCGGTGGTTAGGGCTGCAGACTGAGGAACCTCCTGACGATGCGCGCTGTGTCGAGGATGACTGCCTTCTGCATCTGGCCCTTAACCCAACCGTCTAGCGAAAGTCTTTTGAGATGTTGGTCGAGACTTTTCGCTATAAGGCCGTTTGCCGACACGACTATTGGGACTATGATCGTCGAATCAACATCCCACATGGCGGTAACCTCGTGAGCCAAGTCAAGGTACTTGCTAAGCTTGTCCTTATTATTATGATTATTATAAATAAAAATAAATTATTATTATTATAGCAGCATAGTGACACGTAGCTACTCGAACATTTTTTCTTTTTTTACTTTTATAGGTTTACACTTGACCGCTATCTTGCCTGATATTAAGCGACGATGCGGTCTACGATGGAGCGTGTTTACCTAGAAGAACTACCGTTACTCAATTTGAAGACACAAAGATTGTAACCAACATGGAAACCCCACTCAGGCAACGTATTCCACAGCCTAGACGTTCTTATCACTAAAGTAGAGTCAAATCTCTTCGTTCGTGTCTTTGGAACATCAACCATGAAGAGTCCAAATCGTTACCTAGCACCACACTGCACTCACACGGAGATATAACGTGGTTTATCTCTTAATTTCTCAAAAAAACATTGCTGATTATTGTTTTTAAACTTTTGCGATTTGAACACAACGTTTATATTGTACGGGGCTTAATCACGATTTAAATTACAAAATAGCGGGTAAATATCTGAGCAACAACACTTTTTGCTTGATTGAGTAAGTACTAGGTGCATCACAAATTGGTAAATATGATCATGTTTGTAGACACACAAGAAACCAACTATACTGACTATATCACCATTGTTAACTCGACGTTTCGGCAGCGTTACAACCGCCGTGGTCACGAGAAGACTGACAGCAATGTTTGCACACGATTGCTTGACGGCAGAATAACTGGCAAAGGTGTGGTACTTCCACAGGCGGACTCTGCAAATAGCCCTACCATCTTAAGTCCATTTACGAACCTGTATAAGCCAATGTTGGTTGTAGTTGACGGGTTTGCGTGTCGCATTCTTCGTCTGCATCCACTCAGCGTTCGAGATCACTTTTTGCGAAGGCGCAGCGCTCAACGCCTGGAAATATACGAAAATAACTTATTTAATTACGTAAAACCTATTCTTAATATTATAAAAGTAAAGTTGATTCTTTGGTTTGATGAAGCGAGCGAGAAGCGTTAATGCGCTAAGCTCACAGGCTCAGTAGAGAGATACACTGCTAAGCTCAGGAACCAAATAGTTTACATATACTACATATAAAGTTAGATTTTCCGCACCGTTCCTTTGTGTCAATCGTAATAATCCAAGATCCCAGAGCCGCCAGACGTCACGTATTTTTTGATGGATGAAATGTGGACGATTGAGTAGAGTTAGTACGCACTAAGATGTGTACTTAGTGCGTACTACTTACTCGCTAACTTGCTTAGACGGCTAATTTTGAGATATATTGTCCAGAAGATACATTACTTAGGTACTTCACGTATTTTCTGATAACTGATTTTCACGTATGTTAAAGGCAATATCTTTAAAAATAAGGCCCAATACTCCCAGACACTTTCCGTCGGCCGTTTTGCTTAAAAGACGTTTTAAAACTCTATTATTTTGGGAGTTTTATTTCTATTCACCAATATTTATTATATTCAATATTTAATATTAACGTCAAATACCAAATATACTGTGCAAATGAAGGTAATATTCTAAGTATCCCCCTTTGTCCTAAGCCTTATTTTTAAGGCAATAATCATACCTGCAGCGTGTGCCTAGTCATGGGGTGGTAGTTAGGGTTGTTGCCCGGACCGGCCGGCACAGCCTTCTGTCGCAACTGCACGCCACTGCGCTCTACATTCACGTAGTCACCGGCTGACGGGACCCTACTGCTCCTGGAAAAAGATGAAATAGTAAATTAAAACTGACGTTGATATACCGGCATTATCTTACTATTATAATAAATATGACAGTTTGTATGTTTGTTGCTCATTCACGTCGGAACGGCTGAACGGATCGGACTAAAATTTAGAGCACAGATTTAGTCTGAAATAGCACATAAGATTATTTTTTATCGGGAGAAAATAACGTGAATGGTTATTACACGACGCGCTGTTAGTGAATAATATACCTGACAAAAAAAACTAAATCCAGCCATGTTAACAAATCGTAATAAATAGCAGAGGAATTTGTCACTATTAATTCATTTCACTGCATAAAAGCTTAAGCATGCTATGCTTATGCCATTTCATTATTACTATTTGACCAGTTCACTAATCGTTAGTGCATGATATGATAGCCACTTCTCCAGCTGGTTAGGATCTAGGCCATATTTGTAAATTTACAAATTAGACAAAGTTATGACGATGTTCGCTCTGGATCTAATCAGACGGATCTCTAGTTTGAGTTAATATTTTCAACTTACCTCATTGTAATTTCTCTTTCCATAGACTCCCGACTCTTAGGCTTAGGCGGCAGCACGGGTTGAACAGGCAGTCTCACACTCCTTGCTTCTTTCCTCTCCTCATATCCCCTAATATCTTCTCCCTTTTCATAACCCCGTCTATTCTCCTCTACTCCTTTTCTCTCCTCATACAAAACCCTTCTACACTCTTCACTTTTTCTTTCTTCGTAAAGAACACGTCTGCTCTCTTCAACTCCAAAATGTCTTTGAAGCTGTTCTTCGGATACAAAAGGCTTTCTTTTAGGTTATCATCGTATACCGGTCTTTCTGGTACTCTAGGAGGGATGATAAGACTCTCATTGATAAGCAAGTTCGGCATTGAATGTCTGTAGTTGTTATTCTTAGGCCGATTTAAAGGAGGCTTTTCGGGGGATATGGAGATATCCTGGACAGACTTCTGGATGATTCTGTTCTGGTCTCGGAGTAGATTCTCCCGTTGCCGCCGCAACTCTTCTTGTTCTAATTGAAGAAGCTCTCTTTCAAAGCGCAGTACCTCCTGTTTGTAAAATGTTAATGAGTTTTTAGAAGTTAGTTCTTATAAATTAGATTTATAAAGGTATGTTTTGTTAGATCTAATTTATAACTAAATTATAATTATATTGTGTCGTGTTTGCATCTATAAAACAAATATAATATATTGTCTCATTACTACGAGCTGGTACGAACTCAGATGCACGTCCTACCCGCACCGCGTCTAACACCGGAATGAGCTGTTGACGGCTATCCACCCCTCCACTCGTACATGAGACAATATAGTATATCCATTGGCTAGACGGAAACACTTCCTATTATGATATTGGAAAATAAGTTTATTATTTTGATTAGAAGTGTACAGAGTTAGACGCTTAGATAATATTTTAGTGGAAGGTGCTTTGAGATAGCAATTGTAGCTGGTGTATGATTTTCGGCTTCTGTAGACGATGGATCTTTAACGTTAAATTTTCTCAATAAAAGATCACATACCAATTTCAGAGTACTGTTAAACAAGTTTAGGTACACTGAAAACCTGAATTAAGCCTTTAGGCCGGACAACTTGAACTGTAATATGGATAATATAATTATGAATAATTTTTATCACCAAAAAAAATACTGTACAAAAATGATCTAGGAGCTGGAAGAAACTGATTAATCTCGACTTGTAGACACGAAAATGTATCTATCGAAAAAAAAACACTCGGCCAACACATTCCACAGCCTAGACTTTGATAGTCAAACCTCCTCGTTCCAGTCTTTGGGACGTGAACCATGGAACGATGTCACTTTTTCGAGTTACAAGCAGTCCGATATAGAAGTAAGGGAAAGGAAATGTATCCGATAAAATCCTGAAAAGCTAGCAAAATTTGCCGCGATATTTACAAATGTTTTTAAGTCAAAGTACTTTATTCATAAATGTACAATTTACACGTCAATTAAAACAAAAACAAAGGAAAGAGCATACCAAAACAAGAGCATAGCAAAACAAGAGCAATTTTTAGAGAGTGATGGCAAAGTTCCCATAAAATGTAAAGGAAGAAATTTGACATAGGTGAGTACAATTGCAATAAAGACTAGATTATTACTCGTATACATACAATTTGTATTCATTTTCAAAGTTTGAAATGACTCATCATCATCAGCCTATCCTAGTGGACTGCTGGACATAGGCCTCTCCGATGGCTCGCCACTCAGCCCTATCCTCAGCTATACGTCTATACGCAAAAGACTACTTTACTGTATTATATAATAATTGTTGTACAAAACTGTCAAGCAAATCTAGTCTTTATTAGAATTGTACTGACCCATGTCAAATTTCTTTCTTTACATTTTTATGGGAACTTTGCCATCACTCTCTAGAAATTCGTCGATAGATTTCGATTTTGGTGATAAAATTATTCAAAATAATTAGTAGAACAATACCGTATACTACTGCTCTCAGTTCGAAAATAGTCCTTCGTTTGCGAAAGCCCGAATGAACAGTTAGAGGTTACGAATTAGTGTGGGTTATGTCGATAATGATGCGTTTTAGATTACATCGTATTTCTATGATAAACGCAAATCAATCATAATATTACTTAAGTACATGTCTTTGAACTGTAAAATACTAAAATTAGCTTCAATTTTTAAATTAAATTTTTGAAAAATTCTAATATTTATTAGAATGTCTAATTATATTAATTTTCAGTTGATTTAGTAGTATATATCTAGTATATATCTATGTGTTCAGAATTATTATAGTTACTTAATTAATGACAATTTATTACTTTATATGAAATGTTTTCATTGTCTTTGTAACACATAAAAACACACAAAAAAAGTTAAAATAATATCAAACAATTACTTCACATTTATCATATCTTTTCTAACAATGTAATCTAAAACTCGCTTATGAATAATGATTATTAAACATGTTTCACCTTTGTATGAGAGTCATCACAGAGCCCATCCGGCCAATCCTCGTTAGTGCGACACGCCTGAAATTTGTCGCCGGCCATCTTGTTAATGTTATTTACACACAAAGTGGCGGATGAGTCACGCCAATTATTAGTTGTAGCTTAATGGTGTTAGCTTCACAAGTGTTAGAATGATGTTAAACAGATAATATTCACAGAAACACTTAGATAATATTTTTTGTATGTTTGATAGAAAAAAAAAAAAAAGTAATGATTTAGCTAGCAAAACGAATCATTTCTTATTATGTATCTACTTTATTGATAAACTATTAAATCTTTCTATATGTTTGGAATTCTACCAAATTTCTACTTCAATGTAAATATTAAAAAAACAGCTGTACAAACAGTTATTTAAAAAAAAAAGGTATATTGATGAAAATTGTGTCAAAACAGTGCGAAGCCTAAATAAATAAATTAGAAGGGGTTGTCTAGCAAATACTAGTAAACTAATAGTCATGCAGTTTTTCTAATGAAGAATCTACAATAGAAGTGCAGAAATAAAAAGTCAATTTCGATCAGTAATATACATAATTTATTAACTAGAAATTATAAATATACATACTTACCATAAATATACTTAACATGTTCTAATCACTTCCACTACACAATTGATATATAGACATAATTTTGGTATAAATAAGGTTTTTGAAATTTAGGGTTACACAATCTGTACTTATTCGAAAGGGAGATTATATTCAGCACTGCGAATAAGTTTTACTATTTGATCAACCCTAAAATCGCGAACAAACCCCAGCTGTTCGGTACAAAATTAAATTTTAACTTTGTAAATGGAAAAAATTGGAATAGCTGACCTTTTGGTGCAATTTCAAAATTGATTTAAAGTAAAGTTGTTCAAAGTTATGAATAAAACGTATAATTTTCTCTTTCGGCATAGTTCAGGCTTTGGGCAACCCTGTATAATATTTTCATAATTCAATAAATAAGCATTAGAAAGCAGAATTGTTGTTATGGCAGCTTATGGAATCCATTTCAAATACCAAACTACTATTTCGTCTATATTCTTAGTATATCTTGTATGCATTGGTATTTAAAACATTTATTTATAATATTAATCACATACATATACCTTATCCATTAAATATAGAAATAGTGCTTTAAAGCAGTGTACAGTGCAATATACTAGCCTTCTCCCAAACCTTAAATAATTTATGAATAATGGTTTATTTTTATCAGTTTAAATTATGTGAAATGACCACAACCCTAAGGAACTTACATGAGTAAATCTATTCTATAAGACATAGTGAAAGGATAAATAATGTATTTCGAGAAATAACATTCCATATCATAACGAGATCTACACTTTGGTACACAATTTTATGCCAACTAAGTAACACTAAACTTTTATGTTTAATTTTTGTAGTAGACATTTTTGACATAATTATTGTTACCAAATACAAATATAATAATTGACATTCTCCATTTATAAATAGCATTTCTAAGAAGAAATGAAAAGAAAATGTAAAAATATTTATTTGACACTACTTTTAGCTGTAAAGCATGACAATATTTTTGGATACATAATTCTACTAAAAGTATTTTTTTTACCAAAATACAAGTATGGTATAATTTAAAACATTACCTCCGTGTTCAAAAACAATGTTTGAGATAGTTCTGTTTCTAAGAGGTAGTTTGACATCACAAATGTCGTAAATTTCAATCTCGATTTGACTTCACTCATAAATTTGTCATCTTTTTGGCAGAACCTTGACTAAATATTCGAAACGCGAAGGTAAATTAATGCTTCTATATATCATATTCCATTGACCCAAATATTTGACAGCTTTTTGGCTGATGTAAGTCTATTTCGGAACACGGAGGTCACTGCTTTTAAATGTTACCTAATTGTTGATTTTACTACTACTTAAAGCAGTGTCAAATGATAAATTAAATAATTATACCAACTAACATACAGAATCAATGTCCAACTTATTTCTATGTATTACTATTACAAATAAATTGACAACCAGGTACTAAAAAGCAGGTGCAGAAGACGCAAAAGTGTTTTTGTCCAACAACCTAACTGCTAGCTATTTTACCCAATCCCATTACTGGGACTCAGGGCATTCTTTTACAAGTAGCCTCATTTTAATTACTTATAGTCTTAACCATTTATAGAGTATAATTTTAGATTTTTTTTATTTGCAAGCATTGCTGCATTTGCTTTAAATATTTTCTAGCAGCATTAGTCCAAATTATCTGCTAGAATAGCAACATTAGCCTAAAATCTTCTAGCATTGCAATATTAGAATAAATTTTGCTAGCATTGCAGCTATAGCCTATATTACTTGGTAACATTGCAACCTTAACCTAAAACTTTGCTAGCATTTCAGCTATAGCCTAAATTATTTGGTAGCATTGCAACCTTAGCCTAAAATTCTGCCAGCACTGCAACATTAACCTAAATTATCTGCTAGCCTTGCGGCAACAGCCTATATTATTTGGTAGCATTGCAACATTAGCCTAAAAATCTGGTAGCTTTGCGACATTAGCCTAAATTATATGCTAGCATTTCAATTACATCCTAATTTACCTGCTGGTGTTGCAATTTCTTGTCAAGGTGGTCGATTTTATCGTCGCCACTTTCGCTCAATTCGCTCAGCTTTGCTGTCAGGTTGGAAGAAAAGTGCTCTTTCTGTTTACTCTCTTCTTCGTCCGACGTTAGAGTGACGTGAGTATAGGGCTGGAACAAATAAAAATAATTGAAGAATTTTAAAGCTGTTCAGATATAATACCTTTTGTCATACCTAAACCAAAAGTTGATATAATACCTATCTGGGTTTTTTTACAAACAGTACTGAGTAATGAGATGGGATGTTGGTCCGGTTGAATATTTCTAAAATTGACTATAGAGAATGAAGTTTGAGTATAAAAGAGGCGCAGGCAATATTCATATTTGTATAGTATGAATACTGCCTGCACCTCTGAGTGCATAGTGACATACCATGTCGATGTATGACATGTACGAGGGGTGATCCAAAAGTAATGATAATCAATAATAAACACAATGAATAAAATCAAAAACTAAATTTATTTCTCAACATAGTCTCCTAGCAAGTCTATACATTTAGTCCATCTCTTTCTAAACCTAAAATTCCCTTAGAAAAAATCTTTATCTTGACTCTCAAAAAGTCCTCAACCGCGGCCATCACGTCGCTATCATCGTCAAATTTCTTGCCCCGGAGGTGTTCCTTGAGTCGTGGAAAGAGATAGAAGTCACTGGGGGCTAGATCTGGTGAATAGGGGAGTTCCACCAGCTCAAAGCCCGCTTCCTGAATGGCAGCCATGGCAATTGCAGCTTTGTGAACCGGTGCGTTGTCTTGATGGAACAGCACTCCAGCCCGCAGTTTCGCCTTTTCTCCTTAATAGCCTCCCGCAATCTTCTTATTTGTTCTGCATAGTAGGAGCCTGTAATAGTGGCCCCTTTTCCAAGTAGTCCACCATGATTATTCCTTCAGCGTCCCAAAAACAGACGCCATAACCTTCCCTGCTGAGCTTGACACTTTGAATTTCTGCGGCGTCGGTTCATCGGATCGTTTCCATGTCATCGATTGTTGTTTTGTTTCAGGATCAAAATGGTGGATCCAGGTTTCGTCCATGGTCACAAAACGTGACAAAAATTATCCTTGTCTGCCTGGAACTTTTCGAGATTTGCTCTTGACATGTCGACTCGTTTCTTCTTTTGCTCGTCGTTTAACATTTTCGGTACCCAACGTGCGGAGACCTTTCTCATATGCAATTCGTTCACAAGGATTCTTTGAATGCTGCCATATGAGATCCCTGTGACCTCAGCTACATGCCTGATAGTCACTCTTCGATCTTCAATACAACTTCTTCAACTTTTTCACATTTTCTCCAGTGAGGGACGTCGATGCGCCCTTCGCGGTGTTCGTCTTCCGTCGATGTTCTTCCCAGCTTAAACTCCTTAGCCCAGCGTGCAACTGTGGAATATGGAGGAGAACAGTCCCCAATGTTTCCACCAAGTCGCTGTGTATGTCTTTGGTAGACATTTTTTTCAAGCAGAGGTATTTAATGACAGCTCTGATTTCGTGTTTTTCCATTTTGATGTTCACTCCTTGACAGTCCGTATTCAAATGAATGTAGCTCCCGGGAATCGTAGCCTATTTATATGATTTTTTTTTCCTGAACTAGTGGGTAATTGAGCAAGTGACTGTAATTTTTTTGTATTTTTGTGTGGACTAGAAATAACTGATTATCATTACTTTTGGATCACCCCTCGTATGATGTATGACATCATGATTGTACAATTGGACGTTCTAGTCAGTAGACCACGATGGCTTCTAATACCTACTAAAATGCTTGGAATTTTATCGGATATTATGTGAATTGTTGTGTTCATGATGAATCATCATAATTAAGTTTTTTAATAAGCAAGTCGATAAAGAAATATTGAGGAAAAAGTGCTATTCTCGCATTTGGACTTCGACTGGCTATTGTGGCTAGTTGGTGGTGCCTGCGGTGACGGATGTCGTAGGTTCGATTCCCATTCAGGACAAATATTTGTGTGATGAATAAAAATATTCAGACCATGTTTCAATGTATCATAAGTATTTAATTATAATTATACTGGTACTAGTAGTGTCCCGAGGTTTTACCCGAGTTCCCGTTCCCACTACTTTCACGAATAAAAATAAAAAAAATAGTGCATTACTTTAAATTATTCTAAACCATATTATATGTTTTAAATTTCAATCCGATCCGTTCAAACGTTCCGACGTGATTGAACAACAAACATACAGACATCCGAACTTTCGCATTTATAATATTAGTAGCAGTCTGGCTCCCATTACACAAGCATTGCTTAGTTTGGGGCTAGTAAAGTTAGTGTTTCGTAAAAAAAAAATGCCCAGTAATATTCATTATTATTACCATGCCAGTTTTTCATATAAGAAAATAATAATCAAGATAGGGGAATTTATAAGGAATATTACCTCGCTGTTCTGTCTGCTGTGAGGATTGGAAGCCTCGGGGGACGACTGCCCCTTATACCACGCCTCGGCGGAAGGGCCCCTGTCCACATCCACGCCGGAGTCTCTGCTGTCGCGCAGTCTAGCGTCCATGTCGTGGGAGAGGGTCTTCTTGTACAGAAGCTTCTCGATCTTGGTCTCTTCCTGAAATGATTTAACATTACGGTTGAAAAAAAGAGTATGCACTCAATGTACAAAAGAGAGTGAACTCTTTTCTAAGTTAAGTCCTCAATTTTGTTTCAATTTATTTATTCGAACCATTATTTCAGAACAGAACCATTCAGAACCATTATAAAAGAACACTTGGTAACGTCACTTACAATAAAATTATATAGTACATAAATAATATGTGTACATAATAAATTGATACCAAAGAATAATGTCAAACAAAAAATAATCAGCTATAAAGGGGCCTTGTCATTTAGGTGCAGCTGTAAAAAGGCTTTGTAATGGTGAAAAAACAAATTATTCAAATAATGAATACATACATTACAATACATTTTCATTAATGTTTATTATTTATTCTACCTTACTCGATAGTTCTAATTTTGACATATTCCTTTTAATATGCAACCGAGATTTTAGAAAATCGAAAAAGTACTTTCCATATTTATATGTGACATTTTGAGCCTGTGGAAGCACCACACCTTTGTCAGTTATTTTTATTCATTCGAGGCAAAGCAAAATAAAATTAAATATTGATTGTGGTTTAATACTTTTATGGATGTTCAGGCGGGATTCGAAGTCACAATCAAAGTGGTGCGTTGACTGGAACACAGCGGAAGTCTCTTACATATGATTCCTTCTCAAAGTAGTGCGTTAACTTCTCCTACATATGTTTCTCAACCTACTCCATGATCTCTTTAGTAACTCCTTGGTGTCATTGCTTCCAAATTTAGTTCCTTAATTAAATATTGATGTGGTGTTAATACCTTATTGGTACGGGATTCCTTCTCAAAGTGGTGCGTTAGCGTCTTTTACATATTTATGTTTTCAACCTGCTCCATGATCTCTTTAGTAACTCCTTGGTTGGTGATTTGATTTACTTTCTTACTTACATATTGAGGCAGTGTTGATACCTCCTTGGTAAGGTTCTATAGCTTACCTTCTAATTAATATAGTTGGTGGCCTACTTCATGAAGTGGTTCCATACCTGGAGGAAGGAGGTGATGTCAGGTCTGGGGGCGAGGCTCAGGTCCACGTCCAGGTAGCTATCGTCCTGCCCCTCGATCCCCAAGAACGAGGTGCGTTTGTTCCTGATCTCCTTCTTGATCCGACGCGCTGAACTCGTATGCTTGAAGTTGCCCTAGAAGATAATAAATATATTCAAACAAAACTCAAAAGTTATACCCTCATTTTACGTCACTTCTGAACGGACCAGGTTGAAATTTGGAACGCTGTTAAATTATCGTCTGAAGAACACATAAGCAAATTTTTATTTAAAAATAACGCGAACGTGAACTACGCGGGTAAAACGGCAACTATAGAGATGTAGATAACGGACAGTACGTTAGACTTCCAAGCATGAAGACGTAGGTTTGATGACTGTCCAAGACTTCCACCTATTACTATTATTCCGCGTTGACGTACAAATTAGTCTTTGTTTCTTGCGTTTAAATGCGAACTAAAAGATTTTGAGGAAGTCATTCAAAAAAAGAAAGATAATTTTAGAGGTTATTTAATAACGTGGTGGGGATGCCCTTAATTCTTTCCTTGTGAAAGAAGACAAATCAGAAAGAGGAATATTAGAATAGTTTCGTTTAGTTTATTGCACTTTCAGTAAATAATTAATTAAAAAGAATTCAAAACTCTACTCACTACTTAAAATTAAGTGATATGTGAATGAGAAAAGAAGAAAACGTAGTACTGACACTACTCGCAAATAACTGTTTAAGAACGGCGATTTGATTCAAGACTAGTATAATGTAGAAAATGTATTCCTAAATATACATTGATGTAGGTAAGTAATGAAAATGCAATGTTATAGTAATGTGACATTGCTGAGCCTGGATTATTATTCACATATCAAGTTACATTTAAATATCTACCGAAGTTTTGATTGCGTCAACATACCTCTACATATGAAATATTGGATAACACAAAGATTTGTGTTGGTTTAAAGAGGGATTATGAAAATTATTACCTACTAATGTTATTATTGTGAAATTTTGGATTTGTGGATGCTTGTTCCTGATTCACGGCAGAAGAACTGGACGGATCTGGCTAAAACCGCCGCAAAATGGTTAGGTTGACGAGTTTTTATCAGATACATTTCAAACAGTTTGCAGCTGGTCTGCATCTTGCATCTATCGGACTGCTCGTAGCTCGAAAAAGCGACTTCGTTTCATGGTTGACATTCCAAAGACTGGAAGGAGGTTTGGCTCCATTTTCGTAATAAGAACGTCTAGGCTTTAGAATGCGTTGCCAGAGTGGGGTTTTCTCGATGATTACAATTTGGTTGGATTCAACTCGAGAATGAATCGGTTTTGTTTTAGGTAACCACGCTCCATTGTAGACCGTATCGTCACTTAACGTCAGGCGAGTTGGCGGTCAAGTGAAAACTAAGTTGTAATTCATTTTTAACAACGATAACATTGTAATAAAAAATGTTCGAAACGCAGATTTTAATTTGATTTTTGGTTTTATTTATTTCGAAGAACTATTCCAGAATAATCCTTCCTTTCTATAGTAGATGATGTTGGGGGCAGATACTAATCTTGTAATATTTATGACATAATTATGTAGACAACCAATGAGGTCTCTTCAAAATATAATATATTTTACAACTATTAAAATTAAGATATTGTCGTCGAAGTCATATTGATTCTAAAGAAAAGAGACAGCTACAATTTAATTCCAGAATGTACCTATAAAATATACCCAGCTGAGATTTCGTATTTTTAATGAAATTAATAATGTACCTAAATAATAATGAAATTAATGTCCAAACAATTTTAAGGGCAAATTTCCACAAACATTTTGAGGGTACTAAATAGGCAGATACGTTACCATAACTCTTGGTTTGCGGGCGCGTTTATAAATCTAAAAAATAAAAGATACTGACTGACGTCATCACATTATCTTATCGGGGTAAACATGCAGAAATCATATTACTTAGGCCCGAAATTGAAGTCAAGGCCAAAATAGTAATACATTTTTTAAGTAATTTCCAATGAAATTTTGACCGATGGCGTTTTCATCTTAGTTAAGTAGATAATAAGATTAAGCTGTATTTTGAACACAATATAAGACCGTAGTAGCAAAATTTTTGAAGAGAAATTTCGTTTCTACAGAATCTATACCAAATGTTTTAATAAGATGCAAAAATACTTACGTTTCCAAGTAGTTCATCATCTTGTCCATCTTCCATTGGCGGCGGCGGTGGCTTTTCCTTTGGAGGTTCCAAAACATTCGTTGGCATATCCAATGGGAAAGCATCAGCCGGCTCCACATTGTTCTGATAAAATATATCTATATTCTCATACAGTGGTGTTACTGAGATCTTCTTCTCAAAGTCTGGGTCTTCTAAAGGAGACTTGGGCTCCGCATCAACACTCTTCTCTACTTCTTCCATATTTGAAGAGTTTGTTATGTTATCCTCAGAGTCCAGCTCTTGGAATGCCAGTTCCAGGGCGTCTATCACCTAGAAATTTATTTTTGTTAAGATTTTGTAAAATTGAAATTATTTCATAAATTGCAGATACAAAATTATAAATAAGCTAACCACGTTAAAACAGAACAAAACATTTACACGAGTCTAGACGTTTGAATTGCTATTATCACTTTATGGCGGTATAATGAGGATAAAGTATCAAGTATAGACAAACTAGACTATACAAATAATGGTCTCGTAGCCTCTTCAAACAATAGCACTTCAAACTAGAACGTAGTTTAGAAAACGACACAGATAAAAATAAATTTGCTAGATAAAGAAAATAAATCAAATCAATTTTAGAGAACACTGTAAATAAATAGAAAGATTATATGACAAACACAAAGCAAAATGAAGATCATGCAGCAAAAAAATGAAGGTTAAAGTGAAGCAACATCTACATAGATTCCTCTTACCTCGTTAGCCCATCACCACAAGCTGATGCAAGTCTACTTAAAATAAGAATTTTTTAAATTTTAGTCTACTACAAAGAGGCCCATACTCCGACCAATGACTTTATCTGACTAACAGAGTTCACAATAGATAAGATTCTGTTTGTCTAAGATATGGCCGATTTAGATAACAATGAACTGATTTCACTTCTATGCTTACTAATTTAAAACTTTAATTAAGCTTTTGGAGACGTTATTACATGCCGACACTACGAATTTAAACATTAACAATATAGATCCTAAGATAGATGACAAATACAAACAAATTTGTGTTGCTATGAGAGACTAAGATGAGATTACAGGTAATAAATTTACAAATAAAACCCATACACTTATTAACATTGTAACATATATTTTTCGATATAATGAATTTACAGATATCACGTTTTATGAATAAATACTACTTGAATACTTAATGAACTGATCTAAATAGCGTGTAAATGAAGAGGTTTCTCTAAACATATGACTTTTATGACATGGGACATACATGAAACCCTGTATGAAATAGAATAAATGTACGAACTAAGTGCTAGGAAATATATAATTTTTAGCTTTGACACTACACGGGACATCAATGTTACGCACAAAATTAGTAATGTCACTACATTTACAGTGTCTAACATCTATTTCTGTTTAATCAATCTTCAATTAAGAATTTGTGTTATGGGTAAGAATGGGAGAGTGGTAGGCGAGATCAATAGATCATAAAAATTCTAGAAAAACAACCTAAGAAGCTTCTCATCCGACTTGCTTTTTGTAGCAATTTATGAGAATCTTATAGGCATCTATATATTTACGTTTATTAATCAGGCTTTATCGTTTGTAGTACTATTGGAATTAGTGGTTTTCGTTGTTACTTTGTTATTTATAAACAGGATAGTTTTTCTTCGGTTCGGTTCTATACAACGTTTCGTTCTTCTCTGCCAGAACGGGTTAGAATCTTGGGAATTATTTGTTTGAGGTTGGTTACTTACCGCTACGTCACCATTGGGCGCTGCAATATCACGTTTTTGAGTGACATCATTAATTTTAACATTAGTAGGCTCATTAAAAGAATTATCTACACATTTCACAAGCGAACACTGAGATGTACATGTTACATCAGCAATTTTACTAAGCGTGTTATCATTATTTTTTTGCGATTTAATGGAATTTTTAGGCGAAATGTTAGTAATAGTGGTTATATTAGAGACAGTTACCATTGGCATGCTTTTGTTGTTAGTTGATATAGTAGTCATTTGGTTAGTATTCCCAGCACCAGCGTTCATTTGGTTGCAGATTTCATTCAAGTTTAAGTGTATTGTCATTTTCCCCTCAAAAACTACTGTCTCGCCTTCTGATGCAGTCGAAACAGGCTCATTTAGACTTACACTAGTATCTTGATTTTCCAAACTTTTTAGAGTGTCTTCATCTTCTTTGTCCATTTGTATCTCGGTAATTTCTTCTGTGACACTGAATTCTTCAGGCTGAGATATCGCTTGGCCATAGTGACTTACACTGTCATCTTCAGCCTTGCTATCTTGTTCTTCGGCTTCTTCGATAATAATATCCTGAACGATTGTCTGTAGAGGTTCGGAAATTTTCTCGATCTCCTCTTCTAACTTGTGTTCCATCATTACGCCATCTTCATTGGATGACTCGTATTCTGAAGCCAAAGGTTCTCCTATGGGAGAGGCTACTTGAGTCAGATCTGCGATGTCATCAGCAGGAGCAGAATCTCTAGCTGTGTGAATCCCACTATCTTCTGTTTCAATATCGCTTGGAACAGTATTGTTTTGCATATCAGCACAATCAAAATCTTCTAAACTCTGAACTCTTTCAAATGAATTAGGCGAAGATTGGCCATTAATATCTAGGCTATCAAGAGAGCGGCAGAAGCTTTGCATTTGATTCTCAATGCCTGATAAGCTAGATTTTAGAGAGTTGTCGTTCGTGTCATCATCTTTTCCCTCAATGATATTTGTATCTATCTTCTCACATCGAGTAATTTCTTCTTCAACAGATATCTTGGGAATCTCTTTATTTTTAGCTGCATCCAGGCAACTTAATCTTTCTTTGAGGCTCATAGACACTTCTTTTACTTCGGTTTTTGTGACTTTTCTTTCTTCTTCTTCTGACTTCTGTGACTTAAGGCTAGAAAGACGTTCTTTCAAAGACCGGGTGTTAGTGAGATCTCCATTAGACAGCCTTTTAATTTTTTCAGGTTCTGCAGATGCAGATTTTACCTTTTCAAGAGACGATAAACGTTCTTTTAAAGGTTTGACTTCAGTAGGTAACTTCGTTAGATCGCTAGTAGATTTTTGCACGTGATTTTCTTCTGTGAACTTTTCTAAGCTAGACAACCTATCTTTAATGGATCTTTTATTTGCAATGTCTGGCAATTTAGGTTTAGTTTGAAGTTCTTGTGAGTTTTCTCTTTCAAACTGCTCTCTTCGTTTGTGAATGTCAACTTTTGGTAAGTCTTTCTTCTGGTTATTATTTTTGGCGTCGTTAACTCTTTCTTGTTGGAATGAAGATACTTTCTCTTCGATTTTGTTGCTGACGGACGTTCTGATTCTGTTTACGTCTGATTTTTCTGGTGACTTTTCTTTGTTGTTATTTACGAGTGTTTTGACGATGCTGCTGTTGGTCTGCGATATAATTCGGGATTTGTAGCCCTCAATGGCGCCTTCATATGTGTACTCTTCAGGCTCAGGCGAGCTGATCGTCGTGGTCGTGCAAGTATCGTATTCGTTGGCACTAGAACCAAGTTTGCGGCTTGTGCCGCAGTTGGACATATTTTCAATATCTGAATGGTTCTTGTCCAAGTCCATGCCATCGCTCTGAAACATAACAATGAACTTATCAGACCATGAAGAAACACAATCTACGCTGTGACATTTATACCCAAAATCTATCATAAAACAAACGCAATGATCATAAGCCAAACCTAAATCTCAGACGATTACCACGCCAAGGTTACCTTATGCCAAAATTACTTTTAAATTAAATGTATTCCTTACTTCTTGTTCAATATCGATTTAGCTTGATGTTTGTCTTTGGATTTATGTCTCATAGTTTAAACACTGTACTATTGATATGGTTTGCTTTTTGGGCTTATATGAAAACACGTTTGTGTGGCAAGCCAAGTTCAACTAAATAAACTGGCGAGCCGCACCATGTGTAATATTACACGAACCATTTGGAACTATTTTTGTCCTCCTCATAACTCAAAAACTATTTCATATTAACTTGTCAAATTTCTCATACATTGATACTTGCAGGATACTGTACTATTGATATGGTTTGCTTTTACGCTGTGTAGCCGTGTGTTAACGCAGTCGCAGTAATTTGGTTGTCACAGTTTTTTTGTGGCAAGTTGTTGTATGTCTTAATAATATAAGATAGCATTTGTTTCATACTAGGTATAAATGCGTACATTTTTTAAACGCATTTGTGACTTTAAATTCATTGTACTGACACAGTGCCCACAGTAATTTAAACAACGTTCTGAATACTGTGCCAACAGAAAAAAAACTGATAGACAGCTTAGTTAACTGCCAAACATAATCCAGATACTTACAGCAAGACTGTGCGTGTCGCAGTCTTCGCTGAGGCTTGACTTGGTGCTGGAGGTGCCAATGCCGAGATCACTCAGGTCGTGCCCATCGTCGTCTGCGTACAACGCCAACGGGTTCCGCCTTCTCTTACCAGCTCTGAAAGTAAAGAAATCACGAAATTAATAATTATTGTTCACGGAATACCTGAAGCTGAGTTATAATGGCATAACTTTAAGACCTCAACAATGATTAAACATTTTAAGTTCCTTACACGACTTTTAGCAAGAATGGGAACAAAATTGGTAGATTTGTTTGAGAGTTACAATGCCGATAATCGACCAACGACAAACAAATTATTCCTTTATTTTTAAGATGACTTCAACGGCATTTTAGGCCTATGAGATCATAATGTAATCACAATACAACGTCAAGTCTCCAAAGTATGAGATATTTTAGGCATCATACGTTCTTAATCGAAAATGACATTTACGACGATTGTAGCCGATATACGTGATTGTAGCTATATTTGCTCAATGAACCAATGAAGCCAAAATTAAATATTTAGCGCACAAATAAATTATATTCTCTGAACATAACAACGCACAGGAAAAGTCATTAAGAGGAGATTTTGTGAAAATGATCAACTGACCATCTAGTTAACCTGTTTTGTTAAGTCATTTACCTAGAATCTGTAAAGACAGCCTAGAAGAAAAACAATTTGTCAAACAACCCCTTAGATATTCGTAGATAGCTCGATTTACTCTTTAAATCTGCAAGATTCAAGGTGTTGGCAACATTGTACCTGCTCGAATGGGTGTTCAAAGATACCCTTGTACCTTATAACTAATCCTTGTCGAAGTTCGTTGGAAAAACTTCAGAAGAAGGGAATTCCATAGCATGCAAGTATTTTTTCTACAGGAAATTTTCTTTTTATAAGTTGAGAGGACGAGAAGACCTGATCGTAAGCTCTTGATGGTTCGAAAACCTTTTTAACCGCCTTTTAAGGTAATGCCGCAGACCAAGTAGACACGTCGATCTAATTGTGACCAGCGAGCAGTTCTATGCATAGAATGGTATTCAGATTGTCGCGTGGGGTCGTCAGCCGTCCTCACTCGTCACGGCTGCCGCCTATTTGGGTTGCGATATAAATGCAACGGTAATTATAGAACGTATGATTGAGACCGATAGAGCTGCCATCTGGCCTTAGATCTGGATAACGCAACAGTGACACATATTGAGGTATTTTAATTGTGGAGTAATGGACCGTGATGTGATTTGTTGGTCATCAAACCCTTGAAGAATGTTGATGGAAAAAAAATGAGTTCTTGACAATGACAACTGCAGTTAGTCAGTTTGATAGTTCAACAATACACAAGGTCGGACCATCAGATACATGTCACTACAATTTTCTTCTACAGTTTTAAAATAAGATCTTCTATTGGCACAGTAGACGACGCCAGGACGCAGGAAATGGAATCCGGGAGATCTTTCCACCAAAGCACCGAAGGCCCATGCCTTGTTGGTCATCGAACTGCTCGTAATTTCGCAAAGCGACATCGTTTTATGGTTCTAAAGATTCTAACGAAGACGTTTTGACTTCACATTCGTAATATCTAAACTTAGGAATACTTTCACCGAGTGGATATTTCAGGAAGGATACAATTTGGGTTGTCTGCAAGTCTAGAGTAAAACGGTTTCTTCTAGCTTACCGCAATCCATCATGGAATCGAAGCTCACGATTTACCGTGCAAAGCAGCATTTTCGTTTTCAGAAGGTATTGTGGGTTTGTACGCGTATTATGATTGGCACGCTGCGAATTATGTTTCATAGTTATTTTAACTGATTTTTCGGTCGAATCGCGTTAATTGTTCTTTGAAGCTAACTTACTAATCTTTTTATCTAAATCCCCAGGCGTAAATCCAGCAGCTCTATCTATACGTTGTGAATCAGATCGTCTATTTATTATCGGACATGCTTGCGGGTTAGTCAGCCCTCGTCATACTTCGGAATGGTGTTGCGTCGACGTTATGTTTGTTTGTATAATGTTACATCCACGTGTTGTGACTGTTGTCCGCGGACTATATTTATGCACGGATTTCTCAAATTAATCATCACAAACGATGTCCAGCCCGCTGCACTGTAAAACTTCTCTACTTATAAATAATTGCACTTACACTTCTTTTTTTATTTATTTAGTTTAGCCACTGCACAGAACAATTATTGAATAGAGTGAAAAACCCTGATGAAGTTGAGGTTAAATGACTCTGTAACCTATGTACATTACATAGCTACAACGGTAGAACCATTGCAGGTATTGTGATGACTTATTCGCAGTAGCTCTACTTTGCTTTAACAATTTTTCATCAGGGCAAGCTCATAAAGGTATTTTAATAACTAAAATGTTGAATGGATGCCGTCAAACGAAGACTAACTACCACTACCAAAAGCTTAAAAATTTCAATGCCAAAAGTTTCAATGGTCTAAACTACGAATAGTGTCTGTCCCAATTGGCCCGGATAATGGAGGTTCTACTGTGGAAATATATAAAATAAGAAAAGTTAAGTTTTTTAATACGCAGTAATACTTTATTAAAATATCATTTCATTGGCCTTGATAAGTAATTTCACCATCAAACGATTATACACAAAAATACCTTTTATAATAAAATAAAACTCAGTTCGGTTACAACGCGAGGTCGACAATTGACATCAATAGCATATGATACTAATTTGTATGGTCCAAGTAACGTTAAGTTTTCGTAATATATACGCAACTCAGTATTAACCTATTTGACCTATGGTTTTGTATTCAATTTGATTAGTGGTATTGTATGAATGATATAGATGTCTAATTTATAAATTGGTTTGTGTTTTGCAATACATGTGTGTTGAGTTAACAGAAAATTACCAATACGGCTTCAAATGTAGTTCCACAATCTATTCAAATAGGTACAAATAGCGATAGGTACATGATTATTACACCATTTTTTTGTATTAATAATGGCAGTATATTTTAATGATTGCTAGTTAGAAACATATGTATAACTAGCCACGCCCCGCGGTCTCACCTACATAGTTCCCGATCCCATTGTTAACCGGAACAAAAATAGCCGAAATGTAATTCCATGTTATAATTATATTATTGTATTTTTGCGTGAAAGAGTAACAAACATCCACCCATTCATTTTCACAAACTTTCGCGTTCATAATATTATCTATTAGAATCAAGTAATGTAATAGTACAATTATGTATGTTTGAGATCATTCAAGCATAGATAATAGAAAACTTAGTATTAACAGTATTATACACAAATTGACATTTATATTTCTGTATGAGTTACCTGAACCACAAACAATGGCTCATGAACCATACAGTTCATTTCGTAAACCATAGAACAATGGTTTACGTACTGACTGTCGAACCTATCAAAATATAGTTGCTAATATATAATACAGTCAGCTAGAAGATAGTTGATGTTGTAAGGACTAACTTACATGCTTATTTTAATTTAGAAAAAATATACAACATACTAGCGACCCGCCCCGGCTTCGCACGGGTGCAATGCTGATACTAAATATAAGTACCTACTAATAACATTCCGGTCCGGCGGCAAGACGTTTCGTTTTACGTAGTCACATAAGTCACAGTTTTTTGTGATGGATACTTTTTGGCGCGACGGACGCACGCAATGTGTTGATTGATGGAACGAAACTTGCTTCACACCAAGGATAGCGACAACGATTTGTTTGTCAGTGCCATCAGAATTTAACGAAATTCTCCATAATCCGAATTTTGTGGACATATGTTGTCGACTCAAAATCAATATTTTTTTGTGTTTTGTTATTCATATAAGGTTTAGATCAAATCTACCGTACCCCTTGACGAAATTATTAATATAGATAATATACGATGCCTTAGCCAAACCGTAGGTTAATATATAACCGAGAAATTCAATTATTCAATTCATTCTACAGTACAAACAAAAAAGTCAGTACAAACTAACCTAACCTACACTGAGATTATAATCTCACGCTAGATCTGACGGCGCAGACAATTTTACGGTAACATACATACAGCGGAGTGTAGCTCCTACTTAATAACAAGCGTATTTCTTTTCATTTATTTACTTATATTAATTAAATATTAGCGATGGATATTCATCAATAGGCAGATCGGTCGCATCGCATTAGCAATGAGTTATGTACTGGTAACGTTTCACTTTCCATATGTTACATAACTGTCGATAATTTTATTTACATTCGGTTTCGTAATGCGACATTCACCTTGAAATGTAGATTTTGTCACGAGCTGTGAAAGATAGTTGTATAAAAAACATGCAGTTACTCAAGTTCCAACAAAATGTAGATTCGGTACAGCCCACGTTATGTACGTTATAGTAACTACGATTGAGTGTAACAATGACATTGCAATAGTATTTTGTTTTACCTGTCACGGTTGTTAACTAGTGTAATGTCGCATAATTCAATTAAATTTATTTATTCGAACCATTATTTCAAAAGAACACTTGGTAACGTCACTTACAATAAAATTATATAGTACATAAATAATCTATGTACATAATAAAATAATTAACTATGTACTTAATATTTAAACAAATATACAAATGTAATATTGATGGACATTTCCCACATAACATAATCTAGCCCTGTGCTAAACAAAGCGTGTACAATGGTGGCCCGATAGCCGCCGATATAGTTTTATAGTATCGTTAATGTAGAAAAAATATCTGTACTGTATGTTTTCCTTCGGTTGCTTTTCTAAATTATGTCAGAATTTTTTTTTTTTAAATAAAGAGTGACGAGACTATCAGGACATGTGCCTGATGGTAAGCAACATGCCTGACACATAACAGCACAGTGACACGCAGCTATTGGAACATGAAGAGTCCAAATCATTACCTAGCACTGCACTGCGCTCGTCACCCAGAGATCTAAGATCTTATATCTCTAAGCCCTGTAATTTCTCTGGAAACATTGCCCTTCAAACCGGAACACAGTAATGTTTGCACATTTCTGCTTGGCGGTAGAATAACTGGCAAAGGTGTGGTACTTCCCCAGGCGGACTCTGCCAAGAGTCCTACCACTACAAAAAAAATGTACTGTATGTGTTTCTTTGACAGCCCGTATTGTAACAACTGTCCTTACTGCGTGTATAGTGAGCTGTCAGCGACTAGGCGGGCCCAAACCCGTCCCGTGTGAATCAGTGAGCTTTCCAAAACTAATAAAGCGTGATATCGACTGATGCGTGATTTAAGGCTTTATTGCAGACAAGCCTTTTTCCGATGGCATTTTACATCACTGTTAAAGGGCTATATTTTCTCTACATTTTCGATGCACCGAACCACGAAAGCACTCAAGCTGATATTGCTTACAAAAATTTACGCACATTTTTAATATCTTACATCACAAATATCGAACTACATCGATTTGACTTTTCCAAAAATAAATATATTTTGATTCACTCCTTGTGTAAAAAAATTGGATTATGCTTCGGCTTGATTAAATCAAGGAATAAAAATAAATAAATAAATAAATATTGGTGGACAATTCACACACAACACCATCTGACCCCAAACTAAGCAAGGCTTGTAATATGGCGGCCAGATAGCTGATATAATACTTATATAGTTGTAAATACATACTTATTATACATAGAAGTCATTAATTCTATAGTCATTAAATATGACTATAGAATTGATAACCTTCTCTTTTATTACCCTATTAATATAATAAATGTGGAGTTTTGGATGTTTATTGCTCAATCACGTCGAATTGGCTGAACGGATCGGTTTGGGATTTGAAATACAGATTTATAGTCTGAACTAGCTGTTACCCGCGACTTCGTCCGCGTAGAATTTTGATTTGTTTTGTGTGTAAATTCACTGCTTTCAAAAAATTGTAAAAATGTAGAGTTGTTGTCTTACTTTGTTTGTTATAGTTCTTATAGTGACTACGAGGTGTTTGTATATTTCACTCTTTACCATATAAACATAACTTATGTGAATTCTTACAAAAACAATAATTTTGCCAAATTAGTAACGTCGGCAGAGTTTTAGTCAGCTATATGCCGATTCAGAGTATAATTATGTACTTATGTCGCCAAAACCGGCTGGCATACAAAATACCTTAAAATCTTTCGTGTTCATCGTCGTTATGTTATGCTATGATGTCTTATGTTGTATTGTGTTGTGTTGTTGAGTTCTGTTAAACGTAACGTAACGTAAACGTAAACGTAACGTAACGTAAACGTAACGTAAACGTAACGTAAACGTAACGTAAACGTAACGTAACGTAAACGTAACGTAAACGTAACGTAAACGTAACGTAAACGTAACGTAAACGTAACGTAAACGTAACGTAAACGTAACGTAAACGTAACGTAAACGTAACGTAAACGTAACGTAAACGTAACGTAAACGTAACGTAAACGACGTAAACGTAACGTAAACGTAACGTAACGTAAACGTAACGTAACGTAACATAACGTAACGTAAACGTAACGTAAACGTAACGTAAACGTAACGTAAACGTAACGTAAACGTAAACGTAACGTAAACGTAACGTAAACGTAACGTAAACGTAACGTAAACGTAACGTAAACGTAACGTAAACGTAAACGTAACGTAAACGTAACGTAAACGTAACGTAAACGTAACGTAAACGTAACGTAAACGTAACGTAAACGTAACGTAAACGTAAACGTAACGTAAACGTAACGTAAACGTAACGTAAACGTAACGTAAACGTAACGTAAAAACGTAACGTAAACGTAACGTAAACGTAACGTAAACGTAAACGTAACGTAAACGTAACGTAAACGTAACGTAAACGTAACGTAAACGTAACGTAAACGTAACGTAAACGTAACGTAAACGTAACGTAAACGTAACGTAAACGTAACGTAAACGTAACGTAAACGTAACGTAAACGTAACGTAACGTAAACGTAACGTAAACGTAACGTAAACGTAACGTAAACGTAACGTAAAACGTAAACGTAACGTAAAAACGTAACGTAAACGTAAACGTAACGTAAACGTAACGTAAACGTAACGTAAACGTAACGTAAACGTAACGTAAACGTAACGTAAACGTAACGTAACAACGTAACGTAAACGTAACGTAAACGTAACGTAAACGTAACGTAAACGTAACGTAACGTAACGTAACGTAACGTAACGTAAACGTAACGTAAACGTAACGTAAACGTAACGTAAACGTAACGTAAACGTAACGTAAACGTAACGTAAACGTAACGTAAACGTAACGTAAACGTAACGTAAACGTAACGTAAACGTAACGTAAACGTAACGTAAACGTAACGTAAACGTAACGTAAACGTAACGTAAACGTAACGTAAACGTAACGTAAACGTAACGTAAAAACGTAACGTAAACGTAACGTAAACGTAACGTAAACGTAACGTAAACGTAACGTAAACGTAACGTAAACGTAACGTAAAAACGTAAACGTAACGTAACGTAAACGTAACGTAAACGTAACGTAAACGTAACGTAAACGTAACGTAAACGTAACGTAAACGTAACGTAAACGTAACGTAAACGTAACGTAAACGTAACGTAACGTAAACGTAACGTAAAAACGTAACGTAACGTAACGTAACGTAAACGTAACGTAACGTAACGTAAACGTAACGTAACGTAAACGTAACGTAAACGTAACGTAACGCGTAACGTAAACGTAACGTAACGTAACGTAAACGTAACGTAAAAACGTAACGTAAGCGTAACGTAAAACGTAACGTAAACGTAACGTAAACGTAACGTAACGTAAACGTAACGTAAACGTAACGTAAACGTAAACGTAACGTAACGTAACGTAACGTAAAACGTAACGTAAAACGTAACGTAAACGTAACGTAAAACGTAAACGTAACGTAACGTAAACGTAACGTAAACGTAACGTAAACGTAACGTAAAAACGTAAACGTAAAACGTAACGTAAACGTAACGTAACGTAAACGTAACGTAATTATTATTATAATATAATATTATTAGTAGGATAGGATTTCAGACTAAGAACTATTTGTGTTTCAAATTGCAACAAAATCTAATAAGGCGTTCCGATATTAAATGTATACTTGATCCTTTAGGAACTGTTTATGTTTTCGGGATAGTAAATAGCCTGTTTTATTTTGATGTTTGAATCTGTGTTTCGAATTGCAACAAAATCTAGTTAGGCGTTCCGATCTTACATTTATTTATACTTGATCCCTAAGGAACCGTGCATGATTTCGGGATAAAATGTAGCCTATGTGTTATTCCAGACTATAAGCTATCTGTGTACTAAGTTTCAGCTGGATCTGTTGAGCCGTTTGGGCGTGATTGAGCAACAAACATCCAAACATCCAAACATTCAAAAATTCATACATTGAGATTTATAATATGAGTAGGAAGTAGGATTTCATGCAAATATGTCCAAGGAATAAAAGTTTCATGCAATCGTTCATCCCTAATTTATCCCCATCGCTTTAGGGGTTGAATTAGAGAAATCTTCCCTTAGTGGCTGCGTACGCTATTAAAATAATAAATGTGTGAAATTTAAAGTGTGTCCTAATGTTTCGTCCTGTGCGTTAATATAAAACTTTCATCCCTTGTCTAACACTCTTAGGGGACGAATTTGAAAAAAAAAAGTACTACATAGCTCATTATTTTGGCCGTACTAAGTACCTAAAAATTTAATGTAAATATGTCCAAGGAATAAAAGTTTCTATACAAACTTTCATCCTTATTTCATCCCTTGGAGGGTTGAATTCTGTCAAACTCTCATTATTTTGGCAGTACTACTACCTAAGAAATTTGATGTAAATATGTCCAAGGAATAAAAAGTTTCTATACAAACTTTCATCCCTAATTTCATCCCTTGGAGGTTGAATTTTGTCAAACGCTGTAATACGTGTCTCATGATTTTAGCTAAACTCAATTTTTATGAAATTTCATGCCAATATATCTAAGGAATAAAAAGTTTCATACAATCATTCATCCCCTATTTCACCCCTTGGGGTAGAATTTATCAAAATCCTTTCTTAGCGGATGCCTACGTCATAACATCTACTTGTGTGCCAAATTTCAGCCTGATCCCTCCAGTGGTTTGGGCTGTGCGTTGATAGATCACTATGTCAGTCAGTCAGTCAGTCAGTCAGTCAGTCACCTTTGAGTTTTATATATATAGAAGATGTGTACTAAGTTTCAGCTGGATCTGTTGAGCCGTTTGGGCGTGATTGAGCAACAAACATCCAAACATCCAAACATTCAAAAATTCATACATTGAGATTTATAATATGAGTAGGAAGTAGGATTTCATGCAAATATGTCCAAGGAATAAAAAGTTTCATGCAATCGTTCATCCCCTAATTTATCCCCCATCGCTTTAGGGGTTGAATTTAGAGAAATCTTCCCTTAGTGGCTGCGTACGCTATTAAAATAATAAATGTGTGAAATTTAAAGTGTGTCCTAATGTTTCGTCCTGTGCGTTAATATAAAACTTTCATCCCTTGTCTAACACTCTTAGGGGACGAATTTTGAAAAAAAGTACTACATAGCTCATTATTTTGGCCGTACTAAGTACCTAAAAAATTTAATGTAAATATGTCCAAGGAATAAAAAGTTTCTATACAAACTTTCATCCCTTATTTCATCCCTTGGAGGGTTGAATTCTGTCAAACTCTCATTATTTTGGCAGTACTACTACCTAAGAAATTTGATGTAAATATGTCCAAGGAATAAAAAGTTTCTATACAAACTTTCATCCCTAATTTCATCCCTTGGAGGGTTGAATTTTGTCAAACGCTGTAATACGTGTCTCATGATTTTAGCTAAACTCAATTTTTATGAAATTTCATGCCAATATATCTAAGGAATAAAAAGTTTCATACAATCATTCATCCCCTATTTCACCCCCTTGGGGGTAGAATTTATCAAAATCCTTTCTTAGCGGATGCCTACGTCATAACATCTACTTGTGTGCCAAATTTCAGCCTGATCCCTCCAGTGGTTTGGGCTGTGCGTTGATAGATCACTATGTCAGTCAGTCAGTCAGTCAGTCAGTCAGTCACCTTTGAGTTTTATATATAGTCTGAATAACATACAGATACGCAATTCATCCCGGAAAAAAAACAGGGACAGGAACTAGTTGGGCAAAACCGCTGGGCGCTGCTGGTGTTCTATAAAGCAAATTTTTGTTGCGACGATCCTTGTTGTAACATTTTACATTGCTTTGATAATTTTGATCATGAACGAAGTGCGAAAAAGTATATTTTCCCATAGCACATCCCATGCACAAGAAACATATCAGCGAATCAATAGCGTTCCCCCACGATCCCTGCCAATCTCATCAGCTAATGAACTCTCCAGGATCGCTAACAGCGTGGGAACGGCGGTCAGACGCACCCCTAGTCACGGCGCGCGTGATGCACATCACGATATTGAAAGGGAATTTGTATGGAATGTGCGGAAGTGGATGTTCTTTGAACATTGTAGGTACACACGTTGTAACGCCCGTAGGATTTAACCTATAGGAATTATATTCATCTGCAATTGGGATGACGACTGAAAAAATATACCATTCTAATTAGTCCGCCGGGTATATTATGAAAAAATAAGGAACAAAAGATATAGAACAACAGAACAACAGTTGCGACTTGTGACGTCACTTAAAATGTTACCGTAGAGTGACTTCATTTCAAACTTCTAAGCACTACCTTAAACAACCAGAAACAAAAGATAAAATGTAGGCTGGCCTGGTGGCTTAGTTGTTAGTATGTCTGCCTGCGAAGCCGTAGGTCGTGGGTTCGATCCCCACCCAAATGTTTGTGTGATGAATTCAAAATATTTATACTGTGCCTGGCTGTTTTCTATGTATAATAAGTTATCATCATCATCATCAGCCACAAGACGTCCACTGTTGAACATAAGCCTCCCCTAGATTTCCACAACGTACGGTCCTGCGCAACCTGCAACCAGCGGTTTCCAGCGACCTTTGTGAGGTCATCTGTCCATCTAGTGGGAGGTCGTAGCACTACGCCTTCCGGTTCGTGGTTCGGTATAAAAGTGTGTATTTAAAAATATATAAGTATTATATCAGCTATCTGGCTTCCATAGTACATAGTAGCTTTGCTTAGTTTGGGGTCAGATGGTGTTGTGTGTGAAATGTCCACCAATATATTTTTATAAAGAACAAAACTTTTTTTAATAACCTAACTGATAAACTAGTTTTTTAGCCGTCTCGCCTATTCGCACAAATGGAAAACAAGTCTTAGATAATCTGAGAATCTTTAAACGAAAAGTGAATAAGTATTTTCTGAGCAAGCTGTTTCTTTGACCTTTTCTATACCCTGCTATGATTAGTCTATATCAAACGTAACTCATTAATATAAGTTAGGAATATTTTTTTCTCAAAATTTTCTTCTTTTTGTAAACGTACGTTATTTCCAGCTTTTAACACGGGGCTTCACAACAATTAAATTTACTTAGAAAGTTAAAAAATGTATGTAAACTATTTAAATATGATAAGTTAGAGAAAAAAGTAGCCTTTGTGTTAAGTAGTAGTAGTAGTAGTAAGTAGTAGTGTGTGTTAAGCTGGATCAGCTGTTACTGAGACACGTGGTACAGACAAACACAAACGTTCGTCTTTACAATATCAGTGTTATGTAAACTCTTCCGAAATTTGAATATTTTCCCCGTTTTCAAAAATAAACTTTTAATATTGTAAAAAGGAAAAAACGAAAGTTTAAAATCGTTATTGGCTTAGTTAACATCTCCGTTCAAATGATAATAACGAACAAAGGTATATATTAAAAATAACGACTCCCTTTTACGTACATTTTAATTGGCAGAAACGCATTGAAAACACTTCGAGTATGCCAATTGTGTGTTCAAAACAATTACAGTTTATGGTTTAAAAGTTACAATTACATAGGGCTGCACGGAAACAGCTATTTCGAAAGGGGCACTGTGGTCGAAAATACGTAAAATGTTTACTTGAAACCCAATTAGAAGAATAGACAAAGTGACTAAAAAGATTGGTTTTTTTAACTATAATAGGTTATATATAGGTTTGCACTTGACCGCCATCTTGCCTGATGTTAAGCGACGATGCGATCTATGATGGAGCGTGCTTGCCTAGAAGAAGCCGATTCACACTCGATTTGAAGACACCAAGATTGTAACTATCGGGGAAAACCCACTTAGGTAACGCATTCCACAACCTAGACGTTCGTATCACAAACGTGGAGTCAAACCTCTTCGTTCGTGTTTTTGGAACATCAACCATGAAACGATGTCGCTTTTTTTAGAAACGAGAAGTCCGATAAAAGAAAGAATTAGTCCGTAAGTTCGATTATAAAAAAAAATATTGCACACGAAGTTTTCTTTTATTTCAGAAACAAAAAATAACGAAGATACAGTGCTTAGAAATGTCGAGTGACGTCACGTCTATGTAAGATTTTTGTGAAAACGCGTTTACAGCATTTCTGTGCACCCCCTAATACATTTTATGAGCGTTTTTGAGCCGCCAATTGAATAAATCGCCACTAAATCTAATCGCAAGTGTTTTATAGGGCCGGGAATGGGAGAGGGCTGCAATGAACGATAATTTTAACATCGTAATTAACAGATATATCGATATGGGAGACTTTAACGGAGGCTTTTTCCATCGTCCGAATATTGTACTTAAAATGCAAATTAACTTCAGTGTATTTTATGGAATAGGATTGAGTTTCTTACATCCTGGGTACCTAGAAATGAGGTACCAGCGCTTTCATATTTGTTGTATAATAATCTTTATTAGGTTTTATTTTGATGTGTTCATAGTGGACGGGAATTATCTTTTCAGACTTTTTTCCTAATTAGAACATCAAATTTAGACAAAGCAACCGCCATAGATTTAAAATATTTCGCCACCACGCTTGCCAAATTCGGTTTGACGGATGAAACATATCCTCTAAAATGTCTAACATAGAACACAGCGGAATCATCATGGTGTTTTTTTTTACTATTAAAGACTTATAACAATGTCAAACTAGTAAAACTGCAGTTAACTTATAGCAATGACAAACTAGTAAAGCTAGTAAAACTCAAACTCAGGCTCATAATCATAATGCGGTATTAACCCAGGCAGAGTCTACAAAGAGTCCTGACACATAAATATCTACCCATTAGACGTTTATAAAACTCGGTATATCACGCCATAATACCAAGAAATTACTTTCTATTCAAATGCTAGGGAAAGTGCCACGACAGATGGCCACATGTCTAATTTGTGTACACGCTTGCGTAAGTTATGCTTTTGATATAATAAGCATACGTAAGCAAATATAAGCATTATACATAAAAAGCTTGAGCCGGTTTGTGAGGGGTATGAGGAGAGTGTTGTAACAAACTGTTACATCAACGTATACAATACTTTACATTAATGAATTATAAGAAGGCCTAAAGAGGAAGTATTTAAACACTTGGAAATTTAAATGTTTTTACAATGTATTTCTTATTTTTTAACAGACCTAAGTTGCGGCCGGTCTAATCAGGAAAACGGCAACTGCCGATCCGGAGCCTCCGGGTTCAAATCCCACGCGCACCACTTCTTTTTTCGTCTTTTCGAAGTCATGTGATTTGATAAAAAAAAATAAGGTACAATATTTTTGCAGTAGATAGGTTACACATTGGTAAGTGCCAATGTGTGTATGACAATCCCATTTATAGGCTTGGACACCATTAGAATAGAGTAGCTTCTCATAAAGACGTCATACCATCAACATAACAGTAAAGAAGACATCTCCATGGGATACAGTACCCATTACTGCTTATATATGACCAGTTCAACCTATTGACTACAGTTTGGGGGCAATGGAACGTGTACAATTATGAATGCTCGATTGTTTTATGGCAATTTACTTTGCCTAGTATATACGTATATGTAGAGGTACATTGGATAGGTTTATGCACTTGTACTGAATCGAAAAAGCTCTTTCAATTGACGACGTCCGATTCTCAATTATGAGTTTATAGGATTAAATCCACGTGTACCGCTTAGTGTTTTTAAGTGTAGATGTACAACATTGTCAGTTTGGATTTAACGGCGTAGAAAACATTATGAGAAAACTGACATGGTCCAAGAAATGAACCTTTTGAGGACATCCGCTAATCCCCACTTGGACAGCGCGATATTATGGCCTTGACTCTCTCCTTATGGAATAATCATTGACTTTCAACCCTGGGGGCTGGTGGTATTCGTTTTTTTATAGTAAAGAGTGACGGTGTGAGCAGGATCTGCACATGTACCTGATGAAAAGTAATACGCCTGCCCATAACAGCAGTGTCACGCAGCTATTGGAACATGCATTGCATGCATTGGAGCATACATTGGAACATGGAACAAGAGCCCAAATCATCACCTATCACCCGGGGACATAAGATGACTTTCCATGCCCTGAAATTTATCTGGAAACATTGTCCTTCAAACTGGAACACAATCTGCAAATTACTGCCTGGCGACAATAACTAGTAATGGTACCAAGCGGAATCCGTAATGTATATTCCTTGGGTCAAAAAAAAGGTATATTGAGTGAACGTGACACGTTAACACGAAGTTCATGTTGTAAATCGTGAATTTTTGCACGAAACCGTACTAACATTCCTCATGTTTGTAAACATTCCAATAGGGCGTGGTGCCAGTGCTAGCGAGATACCGTCACGCATGGAAATGAGGCATGGTTCTAGTATCCGCGATAAGATAACAAATGCACGTACTGAGAATCAGTAAACGTGAAGACATTTATGTTCAAATTCCTGCCAGTTTGGGATTATAAATTACATAATAATAATAAGTTACGGCTGTACTAGTAAGTTACGGCGACACGATCCAGAGCCCCAGGTTCAAATCCCACGCGCACCACTGTCATTTCGAAGTCATGTAATGCCGCTAACTTAAAATGTCGAAGAAAAACATCGTCAGGAAACCGACATGTACCTAGAATCTTTCGAGGTCATGTTTGTGTCATCCACCAACCCGCACTGCGCCAGCGTGGTGGATTATGGCCGTTTCTCTCTCCTTGTGAGAGAAGGCTCTGAGTCCCAGCAGTTACATATAGTAGGCTGCTTTAGCTTATAATATAGTTTTGTATCAAGAAGGATAAAAAAAAATTGGCCGTCATCATTGGAAGGAACTGCCGTTAGAAGCGAAAACTTATTAACTAAGAATTTGATAGCTTACTTTGGAAACTACGAACCGGAGGGCATGGCCATCTAGATATGGTCACGCATTTCTAGATAACCAATGGGAAATGCTGACGCATTTCTACATTTCTAGATGGCCAATGGCCATGGTCCCGAGTTTAACCGAAGATTTCATATCATTTCGCGAGACGCTAGAATTCGATTCACATCCCACGAAAACTCTGCCTGTGGCGCGCCAAAAATTTCACTTAAGTAATATCGAAAATTACCAAGATCTCAAGTAAAACCACAGGCAACACAAGTGCATCTAAAACTTTCCCGTCGCATTGCCCGCAATGTTGCTTGTATCATTGTTGAATAAAACAAGCAATTAGCGCTATCGCCACCGTTTACTTCCAAACAAATTACCAATTGAAATTCAATTGTATCAAAGCTATCTTGTTCGCCATTTAGCGGACACAATATCAGTAATACAGAGTGCTTGATATGGCGCGGAAAATAGCGCTTTTGATAAGCATGTAAATAAACCCTTTAGGAGAATGTTTTACGGTACAAATGTTTTTGATATATTGAGTTCTTGACATCAACATGCCAAATAACATGGGATATATAAAAAAAATTGGTGGACAATTCACTCCACACAATCTGACCCCAAACTAAGCAAAGCTTGTGCTATGGCGGCCAGATAGCTGATACAATACTTTTATAGTTGTAAAAACATACTTATTACACATAGAACACCCAGCTGTGTCTAGGTGTTTCTATAATAATATAGTACATGTTATATACTAAAATTCTAAGTTATAAGTTTTCAGATCTATTGACAGTCCCTATTGATTGTCGATTATTTTTAACCCCCGACCAAAAAAAGGGGTGTTATAAGTTTGACGTCGATGTCTTTCTGTCTGTCTATGTGTGTGTGTCTGTCTGTGGCACCGTAGAGCTCAAACGGATGGGCCGATTTCGATTCGGTTTTTTATAAAACGAGAACACTTTTGCACTTGACCGCCATCTTATAAAGCGATAAATACAATCAAAATGGCGGATATTCCAAGATCACAAACATATGTAAATACATACATAATATGTACATACAAACAATGTATGTACATGTAAACGTAATATGTACATACGTACATAACTGGTATTTTTGTGAATGTTTCATTAGATATAACGTATTTCATTATTATTAATTACTACATACATAACTTAGATGACAAATTTAAAAGGGTGAAGAAAATATATTTTGCTTCAACTCCAACATGGCCTACTTGGTTGGTGGGATTGAAATTCAGTTGTAGCTATCTTGCTTTCTATGTAGCTGACACCGCAATATCTGAGTAATATGGAGTGGTTGATATGGCGCGGAAAGTAGCACTTTTGATAAGCTTTTGTAAATAAAGTTGACGGGAGAACGTGTTTTGATAGAAATGTTATTGACCTTCGGCCGACACCTCTATCGTCTAACAAAAGAGCGAGGGATGCATTAACCACACGATGTTTATGAAAATTCATTCATTTAAAACAAAACACTACGTCATTGAATTTCAGTAATCTGTGCCTCGAATATAAACCTTTGCTATTTTTTTTCTACATCTGAGTTGGTACGACCAATTTCCGACACCTATGAGTGAACCGATTTCAGTCATTCTTTCACCGTTGGAACTGTGCGCATATTATATAAGTATCTGGCCGCCATAGCTTTTTTTTAAATAAAAAGTGACGAGACGAGCTGGACATGTGCCTGATGGTAAGCAACATGCCTGCCACATAACAGCACAGTGACACGCATCTATTGGAACATGAAGAGTCCAAATCATTACCTAGCACTGCACTGCGTCACCCAGAGATCTAAGATGTTATATCTCTAAACCCCGTAATTTCTCTGGAAATATTGCCTTTCAAACCGGAACACAGTAATGCTTGACGGTAAAATAACTGGCAAAGGTGTGGTACATCTCTTGGCAGGCGGACTCTGCCAAGAGTCCTACCACTACTATAGTACAAGCTTAGCTAAGTATGGGGTCAGATGGTGTAGTGTGTGAATTGTCCACCAATATCTATTTATTTATTATTGCCTATCTCAAATATAGAACTTGAAACCAATGATATTTCGTTGTTTTTTTCGCCGCCGGGACGAGCGCGTTTTAGGCATAATTTTTGGATAGGGAAAATCTTGTCTATTCACTTCACGCACACGCGTAAGTATATCTGTAGTTATGTATAGATAACGTACTGTGAACCATTTGTGCTGTTTAATTTTAAGCTATTTTAACTTCTATCGGCAGTCCCTATGACTGTCAATTGTTTTCTAATAGAATCTTTTTGCTAATAAAATCAAAAGAAAAGTACAGTTTCTCGAGTTTTATTGGCATTGAATAATTAAACGTCAGAGAAGAAAGATACTTAAGAAACATTTAAATGAAGGACCGTAGCTTTCGACTCGTTTGCATAGTGAGGGGTTGAGTCGATAAAATGGAATACGATAAAGTACAAAGCGTATTTATGCAAGGCAGTTGGTACATAAAATCCGATAAATTAATTCACGTAAATATTGGTAGAAATTTCTTCACAACTAGCCTTAAACTAAGCTAAGTTTGTAGGGGACCAGATAGCTGATTTATTCTTAATATATACTTCTACTGTTATATTTCTGTTTTTGTGACACACAATAAAGAGTTATCTATCTATCTATATATAAATCTCCTGTCACGATGTTTGTCCGCGATGGACTCTTAAACTACTCAGCCGATTTCAATAAAACTTGCACACCGTGTGTAGTTTGATCCAACTTGAAAGATAGGATAGTTTTAATTTCGATTATTTGTCTTTATATGACAATATCCGAGCGAAGCCGGAACGGGCCGCTAGTACTTATATAATTCTAAATGCATACTTTGGTCATAGAATAGATAATATAGATAGAACGGACACTCCCCACCCCCCGCCAATTTCAAGCTTCCTCACCCCTCAGGCCGTTTCGGATACGCTAGAAGCACTCAACGAAGGGCTGGTATCGAACATCTAATTCCTAACGAAATATCATCATGGTGGGTTGTTGTGTTGTTTACGGCTGTCCGTCAACTAAACGGGACAAGATTAAAAGCTTTATTTAATTTCCTAATGATAAAATAACGTAAGATTAGAAATACTTTTCAATAACGTTGCTTTATAATATTACAAGCTTTGCTTAGTTTGGGGTCAGATGGTGTTGTGTGTGAATTGTCTACCAATATTTATAATAACAAAGTCGTTTTTAACTCAAAGTTCGTAGCTCACACAGCCAGTAACTTATGAGCCCAAGCACGGATTGATAATGCCTGGAGGAATAATTGTAGTGACAGAATAAAGTTTCCTTCATGGGTAAGTGTAAAATAAAATGCGAATGTGTACCTACTAACAGAAATAGATACCTATCTAGGTACCTGATCTAATCTATCATCGGTTTCGTTTCATTTTACGCGGCAATACAAACACCCACAGATTTCTGAAACAATTTAGAAATCTGTGCAAACACCCTTTTAATTAGAATAGTATAATTTGGCTCCATTCTATTTATGTAACTCAACATTATAGCAAGTTTATAGGCTACATCACCAGGTGAACTCAAGGGGCACAAGTATTCAATAAAACAATTCAGTAGCCCTAGCGCTAACGCACACATTCACGCGTGTGTACAAACGACATCTGCGTAGTTGTGTGAAGAGTAGGCAACTCCACAGCGGCGGTTGTATGGAGTTTTAGTGGAGTGTCCGGGGTGTGCTTTGGTGCAAAACACATCCGGGCACAGCAAATATTTGTTTTCATCGTACAAATATTTAATGAGAATATATATTTACCTCTACGAATATGTGATGGGATTATTTTGGCATAAAACGCATATTTACAACAGCAAAAAGTACTACAAAACATATTTTATCATAATCTACTCGCAAATGGGCATTAACAGATTCACTGTCAGCTGTAACATTTGGATAATTATTGTCTGTCATCACCACTGGAATATACTCGTATATTTCGTATCGTGAATCACACTTAGCCAGCGTGATAGAGTATGCGCTTGATTATCTCCTTGTATCAGAAGGATCCGTCCGCTTCAACATAAAATCTGAATATCGGAAAAAGCACTGAGGACATAAAATAGATCGTTTAAGCTCACTTTCAGCTTACTTTTTACATGTTTTCTTTGTCATTAAATCACGTACGTAACGGTACCATAACTATCGATAAAAATATCGACAAGCGGTTCCTCGAACTAGCCGCACCGTGCGTTACTGGAACTTCGAATGGCATCTGCAGAAAAAGCAGCGCGTCTTCCCAGCGCTTCCCGTCTAGCCTGAGCTTGCCTATTACGTCGACTGGCTCGAAAGCTATGTTTCACTTCACTAGTCGAGAGGTTATATGGTGACGATGAACTTATTCTCATTTTATACTAAGTCTTTCTACAGTGCTACAGAGTTATTTAACTTGGAATAACCGAAATTGCTACTTAAATCGCACTGTGCTCGTCTCGTCACCCAGAGATATGACATGTTTTATTCATCGTCATCGTCATCATCTTGACACTTTTTTAATTTTTAACGGAGCATTCTTTATAAACAAGACTAAATTACAATGACAACTACAGCATATACCTAACTAACTACTTAGGAACACTAAGCACATCTGATTTATCCATGGAACATCGGAACCGCGCCCAGCATGTAATTTCTCTGGAGACATTGCCCTTCAAACCGGAACAGTAATATAGTAAATATTAGCATATTACCTACTGCATGGGGGTAGAATAATTGGCAAAGGTGTGGTACTACCGCAGGCGGACGATACAAAGTATCTGACCACTACTTGTCATAACTATCAAATCATTACAAGTAGTCGACTCTACGCCCGTCCCATTCCAGTTTCGAATCGGCGACTGGCAACCCAAGCCCGTGTTACCCAATAACCTTTCAAACACATTGCAAATATCCCAGATTCCTGCATATCCTCAATATCAGATGTGAACGGGTCGACCGACAACTGTCCACGCCAGCTGGTTGTAACTCTACACCGACGTGTCTTACTGGTTACATTGCCGAGGTATAGTGTAACTAATGGGGGAAAGCAAGGTAAAACGCTAGCGACATATAGTGCATTCTACTAAAAAAAGATTAACTGTCCTACTAATATTGTAAGTGTCAAAGTTTGCGTTTTTGTTACTTAACACATCGGAAAGGCTGTAACAATGTTGGCCGTACAGAAAATAGGAATAAAATTATATAAATCAGTCCCAGCCGTTCTCGAGTTTATGTAAAACTGTGCATGGTGGATTATGGCCCTAACTCATTCCTTGTGAGAGAAGGCCACGAGTCCCAGCCGAGTGAACTTAATACAGTGGAAGCTGAACATGAAATTAAAGGATTGTTTTGTATTGTATTATTTTAATCGACATTAATAATTCTCCTAATTCAAAGTACACAATACAAGAAAATGTATCACTGTCCAGTAACAAAGATAGTGAATGTAGATTTAAAAGGGTTCAAGGCAGCAATAAAGAAGTTAGCCAAAATAATAAAATAATATAGCCTCCAGCCAAATCGATCGTTAAACTCCCAATTTGATTGGACAAAGAGTTTTAACAAAACACCATAGACAGATCACGAGCTGCGTAAAATTCTAAAGCAAATAATGACTGGTAACAGATTTATATTGAAATACGATTTTCGTTTGGCGATGGTTTTCAAGTGTAATTATTTAGCTAACTGTAAGGTAGATTTCGCAAGAGACACAATTCAAATCACAATTGAAATTGCGGCAGTCGAATTATACCTTATTACGAATTTGCTACTAAACCGAATCGAATGCATTGAATAACCATTTATTGAACTTTAAATAAGAAGCTAAATTAGTTTTTCCATACAAAATATGGAGGTGCAAATATTATAGTAACGAGATTTCAGAAATTATTTAGTAAAAAATGTTTTATAAAATATATTATAGATACAATAGCAAAAACAACTCTATACATATATTTGTTTACTGCTGTGACACGGAGGATCATCTTGTTAGAGAGAATCAAGGTCATAACGCCAACCAAATGCGGTTTGGAGGATAGCATGTACTCGAAAAATTTCATTCTTGGAATATGCTGCAACCAAAAACGTAGTATTTTCAGGGAATACCCATTTTCTAAACTCTTCGTAAACTAAATCGAGGGCAGATATTAGTTTTGATTTAACTAATCTTACTAATAAAAAAATCTACCTTTCCGATAATTATCTAGTGGATTTAACAAATTGTGTACCTACCACAGCCATTTTCTATAGTCTACGTAGACGCGGTCGAGGGCAGATGCTAGTCTTGATATAACTAAACTTACAAACAAAATCTACCTCTCCGATATCTTGTAGTTTTAACAAATTGCGTACCCAACCTTGATCATAATAAGTCTCTTTGTAATCACTGCTCCGTACGTGGGACTAGAGCTGTGAATAATTTCACAACTCGTGCACCAGGCGCCTTAAATTGTGGTAAAACAATGCACTAAACATCAAGTAAAATACTGAAGGAACACCTACATCACTATTTTAGGGTTGGCAGGCTTAATGTTTTTTAATGATTGAAAGCCCCATTCTAGCTGTTTGAACTAAAGTAGCATCAAATCTCTTCGTACCGGTTTAAGGGACACCAACCATGAAACGGTATAGCCAAAGTCAAAGTACTTTATTCATAAATGTACAATTTACACGTCAATTAATAAAAAAACAAAAACAAAAGAAAGAGCATACAAATTGTATACATTTTCAAAGTTTGAAATTACTATTTTGCTGTATTGTAATTAATATTGTACAGAAAACTGTCAAGCATTATACGAGTATAATATGGTTTTAATACAATTGTACTGACCCATGTCAAATTTATTTCTTTACATTTTTATGGGAACTTTGCCATCACTCTCTAAAAATTCGCTGTAACTATAAAAAGCTTGATCGATAAGCCAGCACTTTAATTTGTTTTTGAAGCTGCCAAAACTTGGGGCCGATATAACCATATTCGGAATAGCCTTCTTGAGCTAGGAGAATTCAGATAAAAAAGGAGCTAGGTGGAGTTACATCATCTAGATTAAGAAGAAAAGTAAAACACTCGCTCCAATGTTTCCGGATATAACATCAAAAAATTTGCAAATTTGCTGGTATGTTCAAGATTATGAATTTTTAAATTTTGATTATTCTCTTAACTCTACATCTATGCATATTAATAAATATTACTAACTAGCGGTCTGCCCCGGTTTCACCCGTAGTACATGTATAGCCTATAGCACTCGGTGTATGTACAAGTCACGTACATAATTATACAACGGTGATAGAATTTTTGATATCGGTCCAGTAGTTCCCGTTTATATTTTTTTATACAAAGAGCGAAAATTGAAGTGAAGAGTGAAGAATTTTAAATGGAGAGTGAGACGAGCAGGACACGCGCCTGATGGTAAGCAACATGCCTGGCACTCTAGTATAGATAATAAATTATGTTATTAATAAAAATAATCAAAGACGAATGAAGGTCGAATCGTTTTTCAATTGTCTACCAACCCTGGCACAGACAGTTCCTATAAAAGAACGCCGTTAGTCAAAGCCCACGTCGTACGTAAAGCGTTGCTCGCGATGACACAACACACGCAGTTGACGAAACCGAGTTTAATCTCGGTGATAACGATTGCACAATGCATTCCAAACAATGCACTTTGATCGTTATGATAATTAATGATAAGGATTGTACATCTAAATAAAAAATAAAAATAATTTAATTTTCTCAAAAAAAAATATCGATATCAAATCAAAATTAAACTCGCGACCCTAGACTAATTAATTTTCAGAATTTCTAATACGATACCAACGTCATCCAGATAAAGAGATAAGCAGACTAGACAGAGAGTTTCTACCAAACAAAAAATAACCATCAATTATGTATGGATATAATATGGATTCACATTTGGCGGGCACGGCGCGTGACATACCTACATACAAAAAAAATACACCCGAATTGACAACTTCCTCCAATTTTTGAAAGTTGGTTAAAAACATGATTAGTAAAGGTAAACAAATTACAAAGGACTTACCTAATAGCGATCAAAATTATTGTTTCAATAAAGTTTTCTCATGACCACGTCGAGATAATTAAATAATAATTAAAATCGTGATTAAGCCCTATTTAATGTTCCCAGTATTAGTTCAAATCGCGAAAGTACAAAAATATATTGAAGCTAGAGCATTAAGGAATATGTAAAACCTGAGGTGCAAAATATTTACTTAAGGTGCTGTATTATTCAAATTAGACAATTATGTACTCGGAAATATTTAATCTTTATTATGTACTCTCTCATTGCGAGAGAAGGCCAAAGTCCCAGCAGTGGGAACATTTAGTGGGCTGTTTGTGTTGATGATACAATATTTAATAAGATATATTTCAAAAACTTATTATTCGGTATAAATAACGTACATGTACAAACTTGAATAAATGTCAAAATATGAATCATAATCCATGTAAGGCTGTCGAAATACAAAGTAGTGATACCAACGAAGTAGTGATAAAAAGTACCTAATCTGATTTAATAAAAACCAATAGTAAACTTTCCCAAACAAAACCCCTTTTCGACGTCCCTGTGGTTGAAACGATCGATTACATTCAGTAGTATCTATCGAAGACAACAATTAATTGACGTGTATTCATTCAAGTGCTGCTGTAAAAAATTATCCAAATCATTGGCTTCAACGGTGGAGGAAAACCTCTTAAGAAAAGTTTAACCTCTGTTTCAAGGACACGCCTGATAATGTACTTTGCCAGTTTGGTGGATTATGGCTTTGACTCTCTCCTTGTTAAAGAAGACCCACACCCAGTCCAACAGTTGGGTATAGAGTAGGCCGCTTTTATTACTGTGTTACAATATATTAATCCATTTTCTTGTCAATTACAACACCTCCATTTTCGTTTCCGCTTCTACTTATCGTTCTTACAGCATTTTCTTTTACTACGCACTCAATTTTATTACTCTCCACAACATGCATCATAAATCTATATTTCGAAGCATTTCTTACCCCATATCTTGTCTATTTTTTTATATCTTGTCTGTAACCGTTATCTTATTTATAGCTTCAAGTGTTTATCTTTGATGTCAATCAAATGTTGACATTCTTGTGTGTTGCATCCCGAGTAGAGTGCTATTGTGTTGTTATCAAATTTGGTATGTGAAAGTACTTCATTGTGAAGTACTTTCGATATATTGCAACCTTTCTTTTCAGCGGTAGTTTCTAGTCTTGAAAACTTTGGATTAGATTTGCGGTATTTGCTGTTACGTAATTATCCAACTAAGATTATTACTAATGCGAAATTTTGGGTGTTTGTCGATCATTTACGTAGGACTGACTGAACAGATCTGGTAGGAATATGCCACACAGCATATAGCATACGTTTTGTTGGTAAAATTACAGTAACGAGAACTGTGCGAGTAAAGCCGCGGGGAGCTGCTAGACACAGTGGTTGTGGTTGTACTGCTTCGAAATTATAGGATCAATTTTAACGCATTTTTAAAAATATTTTTAAAAGTTTTAGAAAGGTCGTAAAATTATTTTAATTGAGATTAAATTCTGTGTAATATTTTGAAATGTTCGGAACTCGAAACAAACCCTTGCGAACTTCCAAATAATGATCACACAAATACAGTGACGTCAAAAGCCGATCATCAACCAACAATGCAAGCCACCTACTACCAGCTATTTCGGTACAAGTGCCCACTTGTTAAAGGTTAAGGTCGCATGTATTAGCAGTTTTAAAGTTTAAGTGGACTTATGGGTAAGTGCTAATGTTACAATGCATATTTTATAGCACTCCTAGCAAATAGATACAATTTCTTCTTACGACATCTTTAAAATCATAATTCACAGCGAGATCGCGTCATGTACTCGTATATTTGGAATAACTTTTTTTAACGTCCATAGCCTGATAGAACAAGCTATGCTTAGTTGGATCTACATAGATTGTTTGAAAAATTCATACAAATCCCACTTATTAAATGCGAAAGATTGGATGTTTGTTACTCAATAACGCTGGTACGTACGAACGGATCAAGTTGAGATTTGGTTCATATGTATTGAGACTAAGGATTGTTAGTATAGTTTTGTTTAGTTAAAAACAGAATTGCATTAGAACCATAGAAGACACTATATAGTAAAAAACGTTTTGACGAGTTTTAGGTTCAACAATAAAATCTCTGAATTCACAGATAAGCGATAACATAACTGCTTTCATAAAATGGTCATTTAACAGGATTAATTAGGTCACGATAAAATCTAGTTTCAAAATCGGAGCGCATATTTCATACGCGTCACTTGTATTTTAATATCTACCGTTTAGACAGCTTTCCGTCATATCCTGGTCTTCTCAATCTATCATTAACATAAAAGTGGTCGTAATTATCGCGTGTTTAACTATAAGGAAACTATTTATTTCCCACTGGAGTTATGTTGTGGTTAAGACTCTTTGCAGAGTCCGCCTGGGGAAGTACCACACTTTTGACAATTATTCTACCACCAAGCAGTAATGTGAAATCATCACTACTGTGTTTCGTTTTAAAGGGCTATGTTTCCAGTGAAATTACAGATATATATAACATCTCATAATTGTCTATGGGTTACGAGGGTGACGAGCGCAGTGTAGTGGTACTCGTAGATAATGATTTGTTTTTTCCAGGTCATAATAATAATAGTTGCGTGTCGCTGTGCTGTTATGCTTGCTTGCTTATCATTATGACGTTTATCTTGCTCTATGTCAAAGAATCCTGTTCTCCTTCACACCAAGGACTTTCTAGAGGTACATTCTAAAAGAAATGAGCTACAGAACCGGACTATGTGGACAGTTTTGCAAGATACGGGATTGAGCGTTTTGCCTATAATTGCTTCACAAAACCCGTTGCTTCTGTAAAATTCTTCAGCAACACTTGTTCCACAGGCTAAAATGTAGACGTATCAAGTTAAAAATCAACTTTTAGACGTAATGCATGGGCATACGTTTCAGAATTGGATGACTCTTTCGAGCTAGTTTTGAAGTCAGAAGCAACATTCCTAGTAAATTCACTTGCGTGTGTAGATGAGTTCACATAATAACTATTCGTTCCTGACAGTGGGATGAGAATGCGTAGCGTAACGGCTAGGTCTAGACGTGGCAAGTAATTGATAAATTGTTGGAAGACGCAAAATTTGCAAAAGCGATTGATAGGGATACAAGAAAAAGAGAAGATAACCATCGTGAGAGAATTTATAAATACAGACCGAAGATGTAACTATTTATAGTAAGCAAAAATAAATACAACTACATCTTTGAGATTAAATTTAATTAATAAACAACTGGGTTTACCAGACTGAAGTGAAGACTACGAATACGACCCCTAATAGGTGAAGTGACGATATACGAAAGATTGGTGGTGGTTGGAAACAAAAGACACAGGATCGGCTTGAGTGGCGTATTATGGAAGATGATGGATTACCAATATTGTCTATTGGTAGTAACTTTAAGTGCGTTAACTAGTGCGTTTAAACAATGATGCAGATAATGTAGTGTATACGAAATTTGATGGAGGTATTAGACGATGTATTAACGCCGAATTTCATATATTTTGTTGGGGTTTACGGAACCCGAAAAATTGTGCTATTTTAAAATCCACTAAAATTAATACGAGATTATCTACAAAACTTGTCATGCCAAACAAACTAAAAGAGATAACAATTTGATATACCAAGCACAGATTCGCTCCTGTATGGAGTACTGCTCGCACCTTTGGGATGGATTGGCTAAGTATCAGCTGGAGGCTCTGGAATCGATCGAGAGACGTGCCAAAAGGCTCTTAGGCAATGACATTCTCGTGCGAAAAAGACTGCAAAGTCTCGAACATCGCCGGAAAATTGCTAGCTTATCGGTTTTTATCGGATACACTTCGGAGAGTGTGCGACTGATTTGTACGATCTAATACCACCTTGCCCTTTTTTGTATCGGAATGCTCGTAGCTCGAAAAAGCGACATCGTTTCATGGTTGATGTTCCAAAGACACGAACGAAGAGATTTGACTCTACTTTCGTGATAAGAACGTCTAGGCTGTGGAATACGTTGCCTGAGAGGGTTTTTGCCGATAGTTACAATCTTTGTGTCTTCAAATCGAGAGTGAATCGGTTTCATCTAGGTAAACACGCTCCATCGTAGACCGCATCATCGTTTAACATCAGGCGAGATGGCGGTCAAGTGACGTACAAAACCTATAAAAGTTAAAAAAAATTACCGTATGTACATTTTAGATTTTTGTATAGAGATGAAAAGATTATTCGGGGATTTATTTCGGCGAATCTCAATCCTTTTCGGAATTCGTCATCATTTAAGTACATTTCAGTACAGTTGTGTCGTTGAAATAGATTTGAAAAATATTTAAGAAGTAAAAGTATACGAGAAAAACCAAAATGTTACACTTTCCAAAGCATTTCAACAAATGACGCGCATCACGATCTGTGGTGAATCTCGGCAAATGTTTACAAATGTTATTACTAAGGCTTTCTACGTATTTGCGTAGTGTGTTTATGGCACGAGATGTTTGCTATTTGAAGTCACATGGACGTTCCTCGTGACGAAAGGACTACATGCTATGTACATGACAAATATGGAAGTTATGAGACGAAGAAAATGATAGATAACCAATCCATGCGAAGGGATATAGCAGTTATGACAAATATAAAAAATGAATCCTAGATATAGGGCTGTTTGTTGGTCAAACACGTCAGAAAGGCTCAACCGATCGAATTGAAATTTGGAACACAGTTAGATTAAAGTCTGGATTACCATAGATTACTTTTTTCATAGCGAAAACAAAACGGGAACGGGAATTATGCAGGTAAAACCGTGAGGCGCTTCTAGTATTATTTATTATAAAAGACTTTGCGACAACTTAAAAATCTTTTCTTGCTGAGAGATATTTCGATATCCAAAACTGTTTCCAAAACTCAGAACAATTACATTACTAGAATTAAAAAGAATATGATGAAAGTATCTTTGCAACAACTTCACACATATCTTTCGCAAATTGCTCCAAAAAACGCCATTCAATTCAAATGGACTATGAGAAACGTCAATCTCAGCAACAAAAATCTCATGAATTACAAATTTTAAATTCACTCTAGAATTCGCTGGAAACCAATTCTTGGAGCAACCATCCTTACAAAGGCATGAACTGCGTCATATATGGTCAGCAATCATAATGCCATGATAGCACAGATTGCAAATACTGCACTGGAATGACACGTAAGAACTGTCAGTGAAGCTGTGTAACCTATAAATTGAGTACGTGGTGTGGGGGCCAATGATGTAATTGAAGAAAAGCCGTGTGGGAAAAAAGGCAACGCGAGATTAGCACACGACGTTATGATGTATAAGTACATTTAGTAGGCGGGGTAAGAGAATTATGACGAAACAAAAACTAACATTAAACGTATCTAGTTTATCAGTCACGACCTTGCAAATGAATTTGGAAATAATCTATTTTGACTCAGGCATATAATCAATTTAAAAGGTGAAGTGAACACAACAAATGCAGAAGAGGCGTGGTATTGAACAAATGTTTGTGATCATTGGTGTTAATTACGAAGATTAACTAATGAAGGATGTTTCTTTAGTGCTGAAAACAAAAAGGTACAATGCAAAAATGAAAGTGCAAAATACAAATGTACATTATGGAGACGATTTAGAAACAACAGCGTACAAATACCGTGCTCATTAGACCACAAATCATTTGGCAGCAATTTTGCATTGTAAACTCTATGGTTAATGATGGTGTACAACCCACGCTACTAGGAAGCGAGGTGAAAGTTGGTCCTGGGCTTTAACAACCCAAACTACTGAAAGGGAATGTTGAATAGTTAAGAACGATTATTCAAATGTTTTACATCCTCTTTTGAATACATCTCTCAATATTGTAAAATGCATATTTGGATTTGATTTCCGAAGCGTGATGGAAGCGGTAAGTGCCATTTTAACAGCTGTTGACATTCATGCCCACAACAGAGATGCTAATAGCAAACTGCCGCCAGGAAGCGAGAGAAAGTGTATCCTAGTCGCATATTATGGATCAGAATTACTTTACTGGGGGCACAGTAAAGTACAGCGTCAACGCTACAGAGTAATGATATACATTGATAGAAAGTTATTGAGGATGCTGTAATAAGGCGTTTGGGATTTCAGTTGCAATCCGGCTGTGAAGAGTTTTTCCATAATATTAGTGTACTGTAAAGTGAGCTCAAATAAGATTCAAGACTTTACATAAGAATTACGATATTGCCACATAATATTGCAGTTGAAATTCGATAGGTACATTATGTGATTCTCAAACGTACTGTGCGGGACGTATACCTGAGGATACCTGAGGATAGTCGCCATACGCATATTTATAGAAAAATAAATACATTGCCAACGAATCATTTTTGTGAATGCTGTTACAAATATTGTCAGGTTTTTTAAACATAATGAAAGATTTGTTCGTATTACAGTATTTAGTATTTCATACACAGGTTTTTATATTATTGTTTTTCGATATTTTCAAAGTATTATTATTTTATTACATATTTTAAAAAAGTGTAATTCAAGATGTCATTGTTTGTGCTGAATACTCGATTGTAGAAAATAATAAACGTAAATCAAAATAAAAGTAGCGTGTACTAATCAATGCCTTGCAAAGAATTTAAGGATCAACCATGAACTTTTTTCCCAGACACAATAAGCTTGTACCTACTAAGTCAGTACCAGACAGGCGGATGGCCAGATGGATACATTAGTCCGTCAATCTCGCCGCTTTCTACCGATGCCGTCTGTCTGATGGGTGCAAAGGGCTCGTGACACTTCCGTGACTTTTAATCGGAGTTAAATTGTTCTCGGATTACATTATTACCATGTTTATGTATTTGATACATGGTTTGTTTATCTATTCAAGTATTTTCAGTTAATTTAGCATTTTTTTTTGTTTTTACATATTAATAATACTATTGTAATGAATTACAGTGACAGCTTTAAACCGTATTTGTTTAAGAGGAAAGAGTGACGGATAAGTTTAGTGTAAGTCCATCACCCAAGGACGTCCATACCGAGGATGTCTACGATGTTTTGCCAACCCTAAAAAAGGGTAAAGATATAATTTTTAGAATGTTCACACAACATTAATGTTGGTAGAAAAATAGACTGTAAAAAAACTTGTTAACGCTACTGGTTATTAGGCTGTTCGACACCCCTTTAAATCAGCGAAATTATGTAAGTGTGGAAAAAAGGTTATTTGAATCTGTCAAAAGCTTTTTCTAGTAGGTGTAGTCATCTATCCCAGACTTACCAGCCGACCAACCAGTAGCATCAATTAACCAGTTAGTTCGTCCACCAAAATATTTTGCCTACGTTATGATCGTATGTCATGGGAGCATTCCAAAAAGAAGTCCATTAGCACCTCATCGCAGGGTTGGCAAAACGTCGTGGACATCTTTGATGTTATGGATTGCTGACATCTCAAGCGCAAAAGCAAACATACAAACACAAAATCGACGATTTCCCCTTACTAATAACTATTAAGATAGATGTCACAGCAAACAAGTATTTAATCTTGATTCAATGTTGAGACGGGAAGTTAAGAAATGTAATTTCCTGAAGCAGGCATGTATTATCAGGTAATCAAAGAAAGCACTAGATAGTGTAAAGTCACTTTGCGGAATTGCTAGTGAAGTTAACGGTATGTTAACACTAAGCTTAATATTTTCATTTAAGTTAACGGCAGTTTATATTACGCTTAGTATTTTACTTGACGTATGGTTATGCTAAGATTGAACATAATGTTAGTAATTTACATAATTGGAATCAAATCCAAGACATCCTTTAGTAGTAATAACAGTATGTAATTTAAAAGATATAGTATGCAAAAATGTACGGCCTGAATGAGGTTTTATCCAATGGTGCTATCCAAACTTAGTGTCTTCGACTCGACTGTGAATCGGTTTCTTCTAAATAAGCGTGCTCCGTCATATACAGTATTGTCGCTTAACATAAGATGAGACAACGATAAAGCAGCTATCTTGAAAGTACCCTAAGCATAAGTCGCTCATTTTATGCTCCCAAAGCAGGGACCGGGCCAACTCTGACACTGAGTCAAGGCCACAATCCACCTCGCCGTCAAGTGCGTGGTAACGACGCACCTGTACGTCCTGCATGTCCTCAAAGGATGTCGATCTTCATCGTCAGTTTCTTCACAACGTTTTCCTTCGTCCTAAAAACCGGTGGTGATAGATAGCAAGCTTGCAAATCTGCACTTGGAAACTTGCTCATAGATGAAGACGGAATTTAAACCTACGATCTACCGATTGAGAAATCTCACATTCTTTGCACGGTAAGCGTAGTAGGTTTCAAATCCATAGTACGAGTAGTAAATGTTGAAATTGAATAACTGCGTGATACCGATGACATAGATTACCAGAGCCAATGAAACGACAAGTATCAAGATGATCTATCTTTCATAGTCTGGTTGGTCTCTGACGCAGCATTTCGTGCTTCATACAATGGTTCAATTTAAATTGGTGTTATAGTTAGGTTTCCAACATTCTGAGATCTGTGCCGATGTAATCTGTTTGGAGAGATGGTTCTGTTGCAACTTGATGTATTTTGAAGACCGACGTGACAACTGATTATCTCGTGTTATTTTGTAATGAGATTACTTGATATGTTCAAGAAATTGTTATTTGTTGTAGCTGGCCTTGGGACTGAGTCAGTAGTGAGTGTCCTCACAGAGTAGTAGATGACTTCTATTCGTTTATAAAATGTATCATATACCTATAAAAAAAAATCAAAAAGAAGAAGAAGACTATCAGCTGACTATTATTAAATATTATCATTGTATAAATTCAGACCAATGAAATCTGTGTTGCCAGACATATTGCATGCCTCTAGAAGAAGATGCCAGTTTGTATGGGTCAATTATTAAAATGTTTTGTATCACCTTATCTTACCTGCAAACAGCAATAAACATATTTTGTATTTTATTTTGTATTTATACAAATATATATTTATATTTAGAATAGTAGACCGCTTAATCTTCGATTTAAATTTAAGAAGAGATCTAAATTGCTTTTCTAGTAATAAATTTAGCCTATGTTACTCAGAGATAATGTAGCGTTGAATCTCAGAAATCGGTCCGTTAGAGAGTTCACAAATACATCGTTACAAGCAAACAAAAAACGGATTTTTGTTTACATATGTACAAACCCCTCCTTATATTATTAGTAGAGAAGAAGGATGATAAGGTAAGATATGACTGAGAGAATAGATGACAGGCACAGCAACTGAGTGATATTTATACAGCAAGATCTATAGTATAGCGTAACAATTTTCCTTTGAACACAATGAATATAGAAATCATACTAAAGATATCAAGCTTAAGTTTACTAAGAAGATTGTGGAATTACAAACCATAATCAAATGTTGCGTTGACCGTACTTACGACTAGAGTAGGAATATCGACCGTAATATTAAAGACATTCATTTCGTTAAAAACAGCAATTTTCTTGACGCTTACAACAGATCATTTCACGTCAACTATTGCGACTTACGCTAATTACAAAAAGCGTAACATTATTTTGCATAACCAAGCATAAAATTAAACAGATGAACTTTTTTCAATTGTACTTCGTAGTACTTTGGAGTTTGGCGAGTCGATTATTTTGCAAACTTAAAACCGTGAAAAATTACATAAGAGTTCGAAGACCTTTGTCTGAACTTTAAGCAACGCTAGGTACAGTTATAAAAGGAAATCGACCGTGGCGTTTCTTTGGCTATGAATTTGATAGTGAATACGGTAAATAATGACTCATCTAGATGTGACAACATAATTTCAATGAAAACGTTGTCTTGTTGAATGACCTACATGTTTATCTCAGTAAACGTAAGTAGGTGGTATCAAAGTAAACTATAGAGATCGGTATTTTAAGGATTTCAGACTCTTTATATATATTAGTATGAAAACTAACGTGGTTATTACACATTTTACATAAATACACAATAAACTTGAGTCGGACTGGACTGACTATATTAAACGTGAGTTACCGTGTATTTATGTAAAATCTTTATATATATATTTAAAATTATTTTAATCGACTTTAAAAAAGGAGGAGGTTATCAATTCCACTAACATATATTTTTAAGATAATTATTAGATAACTCTTCATTCAAATCCATAACAAAAAAAAAACATTACGAATATATAAACTCTCTTTCTCGCACATTCTCAATCTCTAACAAGTAAACCAAAAATATCAAATACTTTAAATTACCTACTTTGTATATTTGAGGAATAATCTCACTATTTTTCTTTTTCACCCAGTCTGTCAATTTTGAAATGAGTCAGTTTCCTATTTATTGTTAGGTAGGTACGTATTTTCGTTTTGTATTGTGTATTTGTAATTATTCATTTGCCCGTAAAGAAGCCGTGTTGGTTAGAACTTCCAATTCGACAATATTGAGATCGTAGACTCAAATGCCGTCTGTACCTCTGAGTATTTTTTCAAGATTTACGAGAAGTACGAGGGATAACATCGCAAGGAAACTGGCGTGTTCCAAGAAAAACATTATTCGAGTACATATGCCATATTCCAACTCGGACTTCGGCCAGCGTTGCCTTTCTTGTTGTGCGAACAGATGTTTGGATGTTTATTACTCAATCACATCGTAACTCCTGAACGTATCGGGTTAGAAAAAAACTTGTATTTTTAAGTCTAGAATTAGGGCCATTAGGCTACTTTTCATCACGAGAAAATTACAGGAACTATGTAAGTATAATTTTAACAAAAAAGAACCGACTTTCAACAGAAAACTTATAAAGTAAAAAAGTTTTCCTCGATTTCTCTAGGATGTCATCATCAGATCCTGGTTTCCTTATTATACCGGTACCACCCTTGGAATATCTTCTTTACAACAAAAAAAGAATCATCAAAATCGGTTCATAAACGACGAAGTTATCCGCGAACACACATAAAAATATATATATATACGGTCGAATTGAGAAACCTCCTTTTTTGAAGTCGGTTAAAAACTGCGAAGCACTTCTAGTCGTTCCATAAAAGTACTCGTAACGAAATAACTAACAATACAAAGATATATCTCCCAACCGCCCCATTTCTCAGTGACCTCAGGATGTGGTCACAAGCTGGTGAGAACAAGACTCCTCTACACATCTAAGTTACACAATACACAATATGCGGCCACATAGAAAACTATCAGGTGACAGCTCATAGGCTTACATCGACGGAGAAAGTTTTGTTTACGAGCCACAAAACATCTTCTGATAGATTTTCCGCTTTGCATTATGGAACAATATTTCAATCGATATAATATTCTTTAAAGATAACGCATTAATTAATAACCTTATGGTAATAAGTAACACTATACGCTCTCTCAACGTCATGACGTTTAAAGAAAAATGAACTTTATGATTTAGAATTTTTCAATTCGTTGTGTACTGTAGCAAATAGCTGATTAAATCAAAACATGATGTATTCACAAAGATTAGGATCGAAGAGACAAATCTATTAACATGTTCCCCGTCCAATTAAAATACCAACATCGATTAAATAAACAATCGATTGTTGCTATTCGGTTGCGTAATAGAATCGATTATTAGTCAACTTTTACAATCGTAATTAAAGTGAACATAACGGATATCCGTCGCACGACCTTCAAGACAAATAGGTATTTGATGAATTGTGTTTGGTCTAGTGAAGTCCAGTTTTAGACAGGTAATTTGCACGTGAGTGATTGAATTAGGTCTTTAAATGTGGAGGCGAGTAATCAATTTGAAACCTGTTAGGAATAGGAAGTCATTATATGGTGAGTCTTAGTACTCAAATACGAGGGTCAAACTGAAAGTTCTTAGAACTAGACTTATAAACAATATAATAAAAAAATAATTCTATAATTTGAAAATAGAACTCTTTGCCAATATTACTGGGTATATACTTCATTCATTTGTCATTTGTTTTACGATTTGGCGGCAAATTGAAAATTGTCTGTGTCACGTCAACATGAATTTAACACGAGAAAATTTTCGTGCAATGATTTTTTATGACTTTCGATGTCATTTGAGTCAACAAAAAGTTATGATAGACTACGATTGGCCTTTCACGATGAAGCCCCATCTCGTGCGACTGTTTACAACTGGTTTAATGAGTTTAAACGTGGTCGCACTAATCTCACTGATGATTTACGTGAGGGAGACGGCCTTCTACGGCGACGACTGAAGATAACATCTGTGTTGTGCGGCGTATGATGAGACTGACAAAGAGTGACCTATCAGCAGATTCGGACAAGCTTAGGCATCGGTATGAGTCAAGTGCACAAAATCCTACACGAACATTTAGCGGTCAGGAAGCTTTGCGCCCGGTGGATACCTCATAATTTGACTGAGGCTCAAAAACTCCATCGTGTGGATTGGTGCCGAATGAAAAAAAATAAAATGATTGAAAGATTTAACGGAGGTGACTCAAATGCTGTGTTCGACATACTAACAGGTGACGAAAGCTGGATTTACTGTTATGATCCTGAAACCAAAAGACAATCTGCTCAGTGGGTGTTTCCTTTCGAGGAGTTGCCAACTAAAGTGAAGAGAGATCGACGTGCGGGGAAAAAAATGGTGGCCTCGTTCTTTGGAAGGATAGGTCATTTCGCAACAATTGTGTTAGAGGATCAAAAACAGTTTCTGCAGAATGGTACACTACCAATTGTTTGCCACTTGTCTTGGAAAAAGTTCGAGAGAAACGACCTCGCAGTAGGATCCTCCTTCACCACGACAATCGACTATTTGGCGACATCAAACGTTGAATTACTGGGTCACCCGCCGTATAGCCCCGACCTCGCGCCTTGTGATTTTATTTATTTTTAAAACTTAAAGGAAAGCGGTTTATGAATGCTGAAGAAGCGGTGGCTGCGTATCGCGATGCCATTGAAGAAACCCCTAAGGACGAGTGGGCAAAGTGCTTTTCCCAGTGGTTCCATCGCATGCAGCGGTGTATTGACGTGAATGGACAATATTTTGAAAAGATATAATAAAACTAATAACTGGCTAATGTAATCAGTTTTTGATTTTCTAAGAACTTTCAGTTTGGCCCTCGTATCATCCAACTAGATTTAACTAATAGAAACCTTGGCTTTAAATAGGTGTTGCAAATAAATTCGTAATTCTACTTGAGTGTTTAAAGAGCGCTTTGCTATGAAGTTCTTTAGAGATTCGTTTTTTTTTCAATACGGCAGAAAACGTAGCCAATTTAGATGTAGACAAAAAACGCACCGCTCCAATGAAAAAACGTTTTGGGGTAAACGAAAATATGATCGAGGTGAACAATTTTTAGATAACTGTTGATTTAAAAAAAATGTTCCAGCCATTTTAATATAATTTCAGTGGGATTACTAGGGAAACTAAAAATAGCACTTGAAACAAAAAAAAAAAAAAATGGCGCAGACGTCTCGCTCGAGTAATTATTTAAAATAAATAAAACATATTCTGACGACGAACCTCCTTTTTGCAGTCAGTTAAAAAGATGTACCAAGACACAATGAAGATAAAACTTAACCACCGAATAATACTGACGATGCAAAATCAGATTTTCAATTAAAACTACCGAACCATACGTAAACAAAAAATTAAATTAAAACTCTCTCATTAATTAAACACGTAATCAATAGATGCGCACACGCACCGACGACCATGCACCGAAATCTGATCAGTCGGTGAGTGGCCGCCGAGCGAGACGGACGTAATCCACACCGTTGTGAGAGCAGATTTCATCCGGAGACTTGTTAGTTGGTCGATGAACTTAATGCGTGTGGGTGTTAAATCGATGGGCATGGTGAATTTCGTTTAGTCATGCGAACAGGAGGTATTAAGATGATAATGTTTGCCTCTCTGTTTGGATTTCCAAGGGATTACCATTAAGGTTCATCTGTCCTTTCCATTTTAACCCAAATGTTTGTCTAATGAGACATCTTGGTTGGTCGTATTATGGATTTTATGTGGTATTCTAGCCTTAACGATCAATGGAACATGAACAATTAAATTTTACATTTTATCTCATTTAGCTTTGATGTTAAGTGCGCAACCTGGTTTACTTTCCGATAAATCAGTACTAGTAGCACCCCACGGTTTTGCCTTTCCCGTTATTTTCCCTATGTGATATTCCAGACTATAATCTAACTGAGTCCTAAGCAACCCAAACCGTTCAGCTGTTCCGACGTGATTCAGCAACAAACATTCAAAAATCTAAACTTCTACATTTATAATACCTACTTACTTTACCAAATACAAGATTTCTAAATTTTCCCGAAGACGCTACGAGGCTAAAACCAAGCTTAGTAATTTTTAAGCAATAAGTACAGACAGTTTTATAAATTGACAATATTTTCTTAAGCTTCTACATCGACATTAATTCCATTAATTTCCCCACTTACTAACTTTGCAAGTCAAACAATCATTGAGAAGTTATTAACTTCCCCAAGTAACCAACGAATAGTCTGAACTCATGGATCAGCTGGTCGTAAGTTTGGCTACGGCACAAGATATTAGAGGTCCGATTCCATAAATGTTTGTGTAATAAATTCAAATATTTGTTCTGTGGCTGTTTCTACACAACAAGTATTAAATCAGATATCTGGCTTCCGTAACAAGGTTTGCTTAGTTTGGGGCTAGTCAGTGTCGTGAGTTAGTAAAGCCGTGGTGGTTTAGTGGCTGGAACAATTTACATCAGTAAGATCTTAGGTTCGAAGCCCACTTGCACCTCTCAGTATGTTTTTAATTGCAGTTTACAAATTTGTTAATACGAAACGCTTTACCGATGGCGAAAACATCGCAAGAAAACTGCCATGTTCCAAGAATCTTTCGAAGTCATTACGTCATCTCCCAACCCACTGGGTTAACGTGGGGTCATGGCTTTGACTGTCTCCTTGCAAGAGAAGGCCCTAGCAGTGGCAACATCTAGTGTCCTCCAGGATCCGGCACCAGGAAGGCCTAATACAATCTGAATAGGTTGCTTCCTTCTGGGATAGCCTGGGATGGTTGACGTAAAAGAAAGTATGAACTACGCACAATGGCCCAATTAAGAGGCTAAGTGCGTAAAAGGCCCCGTCAAACAACGTCTATAGTGTTGTTTGAGGAATTTCCAACAATATTATTTACTTAAACTTGCCATTACGCTAGTACGTTCCAGTACGTTCCAGATGAAACAAGGTATTTATTGTGCATTCCAGTGCTAGTAAGGCTATAGTGTCTTATATATGATTTGTTTCTTTGAAAGCTGGACATAAACAATGACCTGTGCAACGCAACGCCGATAGCGATGTCAATGACACCAATATAGAGTTACAGCCGTTGCGAACCGTTCCACCGCAACCCACTGCTACCATATGTGAACTAGTTCGTACATATATGCAGAAGGAGACATTACAACTATATATCACGTAGAACACACTTTTAAAGAGATACGTATCTTTCCTGAATTGGTAATTGACATGTAGGATATTAATCCTAGTAGTTTTATACACTCGAAAGTTTGTAATAATGGATGGATGTATGTTTGTTACTCTTTCATGTAAAAACTACAGAGGGGTTTTGAGGAAATTTTGTACAGATAATGGACTGGCCCATGTACCAAATTTCTTTAATAACAAACACTTGTGCTATTTACTATCCAGGAAAATAACTTAAAGTAACTTTCTCTTGATATATCCTGTGCTATTCTATAATATGTGCCCAAATAGAAACCGTTTAATTTATAATATTAGTAGAATTGAACGGCCCTACTTGAAGGTTTGGATAACGGTTGAGAGCAAGGAAGAATTTTTAGAGTACATGTTCAGTTCAATTTGGGGAATACGCTTTAGAAATAATTCTAAGTTCATTCCAAGTGTCTTATACTTTTAAGAGAACTTAATTTACTTTAACGAGTTATTGTATTGTAATTACGTCAAATTAGTTTTGATGAAATCGGTCAATTTTCCAAAATTGAACCCCTGAGATGGTAAAATAGGGAACTAAAATACATAATAACGCATAAACGGCGCATAATCTATAGGCGAGCATTAGTTATGTTATTATTTGACGCTCATGCTATCCAACTAGGAATCTACAATAAAAAACTTACTGAACGCGAGCGAAGCCGCGGGTTAAAGCTAGTAATAAATAAAACGTAATGCTGGTAGACAGGTCTCAGCGCCGGGACCTCGTGAAAGCCGAGAAGGACAAGCTAAGCAAGTACCTTGACTTGGCTCATGAGGTTACCGCCATGTAGGATGTTGATTCGACGATCATAGTCCCAATAGTCGTGTCGGCAAACGGCCTTATAGCGAAAACTCACGACCAACATCTCAAGAGACTTTTGCTAGACGGTTCGGTTAAGGGCCAGATGCAGAAAGCAGTCATCCTTTACTCAGCGCGCATCGTCAGGAGGTTCCTCTATCTGCAGCCCTAACCACCCGTAGCTTGGTGCATGCCCCGCTGTTAGCGGCACCCTAGTTTTTAAGTTTTTTATGTTTATACTTGTAAAAAACTTAGAAATTAAGAAGAATTAGTAAATAACTGAATAATAAAACCATAATATTGTTTTGTTATAATACAAAACACGAAATAAACAATTCGAGTGATCTTAAACATTCCAGACTATAAAACCTTACCTACATACGGCAAGCTCGTGCCTTATCTTTGAAACGATGCATAACAGTAACACGCTCATTGACGACTATATTAAAACTAAGAATGACGAAATCGAATTAATTAACAAACAAAAGGGCAGCACTGTGTAGCAAGATCAGACGAAGAATTGTATGAAAATTGTGCAACACCGTTGATTGCTTCGCGTTATGAAGTCCATTCGATTTATTTAACTTTGCATCATCGCAATTATTTCTAATTCAAAAATAATGACCGCTAATAATTTGATTAGATACTACTTCGATTTAGTAATTCCACTACAGTAAGCCAATTTGTCGTCATTTTACAGTTATCGTATCACGTTTTGTAACTTCTTGATTTCATATTATTGCATTCGCAAATTATGTATGTATATTCATATCGAAATGTAATTTCAATCTATCCTTGGTGTGATCCATGTTGATCATTTCCAAATCCGGTCTCCTCGATTCTGACGGGGATTTCTACTCGGTCTCTCGCCCCTTCTAACATCTTCATAGCTCCTGATTTACACGCCTCATGTTCTGACAACTTCTTGAATATGACATCTATTTATATACTTATAAGACTCATCATTTCTATAAGATTTCATTTTATTTATTTATTTATTTATTTGAGGTATACATCGCCACATAATATGTGTATAAGTAAGATACATTTAGTTAAAATGCACTACAAATAGTGTTACACATTATACCCTGTAGTTAGGGTGTGGCGAATTGTATGGTAGAGGTATATAATATTAAGTGTTTATAGCTATTAGATTAATATTTAAGCTATCCTTTTCGTGATGTTGAAATGTCTTTATCTTCCAGATATTCTTCTATTATATAATAACACTTCAAAATTAGTATTTCTTTCAGGTTATTTTTGAATTTTTTAGTGTCGGTTTCGTCTCTTAAATATTTAGGTATATGGTTAAAGATTTTATGTAACATGTACTGAGGTCCTTTTCGTACTATTTCAAGTTTAGGTTCTGGAACTGTGATCTGGTTTTGCCTTCGGCCACTGGTGATAAATGTAAATAGACTTGGATATTTTTTTACAAAAGTTGCTGCTTCTAAAATATACATGCACGGAACTGTTAAAATGTTAAGTTGTCTGAAGTGAGGCTTACAACTGTCGCGCTGTGAGATGTTAACTAAAATTCTAATGCACTTTTTCTGCATAATGAGTAATTCAGACGCATCGGTGCTGTTTCCCCAACATATAATGCCATAGTTTAGCCAAGCGTGAGCATACGCGTAGTAGGCGGTTTTGGCCGATACAAGATTTGTGTTGGATTTTAAAACTGATAAGGCGTATATAAATTGTGACAGTTTATTTTTAATTCTTTTAATATGAATTTTCCAGTTAAGGTGTGTATCTATAGTAATACCTAAAAGCGTAGCGGTCTGCGTTTCATTTATGCTGATTTTATTAATTAAAGGTGAGAGGTTTAGTGGGTTTTTGGCATGGATGCATTTGAATTAATTTTGTTTTGCGTTCATTAAGATCCAGGCCGTGTGACGTTATCCAGGATTTGGCATGTGCGCGGTTTCTGCTACTTTTTCAAGTGTGTTAGTATTTGTTGAACATTTAAATATCAGTGAAATATCATCAGCAAATAATATACACTGAGATTTTAAGGTTTTGGAGATCATTAACGACTATTAAAAATAGTATGCACGCACTACCACTACGCTGCCTTGGGGATCGACCAATTCAGGATTTGTAACTGCGATTTTATTACCTGTTTTTGGTGCTGTTCTCTGGATAATAATTAATTTGGACTAGTTGTTTCCTATCAGTTAGGTAAGACTTCAACCAATTGTAGGGTTTTCCTCTTATTCCTATTTCGTGAAGCTTATTTAATAGTATGCTATGTGATACTTTATCGTATACTTTGGTCATGTCTAAAAGTAGACTTATAGCGTATTGTTTGTCTTTTATAGTATCTAAGGTGTATTGTACATAGTTATAAATAGCTAGGGTAGTAGAGGAGTTTTTGCGGAATCCATATTGGTTGTTATCTAAGAGTTGGTACTTTTCTAAAAACTTGTAGATTTGGTTTGACACGACGACACACGATTTCACGAAGGACAGTTGTATTTGCCGCTTTGTCTACCTACGCTTCGTGCTTGGTGTGCCTACTTCTACTCCTAATCTAGCTCTATTTCTGTAATAGTTGTTGTTTCTTCAACATCCAGTTGAACGAGTTCTACTATACAGGCGTGCTGATTAATTTGAACCTGTATATTAATGACAATAAGACTCACCGTTCCTCCAGCATCTCGTTGAATGTCTTGGACTTGGCGCGCGGTTGGCTGGGTATGTTCTCCATCTGTCGCACCTCCACGCACCGTTCAATGATGTGCTCTACGCGCTTCCGCCGTGACGACTTCCAGTTGTCTAGATTCTGGAACAAACAAGATAATTTTATAATTTATAGTAGTCACATAACCGCCTTCAACATAATCAACTAATCATTCTGTTCTGTTCTACTGATGGATGTTTGTGTTTGTTGCTCCATAACGTCGTAAAGTATGAACGGATCAGGTTAAAATTTGTAACACAGTTAAATTATAGTCGGGCAGTACACAAAGGCTACTTTTACCCCGAACGGAAACTATGCGGGTAAAACCATGGGGCGTTGCTAGTACTGCTAATAATGCGAAATTTTGGATCTTTGTAGTTCAATCACGTCGGAACACCTGTGTACGGATTGAGTTGAAATTTGGTATAACACACAATTTTTATCGCGAGAAAATAAGGGGAACGGGAACTACACGAGTAGCACCGCAGGACGCTACTAGTCCTCAATAAAACGTTCAAATAAAAGTAAAAACAACTTCAGTAGTAACAGATGTAGTCCAGGATAACAATTCAATAGTTATTTCAATTGAAACCGCTGTTATCGCTCCAAATACGTCGGCCGTTCCATGACCTATACAACAATTGCAGCGAGCGACAGATTGGCATCGAGGACCGAGGACGACCGCTGCATTTTACTGACGGGATGAATCACGACAACTTTGTTTTTGCGAGACGTGGTGGAAACGAGGCGCATTACGCATTCATTCTCAGCACCAACGCAAACGGAGCTAACGCTTTTGTGAAAATATATAAATGTATCGATTTATGACATCATCGCAATAAATTTGGAACGTCATTATACACAGTATTGATACATACAAATGAGCTAATATTATACATGCATATATATTTGTATAACTGCCAAAGATGTCCAATCAAAAAAATCGAAATCTATGATAATTGCTGCTTTTTTGATCAGGGTGATTATAGTTATTAATTACTTTTATCTTAGAAAAGCAGATGATTCCAATCAGATAAACTAGATAGAAAACAAAATCATCATTACATCAGAAGGTCGACGGAAATAATTAAACATAAATAACTTGGGCCCAAAAGCAACTTTTAAAGCTAGATTTCAAAGATTTTTAGCGTTACAACGGCAGTAGTCAGAAGATCACGTCCGAGTCAGATAAATTTAATGTATATTATATTAAATTTACACAGGGCTGTAACCATGTATACATTTTTTAACATGAATTCAAACCACGAATATTTAAAAACTATAAGCAACCAGCTGTACCCTGCCACGCTTCCCTGTGGCACATTATGATGCAAAAATTTAATTTAAAATTTACGATAAAAACAATCCTTGATTGTAAAATTCAGGTCAGATCGGTGCAAAACATTTCGAGTTTTTGAAGCGTACACAAACCAACATAACATTTTTATACATAGAGATTGTAGTAATTCGTCCATAAAAACCAAATTCAAAGGTTACTCTTCAGCAAGACCACCTAAAATCAAGCGACAAAAAGGTGAGATTGATGCACCTGATTCATGTGGCCCTCGAATGCTGCCAATGCTGTTTACCGCATTTGTTGAATAGGTCACGGGCCACGCCCGGTATTTGGATCGACAATTGTAGACTTTAGCGGAGCTTCGTCGAGGTTATTGGAGCGAGGCGATGGAATTCGGGCTCTGTGTGTGTATTTTTGTGATTCAGTGTAACTTAAGGATTGAGATCGTAAGGATTAGAAGTAGATAGGTAAGTAGGATATAGATAGAAACACTTAATTATGCACAATGATGTACAGTGACAAAGACTATACCTCTACAGAAAATTACAGCCTTATTGCTAACAACGATATCTTCCACGCGATTTGTAGCGAAAATATAAAAACAAATTAGGTAGGTAGTAGGTTTAGTACAAGCCCTCTTATTTGGGAAAAGTAAGTATGTTAATGACTAGCAGCGCCTGCGGTTTATAGTTCATATATAAAAGCACGTGTAATTTATATGCTCGTATTATTTACGCATTAAAAAGTACCCTGCCTATGTCCTATTCCAGACTACTTACACTATCTAACTACTGCTACTACTAACTGTTCTAAATTTCAATCCGGTTCGTTGAGCCCTTTCGACGCGATTGAGCAACAAACTTCCAAATTTTGGCATTTATAATATAAGAAAGATTGAGTGATAATTTTACAAACCAACTCGCAAAGGACACGATATTATGTAGCATATATAATTATAGATATATTATACGTAGCCTACTAAAATGTTTTCACAGCTGGGACTCGGGCCTTCTATGGCAAGGAGAGTCAAGGCTATAAACCACCACGCTGGTCCAGTGCGGGTTGGCGGACGCACGACCAGGAAAGATTCTTGTAACAGCTCGGTTTCCTCACTATTTTTTCCATCAACGTGTTTAACATAGCGGCATTACGCATAGCTTCGGGTCTCCAGAGAATCTTAATAATTTAATGAGACACATATCAAGATACCTATTAATATAATTACGATAGAATAACTACTTCTTATTAGGTTTCTCATCTTTCGAAGTCCGAGATCTATCGATAAGGTATCGATATAGCAATTGAGTAATAGTTTATGTACCAGTTTGTATGTAATACGACAAAGAATATGCTCTTTTTTAGTAGTTTGCACGTCTACACGCAAGCTGGTATCGCGTGCGAAGACTGACGACGTTTTTTACAATCGTTGCGACGTGCAGATAAATGCAGCAATTTGGTTTGGTGCAGTGCAAAAGAAAACAAGTCAGTTTGAAAATCCAATAGAAAATCTAAATATTCTTAATTCTAATATTTAAAAAGCATCTGACTAATAAGTAACTGAAACCAAAGTTAAAGTACATGAAGAGATTGCAGAAAATGTTAAGTCTAAATCACTAATTAAATACAATGATGAATAGAAACAATATGGCACAGTAAAACAGGGGTTTAGTTGCATTAGTACAAAAACTTTTAAACTATTATTAAAAAAGCATCTGATATCAGGAATAATTGAAACCGAAGTTAAATCCCTTGAGCAAGCTTAAGAAGTTAAATCTAAATCATTAATGTAATACAATGATGAATGCTCGTATAGACAATATGGAGTCCTAAACACTGAAACAGGAAAGAATATTAAGAATAAGTTTTGATAATACCTATTAACGCATGAAACGTCGAAGGCCTACTGCTACTAATACCTTAGACCTTGCTATTGTATTAAAAGCAACACATAAGATAAAAAATTCAAGAACAGACAACAAATTTACAAATAGCTGGGTAATAACGGATTAGTTGAACGTGAAACAGATGCTTTGTTTACGTCAAGATAAGATCACCCTTTGTTTATTGTGGTGTTACTATGAGTCCCTTATCAGATGATAATGGTGGCCTTGAATAGACAAAATGTTCACATCAACAACCATGCATTTGTATGGTCTTCTTGTCATGTTTTAAAGTAAGGTACATGTTTGTGATGAAGAATATACACCATTCATCATGAATAACAGAGAATTATTGATATTACTGGCAGCGCCCGGTTACCTCCGAAGTTCCAGTTTCCTTTCCTTGCCCGTGATAAAAAGTAGCCTATTCTATGCTATTCCAGACTATAATTTAACCCGATCCGTTCAGACCTTCGGACGTGATTCAGCAACAAACATCCTAACATCAAACTTTTGCATGCATAATATTAATGGCATTTACCTTGCGACTATACTTCAAATTCCAACTCAAGATTGTACTCTGATGCATAAAAATGTCTTTCTTGGAAATGGTGCTCATAAATTTATTCGAAACAAAAAATGCCCGCTGGATCTTTCTCTTGGACCGAACATAAATACCTCTCTAGAACTTAATAGTCGTATTGAGTTTATCGGCACAGCACAAACACAGATATATTTTTAGTGCGACAACCATTACGCAATGCAGTTCTTGGCAGCTTAACGACGGTTAATCTCAGTAACGACGCCTCGCAATGTTGGAAAAAGCACGAAGGATGATGTTGCAGAACGTTTAACAGATCTAAAGCAATGCGATCCAGAGGCAGGATCTGAAGAAATCAACAGCACTGTCGTTGTTAAAGTATTTTGTAATAAAGGACATATCTTTAACGCAACAGTAATTTTATCTAAAGTAGTAACACAGTAAAACAGAAACAGTAAAGCAGTCAATAAAATAATTGACTTAATTGCTAGACTGATTTGAAATGATGATGACGTTTTCAATAATTTTTCATTGGAGACAATCGTCTTGATTAATCTGCGGAATAAACTCATTGAATGATGCCAAGGTAAGCCGTTAATTGTTTGAATTGCTGATGGATTTTTTCCTAGTCATTACTCGAAATTAAACTTGAGAATTGTGAGTTATTTATTTATTTATTTATTATCCGATCAGAAAGACCAGAACTGAGCGGAATTGAGCTCTAAGATTTACACATATGTAATGATGTAGGTACATTTTATTATTTACATCCTTAATAACAATTTAAAAATGATAAATTGTTTTGTCAAACAGTAATTTAAGTTGAGGTCAAGAAACTGAAAGAACAAAATAGATTTCAGTGACAACCTTTATTGCAAACGTATGTATAAAAGAGAGAAAGAGATATTATGTGTATCATATATATAAAGAGGTTTAAAGTCATGATAATAATACAGTGGAAAATAGGCCCTGTTTATAAGAACGGATTGTTTGAAGTACCAAGCAAGTAACAGTATAAATTCCAACAAAAAAGATAATCCTACGTTGAGACAAACGATTTAAGATACCTACTAAAAAGACGAAAAACAAATAAACCACAAAACGGAAGCATGGCGCATTCTCCGGGCTTCTGTATGCGCCGATCGCGACGTATTTCCGCTGTCGGCCCCATCGGGCATGCGTTAACAGGCTTTTTGTGGGAAACCATTTTGGAACAGTTACAATTGATGCGAGTAATGATGCTAATTTGAGAGAACGTGACATCGACAAGCTTTTTATCGAGATACGACTGGAGTGAATGACAGACGGAAATAATGAAGTGTAAAATAACATAAAATAACGCAGCAACTAAAATCTTCAAAATCAAAACAAAAAATCAAATGGATCGACGACTTCTTTGATGAAGTACCTTACTAGTTGCGCCATGAGGTGTTATCCGAGGCTTGACAACTATTAACTTTAACGGTATAAAAAGTTGCGTACGTTTTAATCTAGAAAATATACTTATTAAGTAGATATTTAATGTAATAGAAATCCGTGCAGCCGTTATAGGTTACCGAGATACATGGAAACAAACATACACACTTGCATACTTACTAACACAAACTTTCGCCTTTATTTATTAGAAGTAATTTAGCACATAACATACGCTTCGTGAGTGATTATTTCTCGCTTTTACATAAGCTGGCTCATTATTATTCGTAGCATGTAAGTATAACATGCAGCATGTAAGTGTATTAAGTAGAAGCTTACAAAAGAGAGTAGAAAATAAGGACAACCCCACAATCGACATATTTCCGATTTTTAAAAACACAGGCCACGCGTTTTTGATTTGATATGTACTTTTTTGTCGCGTTAAAGAAAAATTATGAGCGTACATTTATTTATATTTATAACATCAGTGTGATGAAAACAATAGCTTATTTAAAAGAACAGAAGCGACATCACTAGAAATTTTAGGAACCACAAGAGGCTAATAAAGCTAATAATTTTCTTTTAAAATCAACAGTAATCCAAAATATAAATGCGAAGATTCGAGAAACGACATATATAACTGGTTTATCGAAGAATGTTAATAGGACCACAAAATGTGATGTGCTCACATAATGGAATTAAATATATTAGATAATTGTAATCTCTGTAATTAAAATATTTCGGTGGTAACACCAATTAGTTCTGATATTTTTTTGCATTGATAAATGTTATCACCATTTGCAATGATCTTTTTTATTCGAATGCAATTTGCAGATTGTGGATTTTCCAATCGATTTAACACATTCATGAAATGCTTGGTCAAAGCGTAAAGAAAATACTTCAATAAGTATAATAACAGTACTAAGCACGGGGTGTTCTACAGGTTTGTGTTTCTGGATATAAGTCTTTTGTTGTAGGATATGAGATTTAATTCAAAATGTAAAGTTACAAAAAATTTGCATGGAAAATAGAAGTTTCTTGCAGAATATGTGTACTTATTTTAAGATTTTGCAATGTAAATGAAATAAAGGATAAGTTGTCAGACAATAATTCAGACTGCAACACGACTAGTGTCTGAGGCTCGTATATTACAAAACAAATTATTGAAACGAGCATATCTCCCCGTGAAATTTACGATACATAAATCTATACCCACACGCGTCCAACCATATTAAATGCGCATAATGGAACCACCAATAAATCATTGAGAAGAATTTCTTAGGAAAAGGGTCTAGAAAACTTCCAATTAACCTGGTTTAGTGAGCTTTTATTAAGTTACGAAGAAACCTTGCAATTAGGGTTAAGAAAAAATTTAAAATCGTTAAGGCTGATCAATTACTGGGACGATGGGAGAAACTGACTTCCTTTATGCTTCCGCATTTATGACGAAAATAAAAACGTCTGGCGTTCTGTGCTGGAATTTTTATTGAGACACGAGTTTTGGAGCTCAAACTAAATACAATTTTGATAGAATTACCTGCATAAGCAAGCTACTTTTTTGTTTAAGACAAGCATTAAAATTGTTAAAATGTCTATTGTCTAGGTAGCATGAACATTCTCGGACATTGACACAATACATTACATCAGGCGCAATGGCAAAAAGCAAAAGCGAAAGAAAAAAAGTGTAAAGGTACTTTTAACAGCTACGAAACTTTGAAAGAAACTGATATATTTCTCAAATGGATAACAAAATATACTTGTAAATTACATAATATATAACAGATATATTGCGAAGATACTTGTAAACCTTAAGATCCTAGCTTACGATAAGAAGCTAAGATCGCTTATTGTAATAAATTTCCTTGTATACGAAAACATAACTATCAATAGGAATAATTTAGTAAGACTAATAATAACATTTCTTGAGCAGATATTTTTTAAGACTATATTGAGAGCTCATTGCTGTTTAAAAGTGAATTATATTGCGATCAAATCTATAGAATGGGCAAGTAATAAATACACCAATGATAATAAAAATACGCATAAAGGCAAAAGTAAAATAATATAATAAAAACATTTAAGTCTAGCCCAGAAAACTCTACATCGCGAAAAATATAATATTTTCCAAACTATGACCCAAAAGGACAAACGTCCTAACTTAACAACTTTGCTGCTCTTTCGCAAAAAACCAGCAGTATGAATATTTTATGCAACGTAGTATGTATTTAAGTAATATATGTATGTACGTGAAGACACTTAACACTTTTGTCACCTTGTTTTTTCCACCCCCTATCTTCACTCTGTTTTTTCTTGTGTGTTTCCTGCCACTAATGGTTGCCAAGAAGCTAGAAGAAACTACGAGCGATTACACTATTGGCGAGGTCACTCACTATCTATGGCACTTTATCTTTTGTATTAAAATTAACGTGGTTGTTACACATATTTAATTGGATAACGGGACACTCACGTATATACGGTCGGTCAATCCCGACTCGAGTTTCGGCCGCGTCCGGCGGCCTTTTTCAAGGCGAGTGCACACGCGCGGCGTCTGCCCGTTTGGCACTGCGGGCTGCCGCACGTCGCGCACGCAAGCTCAACGGCTGTTGCGGGGGTGCAGGTGAGGGGGTGCGAGAGGGTTGCGCAGGTATACACTCGAACTCTTCATCACTGGTAAGCTGCGAGTCGGGAACATTGCAGCACACTGAGCTCACTGTGTCTTCACTCATATCGCGAACACTATACCGAGCACTATGGAGGCACGGCTTCCAAGCGGGCGGCACATGCCATCCTCCATCTCTATTAAAGGTCGGACGCTTACCGATTTCAATGGCCTCCTGACCTTACGGGGTACAAAGAACTTCTCCCGTGCCAGGACCTCCGCCTTATCGAATCGAATAAAATGTTGGGCGTCCGACCTAAGAGCATGTTCCGCCACCGCAGAGCCGTTAATATCTACATTTTTCATGGCGCGTATGTGCTCCGTGAGTCTTGTGGACACATTTCTCCGTGTTTCCCCTACGTAACTTATGCCACAATCGCAAGGAATCATGTACACTCCCGGTACACCCAAAGGGTCTTTGTCTTTTGGAGAGCGTACCATTTGCCTTAGCTGTCTGAGCGGACGATACATTGTCTTGATGCAATATCTACGGCGTAACAAGTTTCCAATTTTGTCCGTCACTCCTTTGATATATGGCAGGTACGCGGGTGACCTCTCCACCGAAGCTGGACCCGTTCTCCAGGAGAACGGGTCCAGCTTCGGTGCGGATGGTGCGGTGGCGGAACATGCTCTTAGGTCGGACGCCCAACATTTTATTCGATTCGATAAGGCGGAGGTCCTGGCACGGGAGAAGTTCTTTGTACCCCGTAAGGTCAGGGAGGCCATTGAAATCGGTAAGCGTCCGACCTTTAATAGAGATGGAGGATGGCATGTGCCGCCCGCTTGGAAGCCGTGCCTCCATAGTGCTCGGTATAGTGTTCGCGATATGAGTGAAGACACAGTGAGCTCAGTGTGCTGCAATGTTCCCGACTCGCAGCTTACCAGTGATGAAGAGTTCGAGTGTATACCTGCGCAACCCTCTCGCACCCCCTCACCTGCACCCCCGCAACAGCCGTTGAGCTTGCGTGCGCGACGTGCGGCAGCCCGCAGTGCCAAACGGGCAGCCGCCGCGCGTGTGCACTCGTTTGAAAAGGCCGCCGGACGCGGCCGAAACTCGAGTCGGGATTGACCGACCGTATATACGTGAGTGTCCCGTTATCCAATTAAATTTATCTTTTGTGTTTTGTAACTTTTACAACTTTTCTGGTGTTAATAATGGTGTGGTGTTTCTGTGTCTGTCTGTCAATGTTTGCGGTATAGAATGTTCTATGAGTAACTCACCGACTGCCAATCTTCCTGTCTCTCCCTCCTGGCTGGTTCAGCTCGCTTGGCTAGCTCAGCTCTCCGGAGCTGTTCCCTGGCCCTGCTGCCAAGGTCGGCTGGACCGACTTTGATGAACTGCAGCGGGTTAGCCGCCGGCTTGCCAGGGATCACCGCGGCCGTGTGCGGCCTAGTCGCGAGGAAATCTGCGCTGTCTGTTGTCTGGAATAGAGGAGATTTTAGGTTAGCTATGGTCGCCAGAAGAAAAACAATACGTTTCTATTTCTTAAAATAATGAATCTAATTAGTTATGACCATTGAGAGACCAGAGACAAGTATAAAACTGTAAGGAGAGAAAAGGACCTCTTTAAATTGGTGCCTATGGATAAAGCTCTAAGCCCTGATATTCTCATTCATGAGATGGTTTCTTGTGTAAATTTGTAACAACAAATTCGGTTTTCACATTAACATAGATTATTTAACCAATGAAATAATAATAACACCATTGTAGCTTGGGCCTTGCCCCGCTGCTGGCCGCTATCTAGTTTGAAGTTTTTATAATGTTTTTATATTGTTTTATATATCAATATTGTAAAAACTTAGGCTTACAAAGGAAATAAATACATGAATAATCATTGAATCCTTTTGAGAGTTATTAAAATACATTTGGATTCTATTGTTGGGAAGCAAAGAGCACGAAAAAGCGACGCCATTTCATCGTTGACGTTTTTTTTTTTTTTATTAAATAAATGGTAACGAGACGATCCGGACATGTGCCTGATGGTAAGCAACATGCCTGACACATAACAGCACAGTGACACGCAGCTATTCGAACATGAAGAGTCCAAATAATTACCTAGCACTGCACTGCGCTCGTCACCCAGAGATCTAAGATCTTATATCTCTAAGCCCTGTAATTTCAAAGATCGAATGAGGTTTTACTGAATTTTCGTAATGAGAACCTCTAGGCTATGGAATGCGTTGCCTGACTGGAGTTTTCCCGATAGTAGTAGAAAGTTAATCGATTTCTTTCACGTTAGTATGTTCCATTATAACATCAGTGATGTGCAAATTTATTTTTGGTAAAAAAAAGGAATAAGTACGTATATAAATGGTATAGAAATGGCATAATAAAATGAACAATGATTGTTTTACTTGTTAAAGCGAAGCTGCAAATTTTATGTCGAGGTAGTCATAGAAACGTGATGTAACATAGAAGAGCAAAACATCACAAAAATAAGAGTGTGACAGAGTGAGCAAAAAACCTTCTAAATTGTCTAATGAATATCGCCATGTCATGGACAAATCTGAACAAACAATTCGCGTTGACCATCAAATGTTTTCAAATCAAATTAACGACAAATGAACGCATATTTGTTTTTATTATATTAACTGTTGTTTTATACTTCTGCTAATTAATGCTAATCGGGAATAAATTAAATAGAAAGTCAACAAAACCCGCAATTAGCAGATCTGAGGCGGAGATAATCAATCTATGCGTACAACAGTTAAATAACTGTTCGCGAAAATTAAGAAAGCCATCTGTTAACAGGAAATTAATTATGAATGGTTAAAGCCCAGATTAGCTGTCGAATTCGGATAGATTAGGTTTTAATTTAGAGTCTAGTCTAAAGAAACTGAAATCCCACTCGGATAAAAACGATTTCATAAATCAGTCTGCGTATATGGGTATGCGTATGAAGCTATGAAGGCAGTACCGGCCTAAATTTGATTTGGCAAATTTTGCTGATATTATAAAGGCTAAGGATATTTGGATGTTTATTGCTCAATCACGTCGAAGCAAATGAATGGGTTGAAATTTGAGACAGAATGTAGTCTGGATTAACAGGCTATTTTTATCACGAGAAATTAACGTAAGGGGAACTACGCGGGTAGTACCGCGGGCCACTGCTAGTATGTAAACAAACAAACTGTTCAATCCAACCCGAAGGTGTACGTGGGCTACGAATCAAGGACCTCATGTATAGAAGTCCGGCGGCGTTTTCGCCACTGGACTATTAACGATTCAAGTATGGATATACAGACTGTTTGTTTACAAAGTGATTGAATAGAAAATATCTTGTAAGTCATTATCGAACTCCAAAAAATATAATCTACTCTAGTCGTTTAGAATTTCGTCCGCAGTGGGTTTCGAGTATCGAAAATGTCTGGCGCAAACTTTCTATGGTTACATAAAAGTAATCGAAACGAAGAATTTGTTTCGAAGTTCCTTCAAAAGCAAATTCACCGAATTATTCTTCGCGTTTGCTAAAATTTCAATATTATTGTGTTTTATGCATCTTCTTCTTCTTGATCGTATCCTCATTACTGTGGGTTGTGAATACCATCGACGACCTTGACCACCTTCCTATATAATTTGTTTTATACATATGTGATGCTAAAAAAAATATATTAAAACAAGAACAAAATTGAAAATTTTGATTAACCCCCGCCTACCTCAGATTTGTTATCTGTACAACATTCTACTAGTCAAGCCCTTTCATTTGATACCCATATTAAGGGAGTTGTGAAAAAAGAAATGTATTTCGCCATTTTGTGGTGGCGGCCATCTTGGATTAGAATTTTTATAGTGTATAGTATTCTACTAGTCAAGCCCTTTCATTTGATACCCATATTGAGGTAGGTTGTGAAGAAATATTTTGTCCGCCATTTTGTAGCGGCGGCCATCTTGAATCGGTATTAACCAAACATAGCTAAGAACATCCGCACGGATATTAACTTTCAAATAAAAAAAACCGCATCGAAATCAGCCCATCCGTTTAAGCTCTACGGTGCCACAGACAGACACACACACAGACAGACAGACATCGACGTCAAACTTATAACACCCCTTTTTTTGGTCGGGGGTTAAAAACTAAGCTCAGGACGGTGACAGAAAAACAAAGAGTACAAAAAAAAGATCTTGTATATACAGTCGAATTGAGAAACTACATTTTTTTAAGTTGGTTATAAAGCGAATCTCGCTCCAATATACACCGCATCGTCGCTTAAAATCAGGCGTGGCGGTCAAGCACAAATCTATTTTAGATATAAAAAAACACTTACAATACAATCACGACACTTTTAAACTTTTATTTCCTACAAAAATAACACTTAACTGTTTAAAAACAAGTTAATTGGTCGCTGAAAACGAGTCGGTAACACGAAACCGAGAGTGTAGTGATGTTTAACAAAACATTCGTATTTTCTGATACACTGCACGGAAAGGATACTGAGCCGAAAGACAGTCGTCACTCACTTTAGTACTGTTTGCCACACGCAACTTGTATTGACCAATGAACCTTGGAATTGCGATAACGAAAATAATTCAAGAATATGTCATGAATCCACGAAGTTATAGGAAGTTGTGATACCAAGTCGCCTCAGATTGATAAGGCCCTTAATTGCAAAACCTACATAAACATGGAGACAAAGACAATGGTACTCTGAGCCATCTCTCACAAGGAGAGAGTCAAGGTCATACATAACCCACTGTGCTAGCAAGTGCGGGGCAAAGAAGCAAGGACGTTTCTTCTTTCTTCTTGCTTAGTTTGGGGTCAGATGGTGTTGTGTGTGAATTGTCCACCAATATTTATTTATTTATTTATATTTATATCCGTTTCTTCTTGATGTTTTCATTTACCTAATTTAATGATGATAAGAAATTCGAACATCTGCATTCGTAAACGAATATAAGAGTTGTTCAAAACGACGACTCCACCCACTATTATGAACTGGGATCTTCTCGACACTCGGCCATCGCCACTTCAACATTTGATTTAATCTCAAATTTCTTTAAGGATGTTTCCAAAAGCCACACAAAAATCTCTACCGATACAAATAATATAGTGTAGTAGTTAGTATTTTTAAAATGTATCTATACCGGCATTAAAAGCGTGTTTAGGTAATAAACAACACTAAAAGTATCAAGAATAGTCCATCAATCTATCAATTTTAGTAGTGGTTCTTAGCAGAGTCCGCGTGGGAAAGTACCACATCTTTGCCAATTGTTCTACCGACAAGCAGTAAAGTGCAAACATTACTGTGTTCCGGTTTGAAGGGCAATGTTTCCAGAGAAATTACATGGCTTAGAGATATAATATCTTATATCTCTGGGTGACGAGCGCAGCGCAGTGCTAGGTAATGATTTTGACTCTTCATGTTCCAATAGCTGCGTGTCACTGTCCTGTTATGTGGCAGGCATGTTGCTTACCATCAGGCACATGTCCTGCTCGCCTCGTCACTCTATACTATAAAAAAACTATGGGTTTCACTCGGCTTTAAGACGCATCTAGGCGCCGTTGTGATAGTATACCGTTTGTGTGTAACCTAAATCCAAGTCGTACAAGTTTGATCGCGTGATGCTGTCTTATGGATTGTTGATCGATTAATTTATTTCAGATTAACTCAGGGTTATTGGCATTTGAATCTATGATGTGAAATCACAGCATTTGAAGAACACTGCTGACTGCTGACAGACCGACGCTGGTGTTGCGATTGAGTTATAATGCAGTTTAGATTGAGAGATGGTAAAAAAATAATTGAATCGAACTTATAGTTAAGTCACAATACACCCCTTATTAATTGTTATTAATTGTATATAACATGTATTTATCTACTACAATTAGCGTCAACAACACAAACACGCGCTGTTTTAAATCACATTATCTAAATACCAAATTAAATTCTAATTAGTATTTTTTAACATACAAACATTGGGTGCATGTTTTTATAATTAAAACTCCTCTTAAACCGCTGAACGGATTTCGATGGAATATTTTGTGTGTTCAGGTAGATTAAATAATGGTTTAGATTAACAATTACTAACAGTCGAAAGTAAGGCTCGGCTTGCTATTATTATATAAAAAGTACAAAGATTAATATTACTGCAACATTTCAAAACATGGTAACACTGTTCTACAAATCGACCTACAAATTTCATTTCAAAAAAAACAACAGCGACCTCAAACGAGGTCGAACAACATGATCTCATTGACATAAACAAAACAGGCGCACCTACAAAAGTTATATCACAGCATTTGTTACGATAAAGCACAATGGTAGAAAATTACATTCTTCCTTTGGAGCCGGACGCAGCCAACTTATTGCATTTTAAGTGAAGATTACAAAATCTCTACGCAACTTGATCACCCTGTTGCGTGGTTAGAATGATAAGAATTATATAAGGGGCAGTGACCTAAGGGAACTTCGAAAAATATGTGATTTGTACAACAAAGTAACATTTTTACAAGACTTGCAGCGGATGTAACAGTAAGTAACATGGTTTTCCATAAAAGCACAATGCTATGGTATCCTAGTATCTCGCTAATATAATAAATCCGAAAGTTTGGAAGTTTAAATGTTTGTTGCTCAATCACGTCGAAACGATTGAGTTCGGGCTGATGTTTGGACACTGTTGGAACTGCACAAAGGCTACTTTCCATCACGGCAAAAATTACGGGAACACGAAATAGGCGGGTAAGACCGCTGGTAGATTATTATAAAAAAAAATTGTTTAAATTTGGTCATCAAATTAAGAAAGCCTTAATCTTCTTTTTGCAAATTACATAGAAAAATGTAAAGCATACCCGTATGAGATCAAAAATCTTTATAATAGCTGTATTTGGATGGTATAGAAAGTCTATGTGTATAATCAGAGGCAGTTTTAATTCGATAATATCTTTGAATTAATATTCATATTTTGGTGTTACTGCGAAAGTAGAGCCAGTGTTACCAGAGCTTGAATATGTAACGGTAGTGTAATGCTAATAAAATTGGGAAACACCCTCTTTTCTAGCTTTTGTGCTTCTAGTCCAACTAACATTACTTTTCTGTATAAACGAACTGTGGTATTCAATTTCAAGTTTTTAACCACATAACATGGATTAGTCTTCATCAAATCATTCATTTAATGGGTTTATGAGGGAGTTAAAATGTGATTTAGTTAACACTAAATGCACACCGCGGCGTGACCCTTGCCTTGCCTGAACTATTAGTAGGGGTTTTACCCCCAAAAAAGTAAAATATTAACAAAATTCGTTTTTTGCTTAGCCATACGTTTAAAAAAAGAGTTTTAAGCTCTAATAATGACGAACCGGCTATAAACTTTAATCTCTCATATCAACCATTTTTTTTTTCGTATTAAAAAATAACGAAACAAAAATAATCCTACCACAACACTCTAAAAATATCACATAGACACTGCAAGAGCGAAATTTTAAAAATACTACATCGTCATATGAATACAAAACGCTTTAAACAGCGCATGCCTTCGGTTCTTCGCCTAAATCTTTGTGGTAGCATTCTGCCTCAAATTTATTTTAGTATTGCAACACGCAATAAAATCAGCTTTCCAACAGCAGGACGCGAACAATGGTGGCAACATAACCAAACAGTCCAAAATACTCATAGACACTAAAAGATTAAAAAATACTGTATCGTCACATGGATACAAAACGCTCTAAACAGTGCATGCCTTCGTTATATCTTTGTGGTGGCATTATGCAAAACGCAATAAAATCAGCTTTCCAACACCTGAGCAGGAAGCCAACAATGGCATCAACAACCATAATCAAACAGTCCCATAGCGCACTGCGGGCCAATCACGGCGATATTTCGAGACTCGAGACAGTGCGAGATAGTTGCGCAAACGCGGCTTACTCGTAATCGTGAGGTCTGACTATTTAGCTTTAGTTATTTAGCTTTTTATATAGATCCTTAATGCCTACCTTAAAGTTAAGGGTGTCCTATTAAAGTATTGTTTTAAATAGAATTAATTGTAGGTGCCAATAAAAAGGTCATGAGTAGTACATCAGATTTTAAGATCTTGGTACTGATTCGGAACGACTCAAATTCGGAATGACAATCCTTGTTTTGTCATTGTAAACTTATAAGATTGAAAGGTTTGCTTCCGTGTCTAGATCAACTCGACTTTGTTCAGAATCGCGACACTTGTCAGAGTTTAAAATTTATCGTAATTTATGCACAGAGTTTTCAATTAGGGTGTTGAAAGTTTTGAAGCTATAAAAGACTGCACTCTACAAAGGATATTCCAAAGAAGCAGTTAGTAGACATTAGAATAAAGGGGTTGCTATCATAAATAATAAACAATTAACTTAACAATTGACTTAATTAAGAGAATCATGGGATATATTTTGTATGTTATAACAATCGTAAGTCAAATAGTACAGACAACGCCAAGGAACTTCATGCAGTGCTACAGATGACCCTGATAGCTACTGACATTGAACGGCTAGAAACAAATCAAAGCTGCCAGTTATTCAATGATAACTCTTCGATAATAATCCGTAAGAGGCATCCGAGACTGCGTCAATCAAACTCGGACCGGTTTTGCCATCACCGCCATAATATATTCAAAATAGTGAAAGTAATGACAAAATAAAGGGTATATAATGCCCGACAAATAATCGTCGGAAATATTTACCTACGACATGGCGACAGCTGTCAAACACTTTCAATTCGAATAAGTAAATTGTGCTTTCACTGTCATTACCAATTACAAAACAATCGTCCCAGGCACGCCTAGCGATCACGACCGATATAACATGCGTACTTTTACTGTCTGAAGTACAACAAGCATAAACAACTCGTCCGTAAAACGGAACGCTTTAAAAAAAGAAAGCGGAATCCCTACGGACAAAGTTCACACAGGCAGCTGCACTCGAATTTAAAAATAGAACGTGCAATCCGTTGGGCGTTCTAAATTTCCCTACGGCATGCGTGTTTAAATTTAGAACTCGACTTAGTTCACTGTTCGACACTGTCGTTTGTCACTCGCTCGTTCTATATTTGAAAAGTTTCGGTTGGGTGTTTTTACGTTTCGTTTTACGAAGCCACGATTATGGATATGCGCGCGCGAGCTAACTGTTCGCGGAGAACTAACTTTCGCAGTTTTCCACGAGTCCAAGAGAGGGGAAAGTAACGTGTTGTGATAATTAATGCATTATTTTAGCTGTGGAAATAGTGCGTGTAAGATAATTGATACGTCAGATAAGACTCAGACGTGAGATGATTTGTGGAGAGCCCACGGTCAAGCGCGTGTTCACTTTTCAAATCTTATTATTTGAGACGTTCGGTAACATTTCATAAGAACGCTGTTAATGTCATGTTAGATTGTCTTTCATGTAATTTGTAGATTAGATCAAGATTATTTCACGAATAAATGTATACTATTTCTATTCGATTACAGTGTTGGTTTACTAGAGCAAGCGTCTTCTACACCATTTATACACCACCACGAGATCACGAGATAAAGAAGGACTGATGGATGAATGAGATAGAAGAACGTCATATTCTTCAATCAATTTTTTTCTTCATTTGGTAAAGAAAACTTCTACTACTTCGACGATATGGTTATAAGAAGTAACTGCTATTAGACACAGCATGTTTTGTTATGTGATGACACTTTGACACTGTGCTTGATGGAGAGCAACACTCCTGCGCATAACAGCCCAGTATCAATCAGCTATTGGAACACCTAGAGTCCAAATCATTACCTAGCACTGTACTGGTCACCCACAGTTTTAAGATGAATTATCACTATACCCTGTAATTGTTCTGGAAACATTGACCTTCAAACTGGAAGACAGTGACGTTTTCACATTACTGCTTGACGAACTGGCAAAGGTGTGGTACTTCCCCAGACCGATTCTACAAAAAGTCCTACCACTACGAAGATTCTTATGAATACAGTGCTGCAATTAGTTACAAAATAAACTAAAGAACCTTTTGAAATCCGTTGATTATTTTTTTACAAAACATAAAATGTCAAAAAGAGACAACTTCACGGTTAACGGCAGAATCTCGCAAACGTTACATAATGTGACATATGTGTTATGACATAAGGAGTGTAATGTCAATTGTTGGGAGAACAGACAGATGGACAAGTCGTGAGGTGAAGATGTAGAATCGTAATTAGAAAGGTAGTGCTTAGTTTTATTTGGATAGATTGCGAGCTTTATTGTGCGTAAATATACGTTTTAAATCATTATACCGTGGCTGGAAGGCGGTTTGATTTATTAAGTTTCATACAAGACTATTCCTATTCAAATACATATATAAGTTATCTGGTAATAAATTTAAGCGATTGCAATTAGTATATTTTTGAAGTACCAACTTTTACTAGATCGATTTATTTTGTTTTAAATTAAATGCTAAATTAAAGTATTCCGATCAAACACTTTTTTAACATTTTCAAAGAACTTTCGAACTATTGGTCTGTAAAGTTTGTATGCCGAAAGGTAAAATGCTCTAGCGCAAAAAAGTTTTTTTTTTATAAATAGAAAATTCGTGAGGATACGTTCAACTCGTTTTTAACGAAGAAGATAAGACGGATACTAGCATAGATACATAGATAGGTAGATTAGAATTTTAGGCTACTTTTCATCCTGATAATAAAACGGAATACGTAACTATCTGGGTCAAACCACGGGATGCTTCTAGTAAATAGCAATATCAAGTTTCAAGATTTGATTGTTTTTCAGTGGCATTAGAACAATTTATATCCTGAAATAGTAATATTAAGTTTAGGTTGAGTACTGCGACTTCTGCGCTGATCCAAAGTAAAAAGGCTACCCTTTAAAAACATATTTTGTACATTTTGCAAGTAAACATGGAATACAGGTTCTGTACGTAAATAAACGTAACTGTGTCTTGATGATAATCATGCCATGCGGAAAATGATTTACATATAATCTGACTAACAATGAACGAGAGAAATGCGAGTATGTATGTCCCGTCTGTTCATTTATAACTGACTTAAAAGAAGAAGATTCTTGATTCGGTTATATGGATATTACGCGATAGCTACACCAATTATGAAACGATTTTTTTTAAGTGTTAACTTCATTTGGCGCGCCACATACAGATTTTGAGGGTGTGAATTGAGCTCAAGTGTCCCGTTAGCAAATGAAAGAAATCTTAACTCGGGTTAACTCGGATAATCTAGAAGGCCATGTCCACGCCTTCCGATTTCATATTCCGCGTAGTACTGCTGTGCTGTTAGTAGTTTCTATTTATACCAATCTTAGTACCTGGGTACGAGCTTTGCTCGGTTCTAAAAAAAAAGGACTTGAAAAAAGAAAGCCGGCTGGTTGGATTCGAACCCGGACCTACCATATTATGACCGCCCATCTTCCCGACGGAGCTAATATACTGTCGCGCGGCGTCGCGAAATTTACCGTCGCATTGTAATGTTTATGTAACAGTTTTTCATTGTCTAAAAACGCGCATAAAACGGCGTTTTTTTAAACAAAACCTGGCTAGATCGATTTATCGTCCCCGAAACCTGTATGCATAATTTCATGAAAATCGTTCGAGCCGTTTCCGAGATTCAGATTCTATATATATACCTACAAGAATTGCTCGTTTAAAGGTATAAGATTTTATACATATACTGGCTGCCATATTACAAGCTTTGCTTAGTTTGGGGTCAGATAGTGTTGTATGTGAATTATCCATCAATATTTATTTATATTCACATTTACAATATTAGTACAGATGACAATGAACGAGAGAAATGGGAGTAGTTAGTATATTTCTTCAGAACCTCCACTTTCTTTTTAATTCGGTCAAAAAAAGAGCATCAAGTAAAGTCGCGCAGGCAACTTACTCATCCCAACAATAACGATGAATGAGAACATATTTTATGCAAGGTCGTTGCACCTAAATCTTGATCTTTACGATTTGCGCGTGCGCCGGTCGGCGCTATACGAGAGTTTTATGGCTTCATTTATTAACTATCACGGTTTTTGTATAATTATGCACGTTTTCTGCCTTGTCGACTTTCTTGTGAAAGTATCTTTTTGTGGATATTATGTGATAGCATAGAAAATAGACGAGAATATCTTACCGGATACTTGAAGTTACGGTTCTAACCATGTTGTATCTACGGTCGTTAATTGTGCATAACTAATTGCTTCCCTGCATAAAAGTACTTTAGTGATCAAAGATTATACTTAAACAGAAATGTGAAATTTATGATAAATATTTGTGATATGCTATGTAGCAGACACTTTATGGAATATATACTAAAAATCTCCAATGCATTTGTTAAATAAAATGGCGGATGAGGCATGAACTCGAAAGATTCTACGAACATTCCAGTTTCTTCACTATGTTTTTATTTTCCTTTGAAGTAATTGGTGATAACCTGATAACTCAATACAGTTTATCTACCCTTAAAAATAATCAGAGGTGCAGGCAAGTTAGTACCTAGGACCTCAAGACAGTGTATCTCACTTTATAGCTACTACACCACGCAATTACAGAATTTAATCGCTAACCTTCTAGGCAAGCGCGCTCCATCATAGACCGCATCGTCGTTTAACATCAGGCGAGATGGCGGTCAAGTGTAACCGTTAGTTGCAAAAAAAACTTACCAAAATGTATTAAAAAACTTCTTAGAATAAACTTCGCACTGAACAATTAAGTAAACCAAAAAAAAAAACAAATCTAAATAACGACTAATCCTTGTGCTTCCTGTCGTAAGCTCCAACGCACACTGCGCAACTATCCGCTGTCGACTATAGGGCAACTTTCACGCGAAACGTGACGATTTTTCCGATGCGACACATAATCGCCATTTATGTTACGGTACGATCCACGATGAGAATACTAAGCGTGTGCGATAATCGTGTCGCAATGCTCAATTGTGCTTTGTTTTGTTATAACTGTGCCGCGGATTTGCTCGAGACAAAAAAACTACTAACATCATAATCTGTCAATTCTATGGGCAAATCCACATTGGTAAGTACAGAAATTTTCCACTTTTATGACGATACAGATTTTTAACTGTGTCAGAAAGTGTGTGGTTACTGTCAAAAACATTCTAAATTTCGGGAAATTAACAGTTCCGGCCTTAATACGTCCACTTCCTCCAGGTACGTATCACTAGCGTTTGAAATACACGATACTCACGATACTCCAGTTCAAGTAAAGAACATTAACCTTAGCGACTGTCAAGTTAACTGTGGCTGTCACAGTTGACACGACAGTTTGTAGGAACTGATTTGATATGCGAGATCTCGTTCCTGGGTGTCTAGGGGTGCCACACACACCTTAATGGAAAATCTGGAAAAGGTGCCATTTTTAGCTGTCAATTACAAATTTAAATCTATTAAATAACTACGATTCCAGTACATAATCTATTTAATAACCAACAGCGGCTCGGGGTTTTACCCGCATGGATCCCGACAAATTTTCCACACTAATAAGTAGGTTACGTACTATGTTCCAAAATTCGATCCGATCCATTCAACGGTTACGACGTGATTGAGTAACAGGCATTTAAACATCCAAACTTTTGCATTTATGTTATTAGTAGCATTGAAAATTATTTCAGAACCTCTTCCATTATCTACAAATAATGACAACGCCTTCAAATTTCTAAATTTGTGTCCACGGTACATCGACATGTATGCAAGTAACCTATATCTACTATACCATTAACTGACTCAAATAAAAACAAATTTATTTAAAACACACAATCGCCACAAAATATTTTTAGGTACAATACTATAAAAAATAGTAAAATAGATACAGTGTTTTATAGCTTTAAGCAATTTTTCCCAGGCGACATTGCACAAATATATTCAAATATAATTCTTTTTTTTTTTTTAATAACGTGTATCATTTCGAATACGACAAAGATAAGCCTAGCGATAACATGAGATCTCTATGATTCCCTTACTTTTTATCTGATAATAACTGAATAATATGATGTCTAATCTTTATTACCCAAAGTACATATTGACAACCCTAACGTGGAATAGGTTGCTGGCTGTAGGGAGAAGAGTATATTTTTAGAAGATGTAAACAGAGGTGGGGCGGATCGTCAGAAACGGTTTGTTTTAATGTAATGCGTAGTTTGAGCAAGGTAAATGCAATTCTATTTTTAAGTTTTTAACAGTTGTGTTTAAACAAATCGACCAGCCATTGTCAGTTCCAATTCTAACATAGTCCGTGTCTATATCTACGAGTACAAGTGTCAGCAGCTTTCTCGCTCGCTCTGTGTTATCAAGCAATCAAACAGTGGCGACCGATAGCCTGGTCGACGACCCCCTATTCACTGCATCCTTCATTTTGAATCTGTCTCGGAACTACTAACTTTCAACTATTCTTTGATATTTTCAAAATAACATACGGTAAACAATGGCGACCTAGGATACGTTAACTATGTAGTCTGAAGTCTTACATGTATTCAAAACATTTTCCGGACATCAATTGAAATTAGTGTGTAGTGTGAAAAGTCGTCTCGTCACTATTATACAAAAAAAATAATTCGAAACTAATATAAATATTCTTGAGATCATTTCGTTTAATTTCTTTTCTTATCGCTTTTTACGTTCCTACGTTCATAAAAAAGGGGATTCTAATAAGTGAGTGGTCAGAGTTCACTGCCAGCGACATTCCCGTAGAGCCACCATTATGCAATGTCTGGTCGTCCGACCACTCTGTTACGTAGGCGGACCGGTGGCGCTTACAATTTGGACAGTTAGCTTAATATATTGCTAAGTGATACGACGCGGTTTGAACGTTTGAATATCCCAGCACTATGTATTTAGAGCGTACAAACTAAGGGCGTTTTCACACTGCGACCATATCGTCGGTAATCACCAAATCGAGAGTGAATCGGTTTCTTCAAAGTACGCACGCTCCATCATAGACTGCATAGCTTTACATCAGCCGAGATGGCGGTCAAGTGTAAACAGGTGACGTATTGTGGAACGTTAGTGCTATTTAATCCTAAAATTCAAGTTCAAAAAAAAATTCAAGTTTAAGTTTCTAAGTTACAAGTTATCGACATTCCCTGTGAGTGCCTTTTTGAATTGAAAACTTCTTTTGTCTCGCCACAAACAGTTTTCGTGGGCTGGGAATTGAATTCTAGTGTCACGTTCGGGAATGACAAGAAATGTACGGGTGAACTCGGTACCATGGCATCTAGAAATGCATTAGCATTTCCCATTGGTCATGTCCACACCCTCCGGTTTCACCCGCGTAGTTTCCAAAGTCAAATTCCTCATTTTTCTTAATTTCCTATTTTCTTTACTATAGGTACTCCGTACAAGCAGAAACCCGCGGTGCCTAAGTCTCATATATTGAATATGCAAACTCTTTGGTCCCAGTACATACTGCGAACATCTAGGGCGCTGCTTATGCACCAAAACTTAAATAATTATAATCTATTAATAAGTATGAGACCACACTCTACGAACATCTTAATATATAAAAAGTAACAATTACAATCTGTGTGTACAACCATCTTAGCCATGACTAGGATACTTTAAAATAGAGTTCGCACGGAGAGTGATGCGTCATCTATAGTAATACCAGAAATATATCTTGTTACTCAATGTTGTTCGTAGGAAGTCATAATAAAAATATAGGAATAAGTTTTCGTGCATGCATATTTTCGTAGTAGGTACATAGTTGATATGGTATGACTCTTTGCTGAACGCCTGGGAAAGTACCTGACACACATTTGCCGGCCAATCTACCGCCAGACAGCAATGAAAACATCACTGTGTTCCGGTTTGAAGGGCAATGTTTAAGAAGAAATTACGGGACATTTAAGGTAAAACTCTGTTTTTTGCCTTAAATGGCCCGTAATTTCTTCTATAAGCCGTCTTATATCTTTGGGTGACGAGCGCAGTGCATTATTACACATGATGATGACACCTAATGATTTGGACTCTCCATGTTGCAATAGCTGCGTGACTTTTTAACGACTGAGCTGCGACAGTTATTAGAGAGAGAGAGAAAGATTTATAAGAAAACCAAAACGGAATCCTACGAACCAGAACAAAGTGATTGAAAACACATTTTACACTTCGAAAAGGCCCTAACTCACATATGTTTAGACAGTTATTAGAAAAAAATTGTAAGAAAACCAGTCACAAGAAAATACGAGAACAGTCCAAAGCAAGACAACTTAGTAACAAGACCATGAACATTCTGAACGGAAGCGAATCATTTAATGTTACAACTGTATCTGCAATTAACATTAATTTAACTACATTTGTTTATGTAATACAATCGTTAATGTCGTTCAGGAACATCGATGCCGAGATTGGAAAATATTAGCCCAGATTCAATTGGATGGCGTAATGCAATTTTATGCAGCCATTTCAATTGCTTTTGACGTAATTGCAGTTGTAAAGTTATATGAACAACGTTGTTACTCGTACTACTCGCCTTAGTAATGTTTACATCAATTAAAACAAGAAATGGAATATCGAGAGTTTTGTAGTGGTAGGACTCCTAGCAGAGTCCGCCTGGGGAAGTACCACACCTTTGCCAGTTATTCTACCTCCAAGCAGTAATGTGAAAACATTACTGTGTTCCGGTTTGAAGGGCAATGTTTCCAGAGAAATTACAGGGCTTAGAGATATAACATCTTAGACCTCTGGGTGATGAGCGCAGTGCAGTGCTAGGTAATGATTTGGACTCTTCATGTTCCAATAGCTGCGTGTCAGTGTGCTGTTATGTGGCAATCATGTTAGTTACCATCAGGCACATGTCCTGCTCGTCTCGTCACTCTTTATTTAAAAAAAAATCGAGGCCAAAGAAATGTTTTGTTGTATAGCGTATAGGCTCACGTTTGACCACCAAATCGCCTGATGGTAAGCAACGGCGTGGTCGTTAATGACGCACGCTGACCTAGAAAGTATCAATTCACTGTGACTTTGAAAAGTTCTACTTGTATCCTTCACGGAATAAGGTGTACGGCAATTGATCCCCCCTCTAAAGCTTGAGAAAGTGGACTCAAACCGTTTTGTACGAATTTTGGGGATGGCCACGACGTATGGGTGGCAATTGGTCGTATTTATTCCACGTCAGTGCTGACACAAGTCAAATCGCTGCCAAATTGTTTAGTTTACAATACACAATTTTTGAAGCTTCTTACGTAAAACGAACTAAAAAGACGAGATTGAGTTAATTTTTTAACCCCCGACCAAAAAAAAGGGGTGTTATAAGTTTGACGTCGATGTCTGTCTGTCTGTCTGTGTGTGTGTCTGTCTGTGGCACCGTAGAGCTCAAACGGATGGGCCGATTACGATGCGGTTTTTTTTATTTGAAGGTTAATATCCGTCGTAGTGCAAAGTATTCCAATTTGCACTACGACGAATTTCAAATTTAAGACGGCCGCTCCCACAAAATGGCGAAATACATTTCTTTTTTCAAAACTCCCTTAATATGGGTATCAATTGGAAGGGCTTGACTAGTAGAATTTTGTACAGATAACAATTCCGAGGTAGTTGGGGGCTAACCAAAATTTTTAATTTTGTTCTTGTTAGGTTTTGTAAGTACATGTAGATAGATAATAAAATGACTATATTTAATTCATAAAATAAAAGGTACGATTTGATGTGTGTCATTCCCAAACAAAAGTCATAAAAACTATTAATTTCTACTAATAAAGTGACCACAATCTTGAAATCATTACGAAACGACAAACGCATACGTCTGTTAATTGCAATTCAACTTGTGAACTAGTACGAACATTCCAGTAATGGTAGACTCGTCTCTGCTAAAGATAACTACATACCTCCATTGTCCGATGGGTCGTTAAATCGCCGAAAGTTTTGCACTTTATCTACTATAGGCCTTGACCGTATTCTCTACTCTCAGTCTCTCAAAAAGCTAAACGTACAAATACACCAGTATACTTTGATCTACGATTGCGCATAATCGCAGAGATTCTCAAGATCAAGATAAATTGGTAGTCTTATCAGCGAAGAAAGTAGTAAACCATTGTTATGACAACTATTTTCAAACAGTCCATTCCTCACGTAATCAAATGGTATAATGATGATCCGGGGAAGAAGATAGGCTTTCACAGATAGAACTGTGACAAAAGCGACTATTCATAGTGTTATCATGCGTTAAATTCGTCCTAAACATCTGGCTTATAAATCATATGTCTAACTACATAGAATTTAATACCGTGTCACAGTAAACCCATTCGTAATTATCATAGAAATTTGACGCATGCATAAATTGTCGTGTAGTGACAAAGTTGTTAGATGATGAATGTGGTGTGTGAATGAATGTTAGAAATCGTTGAGCACCTTTTGACGAATAAAACTTTCTTTCAAGGTACGGTTATACAGACTTAAATAACCCGGCGAGAGATGTCGTTACTATCGCATTCTGATATATTTTTATATAAATTTTAGTACAACTTTCAGGTATCGGGTAAGATAAGTTGGTCTGTATGGAACTTTACAAGATAAGTAAGGTTTTATGTTGATGAATGAACATTCTTGTAAATGCGTTTTCAAATAAGAATAATGTAAGAGCCATGTGTTTTTGACTTTATGATACGTTCTGAATACGTGACTCATGTTTGTTTCCAGTCACAGAATGGATAATAATCATATCTTCAGCTACTAGAAAATTACAATTTAGCCAGATGAGAAACTGAAAGAATAGAGATTTTGTTATTCTGTGGATTTATATCGGAAACGTTACGGACTTAACTACCGGGATTTAAAACGAAATTGTGATACAAAGTGTACTTGGACAGTTCAAGTGTCAATACACTTGGAACACTATGTAGAGTCCAAAAAATAATGTTTTTTTTTCTAAGTACTACACTTTTTTACTTTCATATGGATTAAGTGAAAAGCTTTTAAATTAGATTGACAAACAGCCTTTTCAATTTTATTTATATGTATAGAAGCACAGATTTTAAACATACACTTATGTTAAGATATGTAACTTTACCTGGGTCTTCCACATTCAATCACACTTGTTACATTTCTCAATTATTTAATCACGGTCTGTTAATTGATGCTGCAATGATTTCTTGATCGGTTTTCAAACTTGTCACTTTTATGTTTGTTTTATTTTTAATACTACTTTACGATTTCCAGTAAATTTTTAAGTACTCAATGGTATACCATCTACCGTTTTTTTTTTATTTTGTACTTGTCGAAAACGAAATTTACATTTTTTTTTTTCTGTTTCGCACGCGAGGGTATGATTCACTTATCGGCGTGTCTAATGCATTCAGAATGCATAACCTGACTAAGACAACAGTGGAGCATTGCAACGTACTGTTACCGACTTACGGTACACGTGAACGGTGACCATGGTGGATCCAATTACCGGGCATTACGGTTGTAGGGCTGCGTGACGGTCAACTGTACTGCTGACCGATGATATTGAATTATTGATTAGTAGATTAGTACTGTGCACCAATTTATCTTTACGACGACCAAAAAGTGGTACTACAAAGCTACCAGTATTGAAGGTTGTCTAATTTTGTAACAGCACAACACTTTTCGATCGTGGCGCCATCGTTACTGTATACAGATAAGTTGGTTGTACTGCAAGTGGTGTTAGGGGTGTTGGTATATCACGGTTGAGGAAAACATCAGTTGTTTGACTATCACGGTTCAAGAGATACAGCCTGGTAGCAAAAAAGACGTTTAACGGAGTCTTAGAGTCCAGTTATATCCTTTTGGTACGGATCCTTAAAAACTTTCGTTTAGGATGGTTCTGAGGGGGTTTGACTGTTCACGGTACATATTTTTTTTTATAGAATACTCCGAGAACACGTGGTTTAACGATTTTGACGAGAATTTATTATCGCCAAAAATGATTTACGCGAAGTAATCAGTTAGGTTAGTTCCAGTATTCGTTAATTTCATTAGGTGGTCTAAAATATAAATTTAACTGAATAAAAGTTAATCCGATATTGTCGGTAAAGTAACTTTTAGGAGGTAAAGTTTGAATTATACTTCGTATAGGTATAACGAATTGTATGTAAGTAGTTCAGAACACAAATCTTAAATTATGTGTGTGATTGTTCATTGTTTTATATTGAGTTTTGGATTAATTTTGGTATTAATAATTTACATTTTTGATTAATTATCATTGTTTTTCTAACCCACAAAATTCAAGTGTCTCCTGTTGACTGTGACTGCGAAAGAAAACCACAAATCTAGGCCAGAAAAGTAAGTAACATGACGGACAGTAAAAACTGCAAGTTCACTCTAAAGAATGGGGCCCAAAATGTAGCATAACCTGGTGACGCCGACAAACGCTCCATCTACCAATTCTAACAGTACCGAGTGCGCGCACGCACAATCCGTCCCACTTCTGCGTTGATTCCCATAGCTCACTGTCGCTTGTGATTGTGTTTCTGATTTGCGACACACTTTCTAAGGGATCAAGGGATTTGACTTGCTTCTTCTTGTAATCCGTTCGTGGAATGTGGTTTCACTTCGATAAGTACTCGGTTTGACGCCTCATCATCATCATAATTTACAGCTATGTTCTTCTATCTATTCGTGTGTGTGGTGTGATCTTTAGTGATGGCTTCTTTTCAGTGTTAATGATTTTCTCCTCTTAAAGTGTTTCGCCAAATCGGGTTCACTTCTCTGGTATGAGATCAATACATAACCAACGGCTGTTCCGAGTTGCATTGCGCCGCCCACATTAGGTATACCTAGTGGCAAATTTACTCAAATTGCATCATTGCTTCAACGCCAGAGATTGATTTAGAAACTACCTGTAACTCTGTAATCTATTTAGTTTATTTAAATTCAGGAACGTAGCTGGAGAACTCTTTTCTTTTGCGTGCTAAACACGGCTATTCATTTTGGGGATATTCCATATCGTATCTTTTACCAGTTATTGTACAGCCAAGCATCTATCTATACGTAACATGCAAGTATTAATTTCTGGTTTGATGATCGTGTTTTAAGTACAATATATTAAAATAATCAACAATACACTCAGCTTATCAAATTATTACGTTGCTAAAGATCGTAATGCAGAAAGTACATAAATATATTTTTGTAAAACTTACTACTTCATGCTTATTATTGTTATACTTGTAATGGATGGAATGATTTGCGATTTGTCATAAATTTTTCAATTTCATTAATGAATAATATTTGTTGTCGGACTGCTTGTACTTGAATAAACGACATCGTTTAATCGTTGATCCAAAAATTGAAACGCCTATATGGGTATTGTCTATGTGTCGTCTAATGTAGAGTGAATCAGGTTCTACTGGGTAAACGTGAAACGGAGTCGCTTCATATGCGGCAAGATAGTGGTCAAATTGAACCCCATACTAAAACTATCGATAAAAATGTATTAAAAGTAGATTTCGTAATAAACAATTCCAATAATGAAATACCGATTCTAAACTCAACTTGTTGAAAAAATGCAATATAACTCGTCAATGTTACTAAACACATCTCTATAGAATAGACTTGTGAAAATTATGAACAAATTAGTTAAGCTTTATGAAAGCAGAACATAATATGGACCTGCTTTACTCATACTTATTGTCTGTGGTTTGCTTAAAACAATAGAGCTAACGACGAAATACCGTATTCAGAACCAGACACGCTATTTGCTAATCTTCTTTATTATGTAAAAAGAAAAACTGTAAACTAGACAGAACACCATTCAGATATAACAGAAGCGCCGAAAATAATGACAAAAGTCGTAAGTGTCACGACCCCGAGACCTATGCTCGGTTTTGCATATTTGCCAATGCATTTTTATGTTTTTGCATGAAATGTATGTTATTTTTATACGAATTGCAATAACGATTGACTCCTGAGTCACCGATTTAAGATAATAATATTTGCATAGAGCGAGAATGAACACCTTGATGATCTTTTTTTAAATTTATTATTAGATACATTTAAAATTGGTGTTTCAGAGACATTGATATTATAACTGTACGGTTAATTTGTGATCTAGGTTAGTTGATTATAACTTAAATTGTATTACTCACATATTTATGAAAAAAAATCTCGGAAATTAAGTATATTCATACTAGCGTAGAGGTTCGTTCCGGCATTGCTCATACAACAAATTAACCATTTATAAAAACAAAAAAAGACGACCATAAATTGATTTATGGTCATCTTTTTTTAATCATCAATATCATAAATCAATTTATGGTCGCATTTTTTTAAAGTTGGACCAATTTACACTTAAATCCAAACTTTCGTGAATATTTGTCGACTTGGTAAAGAGTTCACTAGGACATCGTGACATTGAATTTTTATACGGGCCTGCCCGCCTTAACTAACACAATTAAAACACAATAAGAACTACACTACGCTACAACCATTCGGTGTGACATCGGGCCCGTGAAGCCCGGGAGATTTCAGAGGAGGAATCGGGAGTTGAAATTTTTTGTTTCACTCAAGTGCAAACGACAAAGAGGCAGGCCAAAGAAGCGCTGTCGGGATGACCTTGATAGCTATTCAAAAGACTGGGAACCATTAACCCAAGACAGAACCAAATGGAGAGAGGGTAGGGAGGCCTTTGCCCAGCTTTGGGACAGTATAGGCTCCAAATAATAATAAGTGCAATAGAGTGTTTTATCTATCTAAATACTAGGCAAAGGTAATGGCGAATATATGCCACATAGGCGAATGTATTCTCCACGCCATATCAAACTATGCACGGTAGCTCTTTCCCATGGCAGAACAATGGACAATGCATTCGACGACCTTGGACGGCGAAAGTTGGTGACGTTTCCCCCATCGGAGGAAACTATGACACGGGAGCATTGTTCATTTACAAGTACAGTTGATAGATTCGTTATGGAAATGTGGCTTTTCATTTGACTGTGACAAGGAAAAGTTGAAGCTAATTTGAAGATTACCAGACATTTACGATTAACATCTAACTTTACTAGAAATCATATTGAATCATGTTAAACAATATATTTGTCGCGGAAAATTTTAAAGATTGTCCAGACGCACCAAAAAAAAATGGTAGTCATAGGTACCTTTTACCTAGCATACAGCCGATAACGTGACTTATTTAATGTAGAATTTCTGTATTAAACAGTAGTCATGTTGCGAAATACGGGACCTGTACAGATACAAATATACTGCTATTAGCTGACCCGGCGAACTTCGTACCACCATATTTCATTCGTAAAAAAAATCTGCCATACAAACATTGTCGCGCCAATAACGAATACATAAAATAAACAATCATTCAATTTGGTGTAGTCACGCAAAAGTTATGATATGCTACTAAATATAGACCCGACTTAGATAGGACCCAGAACCGGCTCTAGAGCACCCCGACTCCACCTAGTTTTGTCGCTACTACCCCTAGAGTGTATTTAAAAATGAGGGACCCAGAAGTTCAAGGGTGGTCCTGAGTGGAGCGAGCTTGGAGCGAGTATGGAGAAGAGACACTCAGGGCTGACCGCAAAGCTTTTGGCAGGAGCCCACCCGGAATCATAAAGAACACCATATTTCTGCCTTTAATATTATGCTAAGTTTTCTTTATGCTATTTATGATTACGTGTTACATCTTTATGCTAGTAAAAAATATGCGAAAATAGTTATGCGTTTAGTTGTTATGGTAAATTATTATTAGTCCTAAAAACGTTATGCTACTTAAATTACAACAAAAAATTGTTATGCTACCACATATAGACCCGTGTACAAACTGTTGTGTGTACTTTTAAGCAAGTAAATATTTCATTCACGTTTAAAAGAATAAGAAAGAGCTTTCACAAATCTGACTCCATTGATAAAGCTACAGTAACATTATTATAATTTCATCATAACGTTTCTTCATCGACGAACCAGTTGATCAAATATTAGGCCCAGCAATCCCCTTGACACCGTGAACTAATTTCCATATAATTACAGTTAGTACAGATGGCGCCGGTGTAATTTTTGTATCTATATTTGTACAGGTTAATGTGCCCGGTGACATTTGTGGGGTAAGCGATTATGAAAATTGAACGACTAACGTTTCTATAAGAGTTTACGCTTCTTATAAAAGGAGGAAGATATATACGACTACCATATTTTTTGTATAGTCCCTGATTTCTCGAAAACGCCCGAACCGATTTTGACAATAAAAAATATCGTAATGTAAAAAAAAAGTCCAAATCATTGCCCAAACGCGTGATAACCAAGCCCATATAAACTGCTATAATAAACCCAAGCCCCGAAATAAACGAGATATTTATTGGCGATCATGACCTTTGTAACAAGTGACCGGAGTGGAATTCAAAGATTGCATCTTATGCAGTATCATTAGTATAAAACATTAACATTGAATTACATTAGTTAGATATTTTATTACGATTTAACAGGTCCGGGATATTAGCATAAAGGTGACACTTGGAGATTTTTTAAAGTAGAAATATGTGTTCATATAATTAAAAATCTAACTTTTTAAACTATTTAAGTAAAAGAAGTCAACGTGTTTTATTGATAAATATACATTTATAAGTCAGGCATAATAAATTGTATAACAGTAATTATACGGAATATAAATATTGTAAGATAGTAAATACTCGTAGTAATAATAATTAGATAATGTCATAATAAGTATTAATCAAATTTAAATAAAGATATAAGCTACTAAATCACACAATTAAAAATAACATCATAAATTCATCAGTCACATAACCCACCCCCTAACGGTACCTGGCACAAAGGTGCTCATTACACTGGCAGCATTGCCACGCTGAATAGCTATGGACAATCTTTGTGGCAAGTACAAGCCGGAGCGGGAGTCACCGCCATTTTCCCTTATACGTTGTCCTAACTCTCTAACGAGCTCCCGCGCCTCAGTGCCCCAACTGCCCAGCGTCTCCACTCCAATGGGGATAAAATTATAGAGGGGTTCCAAGGACGCGTACTTTTGTCGCTTTTTATTAGCGGCATCTTCAGCTGCAGCTGCTGGCGTGCGGATTGAGCGGGCAAGATGACAAGCCGCAACAGTACTAACGCAACTATTTAAGTTATGTAAATATTAGTATGAAAACTAACGTGGTTATGACACATTTTAAGTTAATACACAGGTAACTCAGGTGGCAGGTGGAGCGAGCGCATCATACACTGGCGGCCCAGAGACACCACGCGGGACAAGGGACGACCGCGGAGAAGATGGTGTGACGACGTCATGGAAGTTGCGGGTGTGACCTGGACTCGCCTAGTACTGGACAGAGCGACATGGCAAAAAATGGAGGAGTCCTTCATCCATAATTGGTTGTCTAGGAAACAAGCTATGTCGTAAGGATTTAAAAATATAAGATGATCTGTAATATTCCAAGGCAAATAAAGGCTATTTTATTTTATTTTTTATTTACACAGGTAAATCACGTTTGTTATAGTCAGTCCTCAGGGTGCACCGCCTGACAAAAATGCTTTCATATTGCTCTCCCTTTTAATTTCGCTTCAAATTATAGAGACAGCAGTAGCAAGGCTAAAAATTGGAGTCCTTAATTTTTTGTGGACATTTGACACACTCCAAACTAAGCAATGCTTGTACTATGAAAGCCAGTTTTTTATTCTCATGTACCTACTACTACCCTACTTTCAAGTTTTGAGTTCTTACTGAGATATACGTGTTATAATAAGTATGAATATTCAATAACATAACACATTATCTTAGCTGTACCCTACCACGCTTCGCTGTGGCACATTGTGATAGAAAAATTAGATTATATATCATTGTAAAATTTCAGCTCGATCGGAGCAGAACTTTTTGAGTTTTTGAAGCGTACACAAACCAACATACATTTTTATAAATGGAGATTATCTTCAGAAAAAAAAATTAAAAAAAGATTATTGAAAAATCATGTCCCAGAATAATCGAGTGACATTTTGAATGATCGAACTGTCGGGTTATGTCAAGTTTTATTTGAATACGTGAACAAAATAATTAATTACACAGGAATTTAAAATCTTGATTGTATTTTTTAGTTAACAAATGATTTCTGTTGAATTTCCGTATAAGATAAATTTTACTTTGAGACGTGCTGCATCTTATAAAACTCTCAAGACTATTGAATTATTTATTAATGACTAACTGTACCTAAAATATTGTAGGTACCTAAAATATTGGTCTTATAAATAGACGAGACGTCGGTTCAGCATTCAATTTTTGATGTGACAACGTCTAATAAATCGATGAACGCCGGCTGCATGCACGAAAAAGTGTCCCGTTACGCTCATTGTACGCTTGCGCATCTATCAATTTGTTACGACGTTGTACATTGTCACGTTAAACTAGTGTCCGTAATCAACCGACTTTACAAACAACCATTTTTTTACTTTTATAAATAAATCAATTAATAAAATAAATATTGGTAGACAAATCACACACAACACCATCCGACCCCAAACTAAGCAAAGCTTCTGTGATGGCAGCCAGATAGCTGATATAATACTTATATAGTTTTAAATACATACTTATTATACATAAAAACACCCAGACACAGTGCAAACATTTGAATTCATCACACAAATATTTGCACTGGGTGGGGATCGAACCCATGACCCTCGGCTTCGCAGGTAGAGCTACTACCAACTAAGCCACTAGGCCAGTCGTATTATGGCGTTTACACTTGACCGCCACTTCAACTGATGTTAAGCGACGTGAGGAATATTCAAAAAATCAAATGTACGAGTGTTATTTGTTCACTAATGTATGCAATTATATAATACTTGCAGCACCCCACTGTTTTACTCGCTTGGTTTCCGTTCCCGTAATTTTCTCGGGATAACAGTAGACTAAAGTAATATTTCAGTCTATATTCTAACAAATTTCAACCCGATCTGTTCAGCAATTCCAACATGATTGAGTAACAAACATGCAAACTTTCCTACCTATAATATTAATAGGATGAAATCGGGTAACTTGTTAACAAGGACAATATTTACTTAGTTTGGGGATAGATAATGAAACATAATACAGATATTACAAATCTTCCATTCAGCTAAAGCGCGATTTCGTCAAATTTCTATAAATCAATCTTTTTATTATTACTATCCGTGCAACTTAACAATCTCTTTTGCATCATTATATTAAATTCCACGACTGTCAAAATACCATTCACCAAATTCATTAATTAAGCCTTAATTTGCAAAAACTTATTGGAACTTACTTAAAATTACAAAAGTAAAAGTGGAATGAGACTGGTCGGCTACCTAGGACCAGAATTGGGCAGATATTGCCCAGAAGTGGACCAAAACTGGATCTGAAATATGCATTTCACTCTCTACAGGGTGTTTTTACTGCTTTTTGCCATCAATGACTGATAAAGAAGACATTCCATTTATGAATTCAGTTAAATGATGTAGCAAAGAAATTTTGTAACCAGTATTGGAGCAACGAAAATTTTAAGTATAAAGATATATCGATATTTGTTCCCGTTGTTTTTATTTTGTGTCATAGTCTTCATGGTCGTATTGTTATTTCATTTTATCCTACTGATATTGTAAATTTGAAAGTTGGAGGTTTGTTTCTCAATCACGTCTGAAAGGCTGAATTGATCAGGTTGAAGGAACACAGTTTATAGTTTGGAATATCACATAGACTAGATACTTATTTTCTCAAAAATAGGCTCTGAAAACAATTAAATATCAAATCATAAGTTTATCAATGAATTCTAATCAAAATAATTATAAACAGTTTAAAAGACAAGTATCATCTGTCAACTTATTCTCAGTCATCGTGGTGGATTAAATCACCAGGTAACTTCAAGTAAGTTTCTTAATTTTCTTGTCCCACGAGAACGTCTAAATTTAACGGGACAAGGAAGGTAAAGTACTTCCTACATTTTTAATTTTACTAAAAACAGTTCAGCCGTTATAGTACTTTCATCTCAAGAAGTGACGCAAACTTTGCTTGTGTTAATGATGTTCACAAACACGCTGCGTATGTGTGCGTGACTTCGGACGTTCTCAGTACCGCTCGAGACGCGTGCAAAGATATGTTTTCACGCACACATGCTTACACGTACGATATTTATTTTCACGCACACATATTTAGCGTGTTTTTACACTTTGTCAAGTAAGACGCGCGCTTCGTGAGATGAACAACTATACAGAGTTACCTATGTAAGACACAGAATTACAAACACATAAATTTTCGCCTTTACATCATTAGTGGCTTCTTTTCTTTAAGACCGTTACATCCTTTTCAGAAACCGTTAATTAATTTCCTACAATTTCTTCTGTTAATTAATTATTTATGATTACCTTGGAAACGTCTTTTACTCATTGCCGCTTACATAACATTATCTTAACAAAACTTCTTGTTCGCGTTACACGGTTCAAAGAATAACACCGCAGAATGAAAGTTGAATTGAAACTGACACATGCTTTGAAGCGAACCGACAATGTCAATTGGATGAATTAAATGCTTCCTTTTCAATTGCAAATGACGTTTGGAGGAATAAAAGTTCTAAAGAGTCCCGAATCTTCAGAACCCGTTCTAGACTACAGGCCCTAAATTTATGGGTCACATAACCACCACGAGACCTGTGTAGGATGATGTATGGGTAATAAAGTAATAAGTTTAAATCCATGCGGGCGTTACAGAGAGACGTAAGAACAAACACAAATCCACAAACATTCTACTCTATGATATTGGTGTGATAATGTGATTTCCCAAGAATCTTCTCGTGGCTACTGTGATTGAAACGATGCCGTAAAGTCGCTGAAATAATAATTTAGATAATTATTAAGTTCTATGTAACGTTTACAATATGAAGTCAAACCATGAAAATTTTAAAAATATTCGCAAAACAATTCATGCTAGTACATAAGTATGTTTTGGGTTTGGTGATACACAACGAACGCAATGAAGAAATGATCATAATAATGTTGATACCATAGACAAATAAACACAAGAACATCTAACACATGCGACTGTAGAAATTAATCACTACAAAGCTAGTACTCCGAAATCTCATTAAAGTTTCGTCACTTCACTTATCTGCCCACAAAACCCTAAAGCATTTAATTACAGTGTCCTCCACCTCAATGCGTCCTACGGTCTACAGTCACGAGAGACAGCATTGTCTGTTAATGTGTTAATGTTCAAAAAACATTATTTCGTTAAAGACTTTGCAGATGGCAGTTCAACGCGGAGGATGAAATGGTAGCAGAGGAGAAACTAGCGACAGAAAATCTTTCTGGTAGAATATTGATTAGTTGGGTTTGATCCCCACGCAGTGCATATGCTGTGATGAATACAAATATATTTGTACTGTGCCTGGGTGTTTTCTGTGTATAATAACTATGTATTTAAAAGTATATACGTATTATATCAGCTATCTAGCTTCCACAGTTTCAAGCTTTGCTTAGTGTGGGACTAGATGGTGTTGTGTGTGAAATGGCCACCAATATATTAGTCTTAGGTAAGACATAATCATCTATGATCTAGGAGCATAATAATTTGTCTGAGCTTATACTGAACCAGTAAAATGCACTTTTATAAAAAGAGGCAAAACGTACTGATGCCTATTTTAAGTGTAGTGACGAGTAACGCGGCCATAAAATATGAATTAGTACACTTTTTAACTTCAAGAGAGTCTTAACATTAAAAGTTAAGCTACATGAGTTGTACTCTACACTGATTATTATACACTCAATTAAAAAAACGATTAAAATTACATGTTTGACGTATCTGATCAGCGAGCAACACGGAAGGGAGTAGGCATACACAGCGTTTCCCCTCTGTCAAAGTACAAGTCCGCGTGGACCATGAAGTCCAGAAGAAGTTTGATAATATACTGTGACGTGAGGGCGGGGCTAGATTTGTGAATGGTGCTTTATTTTTTATGTGTTAGTGGTTTCCCTGTGTGAGTATGATCGGCAATGGATTGGTACAGATATGTTTGTATGTAATAGTGGGGATTTGCGCTAGTGTGCAACTTTCCCCCCTCCCGTAAGAAATGACAGAAAGATTTAAACAATGTTTTTTAGCTAAGGCTACTTACTCCCTTCCGTGCTTGCGCGGAAGATCGAGTTGCTCGATATATCTGATGCATCATGGCTCTTAAATTAATGAATCGATTCTGGACATCTTTTTTATCGAAATCTTTTACACAGACTAGTTTGAGAGCATGTCTCCTTTAGCTCATCTTAATAAATGTATATCTTTAGAAGAATTGTATACTCTGTGTTCCCAACGCCCTTGGGTCCTTTTACGTGACAGTGGTTATTATAAATTTAATCATGTTTGAAGATGGCTGTAGGCAACAGTTTGTGCAATCTCTGATGGACACACGCCTGATTAGACGGTTTTATATGTTGACGAACTTTGGTATTAATTAAGTAAACTTAAACTAACCTTTTAGTTATAGGATTCATTGCAGAAGACGCCTGGGAAGTACCTACCACAATATATGTATATTTTTTTAAATAAAGAGTGACGAGACGATCAGGACATGTGCCTGATGGTAAGCAACATGCCTGACACATAACAGCACAATGACACGCAGCTATTGGAACATGAAGAGTCCAAATCATTACCTAGTACTGCACTGCGCTCGTCACCCAGAGATCTAAGATCTTATATCTCTAAGCCCTGTAATTTCTCTGGAAACATTGCCCTTCAAACCGGAACAAGTATTGCAAGTCATTCTACTGCTAAGCAGCGATGTGAAAATATTACTGTGTTCTGGTAACATTACAGTGCATGTTATCCTACAAAATTTTTTTTTACTTTGTTTTGTTTGTGTTTAAAAAAATAACAGTTTACGCTTGTGTTTTATAAAAAAAAAAACATTTACGCTATTGAATCCAGTATTTTTGTTTTTCGTGTTTGTTATATTGTGTAATAAACTTATAGCTCTAGGTTTACCGTAGTTAAGTGCTAAGCATGCAATAGCTATCACCTAGCTTTATTATAAAAAATAATTTTGTATGATTTTTGTTATGATTAAAATTAATAAATGTTTTTACATTTATAAGTAAACGTTAAGGAAGGACTCACGATAAAACCCACTAATGACACCTTCAGTGTGAGGTTTTATACAAAAAAAACTATTAACATTTTAACTTAATGAATGGGGTCTACCAACATATGGAAAACGGTCTTCGCTTAGATATTGCTGTCTCTTTTCTTTTTACTTGAAATTATAAAAAAATTAAAAAGGAACAACCATGTTAAAGCCGTATTTGTTAGGCGGTAAAAGGGCTTAGTTTCAACCAAAGAGTTTACATATGTATACCTACCTACTGTACCTACTATGTATAGAGTTGGAACAAACACTTTACACCGAAATCACGGGTCTGATCGCTCTTGCCTTGTCGTTCTTGTGGAAATGTCATACTTTTGTCGCGGCACTCTGTTGCCATAGCTAATATGCACGTCATCTGGTTACGACTGGAACAAAGGAACCGTGCGGAAAAACCTGATCTATTTACTCATTCTCTATCTAAGGTTTCAACTAACTGGCAGACATTTTCAGGAGTACCTACGCGTAATTTTCGCCCGCCCATTCAAGAGCTAAAGCCGAGCTTAGATTATATCACACATGAGCAGCCCGTGAGTTAATTAAAAATGCAAAAGGAGGGATAAGGAAAAATATTAATAACGATCATTTCGTTGTTCACATATATTTGATGTCCACTATTTTTAGTTATATTATGTCTGCGGAACGACCCGCGTTCCTAATTAAAATACTTTAAACTTCAAAGGAATATTAAAAAAAGATTTTGTTTCTTTTCGTTTTATAAACTTTGCATAAGCAGCCTACTGAATTTTATCACTGCTGGTACTTGGAGCCTTCTCTCGCAGAGAGTCCCGTTATTCAACGCGCTGGCACAGTATGGATAGACACAAACTTTACATAGATAAGATATATGTAGATAGATACTCTTTAATGACAATAGAAGGAAACACAGAAAAAAATATTAACAATGTAGATAGATACTCTTACGAGTAAATGACAATGGAAGGAAAAAATATTAACAATCTATACTTATAATAAAACTGTAACGGGTCGAATTCTGTACATTGAAGATATTTTGAAAAATTTTTTTTTGGGGCACTCCATAGTCGATACTGATGGCGAAACTGCATTTTTTTTCTTTCATGTCTGTCTGTCTGTCTGTCTGTCTGTCTGTCTGTCTGTCTTTCTGTATAGGGATCACGCATCACGCCGAAACTACTGATTCAATTCAGCTGAAACTTGGCATGATTTTAGTTTATACTAAGGACATTGCTGTAGGCTACTTTTGATCCCCAAATTCTGATTGGTTTTCTTGCAGGAGGGGTGAAAGTCAGAATGTGTATTTGGTTGTAACTCATGTTTGCGTTGTTTAATTTCATTAATTTTTTTTTGTAAGAAAGAACACATTTTTTATATTGTCTCATCAAAATTTGAACATCATCGGTTTGGTGGTTCGGAAATTACACAAACAATAAATAATAACGACACGCACGGCGCGTTCGGTACATACTAACTTCTAAGTATTCTGTGTATCACAGACAATCCACAGAATATCTAGATTCTAGATTCAAGAAGTGCCCACGTGATCGCGTCGCGTCGTCTTGAATGACAAAATAATTGTCAAAAATATATTTTTGTGGGGAAAAAGGAGGAGGATGAGAACATCCTCCTTCAAACAAGGAGGATGTTCTCAATCGGGTTGCATGTTTTTTTATTTGGTTTTATTTTACACGATAACTCCGCTAATTGTGAGTTGATTTTGATAATTCTTTTTTTGTTTGGTAGAAAATACTTCAGAGGTGATCTTATATATCGAAAACAGGGAGGTAGTTTTTCAAATATCAACAAAAAACAAATATCAGCTTAGATTTATCTGTATTTAGTTAGTCGAACGACAGAATTAAATTACCTGTCATTGAAGTAAATTTTTGTTCTTTTGGAGAAAACATATCAGCATAATAAGTAGCAGCATAAACAACCCATTAAATGTTCCCACTGCTGGACGTTGGGGCCTTTTCTTGCAAGGAGAGAGACAAGGCTATAATCCACCACGCTGGCCCAGTGTCGGTTGGTGGATGACATATGACATATGACTTAGAACTTAGATTCTAGGTACATTTCGGTTTCCTCACGATATTTTCCTTCACCGTTTAATTACCGGCATTACCAACATGACTCAGAAAAGATAGTGGTGCGCGTGGTTTTGAACCCTGGGTCTCCGGATCAACAGTCGGCGTTCTCCCGACTAAGTCAGCTGTAGCACTACTAGACCAGCCGTAACTTAACGTATTATTTCAATCCAAATACTGTTTAAAATTTAAAGGTAGTGTTCAACAAGCTTCGGTAACCGAAGCAGACCGTTGTTAGGGTTCCGTACCTGACTTCGCTGTCCGTCCATCCTTCCGTCTGTCACCAGACTGTATCTCAAGAACGGTGATAGCTAGACAGTTGAAATTTTCACAGACGATGTATTTCTATTGCTGCTTTAAAAAAAATACTAAAATTAAAATAAATATTTAAGAGGGCTTATTTCCATACAACAAACTTGACTTTTTTACCGTTTTTGCTCGATACTAATAACGTACCTGTTACTGGTTGACGCTTTCACTATTCACATAATATTAAGTTTTATGTTCTCTTTAAATGTAAGTAATTAAAATAAAATAAATTTTTAAGGGGGCTCCCATACAATAAAATCATTTTATTTGCTAATGGTTCAGAACCCTTCGCGCGCGAGTCCCACTGGCATTTGACCGGTTTTTTTTTCAAAAATTTTGTAATATCCTATCCTTTCCTAATATTATATAAATATGTCAATATTTAAATTTTGCTGCTCAATTACGTTGGAATGGCTGAATGTATCGAGTTAAAATTTGAAATATATTCTTGGCTTAGCTTAAGTAACATAGGGACATATAGATAAGTAACTATACATAGGCAATGGTTGGCCTATGTGTTCTTCCAGACTATAATCTAATTGTATTTCAAATTTCAGCCCGATCACTTGATACGTTCCGCCATGATTAAGTAACAAACATCCAAACATTGACATTCATAATATTTACAGTTACAGGACAACGTTGGAACGGCTGAACATATTTGGAAGGAATTCGAAACACACGTAGTTTGTAATCAGAAATAGCAAATCGGTTACTGTGACGTCGGAAAGACTAAGCAAATTTGGTAGAAAATTGAAACAGATAACTTATAGTCTGAAATACCACACATAGTATAGAGTCTAAAATTTCACATGGGGCCTAAGTCTATATTTTCGTTTAACTCCATATTAAGCTATAATCTATACTTATAATAAAACTGTAACGGGTCGAATTCTGTACATTGAAGATATTTTGAAATTTTTTTTTGGAGCACTCTATTTTCGATACTGATGGCGAATCTGCATTTTTTTTTCTTTCATGTCTGTCTGTCTGTCTGTCTGTCTGTCTGTCTGTCTTTCTGTATAGGGATCACGCATCACGCCGAAACTGCTGATTCAATTGAGCTGAAACTTGGCATGATTTTAGTTTATACTAAGGAGATTGCTGTAGGCTACTTTTGATCCCCAAATTCTGATCGGTTTTCTTGCAGGAGGGGGTGAAAGTCAGAATGTGTATTTGGTTGTAACTCATGTTTGCGTTGTTTGATTTCATTAATTCTTTTTTTGTTAGAAAGACCATATTTTGAATACTGTCCTGTCAAAATTTGAACATTATCGGTCTGGTGGTTCGGAAATTACACAAACATTAAATAATAACGACACGCGCGGCGCGTTCGGTACATACTAACTTCTAAGTATTCTGTGTCTCACAGGCGATCCACAGAAATTCTAGATTCTAGAACGTGCTCACGTGATCGCGTCGCGTCGTCTTGAATGAAAGAATAATTATCAAAATATATTTTGTGTGGAAAAACAAACATCATTCGGTTATAACCGACTTCAAACAGGAGGATTTTCTCAATCGGGTTGCATGTTTTTTTATTTGGTTTGATTTTACGCGATAACTCCGCTAATTGTGAATCGATTTTGATAATTCCTTTTTGTTTGGTAGAAAATACTTCAGAGGTGATCTCATATATCGAAAACAGGAGGTAGTTTTCAAATATCAACAAAAACTAAAATCAGCTTAGATATATCTGTACAGAATTAAATTACCTATCATTGGAGTAGATTTTTGTTCTTTAGAAGAAAACATATAAGCATAATAAATAGCCATTTTAATACCCATTAAGTGTTCCCACTGCTGGGCGTCGGGGCCTTCTCTCGCAAAGGAGAGTCAAGGCTATAATCCACCACGCTGGCCCAGTGTCGGTTGGTGGATGACATATGACTTAGAACTTAGATTCTGGGTACATTTCGGTTTCCTCGCGATGTTTTCCTTCACCGTTTCAATTACCGGCATTACGAACATGACTCTGAAAAGATAGTGGTGCACGTGGTTTTGAACCCTGGGTCTCCGGATCGACAGTCGCCGTTCTCCCTACTAGGTCAGCTGTAACTTACTAGACCAGCCGTAACTTATTAGAAAACGCATTATTTCAATCCAAATACTGTTTGAAATTTAAAGGTAGTGTTTAACAAGCTTCGGTGACCGAAGCAGACCGTTGTTAGGGTTCCGTACCAAAAGGGTAAAAACGGGACCCTATTACTGAGACTTCGCTGTCCGTCCATCCGTCCGTCTGTTACCAGGATGTATCTCAAGAACGGTGTTAGCTAGACAGTTCAAATTTTCACAGATGATGTATTTCTATTGCCGGCTTAACAAAGAATACTAAAAATAAAATAAATATTTATTTAAGAGGGGCTTCCATACAACGTCATATTTTATACAGTTTCTTGATCGATACTAATAACTAATAAAGTACCTGTCACAGACGCTTTAACTATTCACTTAATATTTAGTTGTATGTTCTCTTTAAATGTAATTAATTAAAATAAATTATGAAGCGGGCTCCCATACAATTAAAGCCGTTTATTTGCTAATGGTTCGGAACCCTTCGCGGGCGAGTCCCAATTGCACTTGACCGGTTTAATTTTTTCTAAAATTTTGTAAAATCCTATCCTACCAATATTTTACAAATATGCCAATGTTTAAATTTTTGCTGCTCAATTACGTTGGAACGGCTGAATGTATTGAGTTACAATTTGAAACACATTATATCTTGGCTTAGCTTAAGTAGCAATGCTTAGCCTATGTGTTCTTCCAAACTATAATCTTATTGTATTGCAAATTTCAACCCGATCACTAAATACGTTCCGCCATGATTAAGTAACAAACATACAAACATTGACATTCATAATATTTACAGGACAACGTGGGAACGGCTGAACACATTCGGAAGGAATTCGAAACACACGTACTTAGTTACTCAAAAATAGCAAATCGGTTACTTATAGGTTACTGTGACGTCAGAAATACTAAGCAAATTTGGTAGAAAAATGAAACAGAGATAGCTTATAGTCTGAAATACCACATACACTACCTATCAACCCGAATAGAAGCATTGGCCCTAAGGAGGTATGTAATCTGTGGCCCTAAGGAAACAAATATTAACGTCAAAACGACAAAACGAATTGGTTTGACATACGAAACGCAGATAGTTTAGAGTCTAAAATTTCACATGGGGTAATAAGTCTATATTTTAATTTAACTCCATATTATATTGATTATATGCACCCGTTTTGGCGTAGATAATACAGGTGCTTTGGATGCACAATCTAAATAACAAGCAACGTTATATTCTCATTAGATGGCGCTAATGACAGTTTAAATCTCAAACACTAAACCCCATTTAAATCAATGTTTTGCTATTGTGGTATGTATTTTTTCTTTCATCACTAGGTGGCGTTACTGGTATTCCTAATTGTACTAATGAGTTTTTTGCTGCTAAAATGATTTTTATGCCGAATTTGGGTTCTTTCGTTCTTTGATTCTTTTTTCTGTGTTACAATTAAATTTATGCCTCAACATTTCACTTAGATTTTGCTTTGATTTATAGGTTCAACTTGCTTGCGTAACATTAAAACTCAATTAAATTAATCATTTTGAAGGCTTCATTCAAAATTTTACGCGGGCGAAGTCGCAGGTAACAGCTAGAGAAAAAGAGATAAGTAGGTATAAGATCATGCACAACAGCTTTTCATAATGTATCCTATAAAAATCCTACAAACTTAATAATTGCGGCTGTGTTCGTTACTACGAAACCTACTTATTAAAGTATGTTAGATTTTAAAAGAAGAATAATAAAGATGATATAATAAAAAAAACTGCTTACGCGAACGAAGTAGCGGGTTCAGCTAGTACATTATAAAGTAGTTCGTCCCTCGACGGCCTTATTGCTGAAAGCGATCTAGGCAATATTGGGTAGGAAAATAATAAATAAATAGGAACAAAAAAAACATAGGGGTCGAATTGATAACCTCCTCCTTTTTTTGGAAATCGGTTAAAAACGGTTTAGGATGGCAGACTACGCATGACCTCGAAAGACTTTTGGAAAATGCTGGTTTCCTCACGATGATTTCCTTCACCGTTAAAGCCAATTACGCTACGCTGCGCTTTCGCCCATCACTAACGCTACCATCAATGCAATCATTGCACACTGATGCAGTTACATACTATCACGAAGCTATCATAAGGATACACTGGGAGTCAATCAACTAACAAAGCGAGTAAAGGCCTGTTTTAAAATTAGAGTATAAACAAGAACGTCTAGGCTGTGGAATACGTTGCCTGAGTGGGTTTTCCCCGATGGTTACAATCTTTGTGTCTTCAAATCGAGAGTGAATCGGTTTCTTCTAGGTAAACACGCTCCATCGTAGACCGCATCGTCGCTTAACATCAGGCGAGATGGCGGTCAAGTGTAAACCTATAAAAGTTAAAAAAAAAAAACAAAAAAAAAACAGGCAAGGCTATTATAACCATTATAATTACACGAAAGAGGCGCGAAAAGTCTACACAGCAACACTTCCCTATGGCATAATGCTATGGGGCTGTTTTTGATTTCTCAAGAATAGATAGAGCTATAAACAATGAACAAAACAAAACCTATAAACAATGTTTTAAGATGGTAGAAGAGCGAGTACGTTGCGTTGAGTAGTATTGTGGCGCCTGTGAACTTAAATACAATAAACTGACGTAACAGAACAATCTAACAGAGAATCAAACGCCCACTCATTACAAGATTTAATTGATAGTTGACCTTCTGCATAACATACAATGTCATCGTCGATATCGATCAGTTGATTGTTCAGTAGAGATACGGCATTGTTAAAGAATAAATCGAGTTATTCGAAACTTGTTTAAACAAGTTGTAATTGGTCATTCGATTAATGAATTTGGATTCGATTAAGGAATAGCTTTTAGTAAATACATTGTTTGACTTGAAATACTTCTCTTAAATTATACTTATTACGTACTCAATAATAATATGCTCAACCATAAGTAGGTACTCAATATAAATGTTAGTAGAAATATAGATTCTTGCAATGCTAAATATTTTTATTTTAGAATATATGTACTTATATTTGTAGTAGTAATATATTTGTAGCTTGGCGATGAATATTATGCAATAATGTGGTGGAGGTGTCAATGGTATGGCCTAAGAGAAATCGTCGACTGCGATTTGAAATCATTCAAATTATATCTATTAGAGAGTTGGTATAAATCTACCAACTCATTCTATAATCTGTCAATTTTGTACGAGGAAAAAATCGAAACATTTAGGTATTAACTATTATTATCTACTAAAATAGCAGCAAAACGCAAAACGCTTTTTGGAGGTACAAAATACTCTAAAATCTATCTCTTATGTACCCATGTTATGCAATAAAGAATTATCTTATCTTATCTTATCTTCTCTCTAATCTCTTCTTTAAACTGATATACCGATATAAAAAAAAAAAACGAACTCGGGAGTGGAGACGAATCAGAGTTAATCGAAACTAGTTTTTAATGAAGTTCAGGCTATTCGAATCTCGTTATTATCAACATTTTCCATCCCTAGTTCTTTAGTACCACTTCCTTATTTTTTTGTTCTATCTATTGTTGAAGTAAGCAAGTTTATAATTACGATGGAGATAATTTATTGGAAGGTAATATTTATCGGGATATGAGTTGGTAATTGATTTTTTAGTCGAATGAGATTTATTTTTGTCCTATGATAAGTTACACTAAAGTAAGTACTATATAATGTATGAGGATAAATTGAAAAGCTTTACAAGAATCAATTTCAAGTGAATCGGTTAGAAATGTTTTGTTATAATCTATTAATCGGAGTAAACACAAATAGTAATCTTTAGATGTACAACTCAATGCACTCCGCTACGTATTAAATATTTTGGAGTCCATGATTCTCATCTATGCAGCCAAAGAATAGAACAAATTGTCGAATGCAATATTCCCTTCAAGTATAACAAAAAGTAATTTCAAGGGCGGAGTGATTAGGTGCCTTCTAAGTCTATGAGTAGGCGTCTTAATTTTCGATTACATTGTCCTTGCTAACTTTTAGTCAAAAGCAGTATTATTCGCGTTTTACAAAAACATTTTTTTGACGTGACAACGTCTTATAAATTGGTTTGCCGGGTGACACTTCAAGAAACTGCGTTACGCTCCGCTCACGTTATGCGCTCACAACGAGAGCGAGTGAGAGGCACGCGTCCCTTCCACTCGGGCATGGTTAGCCCGCCTAAGAGCGAGAGAAACAGACATAAAAAGTGAAAGGCACGCGTCCCTTCCGTAAAATTATTTTACCACTCAAAGTCGTTGTCACGTAAAACTTTCGCCCGTATACCGACTTTACAGGCAACCAATTTTTTTTTAATCAATAAGATTAGGATTTTCCAAAGACATAATACTAACGGCATGACGACTGCAAGTCATAACAGTAGCTGTAATTTATTCGAATAAATTGTATAGCAAAGTTCAAAGAACTTATGATGACTACCACACATTCATTGAACAAATAAAATTAATACAAATGAAAATAACAGTAAAACCGGCAAACAAAACTGAGTCAAACACAAACACGAAATTAGCTATTCAAAGATCATGTCCAAACAACCGAAGTGCAAAAACACAATAGGCAACAAAAATGATTGATCACAATATGACAGGAACGAGCCTCATAGAAGAATACGTAGATATACAGATGCCACAGATTATGAAGCTTGAACGAGTGACGCCAACGGGAAGGTCGTTGCAAAACTCCGATGGAAATTTTAATTATAAACATTGCATGTTTTGTTTAGATCGTGTCAGATATAGCGATAGATAAACTATGTTTTACGATTTGTTGTGAAACTTGAATTGCGCTGGGATGAAATTGAGATAAATTGATATTGGATTTATTAGACGGTTGGAGTTATAAAAGGAATGAGTTTAGTTAAGTTTCATTTAAAACGATGATTTATCTGTCTGCGATTTTATAATTCATATTTATAAAAAAAAATTAACAGTTTGTGATGGTGCCTAAGCTTGTACTTTGGTGCTCCAAGAGATTGCTTTCCGCAATAAGGGCGATATTTTTAGAGCTATTTCATAGGTTTCATTTTACTGCAATATTTCTATTTTCTTGTGTCACAACAAAGAGTTTTGTGTAGTAAACCTAAATGAAGTAAAAATAGTTTGTATTTATTGCACGTCTAGACGAATGTCAGATATGCAAAATGCATATCAATTGGTCGAATAAAAATTCAAGTGAAGTTAATTGCGACACAAAGAGACCTTATTAGTGACACAAATTAGATGTCATTTCTGTAGACTTGTTAGTCACGAGTTCACGAACAAACCGAATTAATTAGGTACTGTAGGTAGTTTACCGCATGCTCTTGGGAGTTTATCAAAAGTCATATCTGTTTTTGTGTTCTATGTACGAGTATGTAGCGAATAATTTATCTGTAAAATTTTCATTTTTTTTTAATTGAATTAAATTGTATACAATTGCGGCGGCGAACAAACATGTATACAGTTTTTGTATAAAGAAGCGTGCACACAGTTATTGTGCAAAAATATTTTTGAACTGTAAACTTATTTTCGCGCGCCACAGCCATATTTTTCGTAGGCTGTGAATTGAGTTCTAGCGTCACGCTCGGGAATGATAAGATATCTTCGGGTTAACTCGGGACCATGGGCAAGTTATCTAGAAATGCGTCAATATATCAAATTCTGAGTTATAATTCTAAGTTTTCACTTCTATCGGTAGTTCATATACTTGCCAATTTTTTTTAAATCAATTAATTCGATTCATTTACTAAAAATTATTAATATAAAGTCGGTTGCCTGGAAGAGATCGTTTTCACGACCTATTCTCGTTCAATTTGTATTCAATTGATTAATTACGAACTGAATACTTCCAGTGCTACCAATTGTTTCATTAATTGGTAACTGATTACTCCGTCCTATATAATTAGTGACCACTGTGATTAGTGTCTATAATTACTAGGAACAAGTTTTAGGCACGAATTTACTTAACTGAATATAATTTTTAAGGCAGAGACTACACGAATGGTGTTGAGAAGTATGTAATAAAATCAATTGTTCCATTAAATTATAAGTAAGTACATAAAATACATTTTTGGTATTTTTTTTACAAAGAGACTTGACGAGCAGGACATGTGCCTGACGGTAAGCAACACGTCTGCTCACATCACAGTGTAATGCAGCTATAAAGATACGAAGAGTCCAAATCAATACCAATCATTGCACTTCACTGGTCTTCCAGAGATAAGATGATTGATCCCTATAACCTGTAATTTCTCTACATACATTGCTTTTCAAACCGGAACACAGTGATATGTGATTTAATGTTTAATTACAAATACCATAATAGAATATTAAACACAATAATATCAAACGTATTGCATTTCAAAAATCAACAGAAAAAATAATAATATGGGTAAACCAAGTCTAAGAGACTACCCATGCCCAAATGTGGCCAAAACAAACAATACTATTTCTTAATTGTCTGTTTGTTCAAGTTTTTTTTTTTAATTTAGAATGTTACGTTATAAACAGTGTGTTAGCGGCTTTAGCTGTTGCGTGCGCCATTCATTTGGACGGTCGAGTAGGTTCGGTGTAGTTTGGAACGTGTGCTGTTATGTGAATGTATTTTTTGTAATGAGAATAGTATTTCGACATTTCCTGAATAGATTTTACTTGTAGAACTGGAATTTTCCGCTCGTAGTTCTATACTTTTTTTTAACTTTTATAGGCTCAAAAGGGCTTATTGCACTTGACTAAATTTAGTAGACTGAATTCAAAAGCAAATTCAGGCATACTGAAACAACCACGTTTGCACACAAGAAGCGAGGTTAGTCGACTGAATTCAGAAAAATAGCAATCCTCACTTTTGAATTTAGATTCCTAGCTTACTAAATGCTATTACACTTCGCTAAATTCAGCGGATTGCTTTGATAAATCATTGAATAATCATATTTAGCCCACTAAATGTTGCTACTGCTTTGACGCAGGCCTCTTGCAAGGAGAGTAGAGACCATAGTCCACCACGTTGACCCAGTGGGGTTGGTGGATGACACATGACCTCGAAAGATTCTAGGTACATGCCAGTACATGTTCAGGATGTTGTTTGATGATGATGATGTTCTTCAGGATGTTTTCCTTCAACGTTTTTGACGTGACAACGTCTAATAAATCGATGAACGCCGGCTGTATCCACGAAAAAGTGTCCTGTTTTGTCCCGTTACGCACATTGTCCTGTTACGCTAATTGTATGACTTTATGTATGTATGAATCAATGTTTTGTTATGACGTTGTCACGTTAAACTATAACATTTTACGATAGGCTTATTACGTTTCCCGGTAAATAGCTTATATTATAAGCTAAATAGCTTATTGGCCAAAAATTGGTTGTCAGTAAAGTCGGTTGGTTACGGACGGTAACCAATCCGGTTATGGAATCACCAAGATTGTTTATGTTTTTTTAAGTTAGCGTTATTACGCACATGGCTACGAAAAGAACTGTCATTTCGACCCGAATCCAGATCGTCAGTCGGCATCTTCCAGATTAGATGAGGTAGCATACTAGACCTAGACTAAATTCTAAATCACTGAATGAAGCAGATCACTTTACTGAGATCATAAAGTACAATTAAAAACAAAAGTGTATCACTTCCATTTGCCCCGTTTTTAATTGAAGTATCAACGTGACAAAGAAAAGTGACAATCGGTGCGTTTCCAAGATATTCATTGCAACAATGGATGATCTCACACGATTGCACAACCCGTCGTCATGTTTCTTTGTGTTATTAAGTCATTATGATATACTTGGAGCCGAGAATAAGATTATGGCAAATTGGAGGGAAAATGTTGGTAATGTTTGAATAATTAGTGTTCTTTTTCTATGCAACTAAACGATCCATTTATAGGTTACCTAGAAAGATTAGACAGATAGATAAACTCCTTATAGCACTAAAATAACTTACAAAACAAACAATCTTAAAAATAGAGTAGCACACGGCGACCTTATCGCTGAAAGTGATCTCTTCCAAGCATCCGTGGTATAGAAAAGGAGATTAACTAAACATTGCACTAATAAAATAAAGACTAAAACGAAAGTAGCGTTTGGTCACCTTACCGCTTAAAGCAGTATATTCAAAGCAACCGTAGACAATTAAGAACGTTTGCTAAGGCGTACATGTGGCGTGAGTATACGACTCACAATCGTAAGATCGTCTGTTCGAATACCGCTTGCACCTTTTTGTTTTTCGTATAAAAATATTCCATAGATCGTAGAACTCAAGATTAGCCCTCCCAAACTATAGGGCGCACGAATTCATGTTAAAGTTGGGAAGAGTGAGCTCACTCTTTCCGTTCTAGTCGGTTGTAGAAAGCGGGGGACGCCGGTCGTTTTTACCTATCATTGATTTTAATCATTTTGAACATAAATATAAAAGATTATGTCTTCTTGTGCGTTCAAAAAGTGTTCTAATAATTTTAGAAATTCAAATAAATCTGATGAAATTACAATACATGGGTAAGTACTGCATTTAAAATTATTTTAAATATTTTCTAATAACATACCCATTTGAATTTTAAAATAGCTACAGTGACAGAGAGAGAATACTACCAAATATAACTAGCGCGAGCGAGATAAATGTCTTAGACAGAGACAGAGATGTCTTTGATAGAGGCAGATGTCTCAGACTCAGCCTGTTTACCAATGTCAAGATGTTCAGGGCTAATTTTGAGTTCTACAATCTTGGTTTTTTCCTGTGTACGAGTATTTTAACAACTGGATACGAGTAGATGACAATAAATTTGCCAAAATACGTCATAGTATACTTATCTTACCAAAACAGATTATAATATCTTTTCCAAACAGCCAATACACATTTTGTTGAGCTTTATTTTTTAATGTTCAAACGTTATCTTTAAACGCAAATGAGTCACTATCAAAATCATTGTTAATCGTTTCGTAGATAATTGCGATAATATTTATTTAACTTATTAATATACATATTTTAAGTCTGGAAGATCAGTTATCAGTTTTTGAAGTGAATAGTTCTTTCGGCGCGCCACAGACAGATTTTTCGTGGGCTGTGAATTGAATTCTAGCGTCACACTCGGGAATGATAAGCAATCTTCGGGCAAACTCGGGACCATGTCCATTGACCATCTAGAAATGTAGAAATGCGTCAGTATTTTCCATTGGTCATCTAGAAATGCGTCAGCATATCTAAATGGCCATGCTCATGGCCACGCCCTCCGGTTTCATCCGCGTAGTTTCTAAAGTAAGCTATCAAATTCTGAGTTTATAAGTTTTCACTTCTATCGGCAGTTCCTATGACTGCCGATTTTGTTTAGCGGATACATTTCGGAGACTGCAACTGATGCATGACCTAATACCGCCTTGCACTTTTTTCTATCGTACTGCTCGTAGCTCGAAAAAGCGACATCGCTTCATGATGTTCCAAAGATTTTAACGAATATGTTTCACTCTACTTTTTTAATGAGAAGGTCTAGGTTGTGGAATGCGTTGCCCGAGTGGGGTTTTCCCGATGGCTAATCTTCTTGTCTTCAAATACTATACCAGTAGAGATTTACTACGATAACATGGCCCGCCCCTCCAAATTACTGTTTTAATGTGTGTAGTCACATCCTTACGAAAGAGTTTGTATGTACTCCGTAGTTGTCATTATTCGTCTGCAGTAGCAGTACGCACACATGCGTAGTAGTGCGTTGTATATGCTTTCACAAATACTTTCAAAGGTTTTGAATTCTGGAGGGGCGAGTCATGTTATCGTAGTAAATCTCTACCTACTACTATACTATACCAATCAAATGATGATGCGAATGATAATATTACTTTACTATGAAGCTTTCCTTTATTCTATAATGTGGAATAATTTGAGAATACGGATTGCAAAACCAGTGATATTATCACGTGCCTTATCTTCCCAAGACCTAAACAAACCGATAAATAATAATTAATGTAATAAATAATCAATTATTTCCCTTATCTTGTTCCAATTACCGGAGACAATAATTTTACTTGTACATGTACTCGTTGATAATTAAACTTTATGTATCTGTTGACATAACGTGACATAGTCTGCGTAATCTATACATAAAATTGAAGTGTCTGTTTTTTTTTTAATTTCAAATTAGTACTTAATACATAACATAGTATTATATACAACTAATAAAAAAAAAAAAATGTGTCTGTAAGTTTTTTTTTCTCTGAAACGGCTGGACCAATTTTAACCGGACTGGTAGACAGCGGATGTTATAAGGAGTAGCTTAAGACTACACTTATTTTAAAAAAATAGGTTTCGCATAAATCAAATTTGACATTCAATAGCTTAGATGGGCCTTGATGCCTAGTATGCTAGTAGATAAATAAATATAATAATAATATAATGCTTTATTACACCCACCAAAAATACATAGTCTTAACTAAAATAAACAAAATAACTTAAAAAACATACTCGTATTAAGTCTAAAAGTGTACATAAAATCAAAATACACAAACAAGTAATGGAGTTAGATAAAAAAACAAAATTAAAATGAATTATTACGTCTATTTTAAGCTAATTTTATTGTTTACATAATAAAGTGCAGTGTAAAGGGCGGCCTTATTGCTTAAAGCAATTTCTTCCAGGCAACCTTTGTATGGAAAACTTGCGACAGAAATCGTATATAGTGTAGGTGGTATTGATATAGAAGTACTTAAACTATACAAAATACATAATATATAGCAATTAAACATATTTACATATAAATCAACAAAATATATCTATACCCACAGAACATAAATACTTATACAAGTATAAAATAAATACATATATATATACAATTTATATTTATATAATATAGTTTAGGGAAGAGAGTGAAAAACGTAAGGAGAGTGTGGTAAACGGAGAGTGGCTATTTATTGTAAATAGTTTTAAAACATGAGCCTATTTTAAAAATGATTACAGACTAGTAGCGCCACGCGGTTCTTCACCCCGGTAATTCCCGTTATTTTCCCGGGACAAAAAATAGCCTATGTGTTAATCCGTTCCAACGTGATTGAGCAACAAACATCCAAAATTATAATATTAGTAGGACTAGTAGCGTCACGCGATTATACGCGCTTCCCGTTCCTGTTATTTTCCTGCAATAAAAAGGGGATTTTATGTAGCAGACGCGGAAGAAGAAAAAAAGCGAGCAAAGTCGTAAGAAGTAACTAAGCAATCGGAATGAGATAGAACAAAGATAGCGGGTTTATTGCAGGTCATCTGAGTCATGGGCGAGATGTATTTACTGCGGAGTAAATGAGGTCATTTCTAGAATTAATGGCATATCGTGAACGTTAATTGGTGCGTGTAAAGTTCTTTAAAAAAACATTTAGCCAGTTTACCCTAGAATGTTACTTACTACAAAAAAATTGGCAGTCATAGGGAGTGAGATTACAGGGGATAGAGATAAAACATCTTACTTCTCTGGGTGACGAGCGCAGTAGAGTGCTAGGTTACGATGTGGACTTTTCATGCTCCAATAGCTGCGTGTCACTGTACTGTTATGTGGCAGGCATGTTGCTTACCATCAGTCACGTGTCCTGATCGCCTCGTCACTCTTTATTTAAAAACAAAAAACATTTTATACTCTTAACTATCATTCATGAGCCTGGTGACTGACATGGACGGACAGCGGAGTCATAAAAGTAGCTATACGAGCTGCTAACATGCGCGCGCACTATCCTTGAAAAAGATCGCCGAACGCGATTGAAACTTGAGTCAGACTGGACTGACTATATCAAACGTGAGTTACCCGTGTATTTATTTAAAATCTTAAAAGTAGGGTCCCGTTTTAATCTTTAAAAAACACAACGTGGTACATCTCACTTACTTATATAGATATAGGTTAGTCTAATATGTATATTCAGAGCTCGCGGGTGCGTGAACCGCTTTCGTAACCTCTCCATCTTAATTGAGTTCACTTAAGAAAAGATGGCCGACCCTACTTATAGTCTATTACTACGCTGCTAGGGCCTAGTTTTGATTTGACATACTTTCCGTTGCATCTGCAATGTAGGTAGATGTGTGTAACTCAGATCTGAATTGGTTCAAATACAGATCACAGATATGTGACTCGTGGACTGACAGCTCAACACTACAATCGATAAAGCAAATCGATCAATCGCGGTTCGCAGCACAATTCGCATCTTCACGAAGTATTAAAGAGATGAAGTCTTACCTAAAACTTAGAACTTAAACCTTAGACCAAGAAAGTAAGAGCGAAAGTGAGCAAACGAAAAGCAAGATGGAGAGCTGATGCCGAAGCGTCTGAACTACCTACTACACTGAATGCGGTTTTGACTCGGTTCGTCATATACAAAGATAATAGTAGTCTACTATAGAGCATTTTCTAAAAATGAGTTCATGTTTGATGCGATTCCCAGATTCCCGGATTCCAGAGCTGTGATCTAAACTCGTAGCTTATGTATTCTTTCTATTGAGGTACCCATGACTAAATATAAGCTTAAATTGCCATAATTCTTTTAATTTATTCAACTCTCTCTTGTGTCACACAGCGGATTTGCCATTTCGTCGTTATACAAATACGCGGGAACAAATAACTAAAACATACAAATAAATTTATAGTAATATTAGCCGAAGAGTTTGTTTGTTTGTTTGAACGCTAGGATCTCGGGAAGTCCTGGTCCGAATTGAAAGATTCTTTTTCTATTGGGTAGTCCATTTATCGAAGAAGGCTATAGGCTATAGAAAATAACGTTACTATTAACAGAAGCGGAGTATGAATCAGGAATGTAACAAAATCGGGAAAAAATATTTTTGAGAGTTTTCGTACGTTTCGTGCTTTGACATGACACAGCATGTGTCTAAGATTGCGTCATTGAATATCACAGATTACATACCTCTTGAATAAAACCTTTGCTAATCTCTGAGTTGGTACAACCAATTTCCGACAGGTGGCGTAGCAGGTAGCTGAAGAGGTGTTTTGTTTGAAAGCGATATTCTCAGGAATGACAGAACCGATTTCTAAAATTTTTTCACCGTTGGATATGTGCGGGATCTCGATGAGTGCTATATATGTTCCACGGGCGAAGCCGGGGCGGACATCTAATAATCTTATAATTTTAGTATCAAACAACACTAATGTCACATCCGTGAATGTCACACTAAGGCCGCTACTATCACCGGAGGAAAACTAACCTTAAAATAAAAAAACCGCAACGAAATCCGTCCACCCGTTTGAGCTCTACGGTGCCACGGACAGACATCGACGTCAAATTTGAAATGAAATGAAATTTATTGTACAATTAAAAACATATTTTGTGAAATATTAATTTTTAAAAGGTTAGCAATGATGTGTCTGAGTGAAAGAGTGACTTCACTTTTGGGAACTCTGTCTCCCACACTAGGTAATTTACCTGTAATTTATACCCCTAATCTATCATAATCTATACCCTTTTTTGGCCGAGGTTTAAAAAAAGGTTTAACAAGGTTACAATAACCAGATCACACATCTCCAGTGTCTCAGAAACCGCATTGTAGATCGAAAGTTAGCCACGCACGATCTGTCACGTTTTTCGTTTCGTTTTTTGCGTTTCTCATTGGACTTTGTGGTTCGATTTCAAGGCTTTTATGCGGTTATTGGAACGAGATAGGCTTGAAGCGTGATGCTTTGATTGTTCTTAATTTTAATGCAGCGTTGGGTGATTAGGAACGTTAGTGAATGGGAAGAAATTTAGGTTCACACGGGTAAACGTACAACAGAAGGAACACTAAAGATCCATTATTTACTAATTATTATAATCCAGCGCGCAAACAGAGCGCAGTGCAGTTCCAGATAATGCTATAAGTAAAATCAGCTCACTAAACGTTCCCACTGTTGGGACTTCTCTTGAGTCTTCTCTCAACGCCATAATCCACCAGGCTGGCCCAGTGCGGGATGGTGACACATGACCTCGAAATATTCTAAGTACATGCCAGTTTCCTTACGATGTTTTCCTTTAACTTTTGAAGTTAGCGGTATTATGCGCATGATATTATATAGATATTTATGATTACGGCTGGTCTAGGATCGAGCCGTTCTCTCGACTAGACCAGCCGTATGTTGGTTCTTTGGTAGTTTGCGACACACCTTCGAAATTACTGCATTGATAACGTAACGTACCATTTATCAAAGTTTTACAGAGATCTACACTCGCTTAACCAAAACTTTACACTAGGCTAAACTTAGTGCCTGCATTCAGAAAATTTTGAAGCAATTTAGAGGCAACAAGCAATTCTCGCTTCTGAATTTACTCGTAGTATGCTAGCTTAATGAATACTATTACACTTCACTATATTCAGTAGGGACCTGGCGACTAAATTTAGACAACTAAATTTAGCCAAGTGTAATAAGACTTTAATAGCTAGCTTTAGCTTTAATATTGCTCTCTCTCTGTTTATTTTCGCTTGAAATCATAGAAACAGCGTTAGCAAAGCTAAACCCGATATAGTTAGGCGGTTTAAGGCAGGTCGCCATGTGGTATATCATCTGGAAAACTCATCATCTACAATCATACTATCAACATCTTTGAGCCAAATAAAAGACATCCTAGACCAAAATAACGACCTAAAAAGCCCAAAAGCCTTAAACGGGTCCTTATTTCTCACAAGAGAGGCATTCAAAAGAACTAGGCAAGGCAAGAACTAAGGCGAGTACACATGCTCCAGTTTCGGTGCTAAAGAGCGAACAAAACAAGTGGCGCACGCGCTCGTTTCGTCTTTGTGTACCGCCTTGATGGAGGCTTTATGAACGGACATACAAAAGATACGTCACGATCAGTAGTTAAATGAGGCGTAAAGTTAGGAAAGGTAAAATGCAGAAAGGCTTTCATGTTTTGATAACTAGGAAGTTCTCGCCACCAGGGCAGTAAACGACATGGTACTCGTGTATCATCAACATCATCATCAGCCGCAAGACGTCCACTGCTGAACATAGGCCTCCCCCCTAGATTTCCACAACGAACGGTCCTCGTACTCGTACTCGTGTATATTTGAAACGAATATTTATTTTATAAAACGAATTTATTTTCTCCGAGAAAACCCAAACAGACTTCAATTTAAATTTACATTCTGACAATCGACCAAATTTCGTAAGAAGCCAGCCATCGTCAAATCTATTGAAATTGAAAGTAAATTTTAGTTTTTTGTTCATATTTCAAAAACCACATCACAGATTTCGACAAAAAAATTATGGGATCACCTCAGAACTATGATCTACCAAAAAAAATGGCGGTCTTAGGGATTACCGATAGAAGTGAAAACTTGTAACTCAGAATTTAATAGATTACTTAGGCAAATACGCGGGTGAAACCGCAGGGCGTGGTCATGAGCATCGCTATCTAGCTAAAGTGTGTGTTCATTTGTGTGTATGTTATTAGCCAATGGTAAAGGCTGATGATGCATTTCTAAATGGCCAATGGTCCCGAGTTTACCCGAAGATATCTTATCATTCCCAAGCGTGACGCCAGAATTCAATTTACAGCCCACGAAAAATCTGTTGTGGCGCGTCAAAAGAAATTTTCACTTGAAAAAATTAGTTGTCTGTAAAGTCGGTTGGTTTACGGATAGTTTAACGTGACAACGTCATAACAAAACTTTGATTGATGCGGCGCAAGCGTACAATGAGCGTAACGGGACATAACGGGACACTTTTTCGTGCATGTAGCTGGCGTTCATCGATTTATTAGACGTTGTTACGTCCAAAATACAACCGAATTAAGAACTTTCATTTTTAGAAATATTTTTGAAGTTATACTGACTTGTTTTGACGTGTCAGGGAAAAATGATGAGAGCAAGTTGTTACGATGCGCGCGCGCACCGTCACCCTGAAGTTAGCTAATCGACATTTTAGTAAACATTGTAACTGACTTCAGTTTAATACTTCTTGCGTTGAAAATATTGTCTATTATCTATTATCTAATTATATCTAATCTAATCTAATCTATATATAACCATAACATGGTTTATAGATAAGATTTATAGATTCCTTAGATTAAAAGATATATTTAACTACTTGCGTGCATAGAAAAGTACACGTACACCATGGACGTACTATAAAAAAGTCAGACTTAGTCTCGCTAAAACAAAACCTGTGTCCATGGTGTCGGCCACATAATATGCACGTGTGCGCTGTCACATAGGCTGACACGCACACATCAGTGGGTCATTCATTACACGCTCTACTTGTGTATATGTGTGTGTCAGCCTATCAGTGACAACCTGACAACGCACACGTGCAAATCTGGCCGACTCTAGTGACACAGTTTATGTTTTAGCAAAACTACGTCAGACTTTTTTATACGTCCATGACGCACACGTGTTTTAATGCGTTGTATGATTTTTCTAACTATGGAATCCAGGGCCCAGTGACAAGGACAGTGCAATTACGTATTAGTAAATATGAATATTGAATATTTAAACCTCCTACCAGTCATGAAAACGTAAATTTTGGTCGAATTTTATTCGATCTCGATTCGATTTTATTTTATTCGAATGAAGCGAACACGATTCGAATGCTGACCTAACAATATCGTAAAGCATTATCAATTACTTTCAAGCTTCTGTTTATCCGTGTACAGCAAATGCAGTTTCTCAGGTTTCATTTTCAGTAAAACATGTCACGATAATTTAAACCTTATTTCTACAACCTTTTGCACTAGTATACCATGTTTACCTACTGATCCTTAAAAAGTTTATCTTCATGCCAATATCAGCCTTATTGCAGTTACATTTTGCGCTAGTATAGCATGAATACGGATGCTTAAAAAGTTGCATGCAAATTCAACGATAAGCTGTAACTTATAGCATTCGACATAACGGCCACTTTCGCTTGTCAGCTGAAAGCCTGTAGTTTTGAGGTCAAGTGCGAATTTTTTTTTCTACATTGCAGTAACAGTAATGTTTTTGGATTTTATTGAATTTGTAAATGTCAATTACGTGTCACTATTGCGGTAAATTAATTAAAAATATACTACACAATTCATTTATAACAAATGTTATTACATTATTGAAAAGTAAACAATATTATTATAGTTCCGCTAATTCCGAATCGATTTTGATAATTATTTTTTGTTGGGTAAAAAATCCCATATAAATTTTATCAACATCAGTGTGGTGGTTTTTTGTTTTATGAACAAAAACTAAAATTTGCTTACGATGACGTAGTCCATAGCTTTTATGAAATTTAGGCGACTTTAGGTGAATTTAATTTTAAATTGAAGATAGTTTTGTTTTTTTTTCGTAGAAAATAATTTATATTTAGAAGATAAACCTCCAAGTCATACGAAAATCAACAACCATAAATAATAAAACAGTTTCCGGTGAACATTTATATCCGTTATAGATAAGATAAAATATTAATAGCTCGTTTTTTTTTCGCTAACAATATCGTTTTAATGTAACCTGGGAAGTTTAAATGGATACCTCAATGACGTAAGCAACAAAAACCTACAAATCACTATTATTAATGATTTCGTCAAGTTTTCCGTACGTCATAAGTTAATGTGGTCATTATAATTATCAGATTGTCCGGACCTTAATCACTGTCTGATATTTAACAATAAATGCATTATTTGACCGTTTTACTAACAGCTTCATATTCTGTGACTAAAGTTCGTACTTACTTCTACACAATCTGTGTCTACAACACAAACTACTCCCTAATCTATGACTGCAATTTCCTACAAACTACTGCATACTCTGCGTCCATAGTTCCTTCAAAGACAATAGTTTGTGCAACCTTATTACCATACAATAGAGTTCAAGGTGGGAGCTTTTAGGTTTCATTTCCTGCTTAGAACAGGCTGAGGCCATGTCTGGTTCTAGTTTTAATGGAACTGGTACGGAAATCGATTTAATTATTTAGTAAGAAGCTGTCTTTTAACTGGGTCAATCATGTTGGGTTATACATTAATATTGTTCCTACTGGCTTTTTTATATTCTACGACATTTGCGTACCATTCTGTTTTCTAACTTTCCAGATTTAATTTTCCACCCTTAAGTAGTCAGGAAGACATCGCTATCAGCGATAAGGCCACTAATTCACTAATATAGGCCAATTTGCAGTACTACCAGCTTTAAGTTTACAAAATGCTTCAACTTGTAGAGATATATTATTGTTATTTGGTGTGTTCAATGAAGGGTCTAGTCGGGAGAGCGACGACTGCTGATCCTGAGCTCCGGGAAACATTGTTAGGAAACCGACATGCACCTAGAATCTTTCGAAGTCACGTCATCCACCAACCCGCACTTGGCGAGCGAAGCCTCGACTCGCTCTCCTTGCGAGAGAACATTTAGTGAGCTTATTCTGGTGGTTTCAATAAAGTGTAACCTATGTAGTATGTATAGATATGAACAGAAGGCCTGACATTTGAGAAACCCGAAGTTCTCGCTACTCCGGTTCTTCCTAACTGCTTTAAACTACTAACTCTAACTTACTTTACTATCGTGTATTCACAAAAACCTGCTCAGCAGCAGCCGAGTACAAGTGGTGTAACGCGACTTTCATCCGACTGGTTTCAGAAACCTCGTTAGTTCACTAATTTTATAATTGCAGCGTCTGCACGTGGGTGCGTTCGATGCGATATCTTGACGTAATCTACAAGCATATAGATGATTGTTGAATAATTAAAAAAAAACATACCAATCAGTATCAGTACCATCCTAGTCTTAGATAAAGTATAAGAAGATAGATCAGGTTTTTCCACACGATTCCTTTGTACCAACCGTAAGAAGATGAGGTGTATGTTAGCTATGGCAACAGAGTGATGTACCGCGACAAAAGTATGACACTTCCACAAGAGCGACAAGACAAGACAAGAGCCATCAGACCCTTGCTTTCTTTGTAAAGCGTTTGTTTTAACTCTATACGTAGTATATGTAAACTGTTTGATCCTAGTCCACTGCAGGATATGGCCTCTCTCAGAGTTTGTCACTCAGCCTAATCCTCAGCTTCACGTTTCCTCAATCACCTGCTGTTTTACGAGTATCTTCAATCCATCTAATATCAGGAAGTTCTACACTATGTTTGCCACGGTCTTTACTCGAACATGTCCAACCCAACGGTTATCGCTTCTACGAAAAATGTGACTGGTCCATTGGATCTTTAGTTTGCTAATACGTCGACATATATCGGAAAGTTTTTTTTACATGGGTTTCTTTGGATGTTGGCATCAAGTGGCCTTTACTGCCTACCGGAATTTAACTAAGTCGGTAACCTTGGTATTTTCACGGATCACCTCGTCCTGTATACGTTCCCTCAGAGCAAGCATCTTTCCCTCATTCCTTGTGCAACTATAAAACTTTACGCCTCTTTGACTATTTGAGTTCAAGTTTCGGATTCGTAGTGCATATTAAAGTTTCTCTAAGTAATCTTAAAACATGTATGATTTGCCAGCCACTGTCCAAAAGTGGCTTTTTAGATTCTACCGATCCCTAGCATTCCCTAAACAATTGTTTGGTGTCTATATGCCACATTGTTAAGTGAAGCTCCTTTTTGGAATCTGCATGGCGGTATTTTTTGCAATAATAGACTTGCGAGACGCCTATCGCATTTGCCTAGAAGAAACGGATTCATTCTGAACTTTGAGAGACAAGAATTTTAGCTGACAACTTCATTACAGGCTAACACTGGATTGGATTTTCATTCAAATAACGAGGAAAATAGTAAGGTTGGTTCAATCTCTACGAAACTCCATCTAATTATCATAGGAATCCATTGCAATTTCAATAGATTTACGATTGACCTCTAGCATTTCTGCAGATATGTATCAGACATTAACGTCCCCGCCACCAACCATGACCATTGCTACACGGCGCTTCTATCGTATGTTATTATAATTTTCAAAAGCTGATATGAAAGGAACTTAGTTCGAGATTTTGGTCACAAGCTATGAATGATAGCACAGGCTAGCAGTACGCGAAGGTCGTTGCAAATGTCAGCAGTACGGACCAGTCAGTCGCCGTGTCAGGTGCAGCGGAATGTCTAGGAATTTTCTAGATTATTTCGCATTGGAATCAATCGCCACGCCTTATCTAATCTGTGACGCAATTACGTACATATGAATCAAGAAATCACAATTTACTTAGATTTTGTTTCAAAACGTTTCATTTTTACTCCATTGTTAAGCATAAACATCTTTTTCATCCGCTACAAGTCTCGATCTTGTGCTATCTGTGTGATCAAACTTATTTATTAATTCTGATACATTTGCACATGTGACTAAATAAGCCAATCTGGGAGATTCAGATGCGACCAAATTTTGGACAAATAAACAATGAAATTTATTAAGTTCACAAACACGCAACCATCACAAGAATGAGAATATAGCAGCATGATTTGACCATGGAAGGTTAATAGACCGAGGCTGTTAAATTGGCCACAGTTGTCGTCAAGTTGAGAGGACTAACGAATCGACAAGTTGATAGGTCTATTGGCATGTTCATTATCGAAGGCCGTTGAAAATGTCAGAGAGGTGGATAGCTCACGGTTTGCGTGCTTGTAGGAATTGGTATCTATGTCTTGGAGACTATAAACTGAGGTGTGGTGTGGGAACGTAAGATCTATTGATGATAGCGTGTCTATACTAGAAACAAAATACACTGTATTAGCTGCTATACGTTAAGGGGTACGAAGGGTCGAACGTCCAATACCAAGATGGATCGCCGATATGGCAGACTCGATTGGTAAAGAACAGAAGCAAACGAATAAAGTTAGAGAAAGGGTACATAGAGGGAAATAGATTTCAAGCAGGTTTCAGGATGACTGTAGAAGATGATCAATGTTTGTTTAATGAAATTCTGTAAATGATGAAAACAATGACGATCACAAAAAAATTGCTGTAATTTTAATCTGCCAAAAGTCGAAGTTAATAAAATAAATAAATATTGGTGGACAATTCACACACAATACCATCTGACCCCAAACTAAGCAAAGCTTGTAATAGAAGAATAATATCACACAAGCCATACTCAAAATATACTTGCCTGTTTTAAAAGATGTTTGAACAATACTGGACAGAAGAATATAAATATTTATAACAATGACACGTATTTTTATAAGGGACCTAATGACAATTGGCCTAAAGTAGCCTCTACTGCCAACCATACTTACCAACTTAAACTAAGCATACATTAAACATTTCTAAAACCATTCCAAAAGTAAGTGAATGTAATATAATAACAAAAAGAAAATAATTAAGAGTTTTCGATATCGATTCTTCTGGTATAACTAATTCTGGTACAAATGACAACGTTCCGAATCTGGTATCGGATTCGCTTAATCTGATTCAGCGAAAGTACCCACAAACAGGCGCAATCGAACTATTATTGCCAGAGATTATAGAAATACGAGGTTTGGGCGTGAGAATGATCGCAATAACCCGATCTCATGGCTGCTAGCTAACAAGGTTGTGTGATGAATGAACCATTGTTATTAGTTACGTGTTTAGTGACTATTATTGATATTTATTATTATTTGATTGTGTTGTGCTCGTGCCTATAGATTTAAACACTGGAGGATATAGGTAATTATGTTCATTTATATGTTGACTATTGAAAAGAAATAACAATGCGTATTAAGCTATTGCATAGCTTTTATCGCGGGCATGGGGACCGAATTTTAGTGATCGTGCATCTCTTTTTATGTTCACAAGAAAGAGGGTGGAAGACCGTAACGCCGTCCTCCCTACTCGGTCATTCGACTTTGTATCTTATTTGTATTAGCTTTACAGACTAAATGCTCTTAGCAGTGTTGCCAACTTAACGGACTTCCCGTGATATTTTTGTTATGGTAATCAAATGTCACTTATGTTGCTTATGTTGATAAAAATGCATGCAACATGCAATAGCTTTACCGCGGCAGTCCCCGAGTGCCATACTTCTTTTTTTTTATCACCATTATCCCATGACTAGTTCAATGATAATAATTCGAGACAAAATAAGTTTTTTTGAGAAAGATCAAACTGATATTTAAATTTCTGACGTCACACAAACAAAAAAATCTGAGATTATATCGGGTGTCGTAAAACGGTGGTATTTTTTTAATTGACATAGGACCAAGGAATATGAAACGGTGGTTCCATCATAAGTAATTTTAAGACTGTTTGGGTAATATTACCGCAATTTTGTGGTTATTCACACAATTTTATTTACTTACTTACATAGTATCGTTCTAGTTAAGACACCTTATTACATAAAATAAATGCATGAATTCGTTTTTACAAAAAAAAAATACTCATAAATCAACAACAGTATGCCTTATGAATTCGCAGATCTGACAAACTTACACAAAAGAAGACTTCCCTTATCCCAGCATTGGGATAAGAAGCAACAGATTGTTTATTACTAATTTTATATTTTGAACATAACTATTATGGGGGAGCCACTTATTCATCTCCGTCAGTCTTGTACCAATCGACACATAGCCACCACTATAACTGACATAACCTAAAAAATCTCATTTTAATTTTATTCGACGGAAGAAATTTTGAAATTCGTATATCGATTTCATATTGTCATTTTTTTCTTTTTTTGGTTCAAGTGACCTGCTTGTTGATAAGTTTATAATCATAGGAATTTTTACTCACGAATTCACGAAATACTCCGTCAGAGTGTCTTTGTACAAACTACCAATGTAGGAGAGTGTAATGGCATATTGGCTTCACCATCATCAGAGGAAGCCAAAAAACTGCTGCGGCTTTAATTGTTCATCTTTGGAGGGGGATCCTAGGCGTCATCATCATCATCAGCCCGTGTTCGTCCACTCCTGGACATAGGCATCTCCTATAATACGCCACTCAGCCCGATCCTCGGTCTTACGCTTCCAACCGCCACCTTACCAATTATTTTTGTTTAACCTAGTAGTAAATACTATGGGAAACATAGTCGATTATCGACCAAATTCCCCTAAATAAATGAGAATAAAAATAAAAAAAGGATTTTTTCCAAAAGTTGACCCAATAAATATACAATTAATGAGTAAACATGTACACATACTGCTACAATTGAAATAGTTCTCAGTTTCCATATACGGGCTGCGTAAATTCAAACCAGTTCATTAAAATGTTTATTTATCGCTTTTGTACGACAACTTTGTAGTGAAAGGTAATAACATATATCAATATTATCTTTACCTTTAGAAGTAGACATCATATTTTTAAGAGAGAAATTCGATATTTTTAATGCATAGCTAGGTATACTAAAATTGATCGTTATTTGAGAAAAATATACTCAAAAAGGTAGTACAGGTATATAAGGTAGTCACAATTACATTAATCAAATTAATGTTGTCTAATTTTAATAACATAAACGTTTTATTTTTATTCAAGTAAATAAATTATAAAATTTGTTTTATTTTATTGTAAACCTATAAATTTGTCTAGCCTGATATTAATAGCGAATTAATAAGGAATCCTGTTAATGATTCAAGAATTAAAAAACAACAATAAATCACAAATTAATGGATTTTTATTAAATTTGTGTGTTCGAAGTGGAACGATGCAACTGTATCGGAAATAAAATTATGTCATAGCACCATATTTTATTTCCAACTTTACTAGCACAACCGTATGACATATTGGCAAGAACCTCCGCTTTCACAACCATGACGACGTAAGTTCGAACCACACCCGCACTACTGGCCACTGAGTATTTTTTCATGCGCAGATGTGATGGTCATCATTACCACTGGTTTTAACGGTGAAGGTAAACTTTCTGAGGAAACCCACATATCCCAAGACATCGGCGAACCGACACGTACCTAGTAATGGGTTATAAAGGTTTGACTCTCTGCCAGCGAGAGAAAGCCCCGACTCCCAGCAATGTGAGTGAGACTTCATGCAGCATAGTTATAATCAATAAAATATTTATAAAATAATTATTATGATGGAGCCACTTACGCGTGCTCTATAAATAGAATGACATGAAAATTACCGCCGTCTAAGTGATTACGAGCTAGAACAGATAGTTAATAGGTCTCAGTGGTCAGTAGATGACACTTTTAACGCGGTCCAGCCCACACTACCTATTGCTCAATCTGTGACTCGACACCGTTCAGGTAGATAAAAAGAGCTGATACAACCCGTCAGCATCCTATCCCAGCTTCTGGTTAAGTCGTATCAGAAGGCTAATGAACGGTGACTCATTGCCATCACCGTGAGAAATAAGGGGTATGCTAATTGTGATTGATTGGTTGCATCCGCCGTTAGCCACTGATACAGTTTGAATTTGAGAACACCTTATTGAGAAATCAACTAAACTTGACGATTGATAAAAATTAACAAACAGCCAGTCACACTATTGACTTGAAACAATCGATATCAGACACTACACTACACTAAATTGTAGTGAAAACCACGAATAAAATTTACAATCTACTAACACTAAGAACAGGATTATTGATACACCGTCGAAGGTCTAGATAATCAAGCCCACTCACATAACGTCACTCAACGAGTAGTACTTGTCGTATTATGAGAAAGAGGGATACAAGAACTAAGAGTAAACAAATACCTACTTAAAACTACTAGACATTATGAGGTATAGACAAAAAAATTACAAAAAGAATAGATTCTCGCTATGTCACAGATGCGACAGAAATGCAGCAGCTTAAGCATAACTAACACTAGAATAACAGATGGCTTTGATATTAATGACGACGAAGATAGAAACTCAAATTTAGATGCAGTCTAATATAAACGCTATACATCAAATATCAATAATCCATAATTACGCGTTCAGCTCTAATTCACCGCCTAAAGCTATTATATTTTAGCCAAGTAACTGAATAATGCCGGATGTCAAAATAGCTAAAAGAATCATTCTATCTTCGGCCGCGATAGACCAGAAGTTCAATAGCCAGCAATGAAACAATGGATGTTATTGTTATCGATATAGCGATTAAGAACAATGTACGAAGTTTTACTGTACACACGAGTCTCGTCTCAATTGTTTTCGGTTATTAGTTTGCTCTTGTTGAAATGTACTACTACCACATATGTTCTTAGGTCATTCTATTGTCAAACATCAATAAAGAACATTCGAGGTTAACTGTCATAGGCCAGATCCTTTAAAAATCATTTATTTATACAGAGAAATGAAATAAAGTATAATTAGAGAGTGCAAAAATACTTGTCAAAAAATATAATAAACCATTTTGATCGAGAAATTTAATACGCACTTGTCAATGTTAATAAGTAATTAGTCAGTCATATCTGCTATTCTCAAAACGCATCATTGTAGTGGTCTTCAAAATTGTGGCAATAAATTGAAATGGGACCCTTTGAAACAAAACACTCCAAAACAGTTAACGCACATTCGAGTAATGGATGAAAATACATAACATCCTTTACAAGTTGTTGTTAGAATGTACACCAAAAAAAAACATACCATATTACAAGTTTTGAAACCATAAAAAGTATAACAAATGCAGATCAAAGTACACTTTGGAATCCTACTAATGATAATAAAAATGTGAAAGTTTGTATGTTTGTTACTCAAAAACGTTGTAACGCCTAAATGGATCGGGTTAAAATATGGAACGCAGATTTTAGTTCAGAATAGCAAGTACGTTTTTTTAACGTTGGAAAATTACGGGGAATGGTTAGAACTCGGATAAAACCGCGAGACAATGCTAATATTTATAAGAAAAGAAACAAATAAAGAGTTGATAAGCCCAGGCCAGTAAACCACACCGGAGAGCAAAGACAAGGACTACAAGCAAATTCGTTAGGTTGTAGAGGCATAGGCATAGGACGTGATAGTGATGATGCTAAAAATGGTAAACAAGTGACAGAAAGGTGACTTAACTGTAAAAGTAACAGGAATTGTAATCCTCAAGGTGAGACAGAAAATGAAACTGGACAACTATTAGTATTCAATGTCAGGTTCAGATTCGCGCTCGAGTCACCAGTTTTACAGTTTCGCAGGACATTTCGTCTTATGTTTTATTCATTCCTATAAATTTAAATAGGCTACATCGTTAACATCTAGATGACATTTAGAATTTGATATTAATTCTTCTGCGACACGAACGAGATATTGCGACAAAGAATATGATTTGTGTAGATGCTGTTCGACTATTCATGATTTTTGTGTTTCTGGTTTAAGTGACTAGATCCGTTTCATTTTCATTATTTACGGTATTTTAATTCATTTTGTTTAATATTATTTTTGTTCTTTTATTTTATGGTAGTATTTTAGTATCTCTCTTCTTGTTATTAAGTACTTTTATTTCTGACAAAATTCTGTCCCAGTGCAAAGCAACTACCTCTCTACCTCAACCTTCATTCATTTCTAATAACAGTTAGTTTTCCCCAAATGAATTGGCATCCATGACTAACGAAATTGCAAAATGTTCCATTGATTCTTGAAAAACTGTACTCATAAGGTTGAATTTCATAACTCGATTCATTCAAGGCAACTCTAGCACGGCAAAAGAGACTGGATTATATCAAAAAGTATGAAAATATCGAAAGTTAACTTTGCATTGACAACGTTAAAAGTGAAAGCCTTTTCTTTACGCCTCAACGGTTGCTTGTATTTCGATTTAACTTTATTTTCGAATTAAATATTGGTTTAGTTGAACAGAACCGTCGATAATCAATTGGGTGCCGATAAAAAACTATTTACATCTACTACTTCGTCGATAATGAGTCCGAATGTGCATTCAAAGATTACGTTTCTTGTTAAAACGCTTTCCATTATGTATTGAAATTGGACTCTTGATGACATAAACAGATATTGCTGCAGTCAAATACCAATTGGCTGTTTTCTATTTATCGTTACCTAACTTGATTAAATAATTGATTAAAGCTTTTTTATCGATAATAGGTCTGCACTTGACCGCCATATCTTAAAGACACCGAAACGAAATCTACTAGGGTATACCCACTCAGGCAATGCATTCCATAGTTTACATATGTTTAATGCGAAGATGGAGTCCAACTCATCGTTCGAGTCTTTTTAACATCAATCATGAAACGATGTCGCTGTTGCTACGAGCAGTCCGATAGAAAAAGGGCACTAAGTTGGTGAAAAACGCTAACTATAGTAACGTTTTTTGCTTGATGCCCGTAGTAGAAGGAAAATGGATTGAAATATTTGGTAAGTCTTAAAAGAAAGAAACCGTAGGTAACAAAAAGTTGGAGATTACACAAAAAATTGCAGTCTGTTACTCCACGAGTTTGCCTAAATGACTTCCGACGATTAGATGTTACTACACATCTGCTGCTTCATTAAATTGCATCTTTTGTTTGTTTTGTTACCATTGCAATGTGGCTCCTTTACTTTTAGATAGTCTGAAAAACTCAATAAGCCTAAAAACTTTTGAAAGATTCATTATTTAAAATATTTGCCATTATGATAATTTATTTACGCCAAATACGATTCAAGCTAATGAATCTATCTGTCACTATAATAGTGTCATAGACGTGGCAAGCGTTAGGATATTTGCTTACTTAATGTATTTTCATGATTAAATTGTAATAAATAATTAAGTACTATTATCAAATAGACAAGTACGTTGGTAATTTCAGATTTTACGCTTAACTTATAACACTAATGTCTTAAATTTCGGTATTATATAAATGAACATTCCAATTTTAATATACTATATATATGTTATTTGAGTGTGTACACGCTTAGTGTTATAGTCGGGTTGGTTAGTTATATAGTTGGCTTATATCATCATCGTTTTTTTAAGTGAAGATTATTATGACAGTTTTGATTAATTTTGGATTTTAAAGATAGTCTTGGTAAAAATTAATTTCTTTCTTACTAGAACGGGTCATACAGGAGTTAACCTCAGTACTGCCTACCGATAAAAATAGGTCAATATAGAAGTAAATTCCCATAGTTAAGCGATAAATTTGGTGGTGGTGATAATGTCAATTTTTCACACAACTCCATCTATTCCCATACTAAGACCATCCGAGATTTTACTCTACAGATGGCCATCAGGGACAGAAATGGCAGCTTAGGCAAATGGCAATTAGGCAAAAACCTGATGTCGAGTCGATTACTAGCGGAATCCCAACCGGTACTGATCGGCTCTACAGACGAGCACTAGAATTAGATTTTAAATGTACCCAACTCCCTCCTATTTTCCTCTTCTTCTTCTTATCCAAGAAATGTGTAAAAAAAAGGTAATTGTAATGACAAAGATCACGGACCCCGGAGTCTGTGAAGTGGCTAATTAAAAAAAAAAAGTCCCATACTAAGCAAACCTCGTATGAGAACCAGTTAGCTCAAATATTACTTTATACAGTAGTCATGCCTATTTCGGATGAATATATTACTAATCGATCTAAAATTTTGGGGTAAACGGGTTCTGGAGTGGTGGCCTCGAGCAGGCAGACGTTAGTGTAGGACAGTATACCCTGAGACTAGATTGTGTGACGATTTAAGAAAGCTGGTGGAGCTTCAAAACGTAAAACTCCGTATTATTGGAGAGGCATGTTCTGCAGTGGACGAGTGTGGTCTGATCATAATGACCGGTTTAATATTTCGGAAGAATATAACATTACTGAATGATTTAAAATTTCGGCGAAGAAGAAAAGAGTAACAAGCATTTACAATTTTAAGAAGAAGACAAGAATAATGATAAAGTACTTCCAGCTTTAAGAAGAAGACAAGAGTAATAATTAAGTTCTCACAGCTTTAAGAAGAAGACAAGGATAATGATAAAGTACTTACAGCTTTAGAGTAACCGCTGCCCGCGCTGCCATCGGAAGAGTTGCTCAACCTCCTCTCGCCGGTCGAAGCGGGCGGCGACCACGCGGATCCGCTATCTGAAGGCATCTTGTCACACCACTGTCTCACATATTAACACTGAACTGTACACTAACACCACACTGATGCACAGTCCATCTCTAGTTCCGGTTACCTGAAAATAAAGAAAGATTTCGTTAAAACACAATTAGAATTAGAAGATCGACCAAAAGTAATAGAGTAGCGTATAACAATTTCAAAGTTCATAATCAAAATACACTATTTAAATGTACGAGTAAGATCAAACATTAACCCATCTAAAAGAACGGGAATATAATCAACATAGTTCGTATTTTAATAACTTGCAGAGAAGAAAAGTTTGAATTAATTAAGAATAGATTACGTAAATGTAACATCAAAAATGAACCTATCAATAAGAAAGGGTGTATAACTAACAAAATTGTATTTTAATTATTTGTAGAGAAGAAAATTTGAATAAATGACGCGGGTTTCTATTATAGACCGGTTCATATAATTAGCATTTGAACTTAGTAAAAGTTGCTGCTTATTATAATGTTAAGAATCGTTATGTCATCAAAACTTGGAGAGTTAAACATGAACAAACTACAATATTAATTGTGGTTGTGGTTTTAACAGCTGATGAGTTTGTAAATGCAAGACTCAATGTTTTCAATTGTAAGCCCAAAAGGTTTGAACCTTTAAAAGCAGGTAACAAAGCAGCACGTATTTTCCCCCAAAAATGATAGCCTCGAACGATTCTTTTTTTACTATCTCTCCGAGTCTCAGGTAGCTCGCATAAAAACGTACAACAGATTGGATATAGATAATTCAGACAGGTCTGGCATCATTGCGAATGTACTAGAGAAATATAACCCTTATCAGAGTGATAAACATTTTGATATTGAATATGAAACATTGCTTGTGTAACAAATTCGTTGTACGTAACGAAACACAATTGCAGTTAAAGAGAAGTAGGTAGACACAAAAACAAGTATTTCGTAATGACTGGCTGAGGTAGCTAATTTTCGCATGGACATAACAATGGGATACGTTAATTACCTGAGCACTCGAATGCGGCGGGTGAATAATTTCCAACAATAACACAAGTACAATAAAGTTTACAATCGCTCGGTTATTATATCGAATAGCCGGTGTTGTAACACGTCCTCGCGCGACGGGACCGCGGTCGACACTGGCGCGCGTTCGCTACTCGCTAGCTCACTCCGCACTCCGCGCCGCCCGGATCGACTCGAGATAAATTATCATTTCTTAATCGATAACTGGTTATATTATTCTGCACAGTATATTTATACCTTTTTTTGTTTATATTTGCGGAATTTCTATACCTATTGAACAAAGATATAAAATTAAATCTGTTGCAGGTCTTGTAAGTTCATGTAACAATACAAATACTAGCCGATCCTGCAAACGCTTTGTCAATATACCACATAAATATTAAATAATCCACCAAATGAAATGACAAGGTGTAAATGGCTGCATTTAACTCAATCTCCACGTTTGATGGTATGTCTATCTATTTACATATATTACATGTATGTCGTGACATTGACGGAATTATGAGACTATTCCACATGGAGTCCCTAATCAAGAGCTGAAGTTGATTTTGCTTATGGAATCTATTAGATGTTGTACATAGTTCATGCAACTTATGACCCTATTCTCATAGCCGCCAAAAACAAAAAATGTATCACAAAAATTAGTTACACCGATTTATCATACCTAATAGGTACGTTGTTTGTAGTTCATCAGTATCCTTGTATACATAATATTTTGCTAGTTATTATTGTTTATATTTAGTATTTAGCCTATTTGTTACTTCATATTTATCTGCTCGATTGTTTATCATACCTAGACAATGGACTTGTTTGGTCCATACGCCCCTACTGTCTTTTTCTCTGCGTTTTTAGGGTTGAAAACATGGAAAGTACATAATTTCTACTACGGTGATGAGTCTGTGATGACTGCTGTTAGTTATTTTTGTTGTAATAGTTTAAAAGTTTTGTTTCAGTTCGAGTATTTACTTCAGTAAGTAATTATTCAGAGTAATCATTACTTGCTAACCCTACTTTATGCAAAAAATGACATAAAACAAAAATCTGTGACGAATTTACAACAACTTTGTTCACCTGTGACATTGTTCATTTGTTTTTTTATAACTTGTGGCGAGTTTACTTTGAATGTATGGAGTATACAAATTGTGACGAATTTACTTTTAAAACGAAATTTGGATTCAATTTTTGAACATATTTGTAATTTTGACATCTGTCGATAAATATTATGTTCAAAAAAATTCGTGTGTAGTTTTTTTATGTTCCATTTTTAGCAGTTTAGTTTTTCGAAAGTACTTTTCACTCCCTAGATAGTTTAGTTCAGTAGTTAATCTGCCAAAATTTGGTGTCAAACACTTACAACTTAAATTACTCCATCCTTTAAACAGGGCCAATTGCATTATTGTACCCTGGAAACCTAGTTTTAAATAATGTGAATGCAATATGTAATATACATTTGATTGGTGTGGAAATCAATGTAGTCAGTGTTTTGGCTACTTGATGTTATACTTTTTTGGCGCGGTAGGGAAAAAATTACGAGTAGAGGTAGGTACATACATATTTACGCTCTCCGAGCACGCCCTCATGAAAACAGACATACTGAAATTACCTAGACAACGTTTTAGTAAACATTGTAAGCTAACTTCAGGTTAATACTTCTTGGGTTGAAGATATTATTTTGTAGTGGTAGGACTCTTGGCAGAGTCCGCCTGAGGAAGTACCATACCTTTGCCAGTTATTCTACCGCCAAGCACACTGAAGGGCACTGTTTCCAGAGAAATTACAGGGCTTACAGATATAATATCTTAGATATCTGGGTGACGAGCGCAGTGCAGTGCTATGTAATGATTTGGGTTCTTCATGTGCCAATAGGTGCGTGTTACTGTGCTGTTATCTGGCAGGCATGTTGCTTACCATCAGGCACATGTTTTACTCGTCTCGTCACTCTTTATTAAATAAAAATTAGTAAAAAAAAAATGTATGGTCGATGATTGATTTCTTAGTGGACCAAAAAGGTGAAGAAGTACCAAGCGTACATATACTATGATTACGCACGTACATACATCATAGAACTACCTAAAGGCTGCATATACTTGCCATTCAGTATTTAACATTGTACATATATTTGTACTAGTAACATCCCGCTGTTTCACTCAAGCACTTCCAGATTCCGTTATTTTCTCAGTTAAAAAAATGTCATTCCAGATTATTATCTATGTGATTTTTGCTTGTAACAAAGTGGCAATGGGCCGGCCACATCGCTCGCAGAACTGACAACCGATGGGGAAGAAAGGTTCTCGAGTGGCGACCACGAACCGGAAGACGCAGTGTTGGACGGCCTCGTCCGCTAGATGGACAGATGACCTCACAAAGGTCACTGGAAACCGCTGGTCGCAGGTTGCGCAGGACCGTTCGTTGTGGAAATCTAGGGGGGAGGCCTATGTTCAGCAGTGGACGTCTTGCGGCTGATGATGATGATGAACACACTAGCAGCACCCCGCGGTTTCGCGTGATTTCCGTTCCCATTACTTACCCTCCATGAAAAGTAGCTTTAGTGTTGTTCCAGATTATAATCTATTTGTGTTCCAAATTTCAACCCGATCAGGTCAGGCGTTGCGGTGTGATAGAGCAACAATCATCTAAGCATACAAACTTTCGCATTTATGATATTAGTAGGATAGGACGTAGGATTTGTTTGTGGACGTGTGACTGAAATCTTTAAGTATATCAGTAAATAATCAGATCAGTATGTATCAAAAACTTGAATTTTACAGCGACCTTTCTAAAACGAAAGTCAGCTTCGCAACGAGACAACTTCATAAATCTAACACCCAATATCTCACATACCTATCAACTCTCATAGACCTAGTTCTACTGTGATCAATTACACTCTTCAACGACAGAGAAAGGGCTGCAATCTGTGTTGCCAACTTAACGACGTTAATTATCTTCCCACATATTTAACTATAAATTTGGGTTTTTAAAATGAAATATGTTTTATTGCTTTGGAATAAGAGGTATAAATAGTACCAGGATCTATTGAGCATGCTTGTGTGAGAAGAGTATGTTTATGTTTAAGCCTTCATTTCGGTAGGCAATAAAGGCCACCTAAGCCCAACTGCTATAAGTGCCTTAAACAGAACGCATAGATAATGGTATTTCTACAAATGGTACGTATTTTTTCTCCAGCGCAGCGGTCCGTTCGGGCTTCGCTCGTGGTACATAATATACATCACTCAGGGATTACGAACATTTACAACAGTGAAATAAATAATCTTTGAAATCGTTCTGGATTGATTTCATCGATCGATCGATTGAATTCCGAGATCATTACTGAGATTTTTAAAATTAATTTTAGCCGCTCTACAGACTCCGGGGGCCGTGACCTTTGTCATTACTTACATTATTTTTAAATATTTCTTGGATTAGGAGAAGAAGGGAAAACAGGGGTTGTTGTGAACATTTTGAACAAAACACATATTTAGCTTTATAATTTTTGATCGAATATAAATTTGATATTATCTGAATTGCATTGACTTTTTTCTTCCCAAAAATCCAGGATGCGTTTCTATCACTTTCAAGGACTTTCCAAAATTTTATATTAACCATAACGATTAATTACACTGGCAACACTGGTCGGTATTGTAGTAGCGTACTGTATTAGTGGTATCTTGGTAGCTACTACTACTGTATCTGTGGTACTGTGGTCAGGGGTTGTGGCTAGCTGTTGAAAGCATTGGGGACGGTTAATCTGTAACCAAATATTCTCTACGTAGAGAAACGTTGGTCGTTGGAGAAATTTAGCAGTCATAAATAAAATAATGTAACTCTTTAGACTCGTCACATACCTACTGAGTTTTTTTATATTTACGTAGTTGGATAGACTCGTGGCTCGGTTGGGAGTAAGCCAGTCTTACTATACGGGTTTGGGTCCCTTTCGGGACAAATTTTGATGTGAAACGTCTATAGACCGACTGCTGTTGGAAGTTACGGCTGGTATCATCAACAACAGCCCACTAAATGTTACCACTGCTGGGGCTCGGAGCCTTCTCTCGCAAGGAGAGTTATGGCCATAATCCACCACGCTGGTCCAGTTCGGGTTGGTGGATGACACATAACTTCGAAAGATTCTAGGTACATGTCGGTTTCCTCACGATGTTTTCCTTCACCGTTTTAAGTTAGCGGCATTACGCACATGACTTCGAACAGACAGTGGTGCGTGTGGGGTTTGAACCCGGGGTCTCCAGATCGGCAGGCGCCGTTCTCCCTACTAGACAGCTGTAACTTCCGTAACCGTAAGGGCTTCTATAGTCGGGAGATATAAGATATATGTACTTCTATAGAAAACCAAATAACCATTAAAAAAGTGCAAATGATGCTGATGTATGCCGTAAGGCATACATCAGCATCATTTGCACTTTAACGCAATCTCGCCTGATATTAAGCGACAATACTCTAATTCACTGTAGAGTTGAAGACATTCAACAAAGATTAAGCCCATTAAAGAATTACGAATAATAACTCAGACAACGTATTCCATAGTTTAATCGATCTTACTACGTAAGTGGAATCAAACCTTTTCGTTTGATTCTTTAGAACATCAACGATGAAACAACGAGCACATACTTGAGATATGTCGATGGTCGCTAAACTGACATATTTACTCACCATCAATGGACATGGGACCGAAACCGGTCTTATTCCTCTAAATGGTATTTACATTGCGCAATTTCGTTTTAATTTTAGGTGAATCATTTGATAAAAATGTCGAGAAGTTTTCAGATGCCAAGCAATTATGTGCCTTATAATGGTAGCTGAACGGTGGGAAATATGTCAGATGACAAAATCGAATGTCAAGGTTGCAGAGTTAAGTCGATGATTCAGATAAGTCACATCTCTATACGATATTGATACACATACATCTATCTCTAACTAGTATTTTCGTGACTTTTATGGTCTAAACAATTTTTTTTTAACGAATGGAAATTTTTCTTTTATTAATAAGCCTCTAAATTTAGAGCGTAAACATCAAATTGTGAACTAAATTATGGACAAATTGTTTTTTTTTATAGTTTAGAGTGACAAGACGATCAGGACTTGTGCCTAATGGTGAGAAACTTGGCGGCCCATAACAGCACAGTGACACGCAGCTATTGGAACATGAAGAGTCTAAATTATTTGCACAATATTATAATAGTTTGCACAGTGCTAGGTACTTGGCGGCAGAATAACTGACAAAAGTGTGGTGCTTCCCCAGGCTAACTCTGCAAAAAGCCAGACCACTACTGGAGTGAAAACTTTTTAGGTAGGTATTTTTAGAGACGGGAGAAAACAATTGAACTTATGACACTGTTCACTGTTGCATTTTTTTTATTCTACAGAGTGCTGAGACGAGCAGGACAAGTTCCTGATGGTAAGCAACACGCCTGCCAAAAACAACACAGTGTAGCGCAACAATTGGAACACGAAGACTCTAAATCATTTCTTAGCACTGCACTGCCTTCGTCACCCAGGCCTCCACGAAAGATGTCTTTTTCACATCGATATAATTAAGGAAAGGCTTTTTCAAAACATTTTAGTGTTGAGTTTTTGAAACGATTTTGTCTTTAATAAATAAATCAATTGGGATGGCCTGATAAAAAACAATAGCCCGCATGGTCAGTGGGGTTCGCACTCACGAAATATCAGGATAGCGCAGTCAAAGCTTATCATTCGAATTTGTGCGTTAGTATTTTTACTTAGTAAGTCTAAGTTGCTTTGATCTGCCTGCGCGAAAAAAAAGTTCGGGAGTCAGTAGAAGCCATCATAGGGCATATATTATCTTTACTAAAGAAAGGGGTGAACTCATTATTCCTCTAAATAGTTAAAGCAATTATTTAATATTTATTGCATTAGTTTATCAACATTCACAAAAACTATAAACTTATCCCAATTTATTGTGATAATAAAACAGATCAGCATAAAGAGGACTGTCCTAATAAATCCTGAATCATGGCCGCCCCATAATGGGACACTTTCTACGGCGCGTGCGCACAGATAACGGCAAAATTGCCGGTTAGAATACAATGGAATTTGTACACCCTTGTTATTGGAGTTATAGAGTCGAAAATGGCGAAGGAATTTGTAACTCAACGATGGGGTTTACATCCAGTTTCGGACAAAGTAGATCCGGAACCATACGATGAATAAGAAAATGTGGCCAGATTTGTGGTCGCCATTTTCTCCGTAATATACATTTCTCTATATACTGTGTGGCTGATGGAATTTCTAATCGTTTTTTAACCGAAAAAGAAGAGAGAGGTCTTCCAAAAAAGAGGAGGTTATCAATTCGAGTGTATGTTTTTTTATGATATGTGCATTTATATTACGCAATAGCGCCGCCAATTAAGAATCGATTTTTATGGTTATTTTTTGTTTGGTAGATCATGGTTCAGAGGTGGCCCCATATAAATTTTATCGAAATCTGTGTAGCGGTTTGGGAAATACGAACAAGAAAGAGCTAATATTTAGCTCGATGACATAGTGATTGCTTACTTTTGTATACGGTGAATTAATAAGTAATACAAGTTACGGCTGGTCTAGTCGGGAGAACGGCGCCTGCCGATCCGGAGACCCCGGGTTCAAACCCCACACGCACCACTGTCTTTTCGAAGTCATGTGCGTAATGCCGCTAACTTAAAACGGTGAAGGAAAACATCGTGAGGAAACCGACGTGTACCTAGAATCTTTCGAAGTCATGTGTCATCCACCAACCCGCACTGGGCCAGCGTGGTGGATTATGGCCTTAACTCTCTCCGTGCGAGAGAAGGCCCCGAGTCCTAGCAGTGGGAACATTTAGTGGGCTGTTGATGTATACGGTGAATAGCCAGAATTTAATTTTAAATTGAAGTCGGTTTTTTAAAGAAAATACATTATTTTTATTACCTTGAAGTAGGCTAACCTTAAGGTCATGTAAAGGTCTTTCGCGCTTTTACCACCTAACTAAATCGGTTGATTTTGCTATTGCTGTCTCTACTGTTTCAACTAAAACGAAAAGAGATAGAGAGCCATACAAAGCTTAGAATTATAAAGGCTTATTACACCTAGCTAAATTCAGTCGACTGAATTTAGTCGCTACTGAATTCAGTGAAGTGTTATAGCATTCAGAAATTTAGGATATTAAATTTAGAAGCTAGCAATGCTTGTTTCTAACTTTCTTTTGAATTCTGACGCCTAACTTTGCTCTAAATCCAATCGACTAATTTAATTTCTAAATTGGGGTCTGAATTTAGCCACTGAATATAATAAGCCTTTTAGTTACGCGGTAAGCTCTCAGTTCTGGGGCTTGCAAAGAACAATCTTATATGAATATGACGAGCCCAGTTCAGTCCTACGTAAAGATTTGGACTCTTCATGTTCCAATAGCTGTGTAACACTGAGCTGTTATAAGCAGTCTTGTTGCTTATCGTCAGGAGCATGTCATGTTCGTCCCGTCTCTCCATACAATATATTTTTTTTTTTTCAAAATCATTCATCCATCCGATTAGAAGATACGTACAATACAATACAAAACACATTATTATACCACAAACCAATACAGAAATACAGTGATTATACTTAAAATTAGACATTTTAGGCAGAAGAGGCGATCTTATCGCTACGTATGTATAAAGAAATTTACAAATATACAAGAAGATACGTGCGAAAAAACATAACCCTTCTTTCAGCCGGGTAAAAAGGCTTTGATGCGCTCGATTCGCTTCAACGTTCCAGCTGTACCTAATAAAATACCACGTCCTACCCGAAAAAGCGATCCCACTTTTTATTCCGGATATGGGTAAATCCGCGGGCCTCCGCTAGTAGTATATTAAGGTGGTAAGAATCTCGAAAAAGACAGCGAAAGTAAAATTATGCCGCTATTTAGTTGCTACAAAACACTCTTAGCGACAGAGATGTCAGCACAAGTCAAAATAGCTGTACTTCGGGCAAAAACGGATAACGGTGCCAAGCGCGATCTGCAGTAGACGACGGATAGACACCGCAACTCACATGATTTCCTACTGTATACAAAAACTACAAAAAAGTATGTATTTACGGTCGAATTGACAGTCTTCCTCCTTTTTCGAAATCGGTCAAAAAGACAATCAAATCAACTGTACCTATACAACACTCAAGTTTTTTTTACTAATTTTTTAATCTCCATGTACTCCTGGATCCATGATTTTTTATATTCATAGTAAGCTTATACAGAAATTACAGAGCTTAGAGATATAACATCTTAGATCTCTGGGTGACGAGCGCAGTGCAGTGCTAGGTAATGATTTGGTATTTTCATGTTCCAATAGCTGCGTGTCACTGTGCTGTTATGTGTCAGACATGTTGCTTACCATCAGGCACATGTCCTGATCGTCTCGTCACTCTATATTAAAAAAAAGCTTATATTGGTTTTCTTAACAAATATCCGTATTCATTTAATGCTATAAATATGTTAATGTTTTTCTAAAAACTAGGTTTTTAGGTTACAACCACACAAGTATAGCCGCCATTGTACAAGCTTTGCTTAGTTTGGGGTTTAATGGTGTTGTTTTGTTGATTGGTGTTTTTTGGAATTGTTCACCATTATTTTTTTATTTATTTGTTCTGGGAGGGTTAAATATCTATTACCAAACAACCATACCTAAGAGCAAATAAAAAGCATTTACAATTTTTAACAGATTAAACAAGTTAGGAGTAGTTATATCTGATGCTGTACTTTCATACTGTCTGGTGGTGGTTACGTCATCTACGTTGTAAGTCTGCGGTGCACAGTGGCCGCTGGTCGCTCGACGGTAGGAAGCCGGCTAACGATGGCTTTTTATGGCTTATGTACTGCACGATAATGGTCAAGAATGTGTTTGCGCTGATTTACTAGGAACAATGCTTGAAGCAACTAAGCTGGCTCCCGGGGTCTACCGGCTTACTTTACTTGATATATATTTATTTATTTACTTTAACTTGATGAAAGAGAGAACAATAGGAAAGTGGAAATCGTGGCTTAGTCAGTAGTGAACCTGCTCATTGAACCATAGGTTATAGGTTCAATTCCCATTCAGGAAGAACATTGGCGTGCTGTAATACCGATTGTGGAATTACGATTGTACTGTTTGCAGTGTTGTGTGAAAGAAATGTTCACTAATATTATTAATATTGTTATTATAATATTATTAGTTGAGTCATTGAAAAGCAGATAATATTATGGAGAGTTCGATTGTCCATAAATTCATGAAAGCCGAATGAAATACACAAATTCATGAACGAAAAAAAAACAAATGGTGACATTGTTTCTCCATGGGAAAATTTTACCGTAGGTGGCGCCACTGTTTTATTTGTTAGAGACATTTCACAAAAACCCACAGTGGTGCCCACGGTGGTGGTGCCACACTTGACAATATTTAGAACTATCTTTGACAAGTCTTTTTGCGTATGGAAAACGCCTCATTACGGACGGTTTTTAATGCTCTGAACTTACATACATACATACTATATTTACTTTTGTATTACATATTTGTATTGTTCACGTGAACAAGGTGCCTAGAAACGCATCGAAATATCGGGGACTCGCTCCACCATACACATAGCCACAGTAAATATCCCATAGATTAATGATACTAGTGAGTAATTTATTAGTTAGGAGTCACAATAAAGATACGTGATGTACATATTCGCTGACGCACTACATATTGCACTTCAATTATCACGTGCTTCAAGTAACATGCGCGGGCGCAGAAATGCGAAACTCGCCGAGATTTGTGCATTAATGTGCGTAATTAATATCGGTTGACATTTGCAGGGGCAGGAAGCGGCGAGGCCGACTACTGCCATTCAGAATTCACTCTCGCCTCCAAGGATGGCGATCGTCTTTATTAGAGGAAGCATTTTTTGGTCTTTTTATAATCAAAATAAGTTGTGCTTGAACGTCATTTCGTCTGATTTTAAGCGACAATGTCCACATCAACGCTTAGAACTGTTCAAGGGAGTTATAACAAACACAGTCGAGCGTGCTTCTTGCCTTCTTAAATAGGAACTGAGAGCCATTGAGAACGTCATGTCTGGAGATAACCGGAAAAATGTGATATTTGCACATTATAATGGTGGTAGAATAACTGGCAAAAGTGTATTTCCCCTACCAATGTGATTCCAACAGTATAAGTTTTCCTTAATTCCTATCGACAAAATAATAATAATAAATAAATAAATATTGGTGGACAATTCACACACAACATCATCGGACCCCAAACTAAGCAAAGCTATGGCGGCCAGATAGCTGATAAAAGCTCCCAGTAAATCATACTATTTTCAAGCCTCGACGCAAAAAAGATGCAGTGTTGTAAGTTTGTCGTGTTTCTGTTTGTGGCAACATAGCTCCCGAACGGATGAACTGGTTATGTGATTTTGAATTATTTTTGTTTGAATGGTCAATTAGCCGAGAATGTTCTTAGCTATGTTTGATGAAAATTCATAAAATGGCAGATACCTACTTATTTTTGTTATCACAACCTCTCTCAATATGGTTATCAAATGAAAGGGTCTGATCTACTCTCGGGTACTGTAAGATTACACACAGATACACTATAGATATTTGAAATCCAAGATGGCCGCCACCACCAAAAAGCTAAATATTTTTTTTTTCACAACTCCCACACAGTACGGGTATCAAATGAAAGGGCTTGACTAGTAGACTACACTAGGACAAATTTCAGATCCAAAATGGCCGCCGCCACAAAATGTCTGAAATTGTTTTTAAATTGAATTTGCTCGTTGTTGTGTCTGCTAAGAGCAACTCCAGTTTCCAGTGTGAACTGTTGATTCCGGTCCGTCTACGCTATGGTACGAAGAAATTCCGTCGAAAGCGAGAAGGGCACCGACCCCGCTATCTACCTCAGTCCATACATTTACTTAACTAATTAACTCCTATGTTATGTACAGAACGTGACTGTGCTAGGGTTACCATTTACATTGTAGATTTGCCGGAAAAAATGACAGTTTATTGACATCTGACGTAATTTTATGAAATTTTTATGCATTTCACATTTTTATACTAGTGTTTGGACGCTTCCATACCATCTTATGCGCACAGTTGAGCAAGAAATGGTTCTAATTTTTCACAACCCATGGCGAGAAAATCCAATTTACAATTATGATATTGTAGGTAAGTCAGCTAAGGTCAGATAATTATAAAAATTGTGTATTAGATCTACATACCGGCTACAAGTAGGCAAGTGCTAGATCCTCCCCGCTATGGCCGTAAGACTCCCTCTTCTGGGATGCCAGGCTATTTCCCGATCTTCCCTATCAGTAGCAGCTCAAGCCGAGGTCGTACCATCTGAGGTACCCTTGCGTTAGTCGGTAAACGAGATGCAGTACATGAGTATTGAGTACGGTAAGATTAGGTTAGTACTCATAGGAACCTGCGCCATATTAAGCCAGCCAAAGAATTTTTAGGCTGTACAGACCACTTTTTAAATGAATATACGGGTAACTCACGTGATATACAGTCAGAGTCAGTCTAGTCCGACATAAGCTGGGCCGCGTCCGATGGCCTTTTTCAAGGAGAGTGTACGCGGCGCGCACGCAAGCTCAACGGCTGTTGCGTCACGTGACAACTTGAGGCCAATTGCCGTAGGTTCCTTTTAAAATGTTTTAGGCATCCTCAGCTTTTAAAATGCATCGTTAGCACTACTGAGTATTTTCACAATACAGTTTCTATTTCTTGTTCAAGTTCAGGAACGCCTTCGAAACACGCACTGTCAATAGCAAAACTAATGTTACCAGGAATTGCTTAGGTCTGTGATAGATCTAACTGAATGACAGAGTCTACTGCCCCTTTAAACCGCAAGAAGTCACAACAAGCTCTGGTAAAGGTTCTACCCGAAAAAAAAAACCGTGGTTTTAATGTTTTATATTATCCGAACTATTAAGTTCCTCATAAACGTGGCACGTGTCTCTAACATGGTAACCCTAATTGCAGGAAACGGTGAAAATTCTCGCAGTTCTGATATGAGATATGGCAGCGTAATTGTAATAGAGATAGAGGAGGTTTGACGGCTTTCTATAGTTTATATAAGCGTAACAATTCTGGTTTAGCCACATTAAAAAAAAAATACTAGCGGTCTGCGCCGCCTTCGCCCGCGGTACGTATTAGCCTATACCACCATTAGTTCGTGAAATTAGCGCGTTCAAACTAAACACCTCTTCAGCTTTGTAATATTGGTATAGATACTCATTTTGAAAACATTATACATGACTTGATCGTGATACGTTTAATTGTAATTACGATATTAATGATATGCACCCAAATACTACGATGAAAACTATGACCATAAGATTTTCTATAAGCAAAAAAATCTAGTAATTTAAAGCATAGAACACAAAAATGTTATTTTATTTCGTTTGGTAAATATTTAGAAAAAATCCACACCGTTACTGCATTTTTAATGTCAATGCAACTGAGATCATTTTGTCATTTGATATCCATTTGTAATTCCTGAATGACGTGACGATAGACCATTCATTAATCGATAATGTAGATTCTATCATAACTTTGCCCATCGCTGGGATGTTAACAACCAATAACTTGAACTCTTGAAGGTTCATTTAAATTTACAATAAAGATTTTAACAGCACACACATAAACTTCACCCACGCTGACACATCTTTAATATTAAAGCGGAATTAAAACAAAGAATGCCTATTAATTAGGAGCATAAACGAAAACTTTCAATTCTGCCCCTTAATTAGAGATACCATTAAGTTTTGATGATAATCAAGAAAGCGCAGTAGAAAATCTTGAAGATATTGTAGATGGGATTTTTACAACGCCCGTAAACGTTGTTTTAAATACAGATTTGTGGAAAACGGATCTCGAAATAGATAAAGATGTGGTCATGGTGAAGAATATATTGCTACCACACGAACTAATAAAACAAAACTATAAAGATCACGCTATTTCCGAATAGCAGTGTGATTTTAGACGATTTTGTTGGTCAAACTGGAGCATATTCGTCGCAAGTCATTAGAAGATTTGTCAAACTCGATTAAAAGCCGAACTAATTTAGTTTCGTGAAGCTATCAATTTAAACAAATTTCGTCACGTAAAAGCAGAAAATATTTGTCGGAATATAGTCCAAACGATTCGTTTCTAGATCAGGATTTACTAATGACCTAGCACATGTTCAAATGTTATTTCAAAACCGGCTTGTAATTAATGTTCTCTCTTTTGAGATATTTGTGAGACTATTCTAGATTAATTTGATGTGCAATAATCAGCCACGGATCAATCAATATGCATTTAATGTACAAGCAATTCAAGTAAAGTGCAGACTGCTTCAAAAACTTCGTTAGCACTAGTATCGGCATGGCAACTGGAAATTGATTAAAAAACAAGCCAAATACAGCGCGTGCCTACATTCCAGACGAGTCTTACCTTGCGAAACCGAACATACACGTTGGTTGACCATAAAAACACAAGCAGTGCTACAAACAAGTCTACAACAAAGACCTTTGCACATGCCTTCTATCCGGTATCCGTCGAAATTAGATCCAAAGACAGATGGTTAGTGGAAGCACTAACTCACATGGAATGGCCTCAGTGGAGCCTGTAACTACTCACACTACACTACACTAATGAAGGTGTAGTGATTGAATATTATTACAAACGCTTCGGTGAAATACAATAATTTGAAATTTAAATATTTCTACCAATAAAACAAATGTTAAAACAACATTTAACGGTAATTAGGAAACTTGTTTTATTAGTTTTTTTATACATATACAAACATGAACAATAAACGTGTGCCAGTAATTAGTCAAGATATGTCAACGAAGCCATATTAATTGATTAGAAGCAGTAACTAAAGCTTGACCTGAATGTAATTCGAATGTCATTTGTCAACAAGCCATGCACAATATCTGTCATCAAGTACAGTAACGGTAAATCCATGGAGATGAAAAGATTTGCTTCTAGGAACAATAAACGAGTTGGCTCAACCTATCATTCGAAACAACATTTGCAAAAAAGAACACAACACATGGCCCGGACGACCTTTAGAATTCCAATCTGAATTCAACAAAATCATAGAGCATGAACTTAAAAGCGAAGGAGGTAAAGTTGAAGATGCAAAGGCCAACAAAGGGAGATAGGTCGTTGATGATTTTGGAAGGAAGAAAGGTACAAAAAAGAGAGGAATAAAATTGTACAGCGGTACAGCAACGACCTTGGGTTTTACTGTAGGCCACATGCCGGGTGTTGCTCTTGCTATGGTATGTGGAGCCGGTTCTTGTTTTTGTGGAACCACTTTTTGAAGCGTGTTTTGATCGATGATCTCTGGGGCCCTTCATTTGGACTACCTTTGTTGGTATTATTTCGGAGAGCACGCGAATGTTCAACTTTCTACATCTAAACGATGTGTAAAAATGTTTACTCGATATGTTATTGAAAAATCGGATAAATTTCATGTCAAAATTTATTTTAAGGTAATATTATTTGTTATCTCAGAAAAGCTTGGTTTCTTTTGTGGTGTTACTATAAACAAAGCTGTTAATGGACAACGCCAGAGATAAGATATGTTTGTCGTGAAAGAGATCCGTTTACTATGGTAATTTTGCATAAATGAATACCAGGCTATCGTAATATACGAGGACGGATGTCTTAGATATATTATGACAAGTTTTGCGATTTTAGGATCCGTGCCACGCCTATCAATCTGTCCAGATAGGCGTACGAGAACAATTAACTTTTACTTTTAGCCAGTAAATTTATTTTAAAATATTTATGATGGGAGAAAGCCTCTGGGATCATGGGTAGAGCGTGCGGTGAAATTTTTCGTCGATAAGTATCTGTATAGTTCAAACGTGAGCTGGCTTATATCGTAGTAATGTTACGTCGTTCTTTATTGCTTTTGTGTGAGTTAAAATGTTTGCCATCGCGTGTTATATGTTTTCACTGCGGAGTTCCACAGGGTCATGTTATAGGCCCACGGTTATTATAATGGTATGTGCATTAATAGTTGTACTGTTAGTCGAACGGCATCTATTTACCATAATAGACACATAACCGTAGGTTCCACTCACCGAAATTGTATAATTGTTGCAATTATTGTAATTAGAGCATGAAAGCGTAATTGATACGTATGTACGTTCTACATTTGAATTTTGATAATATCAGTGTTATATGAATGTATTACGTGTGATATTGTGAAATTTAATTTTCACGATTGTTTATGCGTAATGTTTTTACTAATAGTTTTAATTCTTTTGTGGAATAGGAATTAACTTATGAGAGAAACCTTAATCTTTTAAACTAAAGTAGAAAAATACAATGTAGTGCTGATGTACTGCTGACCTCGATTTAATTTTTTTATAAAATCAGATACTCGACCAAATTTAATAAAAAGTCAAAACTACGTCGTCCAAATAAATGAAAGTAATTTTTAGTTTTTTGTTCATATTTTGAAAACTCCTACACCGATTTCGACCATGTATCGATAAAACTTATATGGGACTAACTTTGGACTATGATCTACCAAATACAAAAAGAATCATCAAAATCAATTCACAATTAGCGGAGCTGACGTGTAACATACATACAACCTCCTCTTTTTTTTAATTCTGGTAAAATACCAAATAAGGAACACTTGAATTGTTGCCAAAATGCAGGACACACACATAACACAGTTCAAATGATATAAGCTTATATGAACAACATTTGAATTCCAATTCAAACACTGTTTACCAATAAAACGAAACACATAAAATTCAGTGTAAATCATTCATTCCAATCATGCACATTTTAAAATTTAATGCTCAACACTTTTAACAAAATAAACATATGTTGGACGTGACACTGGTTCGCAAATACCGACTATCTTATTACAATGCAATATAGTTCAAATTGGAGTCAAGAAAATATAGATGAGTCAGAATTGAAGAGCTATTTCTTTTTTTAAATAGAATCTCTAAACTTTTTCAACTTGACAAATGTATAGCAGAATGGTTTTAAAAACTTGTCCTTTATCTCTATGGACAACCCTGATGATCATGTCAAGAGCTTCCATATGTAGCAAACACTAGCAGTTTCGTTACGAAATACTCTTAAAAGGCCGTTTTTTAATTATGCTTGTTCATGGCGCAAAGTCCGCAACTGTTTTAAGAATTACACCATCTTTTCTACTTTTTAAATTGCTCTTTTTCAATTCATTTATTTATTTGCGTATATGGGTTTACAAAGATGTTTCCAAAAAACTTATATTAAGTAATGACCTCCATATTCCACCTTTCGGCATATTAAATTTAATATTACTCAATATTATAATACGACTAAGTAAAAAAAGTCACGATGTTTGTAGACGTACTCCTTTGAAACGACGCGACCGATAATAATATTTGTATGTGCATTTAGTAGGTGTGAGCATGGGTCGTAAAGTATTTCACCCTGCCAACTGATAGGTTTTAATGTTTTAATAGCGTTTTCAAATAATTTCATGAAGCTTTACTTCACTTTGACATTTCATTGAATTGATCCATACTAATATTATCAAGCTGAAGCGTTTGGCTTTTTTAAACGCGCAAATCTCAGGAACTATTAGACCGATTTCAAAAGTTCTTTCACCATCGGATATATCCATGATCCTTGACTGTTAATATAGGCTATAAATGTACCACGGGCAAAGCCGGGGCAGATCGCTAGTCAATTAATGGTGTCAGCTAAAAGTACCATGTAGTCTCATTTGTACCAATTTTTGTATGTACGAGTGTTAATTCAACTATTTGTTGTTTTGACTATGACAAAGTTTTAAATAATATGTAGTAAAAAAAAACACTATTACTGAGACTTTATTAACAAAACTAAAATACAATGAGAGCTACACAACATTACATGTCTAACTAACTACATACACTAGCACACCTGAATTATCCATAGACCAATGAAGGTCATCAAGATGTTCAAGCCCATTACCAATAGGAAGCGTCCCCAGTATGCTGGCGGCATTACCAAGCTGATAGTGGTTTGATTTGCCTGCAAACCTAAAGGAGAAGATATGAAGTTTCTAGTCGTAACATTGTAAATGCTTTACGCTAGATTTGCAGGATTATTATTTCAAGGAATGTGCTCTTTCTTATACTATTTCAACACAAAGGGCATAATGTCCATTTTGACATTAACTCAGTTCTGCTTCATTAAATTCATTGTCTAATAATATTTATGTACTGGTAATGATCTGAAGTGGACGGTTGCAATATCCTAGCTGTATTCGTGTCGTTTCTAAATAGCATTTGATTATAGTCTCAAATGTATTCTAGAATCATTAGTGTTGTGGGCATAGTAAACTCGATTATAGGTTTCGTTTTGGTCATATTAATCATGTAGTCGCTCGTTAGGTTTTTGTGCAATAGTTCTGTGATTTGACCTTTCATCTTGGTAAACATACCTAACACTCGTACACAAAGAGTTTACATATACTACGTATAGAGTTGCACAAACGCTTTACACCGAAAGCACGGGTAGCATCTTTGTGGCCTTGTCGCTCTTGTGGAAGTGTCATACTTTTGTCGCGGCACATCACTCTGTTGCCATAGAAAGTTTGAACGTAATCTGCTTACGGTTGACACAAAGGAACCGTGCGGAAAATCTAACTCTATATGTAGTATGTGTAAATTATTTGCTCGTACATATGTAGAGGTATATGTCAACGCGTTCAGGCAACGCGTTCCAAAACGTTCTAGCTACTAGATCACAATGGCTTTATAAATCCGGTTAAAGTAAATCTCAATTTAACTCAAGTTTATACTATATTTTGTTGTGGATTTTAATCCAGGTTCTTAGGCAGTTTCAACGTTTCTGCAATACCATAAATCACATTGCGCGCCTGCTACCTGTCGTGCACGTTTTGGTCACTTTTTTAACCTTACTGGTTACAGCGCAGTTTTATGCATAAAATTGTAGTTTTTTTTCCCAAATCGGACAAGTTGGTTGGAATAACGAAAACTACTGGCGTACGTGAATGTAAGTGTAATATTATTTTTAAAATAATATAATGGGTACTTATATGAAATATACATTTAGTAGTATCTACATTTTGTATTTATGTGGCTTTTAATAAAGAGTTTTCTTATCTTATCTTACATTTTTACAAATGACAGCTTATCAAAAAAATTGGCAGTCTTAGGAACTGCCGATAGAAGTGAAAACAGAATTTGATAGGTTACTTTGGAAACTACGCGGGTGAAACCGGAGGGCGTGGCCAACTAGAAATGCTGACGCATTTGTAGATTTAGCCATGGTCCCGAGTTTACCCGAACAGTCACCTTAGCAATTTAGCAATACACGTACTGTTTTCAACGCCATGAGTGTTAAGAATTGGAACAAAAATTGTCAAAGAGGCAGCTTATCTTTCGATTTCTTACATTACGGCTAGCCGTTTTGAATGACGTATGGAATACATTCCGGCTGTTTTTTAATCAGCCGCACTAAATCTGGCTAATCATTAAACCGCTGCTTTACAAACCGGCCCTGTTTTTCAAAACGGCTAGCCGTAATGTAATACGGCAAATTATACAATCCGGCTGCGACATATTTACTCTATCTACTTACACAAAGTGAAAATACTAATATTATACATATCCTCGTACTTTATAGCTCCGTTGTATGTCTCAGTATCACGAGCTGCTTAGCAAATTAAGCTACATTCCCTATCTTATCTAAACAAAGTCAACATCCAGTTTCTAGCATGACTGGTAATATCTGCAAAGGTCTTGCACCAGTAATTCTACTCGTATGTATACTCAATCTTATAGTTAAAATATTTATTCAACTAATACTATAAATGTTAAAGTTTGGATGTTTGTTGCTCAATCATGTCGGTACTTCTGAACTGATAGGGTTGAAATTTGGAATACAGTTGCATTAAAGTCTGGAAGAATTCATATGGTGAACGAACGAAAGTATAATAGAAAGAAAGTGGGCGACATAGCTCATAGAGTAAACAAGCTGAAGTGGCAATGGGCAGGCCACATCGCTCGCAGAACTGACAACCGATGGGGAAGAAAGGTTCTTGAGTGGCGACCACGAACCGGAAGACGCAGTGTTGGACGGCCTCCCACTAGATGGACGGATGATCTCACAAAGGTCGCTGGAAACCGCTGGTTCCAGGTTGCGCAGGACCGTTCATTGCAGAAATCTAGGGGATGTTCAGCAGTAAAAACTTGCGGCTGATGATGATGATGATGATTTTTTGGCCAGCACACCTTCAAGTGTGTATCAAAAATGTATAGTTGACCTCTTAGTAACATTTTTAGAATCAAATGGCAGATCTTACGTTTCGTCAGATGAGATTTCCGGGCGAGTTGCCATTTCGCGATGCATTTCATCACGCGTGTTTCTGGCTCGTTCGTACCCTGAATACGGAATAGGCATTAAAAATACGAGTCCTTGTACATTCCACTAGTTGTATATGTGACGGCGATTGCGTAACTTACGAGATTTAAATCAATTACTGACCGAATTTAAGATTTAATTTAATTATTACTTATTGTTATTTATTTTATTATTATTTTCTTCTTGTTCTGTATAAGCTCATATTTAGATTAAAACGAATCTTAGAAAATTAAGTGAATATATTTGTTAAATGTTATAATCTTATTGACGGCAACAAATTTTACGCCCCCAAATTCGTGTCACTCGAATAACCCTTACTTAAGCCCGTACCGGGTTCCTGGTGCAAATGTGCTCAAAACGATATCGCCTGATCGATATTGTTATCAACATCGCCATTCAGCTAGTTAAGGTAGCCAGTACTTTAACTCGCTGAATGGCGATGAATATCTTCTGCCTCAGTTACGAACCAGAGCGGAGGTCATCCCTTTGATTTTTAATTACATTGTAAACTATATTACGTAGCTTGCTACTTACAAATTAGAATTGGAAAAAATAAGTTTTGAGATGTAAATGTAGACAAGATGTAAATCTTAATTGAAGGCGTGATAGTCTACTCGATAAAAGGTTCGATTTTGCAACAGTGACGCTGTAAAGTCGAATCCTGTCTGTATCTCTATTTCTTGTCATCTGGTTACATGAATATTTAAGTCGCGAAGACAAATGTCCAAACGGTATTTTTATCTTTTGATATAGCCTAAACAGCTTAATGTTCCCAAAAGTGGGAACGAGCAGGATATGTGCATAATGGTAAGCAACATGCCTGCCCATAACATCGCAGTTTCACGCAGCTATTGGAATACGGAGAGTTCAAATCATTACCTAGCACTGCAAGTACGGGCTGGTGGATAATACTTACCGTCGAAATGTCTTTATCTGATATTTTCTCACGATGCTTCACTTCACCGTTATAGTTTCTGATGATAACAAAGTCGTACACATGGAAAAATTCTCATAAGGAGAAGGCCCTATTCGAACCTCCGAACCTCGGAATTGTGAAATATGTAGTTTACTTTTACAATGAGTAGGCGTAAAACTTCCGCTTTCTGCAATCCAAACCATTTTTTATACACAGCCATACAAATAAAATCTCATTTCTAACCGAATTAGAGAAACGCAAACATTTTTCCACCGGCTACTAAGGGCAATGCAAATTGGAAGTACACACAAACAACTGACATGGTTCAGTTTGCTCTCATACAATCATACAATTCGGTAGCACAGTTCCGTAACGGGCTTGGACGGTTTCAAGAGATTACAAATTGAACTGGCTGTACCATAAGCTATGAGAATTGATGGTTGTTCGATTCGAAAAAGTTAAATATTTTCTAAAGTGAGCTGTATTGCTCTAAAATAAGGTTCGTGGTTGCGATGCTCGAAATGTTGAGCGTCAATTGTCTCGTAAAGTTATCGCACTAAGCTTATAGTACGAGGCTCTGGCTACAATGTATCACGATTACAGGCTGTCAGCCGTAGTAAATTAAACTTGTATTTGTAGTTCGGGAGCTGATGGACCGGATAGTTACTTGTGATCGAAGTGGTAACATAACAGGTGCAGATTTCAAATTCATTCATATTTTTTTAACAACTTCATTCATATTGGTTTAACTTCCGAAGCCGTAGAACCAACTTAGCAATTAGGATTACCCCAATGCATCCACATTTAAATCTACTAAAAAAATATTATGAAGTCTTATATTATAAGACTGGTAATAGGTTCTATCTAGTCTTAGTTTTCTATAGCAGCTTTTGCAATAAAATATTATAACAAGCCAAAATAAACGACTCAACCTTCATGAAAAGTAAAAGTTTAATCAAAACGGCTTTTCAAAAAGTTTGGACTTTATTTTGATGAAAGCACTGTTGAAAAAATCTGTAATAATACCTACTGTCTTCTCTATATTAAGTGCTTGATAAACGGGATATGAAAAAAAACTCAACCTGCGTCCCTACCACTACCACTATTTGATATTTTCAATTTAAAATGTGACGTTTATGCACGGCATCAATCACATGGTCTAATCACGTTTTCGTAGTCCATTACTACTCGTAAATAAATAAGACCGGAACTCCTGTACTAAAGCCAAGAGTACAACATTTACAAGTTAAAATCTTAGATGTGGAAAGAATTATCATTAGGTAAGCCAAATTGGATTCGAAAGATTCAATGAGATAATGTATTCGTTGTAACAGGTTCTCGTAATCGATCCCGCTACCGGTAAAAGCATAACTAAGAGCTGGGGGTCAAAAAAGGCCGAATTATCTGTAGAGTGTATAAATAGCTAAGTTTATGTTTCTACGACTGAAACTTGGGGCATTCTCTTGCAAGAACCTAATCACGCCCATTTTATGAAAATTAACGTCGTCGTTATACATATTTAATTAAGTCAACGGGTATCTCAAGTTTGATATGATCGGTCTAATCCGACTTAAGTTTTAGCCGCGTCCGACAGCCTTTTTCGTGGAGAGTGCGCACGCTTGATGCTGGCTGTCCGTTTGGCACTCGGCTGAAACTTGAATCGGATTTGAACCACTATATCACACGTGAGTTACCGTGTAGTTCTTACACTGTAGTTTTATCCACCGGTACCTTGGACTCTGCCTCCCTGCCGGCGGCGATCCAGAGTTGACTCTAAAATGGTTTTTATGTCCTTATCATGCCCGTATAAAAAAAAGTCGGACGTAGTCTTGCTAAAACAAAAACTGTGTCCATCGAGTCGGCCACATTATATGCACCTGTGCGCTGTCACATACAGGCTGACACGCACACATCAGTGGGTAATTACACGCGCTACTTGTGTATATGTGTGCGTGTCAGCCTATCAGCGACAACCTGACAACGCAGACGTGCAAATGTCGCCGATTCTAGTGACACAGTTTTTGTTTTAGCGAGACTACGTCCGACTTTTTTATACGTCGATGGTCCTTATATTATAAAAATTCCATTAAAATAATAATGTATAAGTTTTATTGAATTCTTTCGTTATCGCATCTAACTGTAAATGTTAAGTTCATTCGCAAATCCTAATAGCTAATTTAATAACACGGCAAGTTCAAGGACAGAATCCATTCCACAGCGATAATGCGATAAGACTTCTTTGGAACTACAATATTTCCTCCTTTGTAGCCACAAAGTTAACCATAACAATTTTAAAATCAAAGTAAAATCAAAGAGTTTAAAATTATTATTTTTACTAGAGGCCCGTTCCGGCGTTACTTGGATGTCTTACTAATATCGTAAATGCAAAAGTTTGGATGTTTACATTTTAGGATGTTTGTTGCTCAATAGTTGGAGAAAATAACTATCTCTACATAGTATAAAACAAAGTCACTTCCTGCGTCTGTCCGACCCTACATTGCTTGGATCTTTAAAACCACCGAACAGCTTTTAATGCGGTTTTTAATACATAGAGTGATTCAAGAGGAAGGTTTATATGTTTATACGTGCATAAAATAGCAGAGGAACACGGTGAATACTGAAGTTTTCTAATGTAATGTCATAAATAAATACATTTATTTGTTGCGCTTACTCTGCAAATGTTGGCTGAACCCTATGAGCTAGATCACAATAATGTACAACAATATTGTACCCCTTCAAAAGATTTACAAAAAAGTCTCCAATAGTATAAGCCTATCTCTTGCCCACAATAACATTTTTATTAGTACTTATATTTAGTATCAGCATTGCACTTGTGCGAAGCCGGGGCGGGTCGCTAGTTATAAATGTACATAATGTTGTGTTGTATTGTGTTATAGTACATAAATGCCAATTTTCGTGAATATCGGTAGACATGGTAAAGAGTTGGGAACAAACTGGGAGCAAACATAGCGACGCTGAATTTTAACAAAATACTAGCGAGTCGTTCCGACTTGGTTCGGATATTGTCATAAAAAGATCTCAGAAACCTTCTTTAGTTCATGCACAATAACTTCGCTACAGATCATCACATGATCAAATGCATAGTTTATATAAAGGGCCGTGAGACAAACACTCATTTTCACATAATATATAGATTTGGACCCTGTGCTGTTCAAATCTAGCCTAAAACCTCCCTAACTCCTATTTGTAATTCAAAAATAGTTAATTACGTTCAATTTGTTCTGCAGTTACTATGTCAGTCATAGTGAATGTTAGTTTTCGCCTACGGGGTCGATGCCCTTGGTCCGCCATATTTGACCATAGACTATCCATAGACTGTGGCAAACAGAGCATGACTATTTGACTATAGATCAACCAACATAACCGTAAAGTTGACCAATTATAGTAACAAAATTTTATAATCGAAGACTTTTTGTATTGTCGAAGAAGTACGTCGGTGGCTCTTCGCTACGATTGTAGATAAGTTTGTTGTTGTGTTCCTAAATTCAAATTTGATAGTTTATCTGTTTTGCGATGCGTCACTGGTTTTATTTTGTGTTTAGAATCTCATTATTGGGTACCCACCTTTTAACGTTTTACATATTCTGGGAAGTTGGGGTATATTTTTTTGGAGAAGTTTTCAAGTTGAGACGTATGCGTAATATTTTTTATTGGAAAATTGGCCAATATAGCTTTCATGATTTGAACTCAAAAAGTAGCCTATATTTTCTTCCAGATTATAATCTATCTATGTTTCTAATTTCAGCCCGATCCGTTGAGTAGTTTTCACGAGAAAGAGTAGGCAACATACATCAATCCATACTTACAAAGTTTCACATTTATAATAACGTTTCACGTTTCAGTAGGATCACGTTATTTGTAAACAGTATTTTGACTCGTGTTACACGAATCTTGAGCCAATGTAAGTGTCAGATTTAGTATTTAACCAAATATAAAACTATTTTTTACTGGCCTCGTGGCTTTGTGGGTAGCAACTCTGCCTGCGAAGCCATGGGTTCGATTCCCACCAGTGCAAATATTTGTGTGATGAATTCAAATATAAATACTGTGTCTGGGTGTTTCTATGTATAATAAGTATGTATTTACAACTATATAAGTATATATATATCAGCTGTCTGTCCGCCATATTACAAGCTTTGCTTAGTTTGGGGTCAGATGGTGTTGTGTGTGAATTGTCCACCGTTTTTTTAAATTTATTTATGGAAATTACTGCTTTAAGTATCCTAATCATAGGTTCAGTTTCGATTGCTAGACATGTCACCAAACGTTTACATAACCGAGCGTGGGCGACTGGTCACTGGCCGACCCGAGCAGACCTTATAAGTACCACGCTGATTTGCTTTACGTTAGGCCCTGTCTATTATATGAGAGCACTGTGTGCTTAGCAGGCGCGGTCCCAGCCTCGAATTTTGGAGGGGGTCACCAGTACGCAGCCTCAGGTTTTGGGGGGGTCACAAGTAGAAATACAATAAATCGAGCAAAAAATACTTTACTAGTAGCGCCCCAAGATTTTACCCGCGTAGTTCCCGTTCTAGTTGTTTTCCCGCGTTAAAAAATAGTCTATGTACTATTAGATATTTTACATTTTCTTAGATTTTTTGTTTAACGTATACGATTTGGGGGGGTCATGTCCCTGTGCCCCCCTCGGACCTCGCATGGTACTTAGTTCGGTATGTATGTATGTTAGCAATACCAGGTTAGGTTATTTTAAGTCCTGCGCCTACGGCGGTAACTCAATAGTTTAATATGAATGGAAAGAAATACTCAAGGTCATTTTCTCGGGGTACGGCCTTAACACATAGGCTACTTTTTATTACGGGAATATAACGTGAACAACTAGAGGGGAAACCGCGCAGCGCTGATAGGCACTATGTTTAATTATAATATATCTTGGCTTTACATTCGATTTTACAACAAACCAACTTAAGGAGATAACTTATCAGAAAGTATTTCTTTGGATAAAAAAACAGCCACGAAAAGTATTATATACTTCATAGCGGTTCATTTATTCTCCTTAGTACCAACGAAACCGTAACTTCTGGGATTTTCGCAAATAAAGTATATTTAATAAGATGTCCACTTGTCCAGGGCTTTGAACCTGAACCAGGGTTATACAAAAAAGGGCGTCCTACGTAACTAAACTACTTAAGGGGTACCTACGTCGAAAAACAGACATGTAGTATTTTTAACCCATGACGCAAAGACGAGGGGGTGTTATAAGTTCAACGTGTGTGTGTGCCTGTTTGTGGCATCGTAGCTCTCAATCGGATGAACCGATATGGATTCAGTTGTTTTATAAAAAAATAGTAGGAACTTTTTAACTGTGTACAAGTATTCCTAAAAATCTCAAGACAAGATCAGTATTTCCATAAAAATACTCTGGCCACCTTTATCGCTATTGGCGACCTTATCACTGAAATCTGTCTCTTCTAGGCGGCCATAAGTTGGAATAAGAAATGTTTAAATAGAGAGAAGACAAAGTAAAAAAAAGTGTGGTAGATATGTAAGTAGGTACCTCCCACAGTAATACAATAAACTCTTATCATACAAAAAAAAACGATTTCCAAACCTCAAGTAGGCACTCAAAAGCGAAAAATAAGTTAATACGAGTATGATTTTTATAAGCGCTACTCACTCTACACTACTTTGAAGTCGGTGCCAGTCAAATCAAAAAAACCGTAGTAGTTATTAGGTAGGTATACACAATTTCGTGTTGATAGGATCAAATTTCATAACTTTTGTGAAATTTGAATAAATAAAAAAAGAAAAAAGAAAAAATGAATACGACTATGTCATCCAGAATTGAAGACAAATTTTAGTTTTTTTGTTCATATTTCAAAAACCCACCCGGCCGATTTCGCCAAAATTTATATGAGACCATTCGGGAAGCATCCGAACGAAACAAGAAATATTAAAATAGGTTCGAGACTTTGCGAGAAATCAGGTCCCATACATAAAATAAAAAAAAATATGGTGACAGAATTTATAGCCTCCTCCTTTTTGGAAGTTTGGAAATCGGTAAAATATTTAAAAAACTTAATTATAAACATACTGGAGAATGGCGAGATCGCGAGAGAGCGAGAGCGACTGGACGTATCTGGAGAATGGCGAGTTTAGGATGCCTCTTTCGCCTTAGTGCAAATCTGCACAACCCTTTTTACCTGTATAGTATCTCTTTGCGTCAAGATTCATTCTGACTCCAGGAAATAAAACCTCTGTTATTCGAAGAGTTATTCGATTTCAAGTTTATGTTGGCACATTATTATGAGAAAACTGTGAATTTAATTTATCCTTACTGTTTTGTAAAAGTCGTTCATTAACCATTTTATTGCTTCCGCCATTGGTTCGAAAGTTGAAAACTTATGTTCGAAATTTTGATTCGACTTTTATTATTCTGGTATAAATAAATGGATGTAAATGGACACAAAAAATACTCATTGACGACCTAAAGTGTTCGGTGTCGGAACTAAAAGTGTCTACGTTTGCGTAGCGCCTAGGCTTTGCCTCTATCTCCTAATGAAAGGCTAATATCTTATTTCATCTGACATTCCGTAAATCCCTAATTTGTAAATATAACTTTACATATAAAACAAACATATTCAAGTAAATAACATTTGCAAGATTTAAACCTCATTCAATATCAGTTGAAATTTCAAATCAATTTTAACTAAACAACCCTTATCTTTCCTGGTATGTATTACAAACACTCTCCATACTATCTGATTAACCAGGATATCGAGATAGCGTGGGGGCGCCACGTTCGCATGTATCCTCCCACTCCAATGATATATTTGACGTGAAATAAATGCATCTCGTGAGGTCAATTTTGAAACTGTTTAATGTCAAATGTTTTAATATGTATTAGAATTTGAAAATGGCTCTATAGTTCAAGAGTCAGATATCGAAATAGGACTGATTTGCATTTTCTTACTAGTATTAAAATTAATAAAAAAATACGACACAAGGATTTATTTAATAATAATCTTTATAAGTATTAATAACTAGCAGTGCCCCGCGGTTCCTGTTCCTGTTATTTTCATGGGTAAAAAGTAGCCCATGTATTCTTCCAGACTATAATCTAGTTGTATTCCAAATTTCAGCTTGATCCGTTCATACATTACGACGTGATTGAGCAACAAACATATAAACATTGACATGTTTAATATTAGCAGGATTACTCGTAATAATTCTCTGATCAACGTCATTTTACTTCTGGCTGTTCGAATGTTGCTAATAGTGAGTATTAGCACGGGAAAAACCCACTAGTTCTGGCTCCTCGTTACGGGCTTGTCGAGTCCGAAGCGCCGTACTATAAGTATCCAACTGCAACAGTTCCCTAAAACGGTCGTACCTTGCTCTACTGCCTACTGGAACCGATCTATTACACGGTCTGTTTTCGCCACAAAGTCTGATATTCACTCAAAAAGCCAGATTTGGATATTTTCTTCGACAAATTGGGCAATTTCAGGGCCGAAGTCCTTGCCTGTATTAGCTCAAACATGTAATGTGTTGGTTTTGATATAACTGTAAGGTCCATGTTTAAATTGTAAATAAATAAATATACCCTTGTGTTTCTAAATATCACCATACCACATTATATCCAGCAGTGATATAGAAGACTATCAATGATGATGAACATGAATGCCTTAGGAGGAGTGGATCAAAAACCTGTATAATTTTTGGGGAATGTCCAGTCTGTATAGAATTATACTCGTATTTTACGATGTTTGCGTTCAATGCAGTAAAAGACAAAATTGACTCAAGATTTTCATAATGATTTCTAGAGTTTGCTTCTTCAGCATCGACTGGCTACGCCTTTTGAGCCGGATACCGCGAACTATATCGTACATTATCAAGTTTATAAGTTCCTTCGGGGATAACGATACTACAACGGTGTCTTAGATCCATAAATGTAACATAAATTCGATAATGAATACGTTACTGAGGTGAGATTGTTAGTACTAGATCGTTAGATAGTTTCCACATGCACTATATATTTACCCAATCTTATTCTGAATAAACCTCAATATTAAGTACGGTATAGCGGAGAAAGAGTGAGTCAAATCGAAAGTGACGTGTTATATTTTGTGTATACAGTAGAACCTCGATAACTCAAACCTCGGTAACTTTAAAACCTCTATAACTTCAAAAAATAATATGTTCCCTTCCCATCAGAGCCTAAAACCAAAACCCTTGATAACTTAAAACCTCTATAACTTAAATATTTTTTTGTTTCTCTTGGACTTGAACTTATCGAGGTTCTACTGTATTTACTTTGGAGCCAGCAGAAACCTTATTCGTTGTTTTGTCTGCAATCTATCTAAATTTCTAAATAAATCAGCTATCTGACTACCAAGTACAAGCTTTGCGGAGTTTGCTAAATATTTTTGTGAGAATTTCGAATAATGTAGACTGCTTTCTCTCTTTTGTTTTCTCTTAAAATAATAGAGATAACAACAAACACAAACAAAGGAAAAGCCGATTAGTTAGGCGGTAGAAGAGCCGGAGTGTCTCTGTTTTATCTGTGATTCATTCTATCTCAATCTAGATAAATAAAATAAATAAAAAAGCCTTTCATTTCTTGCTTTACAAAACTTATAGAGATTGACAATTTAAAAACAGTGTGCACGCTAAAGATTATAGAAATTGATGATGCTTCATTAGAAATTTTGTATTGTGGTAATAGGTAATTTGATAATAATTAGATCTTTATATGTATGATGCAATAAACTTTCCATACACTATAATCATTTGCAATTTTTTCTTTTTTTCCTTTCTTATTGGAAGGTAAAGGCCTCCTCCAGAGATATTCAACGTTTTCTACCTTTTAAGCCTGCACCCTGTAAGTAGCTGCTATTTTTAAACCTCAATCTATTATATATCAACTAGTATTACGCTATGACAATTACATGCATGCTGGAACATACTCGTACCAACATAAGAATAACAGGACACAAAGACAAAGTTGCGCCTTTTTCATAATTCAGCAAGAGTTGTAAACAACAGACAATAACAATATTTAACTCAAGATTTCAGGTCATCATTACCTCCGTAGAACGCCGTCCCGCATACCAAGCCCAGCCTAGGTACATTTAGATTCTAACTAGCCTAGATGCGGCATGAACAAGGTTACAAATGCTAACAATAAGTATGGATTTGTGTTAAGGTTTTGCTTGATATCTGCGAAATAAAACGTATTTTATGATTTACTATAATGAGAAGGAGTTTTTAATCGACTTCAATAAAGGAGGAAGTTCTCAATTCAAAACTACTCGGGTGAAACCGGAGGGCGGGGCCATTAGAAATTCTGACGCATTTCTAGATGGCCAATGGAAAATGCCGACGCATATCTAGATGGCGAATGGCCGTTGTTCCTAGTTTACCCGAAGATTTCTTATCATTCCCAAGTGTGACGCTAGAATTCAATTCACAGCCCACGAAAGATGTCTGTAGCGCGTCAAAAGCAGTTTTCACTTCAAAAATGGTGCCACGGGACCATCGATATAATTAAAGAAACGAAGATGAGGTATGCTATAATCTAAAGACAACATAAAGTGGCGAAAATTTGTTTGAAAATTTTGAAAATTGAATTGTCAGCGAACGTACACAACTCCTTGTTGCGACTGAGACTAAATCAGGAGACGTCACCTGATTTTGCATCGCCATAGTAGAAGCGCGTTTGCCGCTTCTGCCGGGACACAAATCTTTCTACCGCCTAACTAAATCTGCTTTTGCTTTGCTATTGCGGTCTCTATCATTTCAAACGGAAAGAAAAAACAGAGCAATATCGAGGCTAAGACAATTAGCAAAAAAAATATAGCTTAATTGTAGTATTTATAGTACGATCATCTTAAAAATAAAGTTGGCAACACAGATCACAGGTAGTTTTTATTTTTATATGCCACTTCCGTTATACATCTTTCTTCCGGCTTTAGTCTCATATTTTTTTCAGTTCAGTCGCGCAAAAAAATCCTATTTCCTCCAAGCCTTATAAGGAACTTCTTACCAATAATCGTACACGCATACTGATGACACATCATCAGCATGATTTAAGGATGATCCCTTATGTGACTAGATTAGTATTCTTGTCTATTCCCAACTCAGACCTTTGCAGTAATATCCAGGTCGTAGTATAATGTGATGCTTCGCCTTCCACATAATCACATACTTTATAAACAAACGCGTAAGATAGCGTAATAACTAGTTATCTAAGTAATGGTACGGGAATGCAGTTGCCGTCACGTATTTCCACGGTAGCTGACGCTGGTAGCTTTGATATCCTGCCCTTCTACCGCCTAACTAAAACCCTCTACACACGAGCCCTAAAATCAGAGGAAATTGCGTAAAAGTAGGGGAGGACCCTACATTGCACCATAATTTTTTTTGCACTTTTTTTTATCGGAATGCTCGTAGCTCGAAAAAGCGACATCGTTTCATGGTTGATGTTCCAAAGACACGAACGAAGAGATTTGACTCTAATTTTGTGATAAGAACGTGGAATACGTTGCCTGAATGGGTTTTCCCCGATAATTACAATCTTTGTGTCTTTAAATCGAGAGTGAATCGGTTATTCCTAGGTAAACACGCTCCATCGTAGACCGCATTGTCGTTTAACATCAGGCGAGATGGCGGTCAAGTGTAAACCTATAAAAGTTAAAAAATAAAATAAAAAAATGACCAATCATATGGTGCGATGTAGTGTCCTCCCACTACCACTACGTAATTTCCTCTGATTTTAGTTTTAGGACTCGTGTGTGGACGCTTTAGATAGGCGGTAGACCCCTTTTGTAATACCTATATGTCCGGGTTGACAGGAGCCTACTAAGAGCGGTCAAGTTTAAGCCACAATTAAAAAAAAAATGTAAAATTTTGAAATAAAACTCATTTAACTTTTTGAGAGATTGTATGAGTTTGGGTCATCGACATGTTATTACCTCTATAAGAGTATAGCGTCGGAGCGACGGCTAAGCAGCGGGCCGGTAATTGGGCATTGAACGCTGACACGCTTTCAGGATGACAGAAATCCTGTGAGCTCGCCTCACTAATACGTATCGATATAAATCAAAAGGTGTGCCCTGAGCACCTTGAAATTGTTAACAAATTGCGTCTCTGTGTGTAGCGTGAGTGGTTTACAACTACCAATCTACTTGACCCCTAGAATCGCTAGCGGCGAGGTATGTTACGGTTCTACTTACTTTGGTTGTTGACAATGAATAGCGATAGCTATAAACGTCCGGCCTTCATCGCTTCCTACAATCGACTAAAACGGAAAGAGTCGGCTCACTCTTCCCAACGATAACATAATTCCGTGCGCCTAAAGTTTGGGCACATCCACTGATTTATATCGATGCTAATAAGTCTTGTTTGAAAAAGTAACAAACACCCTACTAATATTATAAATATTAATGTATGAATGTTTGTTGCTCAATCACGACGTAACGTATGAACGGATCGGGCTGAAATCTGGAATACAGGTAGATTATAGTGTAGAAGAACAAATAGGCTACTTTTTATTCTCGAAAAATAACGGGAACTACTGCTAGTGCTGCTATTGCATTATACTCGTATGAACGCATTTAACTTTCGCAATAATAACATTTAGAGGAATGAGGCGTTTTCCAGACGTAAAAAGACTTGTCAAAGATAAAATATTACTAGACTAGACTAAATATTGTCAAGTGTGGCACCACTGTTGATTTTTGTGAAATGTCTCTAACAAAATAAAACAGTGGCGCCACCTACGGTGAAATTGGGAACTGTATTTGACAGGTATTTTTACGTCTTGAAAACGCCCTACAATGCGTAGTCCAGAAGCCACCGGTCGATTGTGAAACTCATTCCTGCATACGAGATGTCTATCGAAACAGCATGTTTTATGTTTTAATTAATCTCTGCGACATTGCGAATGTCCCCGGAATGTTGTTGCGAATTTCTCATTAGAATATTTTATACACAGTATCTTTGAATAAATATTGTACGACGCGCGATGGACTTTATGTCGTAACGTTAAAGTTTAAAATGAGTTAGCATATGAACAGCGTTCCAGCACTTACGGTTTTTTTCTTGGTGGATACAAATCTTGGAGTCTTCAAATCGAGAGTGATGGAAAAAAGACCGACCGAAACTGATTTTCCGGCCGAAACCGAAACCGAATGTTCGGCAGTGGCTTCAGTTTCGGCCGAAACCGAAACCGAAACTCACGTGGTCAAGTATATAATTTATTAAAATACTGAAATTTGGTGCATTTACCTATTATTTTGCCTTATTGGGGCATGAAATGGAAACACAATATATATCATAATAGGATAGATACGAAATCAGTAAGAAGTCTAGTTAGTCCTTACAAGTTCTGATTCTAGGCTCTAGTTTTCACTATTTTATAATAGCAATATTATAATCTCGTACTTATTTGTACGAGGTTAATTAGTAGTGTCCTCGTACCTCGTACGAAAGACTACAAATCTCGTATTTGGACGAGGAACCTCGTACGGTTGGCATCGTGGGGTGCTACAGAACTATCCGAATGGCGCACGATAATTCCCGAAAAGGGCCGACAGCGTCCGTCAAAGCGTTGCCGCGGAAAACAAAGGCGATCGTGAACGTGCTTGAACTTGTTAAGTTTCGGTTTCGGCAAAAGTTTCGGCCGATTTTGGCCGAAACCGAAACTGTGGCCGAAACTTGATTTTGGCCGAAACTCGGCCGAAACCGAAACCGAACTTTCGGTCGTACACTACTTTTTATACTGGACAGAGCCTTTATTAACAAAACTAAAATACAATGAGAACTACACTACACTACAAACCTACCTAACTAACTACTTACACTAAGCACACCTGAATTATCCATAGACCACTGTAGGTCTACAAATAATCAAGATGTTCAAGCCCACTACCAATCGGAAGCGTACCCAGCATGCTGGCTAGAATCCCGTCTCGGCTTCGCTCGGATATTGTCTTAAAGAGACCATTAATTGAAATAAACACTATCCTATCTTACAAGTTAGATCACACTGTACATGTGTCCAAATTTGATTAAATCGATTAAGCAGTTTAGGGAGTCCATCGAGGACAAACAACGTGACGCGTAATTTATTTAAATAAAAGTTAATAATTAAAAACAAAACAACGAAAACAAATTAAATTTGGGTAGCTTGCAAGTAAATCAAGACGCTGTGTGGCAATCTTTTTTTTTTTTGGTCAGGCGTGTTGTTTTGTAGTTTACCATAAGATGAGAGCGAGTAGGTATTGCTTGTCACGTATAATACACGCTTTATAATAAATAAAAATCATTACACCGCTGAATGGAAAATTGGGTTTTAGTTAACTTTTAAATTAAACAAAGCCTAAGAAGGAATGAAGATTTAACAAGTGAATTCAATTTGCAACAAAGTTGTAACTTTCATAAGTTCTGGATTTATTAACAGATTTTACATTTTCTGGCTTTGTCTGCCGAACACCATCAGTTTACGTATATTTATATCCGTAACTGTTATTATTATTTTATTAAAGATGATAAATTTCTGTAAGAGTACCTACGGGGACAGTGAACCGAATTACAGGTACGTTTATCAACTTTTGTAAATAATAAAAACGACCTTCGCTAGCCTGGTGGTTTAGTTGGTAGTAACTCTGTCTACGAAGCCATTGGGTCGTGGTTTCGATCCCCACCCAGTGCAAATATTTGTGTGATGAATATAAATATTTGTACTGAGCCTGGAGGTGTTTTCTAAATTAAACATTTATGTCTCATTCAGCTATCTAGCTTCCATAGTACGAGTTTTGCTAGTACTTAATGATGTTGTGTGTGAAATGTACACCAACATCAATTTATTTTATGATGTTTCAATTATACAGCACAACAGATATAAACTAGATTCCCTCTTGTTGCTGGTGTAATTGGGTAAAACAATGTATTTTTTTTAATTCATGTAATTTTTCCTTTTAATATGGGGTTCAAGGGCCGGCCGGCGCCTTTGAACGACAGAGTATTAGCAGACTGGGGCTTATGGAAGTTGGCCCGCAAGTAGCGCAAAATAAGCAAGCTAAACTTAAAGTACTTACATACGCACATTTTACAAGAACAAAATTAAAAATTTTGCTTAACCCTCGACTACTTCGGATTTGTTATCTGTACAACATTCTACTTGTCAAGCCCTTTCATTTGATACCCATAAGGAATTTGACATTGTGAAAATAGAAATGTAATTCCAGTTGTAACGGCCATCTTAGATTTAAAATTTGTCATAGTGCAAAGTATTTTACTAGTGAAGCCCTTTCGTTTGATAATCATATTGAGGTAGGTCGTGAATAAATATTTTATCCGCCATTTCGTGGAGGCGGCCATCTTAAATCGATATTATCATCAAATCGGCCCATTCTTTTGAGCTCTACGGTGCCACAGACAGACACACACACACAGCAGACATCGACGTCAAACTTATAACACCCTTTTTTTGGTCGGGGTATAAAAAGCAGGGTTTGATTTGCCATTCACTCGAATAAACTGTCGCTGTCATACCATTTGATAAAAAATTATACATACCTGGATTAGTACTGTTCAGTGATTCAGATTAAAACATACCTGAAACAAATAAAATACACAGTTATTTTTCATTTGAAAAGACATACCAAAAATATACATAATTGTTATTAGCAATGGGGCCGCCATTTATGGCACTATATATCGTGTCTTTATCAAGAAACCGATTCATTCTTGCCTTGAAAATACCAAGAATAAATCCATCAGGAAAACACCGAATCAGGCAACGTATTCCACAGTCTAAACTTTCATAATGAAAGTAGAGTCAAACCGCATAAAGTTTTTGGAACGTTATTTTCGAGCAAAACAGATGAGATATCGAGATACATGAAATGCTCGTTTAGAGTTATAAAACACAGGATTAAACAAAGTTGAACATTTTACAGCTCAATGAATATTAAACATCCGATAGTTAAGCATAGATGCAGCGTTGCAACGTCTCCGTTGCAAAATACATAGGAATGCGCAGGCGCCGATGACAGCGTTCGAAACAACTTACTCAAATACGAAATAAAGAACTGGTTACACCATCCGCCAGTTAGTCCAAAGATCCGATTTAAATATTAGTTTTGCAATTTTTTTACATCCTTTCTTTAATCAATCTTAAAAAGAGAAGAACCGATTTTAAACGTTTTTTTACCCGACTGGAAGGGCTACCTTTTTCGCGCCTATCTTACATGTTTGTAAATTTCTTTATTCTCACACATCTTCCGAACGGCTGGATGGATTTTGACAATTAAGATAACATTAGATTCGTCTCAATCCCCTAAGTGTCCTGAAATATTCAGTCGAGGTTTTTAAATTAAAGTTATTTCAAATAGTTATTACCCTTAAACACCTCTTTATAACTTAAATGGGGCCTTCCATTTAAGTCTGATCAAAGTCAGTAGGATTTTTGAAAAATCTACTAAAATCCAAAAATTGTATACCGACTCGACGATATTTTCGTTTACCTACTTCGAAACTCCGCGACCAGCTGGTGACGATATATAGGCCGAAGTTATGGACGTTTTATACCACAAAACACAATCGGTTGGTTGATCTGATCGGGCGTTTCGTTCATCCCGACCGACGCTGATTTGACAGTTTTGTGTCATCAACCGGATTGTGTTTCGTGGTATAAAACGTCCATAACTTCTGCCGATATATCGTTTATCGGACTTCGTAGTAGACCTGCAGAACCGTTGTTATACGACCGAAGCGTCGGGACAAAATTAAAAAGCAATCCGCTCAAATCTATAAATGAGATGATATATATTTAAAACATAACACAAGACTTAAATCGCGAAATAAACGTTTTTTAATCACATCCCTATATTTTGGTCGTTTTACGACCACCGTGGTTGCAGGAAGACTGAAGAAATATGACAGCAAAAAGACCAAATAAAAATTAGGGTAGGCGCTACTCTAATTTCCCAATGTGATTGCCCATATAGATCACGATTAAGCCAGATTGAAAATGAATCGATACAAAATCGAAGTTTAACCACATCTTCAGATATTTATATCTATCAAATTATCTTTAGATATTTATAATTATCAGATGGTGAAAAATTGGCCACACAAATTAATTATGCGTATTTACATACATAAATTATAATAATATGCGAGAACATAATTAATTTCAACTAATGCGATTGTTGCGTAAAGTGTGACATTAAGTATTCGCGACTTTGATCGATCCGTGTGCGTTGGCGTTATTTTGTAAGTAGCAATAAAAGATGAATTAATAAATTGAACGAGGCAAAAATATGTCATTTTTTATTATGTATGGCGCCATCTCACTGTTAACTTTAGTTGCACATTTTTATTCCAATCCTTTTTCCAATGAATTGAATCAATGTCAAATCGTTTATGACTCTCCATTTGGTCTATGTTCCAAAGACTCCAACGAAGAGGTCCCTTATCGTAATAAGTATTTCTAAACTTTAGGATGCGTTCCCTGGGTATTTCTTGGTGATATAATCTGGACGTCTCTAACTTTAGCGTGAAACTGTTTTTTCTATGTTATTGCGCTTTGGATCGGCACTAATAACACAGTCTATTTTGCTTTTTACTTTTAATTTAGATTTTACTTTTAATGTTGATTTTACTATGACTTTTGAATTTTTTATGTTTATTTTAAATGTTGACATTGGTTTTAATTTCAATTTTGAACTCCCATTACTAACTTATTTCTTAGCTGATTGGCATGATTTATTTAATTTCTTATAAAGTTAAATTTCTTATGTATGTTTTTTCTATAATGTACCTATGTACATAAAATGATGTAAAACTAATACTGGGATATTAGAAATGTAATTGTAGAATGTACCTATTTTATTGAAATTGTCGCGACCGGCTTGAGACCGACCGCTATGCGTTGACGAGCCTGGTCTGCCGGCAGCGAGTGGGGGAGAGACCTGTTGTAAGTAGGTCTCTTGAGTACGTGCCCTCTCGTTCCGACAGGCGCTGGTAGACTCGTCCCTGGGTTCACTTTGCAACTGCTGTGGGACAATCTTCGATCTTGACCTGGACGTGACCGGCGTGACACTCGGTGCAACATTCGGCGCGACACTCGGCGTGACAGTCAGCGTGACACTCGGCGTGACAGTCGGCGTGAGACTTGGAGTGACAGTCGGCGTGACAGTCAGTGTGACACTCGGCGTGACAGTCAGCGTGACACTCGGCGTGACAGTCCACGTGACACTCGGCGTGACAGTCAGCGTGACAGTCCACGTGACACTCGGCGTAACACTCGGCGTGACAGTCGGCGTTACGGTCGGAGTGACACTCGGCGTAACACTCGGCGCGACAGTCGGCGCGACCGTCGGCGTGTCCTGACGTGCCCTTGATGATGACACGACGACAACTCGGCGCGATCCCGACGTTCGCTCGACGAGATCTTCTTGGCCGGATCTTGAAAGGGAGCTGGGAGCGGGGTAGTGAAACGCTGATTCTTGAGTCTTCCTTTTATTTTTCTTCTTGTTGTTCCTTGTACTGGAGCCGCTGAGTAGAGCATGCTCCGAACAAAATCAAGATCGCTTAGGTACCCCCTTACCTTTACCTAAAAGAGAGCCCCGTATTTTGAGCCCTCTTTTCGGTTCATTTTCACTATGGAATAGTGACTCTTTTGACCATAACTTTTCCATCCCTGGTCGTAGGCTAACAAATGACCACTCGAAATGTAGCCCACAACCAGTTTTATCAATTTACATAACTACTTTGGGGGGGTACCTTAGCTTACAATTCAGTAATTACCAAAAAACTACCAAATTTTTCCAGAATTGCCTAATGTTGCGTAAATAAATGGACACCCTACCTAATATTCTAATGAAATTACTTATAAACCGTATTTATTAGGTGTGTCCTACCTAATCCTACAAAAATAGCCCTAATTTACCTAACATTGATACATGTTTTTATCAAAATTACAATTTTACCGCATTCATTCTAAAACATACTAAACTGGTCTTATGTACTAATTGTGTTGATCGCCAACAGAAATAAACAATTTGTATTTGTTATTTGTATTAGTAAATCATACAGACGTTCGACGTCTAGACGGGGCGATGTTGCGGGGCGAGACGCGGGAAGCGCTCTCCTGCAATGCCTACATTACTATGTTAGTATTGCAGGAGCGCGGCTCAGGACTTACGTCTTCCTTATGATTTAATTTTATTTTGGTAATAAGCATTTTTTGTTTGCACCTACCCGTGTCTACATTATCGGCGTATTTCCCAAGATCAAAGGCGATGAACTACTGATAGTATTTCTTTATACTGTACTAGATAAGAAAGTTGATTTTATTTTAGTTAAGTTATAAACTCCGTGACCACTACCCGTTAAGCTACGATGCCGCCGTGGGTCGGGTCGCCCAAGATTCAGGCTTAGCCTAGTTTGGGGCCCAATGGTACTACTAGTAGATTTATTTAAATTCAGCAATCTCACTAATCTTTAAATGTGCTGTATTGTGTTTTTTTTGGAAATAAACGATTTATTATTATGCTGTATATGCTGGATTTCATCGACTTATTACATTTTTAACCCTATTAACATAAGTTTGACGTCGATGTCTGTCTATCTGTGTGTGTGTCTGTCTGTGGCACCGTAGACCTAAAACGGATGGACCGATTTCAATCCGTTTATTTTAATTTAAATTTAATAGTTCTTAGCTATGTTTGGTTAATATCGATTCAAGATGGCCGTCTCCACAAAATCGCGGACAAAACATTTCTTCACAACCTACGTCAATATGTGTATCAAATGAAAGGGCTTGACTAGTAGAATACTGTACACTATAAAAAAATCTAATCCAAGATGGCAGCCACCACAAAATGGCGAATTATACTATTTTTTTCACTATTACCTCAAAATGGGTATCAAACGAAAGGACTTGACTAGTAGAATATTTTGCACTATGACAAATTTAAAATACAAGATGGCCGCTACCACAAAATGGCGAAATACATTTCTTTTTTCACAATTCCCTTATTATGGGTATCAAATGAAAGGGGTTGACTAGTAGAATGTTGTACAGATTACAAACCCGAGGTAGTCGGGGGTTAGACAAAAAAAAATTTTGTTCTTGTTAGATTTTTGAAAATAGCACGACAGATTTTGGTAACATTTAAATGAGATCTGGGAAACAAGAAAAGGTTAAATACTTTTTTTTCCAGGAGTTTTTTTCTTCTTGTTCCATCAGTTCCTTAGTGTCGATTAATAAGTAAAAAAATAAAAGATTCCGACGAATGACATCCTTGTTTTTGAGGTTGTTGAAATAAACGATGTGCGATTCAATGTGATAATCAGTTTTTTATAAACGAAAGGAAATAAACCTTTGTTAATCATCTGGACACATTATTAAACGGAATGACCGAGATTACTTGACAGGAAGCGAACAGACGCGGAAGCTGGGCCGTTATTTTGCCATCTTTGGATCTCATCTGCCCTACTTTTGAACTCGTAAATGTAACAGATTGATATTTGAAAATGTGATGTATTAGATTACGGTAAAGATTGGTTGAGTTTAATCCGTGGAAGTCTAGTGACGAAATCGACTGGCCTCACAATCGTTAGGTAGTAGGTTCAAATCCCCCCTGCCCATCTGGATATGTTTTAAGTTCAGATGTACACGTGCGTCAATGCACCGACGCTCACTTGGTCAGTTATGGCCTAGACTCTTTCCCCGGGAGAATCCCCAAGTTTCGAGTCGAATTGTCCCGAGTCCCAGTAGTGGTAACACTAAATGTGTTGCTAATGTTACAGTAGGCTTGTGGATCAATTTAATGGTATTTAGCGTGTTATCTAAGGCCCCAAAATATACTGATTTTCATAATAGATAGATAGATTAACTCTTTATTGCAGTTAATTTAAAAAACAAACAAAGGTTACTTATTACTAAACAAAATGAAGTAGTAATTGGAAATCATAGGATGGAAAAAGAGATTTGAGAATAAGGAGGGGAAGTACAAAAAGGAGTGGTTAATACTTCTACAATTAAACAATAAAATAGATTTTATAAACTACATACCTACATTTAAACATTATTAGCGATACTTTATTTACTACGAGTAGTTACGATTGAAGTTTTGTACAAAACGATAGGAAAATTCGCTAAAAATCCATCAGCCGATTTACAATAAGTTAGCTGATATCAGATAATAATAAAATAAAATAGTGTATAGCCCTACAGACCGGCAAAAATCGACAGGTACTACATTCTCCCCGTTAGGACCGTAGAGCATCCCTTTCCGGGGATGCCAAGTCGTTTCTTGATCTTCCCTATCGGCGACATCTCAAGCCGAGGTAGTACCGTCTGACCCTTACTCTAATCTTCTTACGCGATGTAGTAGTGTTCTTACTTGAGTACGATAGGTACGATACCGTATAGTTAGTAGGACCCTGCCTGCGTCTTCAGCGTTAGTCCGAAATTCGGTAGACAGTAGACTAACTGTAATTTTAAGTCTATTTAAAAAAAAAGAGACGTTATCTTGTTTACGTTGTATAGATTTTCCAACAGTGCTGCTATTTCCTTGCAACGGTTCGTGGTCGCCTGTCTTGCATATTTGACAACGGCCGTCAAAAGTGTAATAAGGTACATACTGCCACAATTGATCTTAACACTAACTGTTAGAACATACATTATGTTACTAGAGCAGTGTCGACATAGTTATGACGTAAGAAACATGCTCATGCGCACATGACATAATGAGCAATGTGATTGAACGTGCGATAGGCGATTGGCGAATTTTGCGCAAAATGCTGCGCCATCATGATAAGGTATACTTTTTGAGTTAGTGGGTTGTTGTTATTAAATGGCTGTATGTCATCATAAGAATAGAACATCCTTATTACCTTGATCCAAAAACTGCAAATATTACAGTATTTTTAGTATTCAGGCGCTGTACATATAATTGAAGGGGTCTTTAGCAGTTGGTCTCAACAAAACTTTGGGGCAGCTCAGAAGGTGAAGGGCCCTACTTACTTAATCTAACAAATTATAGGTACTTTTGTACATACGTTGAGCATGAAAGCATTTTATATACTTCTTAGAACGTACTTCTCAGCCTGTCTGTTCAGTATTGACGTGATTGGGTAACAAACATTGACAGATTATAACTTAAATTCATAACATTAGTAAGATTACATAATTGAATATTACATGTGTATTATTAGATTGTAATTGAACCTGTCACAACATGGTCCGAAATCATGGCACACAATGGTCCAAAATGACGGCAATATTCGCAGCGTTTAGCGCCATTGTCTTAATTCTCGTTCGACTATTGCAGCTATTCTCAACTTGTAGTTCGAGGACCGCATTTGGCCCGCGAGGCACTTGTTTTTCGCCCGTGAGGCCCTTGTTTTTGACCCGCAAGGCACTTGTTTTTAGCCCACTTTTGAGTTATTAACGTCTAGTTCCTAACTCCCCCCTATTTTCCTTTTCTTCTGATCCATGAACTATGTATGTTAAGAAAACAGAATCCAAATGACAAAGCTTTGGAACATTATGTTTTTCTTTGCGGCCCACGACATCATGATTTTGATGTCTATTTGGTCCCTAACAAAAGGTTGAGAATAGCTGGATTATTGTCTTACTGGTATGCCATAATTTCGTTAATGGCTGTGCTAGCCATGAGTAATGAAGTTTCAGGATATATAGAAATGCTTTTTATATATAGAGATGATCACGTTTAATACAAGCTTTAGCATTGCATAGTAGGTATTTAGTATTTAGGTAATTATAACATTACATATTGATCGTTACTAACTACATATATGTATTAGTTTTTGAGACTTTTACGGTCGCTGTTGCAGAACCGGTATCGTCACCTATTATGGCGCTATTTTAAGCATCTGATAAATGATCATGAGAGTCACCCAATTTACAAGAAGTTAATTCAATGAGTTAAAATGTATTACGATAACTTATTATTTTTTAAATTAAATAATATCTAAAGTAACGTTCATTATACGTCATATTACGTTTAAAATGTAACCAACAAAAACTTGGTGTTATGTCAATGAACTTTGAATCCCCACTAGTGTTCGGTTTCATAGGTAGACTTACACAAGTTTTTTTTACAAAGGGTTAGTTTAACAAAGTACGAGAAAAATTATCTACATTAATTTATTTCGTTTAAACATGTTAAAACGGCATGTGGGTAATTATACTAATTATCTTGCTTTTGCCAGTTATTCAACCGCCAAGCAGTAATGTGCAAACATTACTGTGTTCCGGTTTGAAAGGCAATGTTTCCAGAGAAATTACAGGGCTTAGAGATATAACATCTTAGATCTCTGGGTGGCGAGAGCAGTTCAGAAGACTAGGTAATGATTTGGACTCTTCATGTTCCAATAGCTGCGTGTCACTGTGCTGTTATGTGGCAGGCATTTTGCTTACCATCAGGCACACGTCCTGCTAGTCTCGTAACTTTTTATTTAAAAAAAATATGTATACTAGTTGTATTACAATTTGTACCAGTGTATTATGATTACATACAAACAATTTTTGTCATGATAAGTAGGATATTCCCAGGTAAAAAAATATTCATAATATATATATACGACCATAAATAATCTGTATTTCAAATTTCAAAATGATTCGTTCACACGTTATGACATGGTTGACCAACATACAAACATTGACTTTTATAATATCAGTAGTGTTAGATTTAGTAGGTACATATATTATAGTATTTGCATTGTTTGTTTACTGGTGCGGTATATAAAAATACAATAAAAGTATGAAAACTAACGTGGTTATTACACATTTTACATAAATACACGGGTAACTCACGTTTAATATAGTCAGTCCAGTCCGACTCCAGTTTCGATCGCGTCCGGCGATCTTTTTCAAGGAGAGTGCGCGCGCGGGTTCGCTGCTCGTTTAGCAAAGATCGCCGGACGCGATCGAAACTTGAGTCGGACTGGACTGACTATATTAAACGTGAGTAACCCGTGTATTTATGTAAAACAATAAAAGTATTCATAATTATGTAAATTGAAGAAGTGCAGTAACATATTTTTTAAACATATTTTTTAACCCCCGACAAAAAAAAGGGGTGTTATAAGTTTGACGTCGATGTCTGTCTGTCTGTCGGTCTGTCTGTCTGTCTGTCTGTCTGTCTGTGTGTGTGTCTGTCTGTGGCACCGTAGAGCTCAAACGGATGGGCCGATTTCGATGCGGTTTTTTTTATTTGAAAGTTAATATCCGTGCGGGTGTTCTTAGCTATGTTTGGTTAATATCGATTCAAAATGGCCGCCTCCACAAAATGGCGGACAAAATATTTCTTCACAACCTACCTCAATATGGGTATCAAATGAAAGGGCTTGACTAGCAGAGTACTAAACGCTATAACAAATTTCAAATTCAAGATGGCCGCCACCACAAAATGGCGAATTATATAATATTTTTCACTTCTACCTCAATATGGGTATCAAATGAAAGGGCTTGATTAGTAGAATACTTTGCACTATGACAAATTTCAAATCCAGGATGGCCGCTACCACAAAATGGCGAATTACATTTCCTTTTTCACAATTCCCTTAATATGGGTATCAAATGAAAGGGCTTGACTAGTAGAATGTTGTACAGATAACAAATCTAAGGTAGTCGGGGGTTAATCAAAATTTTTAATTTTGTTCTTGTTATATCCAATCGGTATCTACTGATTAAATTTCCTCAATTAAGAGTCAACCTTGAGCATTAGTACCGAAAAGAATTGAACTGTAATTGAACAAGGAAGTAATGCAGTTTTGGATTTTCGATTGCGTTAAGGTTTCCGTGTTTAATTGGGAAAATATATAATTCTTAGTTCGTGGATCCGCCATTTTTATTAGAGTTCTATTAATTCGCTGTCAAACTAAAGTACTAGCGATAACCGCGGTTTTACCCGCGTAGATCAAGTTCCCGTGATAAAAAGTTAATGAAATGTAGCTCATGTGTTATTACAGACTAATTATAATCTATAGTTCAATTTCAGCAACAAACATAAAAAAATTGACGTTAAAATTAAAAATTTTTGAGTTTAATTTTTTTAATACACACTTACGAATAAGACATGATTTTTCTCACTTTCTTAACTATTATAGATGCACACTGGACCGCCATTTTGCCTGATGTTAAGCGACTATGGAATGTGGTAACCTAGAAGTTCCCGTTTCCGTTGATTACTTAAGATTAAAAGTAGCCTATGTGTTCTTCCAGACTATACCCAACTGTGTTCCAAAATTCAGCCCGATTTGTTCATACGTTACGACGTGATCGAGCAACAAACATCCATACATTTATAATATTAGTAGGTTGAGTAAAGATGTTGAAAGCCAAACTTTATTTGTTTACCACGTTCCGTTTCTGTTCTTATTTTGTCTGCAAAATTCATCAATTTATGGTCACTACATAAATAACCCGACTGGCCCAGTTAGCTTATATTCGGCGCAACCGTCGAATTCCTTACACTAATGATATTCTTAACCATCAAACTCAATGATAAACACACCTACTTAGACAATCTAGAAATCTAGATCGTGTAGATGTGTCCTTAATTACTTAGATTACACGAGACTTTTAAGATAATTCTATTAAATTAGTGATTAAAGATGACGGGGTTTGATAACAACAATAATTTTATACAAATTTTTTGTGACCTCGAAATTTATTAATCGGAAATTTTGTGTTTTAGTTACACTAAAAAGTGTCAAGCCTTGTTACTCCAGGCTTTCTCTCACTGAGATTTCCCCATGCAAAAAAAAGACGCGGCCAAATAATTTTACACTTCAAAAAATGCTGTGCTCTCTTGCGGAAGATACCAAATAGTTCCTGCTAATTAAAAAATAACACAGTCAAGGGACCATTAATCACGTCTTCACATTAATATACCATCAATTTTTCACACCACATTGATTTATCTCCTATTGCACATATAGATATTTTAACACATTTAACGAATCACTGATTTATATGCGGGTCAGGTAATCTCCAAATTAGTGTGGCCATTACATGGCGTTGCCAATAAATCAAATACATGGGTCACCAGTTCATATTGTTGCCGTAATATGCCCTATACTGACCTATGACATTTACGGCAAAGTACTGGGTTACACGGACTTTCTATGGTATACTGGAAGAGGGCCGTTGTTGTCGTTCCACTAATATTATAAACTCAACAGTTATGTTTGTTACGATTTATGCATTACGAGTATATCAGTTAGCTGTCCGCCATAGTACAGGCTTTGCTTGGGGTCAGATGGTGTTGTGTGTGAATTGTGTTCCGGTTTGAAGGGCAATATTTCCAGAGAAATTACAGGGTTTGTATAATAAAGTGTGAAGAGACGAGCAGGACATTTGCCTGGTGGTAAGCAACATGCCTGCCACATAACAGCACAGTGACACGCAGCTATTGGAACATGAAGAGTCCAAATCATTACCTAGCACTGCACTGCGCTCGTTACCCAGAGATCTAAGATGTTATATCTGTAAGCCCTGTAGTATCTCTGGAAACATTGCCCTTTAGTTTCAAAACGCAGTTGCACATTACTGCTTGGCGGTAGAATAACTGGCAAAGGTGTGATGTGCAAAAAACTTCCCAAGGCGGATTATGCCAAGAGTCCTGCCACTATAGAACCCCAATGATCTGAACCCTGAATTACTCGTATCTGAATTATGACTTACGTCTATCCAACAAAATATACGTTGTAGTATATAGGTATTGAAACTGCATGTAACCAATGCCCTACATAATAAAATTACCAAATTTATCCTGAAATCGTCGGAAAATCTTTAATTTTTCCAACTAAAATAATAATTAAAAACTTAAAATTTACATTTTTTATAGTTTCATCACCTCTTCTAATCCATTATTCCGCAACGGCAAAAATTATGTGACAAGGAGAAATGATCGAGATTTGTAACCCCCTATCTTTACCTGCACTCAGTTGGACAGCTTTCAAGTGACGGCAAAGTGCTCAATCTTATTATTAAACCCTTCTATCATCCTACATGGGTCTCCTGGTGGTTCATTTGACCCATAAATTTTGTTCACGGGCCTGCTGTCTATTGTTGCTCCTTGCTACTGCTTATAGGTTTACGTTGAGATGTCATCTCTCCTGTTGTCAGGCACCGATGCAGTCTTTTTTTTTTTTTTACTATAATAGGTTCGCACTTGACCACCATCTCGCCTGATGTTAAGCGAGATCTACCATGGAGCGTGCTTACCTAGAAAAAACCGATTCACTCTCGATTTGAAGTCTACGATTGAGCTTGCTTATTTAGAAGAAATTGATTCACTTTGAACTTGAGGACACCAATATTGTTTCCACTGAGACAATATATTCCACAGCGTAGACGTCGACCCAGCCTTAGTTCTATACAGGCTGACGATAATGATGACGCTAACAAACTTTCATATACGTAATATTAGCGAGGCCAACGTAAAAGCTGCTATTGACACAGGTCAAGGGTTATCTCATTTAACATGCATATTATATGGTAGCAATTAAAGTTTAAATCAGAATTTAATTAATTGACGTTTTTAGAATTGATTAAACGTGCGTGACTTTAATTATATTTTATAGGATGAGTGTTGGTTAATAGTGTTTTCTCAGTGGCAATATTCAGGAACTTGTGTTTTCTCAGTGGCAATATTCAGGAACTTGTGTTTTCTCAGTGGCAATATTCAGGAACTTGTGTTTTGTGGATCGTCATCCAATTATGTCAAGATTTAGACTTGAGATTAAATTATAATTTTCAGGTACAGCTTTCAGTATTATTTTTCCGTGACATGATTTATAAAACTGATACGTTGACAATGACAGTTGAAGCGTTCGACGCACAGTGTATTTAAAAACCAAAACTGAGGTCCGCCGACCCGACTTAGTCTTTCTACGCTGCATTAACACCAGGACAACTGCAGAAGAGCCACTAACTACACACAAGACTTTGGTGAAGTTGCGACAAAGCTACTGCTTACAGAAGCCAAAGATAAAAGTTGAAGTTGACTTAGGAGGGTAGGTATGGGGTGCGTGGCTCGGGAACCTCCTCGGACCCCTGGGCATTACACAACAACTTGCCTCGGTGGCATATTGTTGTGTGCTGGCGAATTCCGGGCGGCGCTGGAAACTTCTATACGCGCTCCTCACCCCCCTCGAACAGTACGTGTAGAGGTTGGGGAGAGGGACTGGAAGACTTGGGAAGGTTTAGGAGTAAAATTCCTAAGTCTTCCAGATGAGGGTCCTCCACGGGCACTCTGATTAGCAGAGTGCTCAGTGGAAGGACAAGGCCGAGGCCGCGGGCGGATCTCACGTTGCCGTCGTGTGAGGTGGCGGAGCGCGACCCGAAAACCTCTCACTCCTTCACTGAGGCGGAAGCGGACAAGAGGGCGAGCCTGAAGGCTCGTACTCCGTCTCCACAGGAAGGCTTGGGGCGTCGGACGTTAAGGGCCGATAAACTGGGATAGGCCTTCCCGAGGAGGTGACGCGCTAGTGGTTTCCGGCGCGTCCCTGGACCTAAATGCCGGGGTGTGGATGCCTACCCACCGCGAGGTGGGCCCGCAAGGACGATGGCAGGTCAGGGTCGTTGATGGGAGTGCGAAAAGTGACCCCGCGACCCTGACCCGGGCCATGCCGGTGAAACCTGTGAAGGGTTTTGTCGGTAGGCACCATGTTGACTCCCATGGTGCCGAGCCCGACATACCCCTCCATGTCCCTGCATGGTGGGCAAACCTAAAAGTATTTCCCCCACAAAAAAGGAGGGTAAGTATCGACTAACTAAAATGATATTTGCTTTGATATAGCTATCTTCTAATTTTGAGTTATTTTTTTTATTCGTAATAGGTTCGCAATTGATTGCAATCTCGCTCGATGACTAGCTATGATGACGATCATTCTAGCATCGTTGCTTACCATCAGGCCAAAAAGCGGCAGTACCTTCCAGTAGAAACATTTTAACGACAAAAAATCATACAATAGAATAATAGATAATAATGATTAATAGCGTTTCAAGATAATTAAATGTATGAAAATGTGTGTTGATTTAAACGTCCGCCATTTTGTATTCATATCATATTTTTCATCGTAAAATGAAGACGTTATGCATAATTAATTTAAACAAACTAATTAACTATGACATCGAGATATCTAATGAAAACATGGATTTCTCAAGCGGACTTTGCAACGTATTAGCGAGATTTCCATAAATAGTAGAATTATAAACAAATAAATCATAATTTTCTAATCGCTGACGTGTGTTGAAGGGTTAAGGTAAAGGTTAATGTAACGTGGAAAGGGGGAAGGGGGGTGTAGGGGAAAACTTGTGATGTTACAGAGATGGTTTGCACTTTTCAACCTCAAAGGCTGAGATATTACACTTGGCTAAATTTAGTCTCTACTAAATTCAGTGAAGTGTAGTGTGTGTAACTCAGCGAAGTGTAGTAGTGTGTGTATATCAGCGAAGTGCATTTAGGAAGCTAACATAAATTTGGATGCGAGAATTGCTTGCTTGTGAATTCAGTCGATTATCTTTTCTTCCAAATTTGCTCCTTAATTGAGTAATAAAATTTAGCCAATCGTAATAATCCTTTTTATCAGACTAAAATGTACCTACAGCTGGGACTCAGAGTACTCAAAAGAGATAGTTAAGGGTATATATAATCCACCATGCTGGTCCGGAGCGGGTTAATGGATAACGCATGACTTCGAATGATTCTAGGAACATGCTGGTTTTCTTACAATGTTTTTCTTAATCGTTAAAGCCAGTGGTGATGACAACCTTGTAACCTGCACTTCTAACTTACGACTACGGCTTAACGGCCTGCGCATTGTAGCAGTGTCACGCAGCTATTGTAATACGAAGAGTCCAAGACTTTATCTAGCACTGCACTGCGCTCGTCACTTACATACATATATGATAAATCATCTATGCCCTGTAATTTCTCTGGAAAAATTGTCCATTAAGTCGAAACACGGTGTCGTTTGCACATTACTGCTAAGCGACAGAAAGAATAACTGTCAAAGGTGTCGTACTTTGCCAAGCGGACTCTGCAAAGAGTCCTACTAAGTACAGTTAATCGTATTAATTAACTTGTGTTGAAAACACCAGTTAATCAACACAACACCCCCAGGTGTTACAACACCTCTGGTTTTACTGCGAGGGCTAAAACAAAGAGCAAAGTAATTATACCAAACAAAGGTAGGGTCAATTGACGGTTTGCTGCCCCACTTCAGTTTCCTGGCTACTACAAGTGCTAAAGGTCCCACTTATCAGCCAACAAGCTTACAAATTGAAATTGTGCAACGCGACATTTTGTCCGTTGTTCTACTACCATGCTACGATAACCTCTGGCCTTTGGGACTGTCACCGGGTTGGAGAATGACGAATGAGTTACGTTTAGTTAATATTTTCCTTGTATAATGCCATAGCAGCATTATGGGTGAGAGTTGCTTAACATCTCAGGCGCTATGTAGGTCAATCTTTATTTTGAATTCGAAGCTTCTCTTAGGGCATATTTTGAGATAGGAAAAAACAATTGAACCCGCAACACCGTATCCGTTACTGATACCTCTTTATGTAAGGACTAGCTTTAACCCGCGGCTTCGCTCGCGTTCAGTAAGTTTTTTATTGTAGATTCCTACTTTGATAGCATGAGCGTCAAATAATAACATAACTAATGCTCGTCTATAATAGGTCTAAGGGTAGTTTATGCGTTATTATGTATTTTAATTCCCTATTTTACCATCTCAGGGGTTGAATTTTGGAAAACTAATACGCTCATTATTTTAATGTTCATGCAAATAAATGTTTTAACTGCTATAATAGGTTTACTCTTGACCGCAATGTCGCCTAAAGTTAAGTGATTATGTGGTCTACGGTAGAGCTTGCTATCCTAGAAGAAACCGATTCAGTCTCAATTTGGATACACCAGCGTTGTAATCATCATGAAAAATCCATTCAGGCAACGTCTTAGAGTATCTCTCCACTTAGTTAGTGAACGCCTTTCACAGCCTAGGCGTTATTGTAACAAAAGTAGTCCGTCAAAGCTTTTCGTTATAGTCTTTAGAACATGTCTAAAGTCCGTACAAAATTTTATCCACTATTACGTACCTAGATAGATAGATAAACTCTTTATTGCACTTAAATTATAAAGAAAATAACAATAACACAGAACAAAAAACATAGAAAAAGTAGCAATTACCTAGTATGAATTTGAAAAATATCCTTCTTTCTTGTTTGCTTCATAAAATATATATATACTTACATTGTCACACATGTAAATACAATGTCTCCTGTGCGTAATATTATTTATAATATATAAAATTTTCATACCCACTTTTCATACACTTTCTTTGGGATTAAATTTAGGAAAACTCTGTTTTACATAGCTCATTATTTTTTCCGTACTCATATCCTACAAAGTTTAAAGCAAATATGTCACAAGAAATAAAAATGTTCACACAAACTTTTTTCCCTTATTTTACTACATTAGACGATGTATTTATATATTATCATTACAAATATTAGCCGTACTCAATTTATACGAAATTTCATTCAAATATGTCCAAGGAATAAAAAGTTTCATATCATAATACACACTTTCACACATATTTTCTATAGGCGTTGAATTTTGAGAAATCCGTCCTTAGTGAATATGTCTACGTCATAAAAAGAATACGTATGTGACAATTTAAGAATGTCATATTACCCTCTTAGGGGTTACATTTTGGAAGTAAATGTACTCATAACTCATTATTTAGGCTGTACTCAATTTCTACAAAATTTGATGCAAATATGTACAAGAAATAAAAAGTTTCATAAAAACTATGATAGTTTACCCTTATGTCCCTTTGAGGGTTAAATTTTGATAAATGTTGTAATATGTACCTCGTGATGCTAGCTGAAATCAATTCATACGAATTTTGAAAACCTTCCTTTGGTCGATGCCTACGTCATAAAAAGAATACGTGTGTGAAATTTTAAGTATGTCTTAAGGGTACGTCCTGTGCGTATCATAAAACTTTCATCCCCTATTTTAAAACCTAGAGAATGAATTGATAAAAAATGTACTACGTAAGTCATTATTATGGCCGTACTCAACTCTTACAAAATTTGATGCTAATATGTCCAAGGAATAAAAGTTTTGTACAAATTGTCAACCCTTATTCCACCCTTTCACGGTTTAATTTTGATAAACACTGTAATACATACCTCATGATATTACCCAAACATAATTTAATGAAATTTCATGCAATTATGTCTTAGGAATAAAAGCTTCATACAAACTTTCATCCCCTATTTCATCTCTTTAGGGGTTGAATTTTGAGAAATCTCTCTTGGTGGCTGCCTACATTATAAAAATAATACGTGTGTGAAATATTTTAAGAATGTCCTAAGTGTATGTCCGCTGCGTTTAATATTTATAAAACGTTCATCCCCTATTTAACTCGTTTTAGAGGTTAAATTTTGAAAAAAATGTGATACACAACTCTTTATTTTGGCCACACTAAATATGTTCAAGGAATAAAACGCTTCGATACAAAATTTCATCCCTTATTTCTCCCCTTTGAGGGTTGAATTTCGATAAACGCTGTAATACGTACCTCATGATTTTAACTGAAGTCACCTTATATGAAATTTCATGCAAATATCCCCAAGGAATAAAAAGTTTCTATACAAAATTTCATCCCTTATTTCTCCCTTTGAGGGTTGAATTTCGATAAACGCTGTAATACGTACCTCATGATTTTAACTGAAGTCACCTTATATGAAATTTCATGCAAATATCCCCAGGAATAAAAGTTTCTATACAAACTTTCATCCCTTATTTCACCCTTTGAGGGTTGAATTTCGATAAAAGCTGTATTACGTACCTCATTATTTTAGCCAAACTCAATTTATATGAAATTTCATGCAAATATGCCCAAAGAATAAAACGTTTCGATACAAAATTTCATCCCTTATTTCACCCCTTTGAGGGTTGAATTTCGATAAACGCTGTAATACGTACCCCATGATTTTAGCCGGAACTCAATTTATATGAAAGTTCATGCAAATATGCCAAAGGAATAAAAAGTTTCATACAATCTTTCATTCCCTATTTCACCCCCTTGGGGATAGAATTTATCAAAATCCTTTCTTTGCGGATACCTACGTCATAACATCTACTTGTGTGCCAAATTTCAGCCTGATCCCTCCAGTGGTTTGGGCTGTGTGTTGATAGATCACTATGTCAGTCAGTCAGTCAGTCAGTCAGTCAGTCACCTTTGAGTTTTATATATATAGATAGAAGATAGATGTAGATATTTTATGTATATTGATATTATTGATGGCAAACGACGCGACGGTATGGCCAAGCGTAATGCACGCTGACCCAGAAGATACCTTTTTACTCTAGCCTTAAAATGTTCCAGAATGTATGTTTTAAAAAATAGTGACGACGACTTATCTATTTCTACATTAATGGAAGAAATAATGACGGCTGTATGATATTTTGTAGCTCCAATATAGACAACCTGGGCTTTTTTCGATAGTTTGCTAGGGTAGTCTGCTAGCCAGTAAAAAAACAAATACCTAGCTTAGAAAATCTAGGTACTAAATTACCACGGGTAATACAGGTAAACATTTCCGACTTAGTATTAGTAATAATGCCCGACATTGAAAACTAAACTTGTGTTGAATATGACAGTTATATGAATAGAATACCTACTCACTTTATTATTATAGTATTTGCGAGTTTATAACCGACGACTTAGAAATTTCGATAATGGAAAACTTGGTCTTGACTGCGGAATAAAACAATTAATTCGCTCCAAATTATTATTAAATTTAGATTGCAATGCACAATTGTGTTACGATTTAATTTGATATTTATCTGTTAATATTAATCCAGACTATCTGTAACATAATGAATTGAAACAATAAATGATTGAGTATTGAGCCTCTCCCTGTATAATATTAGGTAATTCGCTTTGTTTTAGGAATAAATGTGTTTACTTAATACTCAACTTATTTTAATTTTACTTCAACCACCTAACAAAAAGTTGGAAAGTGACCGCTCTGAAGCTTAGCCATGCGTAAGATCAGTATATTAAAAGCAACAAGAACTACTTTAAGTAAACACGTAAACTCACCGTATCGGTTTCCTATTACGTATTTCGACAAAACAGTGAATAAAATCACCTTTCCATATCTAAAATATTTTTTGTATTTTATGAAAAACATTGTGACCTCCAGCATTCATAACAATGCCATATCAAATTCACGTCACAGAGGCTGGTTAAGTCAGATAGCGTAACGATGGACAATAGTTGGCCACCTCTGTGTGTTTGAGTTCTGACTATGCCGCAAGCCACGTCGACCAATCACAGCGCCCTGTGACGTCGCGTGGTCAGTCAACGTCAACATTTTTAGAGTTCCATGCAAATGAGATAGGATGTGACCTTTTGACTATCGACGTTGAAGAATGCAATGATTGTTATGAATTGGAAGTGAATGAATGCAGAGATTTTATCACGTTTGGTATTTTGTGTCACAAAAAAAAATTTACAATAAGAAACTTCTTATCTATTGAGGTAACCTTGATAATATATTATTTCTGACTTTGTTAACAGTTATATTTAATAAATTTTTTTACAAATCTGCATTTAGACAATCTCATCTCTACAAAACTTGGCATAAAAAATGAAGAACTCTTGGCAGTAGAAAAACAGGAAAGAAATTGCTTTGGTTCCTAGACTTTCAATGGTCTAGGGGTAATGCAACTAAGCTTAGTGTAAGTAGTTAGGTAGGCAGTATAGTGTAGTTCTCCTTTTAAATTTAGTTTTGTTGATAAAGGCTCTGCACGTGAAAGGAAAAACAAAGAAACATGATATACCCAAAGCGACAAACAACAAAAACTCTAACAACACTTCCGTTTGTCATGAAACCTTGGATTCAAGTTACTGGGTTAAATGTGTGGCAGAATGGAAATTCTAAATCAAGATTTAAGTTTAAAGTTAAGTTAAGTTTAGTAAGTTAGATTTCAATTTTTCTTAACTGTAAAAGCAAAACTGCCTGCGAAGCCGAGGGTCGTGGGTTCGATTCCCACCCAGTACAATTATTTCTGTGATTCGTTCAAATATTTGTACAGTACAAATATTTCTATTGTACTTATCCGTCTAATCTAATAAGTCTGGGTGTTTCTATGTAAAAAAAAGTATGTATTTAAAACTATAGAAAAGTATTGTATCAGCTTTCTGGCAGCCATGGTATAAGCTTTGCTTAGTTTGGGGTCAGATGGTGTTGTGTATGAATTGTCCACCAATATTTATTTATCTTGAGGGTAGTAGATTTTACTTAATCTACGAGTAATTTGATTGGCGTAAGCTAAGAGCAAATGTTTGTAGTCTACAGTGGTTACTATAGGTACTCGTATTTAGCTAAACTGGATTGTATAAATTACCACATCGGCCGTGGCCATGTTTTCTTAAGCTATTTCCTTTGGAGTTTTATCTGAGATTTAGATCTTTGAAATAAATGGTAATTCAACACGACAACTGGCATTATGATAACATTCGATTAGTTCAGATGTAAATATAATTTGTTTATTTGTATTTACAAAATAAACTATATTAATGTTATAGTCACACATTTGCGAATTGGTTCAAGTTGAACATTTCGAGCAATTTCAAACCTTACCACCAGCACTTTGGGATTTTAGGATCACAATTGTGGCGCACGAAATGTTGAGCATGAATAAAATCATCAATATAAACCAAGGCACAATCCATGGATTGTGCCTACCCAAACATCAGGCGCACATAATTGTGTCATCATTGGGAAGAGTAAGCTCACTCTTTCCGTTCTAATTGGTTGCAGGAAGGGGCGAATCCCGGACGTTTTTACCTATCACCATTCGTTGTCAACAACCAAAATAAGTACCACCACAGCATACGTCATCGCTAGCAATTCTATATATATATATATATATATATAGGTCAAGTAAATTGGCGGTGTGTAAACCACCTACGCTACAGACACACACGCAGTTTATTACCAATTTTAAGGTGTTCAGGGCACATCTATTGGTTTATATCGATGCATAAAATATGATTAAATATGTAAACCTCTGAAAATGCCTTCCTTCCACTCGACACCACCAAAACGACACCATCGGTGGTGTCGTATGGAATCACTAGTCCATACGACACCACCCTAGTGATGTGCTGTTCCGCCATTAGTTTTTATGTATTTTATGTCGTCAGTATTAGTATCCATGTCCATTGTGAAAAATTAAAATATTCGGACGGAAAGACAATAATATGCAAATTGCAATGAACAATGTCAAGGTGACCATTTGAGTGACAGATAAATATAAACTTCATCAAATGACATACCTCATTAATGAAACTGCTTGAACTTAATTGGAGTTTTCATATCAACAACTTTGTATGTAGGTAACCTCACTATTAGTCGGTGGTGTCGTATGGACTAGTGATTCCATACGACACCACCGATGGTGTCGTTTTGGTGGTGTCGAGTGGAAGGAAGGTGAAAATGTTACTGTTTGGTGTTGAGACATCCGGTTATAGTGACATAGTGTGAAAATGTGTGAATGTGTGTATTATCTATTTATGATGATAAATGAAGATACTCACTCAAACCCACTCGCTTCAAGTTGGCGAGGGCGGATTCAGATAACGCACGAGAGATGGACTGACAAAGAAATGAACAATATCTGTTGAACAAAATTTTGTAATCCCAGCCAGAAAGACACAAGAGTTCCACGAATGTTCTTTCTGCTATTTTATTAATACATTTTAACAACTCTGATCGTTTGATTTACTTCTAAATATGTAGCTACTGTGGTGGAACCTGCACAGTACAAAATACAGTCTTGACGTGCCGTCAATCTCCCCCTCTCCCACCTTAAATCCGGCGTTACAAGGTGGAAACATAGAATTCATAAATAATTCTACAACTTTAGGTATAGTTAGAAATCTCAGTAAACCTTATAGGAATCCTTGGAGCAAGCAAATCAAATTTGAAATGTTACTTAACTTTGTTTGAACTAGTTATCCTCGCTCTTATAAAGTAATGGTTATCTCAATTATCTCCACATGCCAGGCAATAAATATCCCTACTTAATTAAACAAATCGTGACCATGTTGTAGTATTTATCAAGATATCAACACGGTTGAGTATGGTATCCATAAACTTTTGTCTTATTGATTGCAGTTAGAACAGATTTGTTGTCAGAACATATGCGGCAAAGGTGAAACCATGTGGTGGTTTTGATTGGTGGGGTACCAACCAAAAGGCATGGTGTTGTATCCGACATACCTCGACTGTCCCTTTTAGGCGGAACGGTATGCGTAAATGCATTTCTCCACTTCTTTTTTAACTTTTATAGGTTTACACTTGACCGCTATCTCGCCTGATGTTAAACGATGATGCGGTCTATGATAAAGCGTGTTTACCTAGATGAAACCGATTCACTCTCACGTAAAAACCTTATAAATGAGATTTGCTAACATAGCCCACTTCACATAGCTGGGACTCTAGGCCTTCCCCATAAGCCTTATAGCTTATTAACATCAGGCGAGATGGCGGTCAAGTGTAAACCTATAAAAGTTAAAAAAAAAATGACATAAGGAGTGCATAGCACATAGGCTAATTTTTAATTTTACAATACCATCTGACCGCAAACTAAGCAAAGTTTGGGCTATGGAAGCTAATATTAATTACATTGTTTGGAGTACTGTGCTAAATCATTATCTACAGTAAAGGAAATTTAGGGATCGGTAGATCCATCTGAATAATCTTATCAATCTATTGACGTCATCACTGTACCATGCACCGATAAAATATCAGTGAATCGCCCAAAACATTTTAGTACGTATTCACTATAACCAATAAACAAAACATAAACGCGTCTGTATAACTTGCTATACATAAACACAGATGTTCCCACAGCTGGGACTTTTGGTGATCTACCACGCCTTTCAAGTGCATGACACGAGACTGCCAAAGTTTTATAGTGGTAGGTTTAACTCTCAATCTCAGATGAAACACGTTTAAGTACATCGTTGGAAAATCTCTTTTTTTAAATAAATGGTGGCGAGACGATCCGGACATGCACCTGATGGTAAGCAACATGCCTGACACATAACAGCACAGTGATACGCAGCTATTGGAACATGAAGAGTCCAAATTACCTAGCACTGCGCTGCGCCCGTCACCCAGAGATCTAAGATCTGATATCTCTAAGCCCTGTAATTTCTCCGGAAACATTGCCCTTCAAACCGGAACACAGTAATGTTTGCACATTACTGCTTGGCGGTAGAATAACTGGCAAAGGTGTGGTACTTCCCCAGGCGGACTCTGCCAAGAGTCCTTCCACTACAATATCAATAGTCGTTAGTTGTAGTCACCGAAATCTAAATAATAAATACCTTTTTACTCAGATTTCTGCGATTGTGGTAGTAACAGCCCACTATGTTCTCACTGCTGGGACTCGGGGCCTTTTCACGCCAGGAAAGAGTCAAGACTACCCACCACGTTAGCCAAGTGCGGATTGTGGGATGACACATGACCTCGAAAGATTGAACATGCCAGTTTCCTCACGATGTTTTCCTTCGCCACTTTTGAGTTAGCAGTATTACGAACACGACTTTGAAAATACAGTGGTGCTTGGGATTTGAACCCGGGGCTCCGAATCGGCAGCCGCCATTCTCACAACTACACCAGCCGTAACTTCGCTGATACAATAGTTATGTTACCGTACATACATACTTATGCAGCAAAACTTTTTGTTAATTTATATCGCCAAGCATATTTTTGCTTACTACCATAGCCTTGTATTCTAGTAACACGGTTTGTTATCGTATCTCTTATCAGAGGTCAACGTACCTGCAACAAAGACATGCCTTAATTAGTACATTGATAAGGCATGAGCCAAATTGAGATACTAGAAACTATGCAATAGTCATATAGCATTGATATATTTTACAGGTTTAAACAGTACTATTGTTCTAAACTAAAAAAAACAAATGGACTTGTCAATTTGAGCTTTTCCTTGTATTTTTTTTTATGGTTACATCTTGGTGTCTTCAAATCGAGAGTGAATCGGTTTCTTGTAAGTAAGCACGTTCCATCACAGATCGATCATCGCTGAACATCAGCAGGTCTACTACGAAGTCCGATACACGATATATCGGCCGAAGTTATGGACGTTTTATACCACGAAACACAATCGGTCGGTTGATGACACAAAAACTGTCAAATCAGTGTCGGTCGGGATGATCGAAACGCCCGATCAGATCAACCGACCGATTGTGTTTCGTGGTATGAAACGTCCATAACTTCGGTCGATATATCGTGTTTCGGACTTCGTAGTAGACCTGCAGGAAACACAATCGGTCGGTTGATCTGATCGGGCGTTTCGTTCATCCCGACCGACGCTGATTTGACAGTTTTGGGTCATCAACCGACCGATTGTGTTTGGTCAAGCGTAAATCTATAATAGTAAAAATAAAACAAACGAACAGCAAAAGCAAGCCCCTTTCTCGCAATATTTTCCATGTGCATAACATAACCATAAGTTTGAATTTGGAACACAGATTATTTATCTTATATAAATATATAATTACCCAATGCCTAAAGACGAAAGTCTTTAACCAGTGCGTGATAACAGTGAAGGCTTATGGAACTGAGACGTGGTCCTTAACTGTGGGCCTCATAACGAAGCTCAAAGTCACACAGCGATCTATGGAGAGGGATATGCTCGGAGTCTCTTTGCGCGACAGAATCCGTAATGAGGATATTCGCAAAAGAGCGAAAGTGGCCGACATAGCTCAAAGAGTAAGCAAGCTGAAGTGGCAATGTGCAGGCCACATCGCTCGCAGAACTGACAACCGCTGGGGAAGAAAGGTTCTCTAGTAGCGACCAAGACTCGGAAGACGCAGTGTTGGACGGACTCACCAGATGGACAGATGACCTCAGAAAGGTCGCTGGAAACCGCTGGGTGTAGGTTGCGCAGGACCGTTCGTTGTGGAAATCTAGGGGGAGGCCTATGTTCAGCAATGGACGTGTTGATAAATTACGCGTCACGTTGTTTATCCGCGATGGACTCCTAAACTACTTAACCGATTTTAATCAAATTTGCACATCGTGTGGAGTTTGAGCCAACTTGAGAGATAGGTAGGGGTAGTTTTTATTTCGTTTAATGATATTTAAATGTCAATATCCAAGCGAAGCCGGAACGGGCCGCTAGTTCATTTTATAGATTGGTGAAAATATAGCACATAGGCTTCTTTTTATCGCAAAAAATTGTGTTAACGGGAAGTACGCGGGTAAAAATAATAAATAGTAGTTGGTAGTTTGTTATAAGTTGCTCTATGTTAATTCTGCAAATAAATATTTCTTTGATTACTGACTCTGTGTTACCATCTAAAACAATTAAAGTTGTAACCGGCCCGTTTAAATAGCCGCTACTGCGGCTATTTTAACGGGCCGGTTAACTTGGCAATGATTTCTTGGAACTGAATTTGAAGTGGTTAGTAGAAATAGTAAATTTTGTAGTATTTAACGGGATAAATGACCATTTAAGTGCTTTTAAAGTTACCGACATGGTACTGAGCTGAATTAACTGTTGATTTTGATAATATAAGTCTGCTGAACGCCATTACTACGCAATAATAGTTTGGGAAGCCTTGGAAATTAAAATAACATCGTAATTTTCAACTGTCATAAATAAATGTTTGCATCATGGAAATGAGTTTGGAGAAGCCTGTTGATGCGTTGCATGTCGCGGTAAAATCCAGCCAGTTTGAATTTTGAATTCCAGCCAAATGAGGGTAAAAAAGATGTATTTCCCATTGAGATGATCAGATGATAATTCATCCGTTTTCTCTAGACCCTTCTAACTCTTTCGAAACGTTACAGTAATTATTATAACAACTTAAATCGCGATTGCGATAAAATATTTACTCATGATGTGAGTTCAAATCGTGAAATTTTATTCAAAACTCGTACGATTAGTCTGATCTCAATTTTTATTTTTTAGTTTTTGATAGTTCCGTATTTTCACTTATATTGAAAAAAAATGCACAGGAATTATGCAACCGATATTCTTACCGCAGCTAAAAAAGAGCTGATAACTTTGAAATGGCTGAACTGATTTTGATGCACATAACTAGGACTCCGACTAATTCACTTTTCGAACAAGAAAAACAAAATAATTAATTGAGATTCATCCGTTTAGGCTCTACGATACCACAGACAGATACGCAAGACTTATAACAGACATAGTTTTGCGTCGGAGGTATAAATAATTAGGATCCCGTCTGGCAGTTCAATGACTTCGCGCTGTTTGTAGTTTTCTAGTTTGTATATAGTTATGCTAGTTGGTGTTTCCGGAGAGTGCTCCGAATACCTACTTTATCAGTCAGAGAAACACTCGGGTGCGAGATATGAGTTTTTGCAGAATATAACAGATACCCAACTACGATAGAAGTAATAAAAGGTAGAAGTAAAATTTAGTTCAAGGTCCTGTTATAAGTGTTATAACGAAGTACAGATTATAAGTTATGTTTCTGAAATATACTGTAGTTAAGTAGATTAACTTTTTAATGCAGAATCTAAGAACGAAATACATAAAAACATAGATTAAAAAGAAAGAAGCAATAGGCGACTAGGCAACCGTATGATGGAAAAAGATATTCGAAAATAGTCTTCTTATTTTCGTATTCGGGTAGTACAAATAAGAAGTGGTGAATACTACATAAGTACATACATACGTACATTGAAAAACATATAGCGGTGGGTCCAGCCAGCGTAAGCGACTACAATGTAGAGTAGAAAAATAAACTGCCGAAAGTTCAGCGTTGAAAGTTCTGTGGCTAAAATTGGTTTGGTATAACAAATCAAAAGATTTCAACGCGGCGTATTATGTACCACGGTACATGAAGTTGTTTGGTAAAATTATAGAAATCTTTTAAAGACAGAAAGATAATGCCGTTTGTACATTTTTTATCAACATACACCGATGATACGCTACATCATGATAATTTAATCGATAAAAAGTTTAAAGTCGTAACAATTTCATAATTTTAATATTTAAATTAACTTGGTTGTTACACATATTTAATTGGATAACGGGACACTCACGTATATACGGTCGGTCAATCCGACTCGAGTTTCGGCCGCGTCCGGCGGCCTTTTTCAAGGAGAGTGCACGCGCGCGACGGCTGCCCGTTTGGCACTGATTTCATAATGTTTGTCGGTTGTTATCCTTCTGTGTCTTTTTTATTCTTTTTACGAATATAGACTCAAAACACGCACGTTCTAGAAGTTACGTGAAATGTGCATATAATTACTTATGTCAGTCATTACGCACTGGATTTCTATAGAATCGATTGTTACGCCGGCTACCTGGTCAATTTTAATTATTTGAAGTGATTATAGTGATTACAACATTTGGAATTGTTTCACGATATGAACGTTCAACCTCCGATGTAACATGAGAGGTGTTTTAAGTAATTTGAGACATATCACAACTTTGATAAAGTTAGTATTAATAAAAAAAAATAGCGTCAAATGTATTATAGTTTGAGAAAAAAAAAAACCAAAAACACTTCTTCTGATGTTGCCAGTGATATCAGTTTAACAAACAGTATTATCAAGTGCTTGGCTTAGTGGGATTATTGGTAGTAAGTATATCCGCGAAGCCTTATGCAGGTCGGGGGTTCGATTCCCACCCGTGCAAATATTTGTGTGACGAATTCAAATTTTTGTTCTGTTATTTAAAATAATTATTATACACTAGCGATTATACACCCGCCCCGGCTTCCCACGGGTGCAATGCTGATACTAAACATACGAATAAAAATGGTTATTGTGGGTTATCCCTAAGAGATAGACATACACCATTGTTGACTTTTTTGTAGATCTTTTTAAGGGGTACAATATTGCAGTACATTATTTCGATCCATCTCGTAGGATCCAGTCAGCGTTTGCAAAGTAAGCGCAAAGAAATGTGTTTATTTATGACATCACATTAGAAACCTTTAACAATATTAGTGTTTGTCTACTGTTGTATACACATATTATACATATACACCTTCCTCTTGAATCACTATCTATTTAAAAACGCCGCATCAAAATCTGTTCGGTAGTTTTAAAGATCTAAGCATACAAAGGGATACAGGAACGGGGAAATCGACTTTGTTTTATACTATGTAGTGATAATGACACTGTAGAATTGTCAACGCCGCCGCCGTCAGATTATAATCCAACGAGTGAGATAATAATTGCACGGTAGGTTAGGTTGGTTTGTAATCTGACGTCGTTAGATTATAATTTCACTGTTTTTACAATTTCACAGTGACATATACAATTATTAGCGACTCGTGCTTTTACCCAAACAATTGCCCTTCCCGTTTTCTCGTGATAAAAAGAAGCCTATGAGTTTTTCACGATCGGCCCCTCTTCCGCCTAACTAGATCGGCTATGGCTTTGCTATTGCTGTCTCTATCATTTCAAACGTAAATAAAAAAGAGAGAAACGTCAAAACTAAGACAGTTTCCGTTCGGCGGTAGACCCCCAGTTCTCAAAACATTTCAGTCAAGATCTTTTAGTCATCGAATATTATAAATAGATGGAGACTTCTTAAGCCCACAAATAGCAGATTGCAACCGACATCGATATAATTAAACCGAAGCATTGCTAAATGGATATTGCGTCAGTTATAGCTTCCTTAATATAGAAGCTCTCAGCCGTCCAGGAGCCTGGAGCATTGTCCTTGAACATTTATTTTGAGTCGAGGGTAGATTCTTTGATTATATACTTGTATAGATAGAGCGCTACGCTGTAATTCCGACAAAAGTAACAGGCCATGTTTCAAGTCCTTGTGTGCGTGTCACGCACACAAGTGTTGAAACACAGACACTTGTGTTCGTGACATGTTTTTAAACATGGCGTCAAACGATGCTGTCCTGAGACACTTTTTTTTTAATCAATTGTTTCTGTAACTAAATGATAATGTAAAGGTTACTTACTCAAAATAGCTAAAGTTTTTAGTTATTTTATATCGTCCTTTGTAATTTTTGCAGATTTTTATAACGCAAATCACCATATTCAAGACTCATAAAACACGTGTTTACCACACAACGTCAGTGTCTCAACTAATCTGACAGATTTAACTTATCAGCCAACAGTTGGTTGATATTTATTTTGGTGTTTCTACGCTCGAACGGTCTATCTAGACAAGTGTATAACCAAAGGGTAGAATATAGAATTTACACGACAATATGTAGAGAGTAGTTACAAGGAGGCGGGAAGAGGATTCTTAGAAAATAGCAAATGACGATGTCGAGTCCTTTATTAGCGGATTCACAACCGGTAGTGAGCGGACAGACGAAATCGGATTGGCATTAGAATTATGTTTTTTTTTACTTTTATAGGTTTACACTTGACCGCCATCTCGCCTGATATTAAGCAACGATGCGTTCTACGATGGAGCGTGTATACCTAGAAGAAACCGATTCACTGTCGATTTGAAGACACCAAGATTGTAACCATCGGGGAAAACCCAAACAGCGCATTCCACAGCCTAGACGTTCTTATCACAAAAGTAGAGTCAAACTTTTTTGTTCGTTTGTTTGGAACATCAACCATGAAACGATGTCGCTTTTTGGAGCTACGAGCAGTTTTATAGAAAAAGGTTAATTGGACCTCCACGTGAGGAGGCGCGAGCGTCAGCAGTCGGTAGAAGATTTGGATCCGCTTATGTTTGATGTATTTACTGTACAATTTGCAATAAATTAAATTTTAAGTCACGTTTGCTAGTAAAGCATATCGTCGTTGAAGTTCTAACACCACGGAAGTCACTTTTTGGTTATTTTGACTTTTTGATGCCATTCGCTAGAGAATCGGAAGACGCATCGTTTAAGCCAATCAGGAACACGTAACGACCAATAAAACTCGTGAAATTAAAAAAAAATGCAACTACACGGGATCCACCAAATCGGCGTTATATTTGGAAACAGCACGTAAATCATTTAATTCCATACTGAGAAACGGACTACCCGGTTGCTTCAAACAATTTATGGAAAAAAGGTAATAAAATGTCATTACATTATTAAAAGGTTGTATTTGTTGATTTTTTAGAAATCCAGTTTTTTTTTCTTTCCTGAAAAGTTGCTATTTTTGACATACGTGGTGTTAGAACTTCAATGACGATATTATAATTATATCCATCATGGGTCTTTTTTAATAATTTAGAGTGACGAGACGAGCTGGACATGTACCTGACGGTAAGCAACATGCCTGCTACATAAAAACACTGTGACAAGCAGCTATTGGAACATGAAGAGTCCAAAACATTACATAGCACTGCACTGCGCTTGTCATCCTAAGATATAAGGTATTATACGCTACAAACACTCCCGACTAATTCACCTTTTAATAAAAATAATAATTAAAATATGTCAACGTCTGTTTGGTTAGAGAACTTCGATGCCAACCACAGACTAAGTAGAGATGCTAACCATGCCAACACAGACATAGACACAAGCAGACATGTCACACATTCACAATCTGTCGTCTTTGCGCAGAGTTAAAAATTACTTGCCATATAAAACGAAATTTTATTCCATCATCAATAAAGATCTTAAATCTGTAGTACGGTGCATAACTGAAAATGGTGCCTGGTGCAACGTCCTTGAACGTTTATTTTGACTGAGGATAGAAAATAGAATTTACTTCACGCCCAGATCAAAGATTGTTTATGCATTGTAAACTTGTACGTTGATTGTTAGGGCTAGAGCGGAAATGACAGGGACTTCGTTTTTTATATTTTTTAGCTACTAAAAAAAGAAAGAGGTGTTAGAAATGTGAAAATTTGAGGCATTATAGCAACAAACATGGGCAATATCTAAAAGAAACTCTAAATAAAGAAACACTGAAAGCACAATTATAAACGTTTGCTGGTTAACAAACATAAATGTCTGTATGACGGTTCATCATCATCAGTCTGTGTTCATCAAGTGCTAGACATAGGCCTCTGACCCATACCAAAAGTGCGACAGTACTCCATACACGAGCGAATCTGTGCTTGGTATTTGAGCAACTGTTCAGATTTTAAATACCTTCGCACCTTTCAACTCATTTATTCGGTCCACAAGTACAGAAAAACACTTGGCGATGCCAACCGTGTCTGAGTGGTTCTATATATAATAAGTATGTATTTAGAACTATATAAGTTTATATCAGCTATCTGGCTGCCATCTTACAAGCTTTGCTTAGTTTGGGGTCAGATGGTGTTGTGTGTGAATTGTCCACCAATATTTATGTAATTATTTATTTAATTACAATTAGAAGCAATGAATCTGTGTACAGTTGTTCATGTCAAGATTTAATAATAAATAATGCTGAAGGCGGTCATCCTCGACAAAGCACGCATCGTCAGGAGGTTCCTCAGTCTGGAGCCTTGACCACCGGTAGCTTGGGCCCTCGCTGTTGGCAGTACCCTAGTCTTTAAGTTTTTTATAATGTTTACATTTCTTATAGTTATTGTAAAAATCTTGAAAGTTAAGAAACATGAATAAATAATTTCAAATAAGAATAAAGCAGCTGTAAAGGGGCCTTGTCAATTAAAAAGGTTTTGTCATAGTCAAACTTTGACAGGTCATTTAGTTTTTGAGATAATGCAGATCTGGCAAACACAACACGAAATTTTGGTTGTTTTTAGGCCCTAAATATTTTGCCTGAATTTAAAGCTCTGTAAATATCAATGGAATAACGTGTATTTTGACAAATTACTTTCAACGTTATCATCCAGCCTTTTATCGTTCTTTGCTGGATATAAGCCTCTCCCAATTTACGCTACCGATCTCGATCGGCAGCACAGACTTTTATTGAGCTCTTTGTGGTATTTCTTACATTGTAAAATTTTCCTCCAGTAAATATGATTGAATGGAGGAAGGAGAGGATAAATTTCAATCCTCAGTTTTAGCAGTTCTGTAATCATATATGTACTGTTTTAACCTTTGTATGACATCACTGGTGCGAGTTCTGTGTTATGGTTAGCGGGTGAGTAAGTTCTATTTCAACCGATCTTCATCTGTTCTGCGTATGCGCTTGCGTCTATAAACCCGATACTTTAATGGCTTGCGTTTATTTTAAATGTCGATGTTGCCAGTTTTTTCTTTTCCCAAAAAAAATCGATTTGTCTAATCTGTGGAATACGTTGTCTGATTGGGTATTCCCTGATTGATATTAATTTGGTTGTCTTTGTGACAAAGCAGACATATTTGGCTCCAGTGACACGGCGGAAACAGCAGCGCATCGCTTTCTCGGGAGTCCCAGAGAAAGCCAGAGTGGTTCGTCGCTATGCCTGCTTCCTCCTCCGTGGAGGACCGAGAAGATCTATTTCCTTCTCTGGCTCCTCCGTCTCCCGCCGCGAAATGACTGTCTCGCAGAGAGACACCCCCGCCTTTTACGACCTCTCGCTGTCGAGCAGGACCTCTCACAGAGTTAGCCACGGTTTCCCTAGCCCTAGACTTTCACGGTGTCTCCCGCGCAACCTCTCCAAACTGGCCAAGTATGGGAATGTGGACATGGACATACGTCTTTACCAATGTATTATTTTACCTTTTATTGTCCCTCGTTTTACCGCACTTGCTTTAAGTATTAAAAGTTAATTTCCTTTGTCTTTATTCTACTTTCTAAATCAACACTTTCCACTTACTTTATGGTTATCTTTACGACGTTCTACCTTAGCGAACTTATCTACAAGTCATAAAGTATCAGGAACTAAGGAACAAAAGTATAAATTCTCACACCGCAGGTACCTTATTTAGCGGGAGCTCCCTAAAACGGCAACACTGGGGAGTTCTAAATTAAAGTGGGCATTGTTGAACCATTGTGCTGTCTCGAGGACGTGTGAGGAGTTGAAATGCAGCGTGTTAGGACCAATTATTACCTATCTAAAGACGGAAAGACCGCGATAGCTAAAGCGGTAGAGCTTATTCTTTAAAACAAAAGATTTTTTCCAAAAACGGATATCAACTTAAAATTAAATTCAGTCATTCGACCAAATTTTGTAAGAAGCTATCAATCACTAAGTCGTCCAGATAAATGAAAGGAAATTTGAGATTTTTGTTCACATTTCAGAAACCGTCCCACCGATTTTAATAAAATTGACATGGGACCATCTGTGAACTATGATCTACTAAACCAAAAAAAAATATCAAAATCGATTCACAATTGGCAGAGCTATCGCGTAACTTACACACACGTAACGTACTTATACATACAAAAAAAATTATACAACCTCGTCCTCTTTTGACGAAGTTAAAAGAAAATGATTTTAACGCGAACAAAGAGTTCTTCTATCCGGCGTCTCTCGGATTTTCCCACATTAAGGGCGTGTGGGCCGTAATTTTGAATTTTTAAAACAACTTTAAGACCTTTAAAATAGTATATTAAACTCTGAAAAAAATATATGTAATAGTTAAGGATCTAATCCAGTGCAATTCGCAGTCAGTAACACGATTTAATGAATTTTACTTGATAGAAAAAAATCCCAAAGTTACCCCTTTTCAAAAAGTTATTTCAAGTTTATGACTAAACTAATGAATTTTTTTACTAAATTTTTGTACTCAACGAAAGCCACTAAAAAGTTATAGATGCATTCGCAGAGTTTGACTTGATAAAAAGTATCAGTTATTCACTATGTTTTAATATCTACCATATATATAGCGCGCCGTTCGGCAAGCCTGATCAGTCGCGTTTCGGCGCTCACGGACGACGGGCCTGTGCTTGATTTTGCAATTTTGACAACCGATAAATTTTAAATATTACGATCACAGTGCCACAGTATAACAATATCAGTTGGTATTACTAGTGAAGCACGCTATGATCTTGATTTTTGATACCGTTTTCATTGGAATTGCAAATAGACGCTGATACTAATTAGTACGCTGTTTACTTTATGTTGTAGACCAAAAGGGGAGTCTCAAAAAACTGACGTCGATAACACATCAGTAAAAAATTCAATGCGGATGCAATGGAAAATAGATAAGTATCGGTAAAATATTCGTCCGTTAAATCAGAGATCGGGATAAGGAAATAATGAGAGGGGAGAAATCCCCTGCGTAAATCCCCTAAAAATCATAAATGATACCTAACTTGCATTTATATGCCATTTAGGTAAATTCTTTGGTAGTAAGGTACTTAGTACTTGGAAGAAAAGTCCTCACATACAGATTTTACCACTTTGGAAGAGATTTTCGCGCAAACTATTCAGTTTAGAAAAAAAATGTTAGGAACTTCAATACAATTTTGAACACCTTTCCATAGATACACGTATGGTTTTGTTAGAATTTTTATTTTTTTATTTCTTGTCCAAGTTTGTGACACCACCAAAATTTATTGCTTTTTCTTTTTTTTGTATGAAAATGTTAATATTGTTCATAGAAATTTAGACGCTCGACCAAATTTGATAAGAAGCCTTTTAGGCAGTAAAATTACTCGTAGAATTTAACTCTGCACTAAATTTCCGATTCGTATTTTTTATATAAGGTTTAGAATCATTTCCTGAGCATAAAACCACAAAAATAACAAATCCAGGTGGAGCTTCAAGCGCCAGCTCGAAAAAAACGTTTTTGGCCGATATTCTGAAAAAGTTATACAGCCAGCATATATATTATTATTGTAGAAAATAAAATTTCCCATCTTTTGTTGCCAGTAAACTTTTTTTTCGAACTTACCGATTACGATTTATTATGTCAAATTTGATGATAACAATGTAAAAAATAAGATGTGAGTTCTGTTCCAGTAGCATAAACATGTCCCTTTACCGGAATGGAAGAAGGGTTATGTTTTTCGCGCATATCTTTTATGTTTGTAAATCTTTTATTTCCACATGTCTTCCAAACGGCTGGATGGATTTTGGTAACAAAGATATTCTAAGACTAGTCTGACTTTCCAAAGTGTCCTTAGATAGTAGGTAATATTTTTTACGTGTAGAGATTTTTTTTTGTAGTCGGGGTTTTTAAATTAAAGTTATTCTATCTCATTGCTCGATGCTCGAATAAACAGCACCGTTCATCATCATGATTGAAGAGTTGAACGAAGAGTTTGGTCTCCACATTTGTAATAAGAACAACTAAGCTGTGAAACGCATTACCAGAGTGGGTTTTTGTCGAAGGTTCGAACCTTGGGGCTACGACGTACACTGTGCTTGTTTCTATTAGAGAAACAAGTTCCATCGTAGACCACATCATTTTCATCCACTATTATCGGCATAATCGCAATCGTATCATTAAAGGTTATAAATCGTAAACGGTAAGTTTTACAAAAAGTTTACTAGCAACAAAAGATGCAAAATTTTATTTTCTACAATTTTTGTCAAAACATATAGTTTCCAAAATATCGGCTAAAACAGTTTTTTTCAATTGGCGTTTGAAGCTCTACCTGGAACTGTGAGCATTTTGTAATTTTATGCTCAGTAAGTGATCTTTACCTCATAGAAAAAAATTGGTTTAGAAATTTAGTGCAAAGTTCACCAAAAAACCTTCTATTTTTACTGGCCTTTCATTACGTTTCAGCACATTTTTTTAAATTTTTGACGAACTTGTGAATTATTAGGAAACATTTTAAAAAGATGCATGAAATTGGAAAAGCCGTTCTCAACTTATAGTGTGACCAAAAAAGAAAAGGTTGAGTTTTGTATACCTACGAGTATAGATAAATTTAATATTTCTTCGTTTATATAGCAACAAAACTCTTATCATAAACAAACAAACATAAACACATCTTGAACAAAAAATGAGTTTAAATTACATAGTCCAATATTTTAATGTTATTTCTGCACTGTGGCGCCGATTCCGCGGTCGGTGACGGTCGCGAGAACAAGACAGCGTTAAATGCCTAATTTGACAGAACTACCTGGCCCTAAGGCCACTAATTGAAATGAAATCTATCCTGTTTCACAAGATGGTCCAAATAACTTTATTTTTTATACCCACTTCCGTGAATATCGCTTGACTTGGTGAAGTGTAAGAACACTGGATCATTATATTTTAAGATTTTTGCTAATATTTGAGTTAAAGTTTGAACCTTGATTCCCAAAGTAGACGATAACGCCCCCTTGTGGGCGCTGCATGCCTGAAGGGGGCGTTGTGTAGAGGCTTGGAGATCGTTGTGTACTACCTACTGGACTCAAGTTAACTCTTGCGGTTAACTACCTACTGGACTCAAGTTAACTCTTGCGGTTAACTTTTTTAGTAAAAGTCTCGTTTAGGATGAATGTGAAATCTTTGGTAGTATAGTTCACAATAATTAAGTAATGTAATTTGAGGTTATAGTGGTTCGAACTATGTGAAATAAAGGGGCAAAATTGGTTGCCTGTAAAGTCGGTATACGGGCGAAAGTTTTACGTGACAACGACTTTGAGTGGTAAAATAATTTTACGGAAGGGACGCGTGCCTTTCACTTTTTATGTCTGTCTCTCTCGCTCTTAGGCGGGCTCTCTCGCTCTTAGGCGGGCTAACCATGCCCGAGTGGAAGGGACGCGTGCCTCTCACTCGCTCTCGTTGTGAGCGCATAACGTGAGCGGAGCGTGACGCAGTTTCTTGAAGTGTCACCCGACCGAAGTGTCAACCAATTTAAAAGACGTTGTCACGTCAATAATTTATTCTCAAAGTGGGCAGCAGACAAATAAGTTTGGGAACCCCTGGTTTAGAGGAACGAGGTGGGCGATATGGATACGTTGGCTGTATCAAAACACTTTAGGCACAGTGATACTTCAGACACGCTTCTATGACACATTATTGTAAATATTTATACCAACAACATCCACAGCCAAAACCCACTTAGATGTGAAACGTTTGTCAATGTTTGTTATATTATTCAGACTCGCCTTGACCGACAATTCCTTATCAATGACTAGAAATAGATATACAAATATTTAGCATTTAACAGTTACAGACATTAGGCCTTTTAGTATGTTCTTATTAATAGTGCTGCAGTTGGAAAGTATAGGTTGTGTAGGTGGTGTTAATTTGGTCTGAAGAATTTTTATGCTACTTTAATGCTTAAATAATGAATGGGTTCGTGCCAGACCGTTAGATTGTTAAAACGTTAACTAGAATAGTGTGGAGCGAAATGACTTGAACTTCCATGGTTTTGCCTTGCCAACTAGCGATGCAGCACGGGTTTATCCAACGATATTTATTTAAATGAGATTTTTTAAGCTATTGCATAGCTTTTATCGCGGGCCTGGGGACCGAATTTTAGTAATCGTGCATCTCTTTCTTATGTACACAAGAAAGAGGGATGGAAGACCGTAACGCCGTCCTCCCCACTCGGTCATTCGACTTTGAATCTTATTTGTATTAGCTTTACAGAATAAATGCTCTTAGCAGTGTTGCCAACTTAACTGATTTCCCGATGATGATATTTTTTATGGTAAACAAATGTCACTCTTCAAAATAAAAGCAATTTCGAAAAATTGTTGACATCCCTATTGCATACGTTGATAAAAATGCATGCAACATGCAATAGCTTTACCGCGGCAGTCTCCGAGTGCCACACTTCTTTTTTACAACTTGAATGACTGTACGAGCCAGACACTGATATAAATAAAATTAGGTTTACTTTTCCAAGTAATGATGTACAAGTATGTCATCATCACTAGTTTTAACGGTGAAGGAAAACATCGTGAGGAATGACCTAGAATCGCCAAAACCATGCGTCACCCGCCATCCGGCAAAGGGTTGGCGCGTTGGGTTGTGGCCTTGACACTCTATGTAGGGCAAGACACAGAGTCCAGTGGAAACATTTAGTAAGTAGGTAGGTAGTAGTAGGCTGCTTTGCTTATGATAGGCTACTTTTCTGATGATATTTGACTTGAACATAGTAGACTTATTAGAACTTTAACGGCTTGGTTCTGAGTGCTCTTTGTTAACTGACTCTCACGACCTAAGTAATAAAAGAACAAGAAACAAACTGACCAGCAATTTGTGCACAGAATTATCAAACACAAAAAAACTAGAATTCAATAGCAAGAATTTCCAGCTAACATTCTTCCAATACATTTCTGAAGTAACTGATCGTGCTCTGCCATTCAACGGACGTATATATCCATCATATTAGTTTCTGTGGTCCGAAACCTTTGACACGATACTAATACTTCAACGTCTTGGTGCTACCTTTTGCATTCGTATACCACAATGGGAAATGTAACTAGAAACTAGAGTTACGTACTATATGGTATCGATATTGTAATATGATTACCTGATACTTGAGTCGATACTTTCTCGATATTGATATCGATTACTCGCTGTAGTAGTAAGTTGACATTATTATTTATATCAATGAATAAGAGTAGTGCTGAGCAGTGATTTGGACTTTCATGTTCCAATTTTAAATAGCACTGTGCAAGAGTGTTACTTACCATCAGGTTCATTTCTCGCTCGTTTCTTAACTCTACAGCAGGGGTCACCAAATTGCGGACCGCGGTCCAAATCCGGACTACCCACCTATTGTGTGCGGACCGAAAAATATTTTCAGTATTTTCAAAAACTGTACTATACGGTAAAACAGATTTCAAATCGGAATATCAAAAAAGGTAAGAAAATTTAAAGAATTATAGACATCCTCAGCATCATTTACTCACTGCCCCCCGATGGTGAATGGAGCAACAAAGCTGCAAATGTTTTCGGGAGCGATAAAGCTATTCTGCAGATCGAAATGATCGATTTCCACGAAAACACAGTATTAAAACACAAACATGCGGAAGTTCCCAGTGAAGAGTTCGGGTTAAAATTTGTGTGTGGTAGGTAATAACTATTATCTAGAACTACAAAAATGAGTTTTGAAACTTCTCACTTTGTAAGGGTCAACACAATTATATACAAAGCAGCATGTTCTAAAAATAACATGTCGATCTCGACTTACTGACGAACATCTCCAGGATTTAATTTCAATAGCTTGCACCAATTTCTCCAAACATCAAACAGATAATCAGCTACAAAAAATGTCACTTTTCTCATTGATGAGTAAATAAACTAAATAAAGCTTTGTAAATGTGGTGGTGTGTGTGTGGTTGGGACTGAGAAGATCATTTCATTTCTTAAAATGGACCCCGAACAAAACTAATTGGTGACCCCTGCTCTACAGTCTACATTTAAAAAAAATAAAGTGATTAAAATATTTAAAAAATGAAAATCGGTTTGCAAAATGAAAAGGTGGATATTATTGGATCTTAATGGTAAAAAATATTTTTTAATTTTTTAAAAAGAAGTTTATTTATATAAAGAAACATTCAATTCAGTCAACATTTTAAACAGATTTAAATATAAGCAAAATCTTTACAAATCCGCCTCTTTTTATGTCAAATAAAATCATAAAAGTCAGTTATAAAAATCGAATATTTCATAATAAATACCAGTATCGATAAGTTAGGGTACTTTCCAAAACACATTCATTACAATGGAGAATGTAAACCTCGCCAGCAATATATATTTGCCAATCAATCAAAATCGACTTCCAAGTAGCTAATAGAAGGTAAATGGTTGAGGCAGATTGTGATAGATACTCGTACTTGTATTCAACGATTTACTTCACTAGTATTTGAAAAATAGAGGTGAACTAAGGGTTAAATTCATTAGGAGAAACCTCGCCAATATATTACACCTTTAAACAATTACACAGAGCTACAAAAACTTGATAGTCGTTTTAATATCTGCGAATGTACCTCTATATTTAGAATATTATGTTTTCAAAAGTAAACGAATGAGGGATTCAAGGAAGTATTGTAATTTGTATCATTTTGATTTATATCTTAAATTTGATGAAGGTCAATGTTTCCAGAGAATTTACAGGGCATAGAGATAAATCATCTTATAACTTCGGGTGGCGAGTGCAGTGGACTGCTAGGTAATGATTTGATTCGTTTTCTCGTCTTAGTTTTTATGACTTTGTCTACATTTACTATAATAAACACAGAACTATAGTTATTGAATGAATAGACGTGTAGCTCACGTTTGATATAGTCAGTGCAGTCTGACTCAAGTTTCGGTCGCGTCCGGCGACCTTTTTCAAAGAGAGTGCGCGCGGGTGATTGCATCTCGTTTAGCACTGAAAACTAAACTTGAGTCGGACTGGACTGATTACATCAAACGTGAGCTACACGTGCATATATTCATTTAAAAACTATAGTTCTGTGTTTATAATATTAAATGCATATTGCGATTAAGGTATTAGACGAAGTCATAAAAACTAAGACGACAAAACGAAGAGTCCAAATCACGGATCCCGGGTTCAAATCATCCCGTGTATTTATTTAAAATTCACCGCTACCCGCGTTAGTTTTCAGTAGTATAGTTATTAAATAGTCTATAGAAATGAGAAATCGCGCTAAATTGATTTCCGAAGTAGTCTAAACATATCCTCAATTTTCTGGTACAAAAATAATCAGACATAAACAAGTCATATCTCACTCGTACAATAAAACGTTTTGTGGGAACTATTTCGGTTTGACCTGAAAAATCATTGAGAAAAAAATATATATCAATACGTTTACGAAACCAAAACAAAATTAAACTGTTTATTGAACTGTTCCCCGCCGTATACCAAAGATTAGTTGAAGACTTACAAATTTACAATTCAATTGATTTAATCTGCAAAACATGGATTGTACGCATATGATATTGTTAATTGATGTTGCATAAGTTATTAAGTTAAGTGTTCACCATGCTTTTAAACGAGTGAAAAACTTGCCAAATTTCTGAATTAAGTCAAGTTTTATAGAAATTTTCGACGCCTGAAAGCGTCTAATGAATTCAAAGAGACAAAATTAAGTAGAAGAACATCGTGAGGAAAGCAATATGTTCCAAAGGAGAGATTATGGATTCCTTCACTCTTTCCTTCTGAGAGAAGGCCCCGAGTCCCAGCAGTGGGAACATAGTGGGCTGCTCACGCAGATGCCAAAGATAGTGATTTACTTGTACAAACATAATGTTTTATTTGTACGTCAAAATGGCGGAGTATAATCTAGCATTATAATTAACATGTATCACAATATCATTGTACACATCTTTTGTAGTTATTTGTATTCCTGATGTTGTTTACAAATAAACATATTTTATACTATAAATAATCATATTTTTCATGACACAACAGAAATCAATAATAAAGTTAAGCCATTCAGATTTGCGCAACAGTTACCTTGTGTGACAATCACTTGATAGAGATTTCTTTCTTTCCGATTTGCATTGAACTGATAACATCTTCCGTTGTTTGAATGGTTGATAAATCTGTCACTGCTAAAGTCTTTTCGAGAGGTTATTATTAAGGATATTTTTTCCTTTTCGTTTGCAGCTACGGTATTTCTGTCAACTTAATATTATAGCAAAAAGTTTTGACGTTTGTTGGTCAATGACGTAGGAACAGGTCAACGGATCAGGTTGAAAGTAACACAGAATGTTAAAGAATTTTAAAATACACAATAGGTTTTAGTGTTAAAATTAACGTGGTTGTTACACCTATTTATTGAGTAAACCGACTCGGGTTTCGGCCGCGTCCAGCGGCCTTTTTCAAGGAGAGCGCACGCGCGCGATGGCTGCCCGTTTAGCAAACTTTCACGATCCACGAAAATTTTGCATGGAGGTGTCTTTTAGCACACAGGTGCTTGCTAAGACGGGGGTTTGTGAAATTCAATAATTAAGTAATTTTCAAAGTTATAAGCATGAAATCCACATAGCCGATTTTAATGAAAGATGGTACACAGATAGATTTAATTCCAAAAAAAGGACATAGGTTACTTTTTATTACGGAAAAAGGGTTGAAATGAGGGATGAAAGTTTTTGGAAATTCGTAATTTTTGAAAACAAAACCATAAAACTTACTTTTTTAGACGAACTAGACATTTAACGCGAAGCAAATATGTGTTTGTTTTAGCAATTTAAAATTATACGGGGATGAAATGGGGGCTTAAATGGGGGATGGAAGGTTTATCTGAAAGTTCGTTACTGTTAAAGATAAAACCATGAAACTTCGTATCTATTAGACACTTGACGCGAAGCAATCGCTTCGCTATTTAATAAGATTCGCGTAGCAATTTTGTAATTTCGATTTCTTAATTATTAATTGACTGAACGGAGATGATGTGTGGAAAATCGTCATTGTTGAAGATAAAACCGTGGAACTTTGTATGTAACTCTTGAAGTGGAGAAATTAAAGGTTTGTTCTAGCAATTTCGTAATTTTAACCCGTACGGATGAAAGAGAAGTTGAAATGGGAGATTAAAGTTTATATGGAAGTTTGTCAATGTTGAAAACCGTCAATTTTTTAAGCTAGATACTTAAAATGCATACTATTTTATGGTATAAATGTGAAAGTAACTCTGCCTGTCTATTAAGTTTTAACGCCTAAAACACTGAACTGATTTTTATGAAATTGTAGGTACAAAAATGTTTTAATTTTAGTAAAAGTAAATTTGTATGGGTGTACAACAGTTCAAGTAAATATGTACCTATTCCCTCAGTTACCTTAATACTTATTTTACGCGGAAGAAGTCGCGGTTAAAAGCTAGTAGTTAATAAAATAATAATAAATATAATTATGTTTTATTATAGTCACGTCATTAATTTATGGTGATATTTCTTCACAAATAATCATTGCATTCGATTCAACTTATCAGCTTACGATTTTACAGTAACATCTTTAATGGTTAAAAACCAAAAACGTTGACTGACGCAACATTGTAGCGACGCGCGACGTGCAGTTCTTTAGATCAGAAATTGTTTATTATGTTTAGAATGGTTTATAAGTGAAAACAAATCGTAAAATTGCTCGTCATTAATATAGTAAAAATATAGTTGTAATAGTAAAAAATTAAGCAATATGCAGTTCTAACAAAACGAAAAAATATATTATTTTATGCCCGCCGTTACAAGGTTACGTTGTCGAATTTTGATGAACTGTCAAATGTTACCTATTAAAATGACCCGACTATAGGATTTGAACTACACGGGTAAACCACGGTTTCGGCGTCGTGTCCAATAAACTTCATTTAATTTTTTTTTGCAAAGTCTGATCGGTATAGAATTACGAAGTTTTTGAAGTGGAGTTCTCTAATATGGCAGTAAATATGTTATTTCTAGGTATGTGTGCTCCATTCCGGAATGCATCATCATTTAACATCGATGGAAGAGTGCTCAAGCGAGACCTAAAATAAAACTGCTTTTTACTTTATTTGTCTTGACGTACATGATGGTGGGAAAATTGACGTTCATTATTCGGTAGTCAGCATTAACTTTACTGTCATAATTAACAAAATGGTTTAACAGTAGGCCCATAGGACAAATAGACTCAATTATAGTATTAATTCTAACAACTGTACGTGGAAATTTCCACTCTAGAATGTAGATATTATAGAACATTTTACGCTCGCAAGGTCACGCGGGTGTAGCCGTCACGCGTTCCTTGATTTATTCTTCGGTGCAAGTTATAAGCGGAAGCGTTTATTTACTCATAGATACTACCGATAAATTAGGACAGACAGACAGAAACGCTTTATTACGCACACCAGTAACAAATCCAAATATACAAAACATGAGATACTTATAACTAGTGCCATAAATGGCGACCTTATCGCTAATAGCGATTTCTTCCAGGCAACCAGTAGTGGCATGAATCAAACAAAAAAAATAGATTAAAGATAGGGTGTGAAGAAAAAAACAGTATGAGAAAAAATAATAAGTCGTCACTTAAGCTACTTTCAAATAAATACACAATACATATACTACACATCAATATTATACATATATAATAGCTAAAATACATAAGTTATAATAAATAGATAAACACTATTAATAACCATAGAAAACAATAAAAATTAACAGGAAACAATAATAATTAATAGGAATTGATTTGTGAGAGATGAAATGAAGTGTCAAGCCAAGATCACGTAGCTTCTGGGAGGCGTTTGATACATTACTAGATACAAAGTTCGTAACAGAAATCCTACTAATATTATGTCAATGCTTGGATGTTTGCTCAATCACGTCGTAATTGTTGAACAGATCGGGTTTAAATTTGGAATATAGATTAGTGTCTGGAAGAAAATATAGGCTATTATTATCCCGGAAAACCCCGTGGGGCGCTGTTAGTAAAAAATAAATGAATGTCCGTCGATATTTACGCCACACACACAGCCCCAAACGCAACGCCATTAATGGAAGCCAGATAGTCGTTAAACAGTTTTTCAACATTTGGAGTAACATCATTTAACCCGCATCGTCGCGTAATATCAAACAAGATAGCAGTCAAGTGTAAACCTAATAACGTAAAAAAAACCTTAAAATATCGCCACTTTGGCGACATTCACACCGAGACCCGTAACAATTGTCAATTCTAATCGCTTCCTCGTATCACTTGGACTAAATTAATATAAGTCCGACTTTACACCGTAATAAATATCTCAGAATGAATTGCAAATATGGTTCGATTTGCCGAAGTGGAGCCTTGACGGGTGAGTGCTCTAGATTTCTAGACAAGTAGGTATTCTGCACGCTATGCGCGGGTCACTGACTCTATCGAGAGTGAAATATGCTACTGTGGTAGGAAGTCTTTATGGTACGGATGTCTATCATTATGAGCTTCAGATCAGATGCATACTTCGTGGAGGTTGGTTAAATTAGAAATAACAAAAACACTTTCAATATTTTCTGTCATTTGAAAGCATATCATAGAATTTTGTAACCAATAACTGGTTGTGTCGAAGGGAATGCTCTCAACAAATAATCTGCCATTTGTGGTGTAATTCATAAACGTATTAGTGTAATATTTCTGTTTGTTTGTGGCACAATTACGAGTTTACTATCTATCTAATTATTCACGCTGATTGGTGTCTTGGGTTTAGGTATCTCAAGACGAACTGTAAACGCAGTGTGGGAATCCCTTCGGTCGCTTGAAAACACCACGTTAGTTTCAGTCAAATCACGGTGTTACAAATTTAATAACAGAAGTTCACATGACGTTTAAAAATTTAAACAAGAACAAAATTAAAAATTTTGATTAACCCCCGACTACCTTAGATTTGTTATCTGTACAACATTCTACTAGTCAAGCCCTTTCATTTGATACCCATATTAAGGGCGTGTAGGCCATAATTTTGATTTTTTAAAACAACTTTAAGACCTTTAAATTAGTGTATTAAACTCTGAAAAAAATATATGTAATAGTTAAGGATCTAATCTAGTGCAATTCGCAGTCAGTAATACGATTTAATGAATTTTACTTGATAGAAAAAAATCCCAAAGTTACCCCTTTTCAAAAAGATTTTTCAAGTTTATGACTAAACTAATGAATTTTTTTACTAAATTTTTGTACTCAACGAAAGCCACTAAAAGTTATAGATGCATTCGCAGAGTTTGACTTGATAAAAAGTATCAGTTATTCACTATGTTTTAATATCTACCATATATATAGCGCGCCGTTCGGCAAGCCTGATCAGTCGCGTTTCGGCGCTCACGGACGACGGGCCTGTGCTTGATTTTGCAATTTTGACAACCGATAAATTTTAAATATTACGATCATAGTGCCACAGTATAACAATATCAGTAGGTATTACTAGTGAAGCACGCTATGATCTTGATTTTTGATACCGTTTTCATTGAATTGCAAACAGACGCTGATACTAATTAGTACGCTATTTATAGACCAAAAAGGAGTCTCAAAAACTGACGTCGATACCACATCAGTAAAAAATTCAATGCGGATGCAATGGAAAATAGATAAGTATCGGCAAAATATTCGTCCGTTAAATCAGAGATCGGGATAAGGAAATAATGAGAGTGGAGAAATCCCCTGCGTAAATCCCCAAGTTAGGTATCATTTATGATACCTAACTTGCATTTATATGCCATTTAGGTAAATTCTTTGGTAGTAAGGTACTTAGTACTTGGAAGAAAAGTCCTCACATACAGATTTTACCACTTTGGAAGAGACTTTCGCGCAAACTATTCAGTTTAGAAAAAAAATGTTAGGGACTTCAACACAATTTTGAACACCTTTCCATAGATACACGTATGGTTTTGTTAGATTTTTTTTTTCTTTGCCAAGTTTGTGACACCACCAAAATTTATTGTTTTTTTTTTGTGTGAAAATGTTAATATTGTTCATAGAAGTTTAGACATTCGACCAAATTTGATAAGAAGCGTTTTAGGCAATAAAATTACTCGTAGAATTTAACTCTGCACTAAATTTCCGATTCGTATTTTTTATATAAGGTTTAGAATCATTTCCTGAGCATAAAACCACAAAATAATAACAAATCCAGGTGGAGCTTCAAGCGCCAGCTCGAAAAAACGTTTTTGGCCGATATTCTGAAAAAGTTATACAGCCAGCATATATATTATTATTGTAGAAAATAAAATTTCCCATCTTGTGTTGCCAGTAAACTTTTTTTTCGAAATTACCGATTACGATTTATTATGTCAAATTTGATGATAACAATGTAAAAATAACAAGATGTGAATTCTTTTCCCAGTAGCATAAACATGTCCGTTTTTACCGGAATGGAAGAAGGGTTATGTTATTCGCGCGTATCTTTTATGTTTGTAAATCTTTTATTTGCACATATCTTCCAAACGGCTGGATGGATTTTGGTAACAAAGATATTCTAAGACTAGTCTGACTCGCCAAAGTGTCCTTAGATAGTACGTAATATTTTTTTACGTGTAGATTTTTTTGTAGTCGGGGTTTTTAAATTAAACTGTGTCTGGGTGTTTCTATGTATAATAAGTATGTATTTAAAACTATATAAAGTATTATATTAGCTATCTGGCTGCCATCACACAAGCTTTGCTTAGTCTGGGGTCAGATGGTGTTGTGTGTGAATTGTCCACCAATATTTATTTATTTATTTAAAGTTTTCTATCATATTGCTCGTTGCTCGAATAAACAGCACCGTTCATCATCATGACTGAAGAGTTGAACGAAGAGTTTGGTCTCCACTTTTGTAATAAGAACAACTAAGCTGTGAAACGCATTGCCAGAGTGGGTTTTTGTCGAAGGTTCGAACCTTGGGCTTACGAGGTACACTGTGCTTGTTTCTATAAGAGAAACAAGTTCCATCGTAGACCACATCATTTACATCCACTATTATCGGCATCATCGCAATCGTATCATTAAATGGATTATAAATCGTAAACGGTAAGTTTTACAAAAAAAGTTTACTAGCAACAAAAGATGCAAAATTTTATTCTCTACAATTATTGTCAAAATATATAGTTTCCAAAATATCGGCTAAAATAGTTTTTTTCAATTGGCGTTTGAAGCTCTACCTGGATCTGTGAGCATTTTGTAATTTTATGCTCAGTAAGTAATCTTTACCTCATAGAAAAAAATTGGATTAGAAATTTAGTGCAAAGTTGACCAAAAAAACCTTTTATTTTTACTGCCCTTTCATTACGTTTCACACATTTTTTTTTTGACGAACTTGTGAATTATTAGGAAACATTTTAAAAAGATGCATGAAATTGGAAAAGCCGTTCTCAACTTATAGTGTGACCAAAAAGAAAAGGTTGAGTTTTGTATATCTACGAGTATAGATAAATTTAATATTTCTTCGTTTCACTTCACAATTCACAAAATTGTTATCACTAGTATAAACAGTATAAACAAATCTTGAACAAAAAAATGAGTTTAAATTACACAGTCCAATATTTTAATGTTATTTCTGCACTGTGGCACCGATTCCGCGGTCGGTGACGGTCGCGAGAACAAGACAGCGTTAAATGCCTAATTTGACAGAACTACATGGCCTTAAGGGAATTGTGAAAAAGGAAATGTAATTCGCCATTTTGTGGTAGCGGCCATCTTGGATTTGAAATTTGTCATAGTGCAAAGTATTCTACTAATCAAGCCCTTTCATTTGATACCCATATTGAGGTAGTAGTGAAAATATTATATAATTCGCCATTTTGTGGTGGCGGCCATCTTGGATTTGAAATTTGTTATAGCGTTTAGTACTCTACTAGTCAAGCCCTTTCATTTGATACCCATATTGAGGTAGGTTGTGAAGAAATATTTTGTCCGCCATTTTGTGGAGGCGGCCATTTTGAATCGATATTAACCAAACATAGCTAAGAACACCCGCACGGATATTAACTTTCAAATAAAAAAACCGCATCGAAATCGGCCCATCCGTTTGAGCTCTACGGTGCCACAGACAGACACACACACAGACAGACAGACAGACAGACAGACAGACATCGACGTCAAACTTATAACACCCCTTTTTTTGTCGGGGGTTAAAAAACGAACATAAGCATGTTCGTTAACGATTTTTAAAAAATTAACGATTTTTGACGAATTTATGAAAAATTTCAAATCTAAGATGGCCGGCATGACAAAATGGCGAATTACATTTTTGCCACAGTTTTCTCGTTGTGGTGAGTACATATCAAATGAAAGGGTTCCACAAGTGGAATACAACACTATGATAAATTAAATTTAGATTAGATAGCTACCACCACAAAATGTCACTTTTTTACATTTTTAATTTACATGAAGTAATTTACGTTAATTTCAATTGATTGTATTTTTTGGGCAGAACTGAATTTGCAGCCTCATCTAAGAAATAATAATAACAAATAAATATTGTTGGACATTGTGGACAACTAAGCAAAGCTTGTACTATGGCGGCCAGATAGCTTATATAATACATTATCTATTCTATGATAATACTTATATAGTTCTAAATACATACTATACATAGAATAAATATAAATAGGCTGGATTGTTCATAGAGTTAGTTTAGGGATTTTTACAAAACGTTTGCGTGGTTATTTAGTACAAGTACCTATCATAAATACTATGACTGAAATACCGTTGAACACACATTGATATTATGTATTTCCATAACAGAAAATCATTGTCCAATAAACCTAGCGGATTCTACAGGGAATGTTGGAATGATTGCTCACCATATTTAATGTGCTATAATGACGTGTCAGTTCACCTTTCTTGTCTACTAAAGTATAGAGGTATTTTCGATACAATCGCTTCTTATTTGGTAAGCTTTAACGGAACTGGTCAATTTATGAGCTGAAACCAGCCATGCTCCGTTGGGTTGGTGAGGAAAGAAATGAAACTTTGAACTATAAATAAACTTGATATGTAGGAATTACAGGCTTATATTTAACTTTATTTCGTACTAACAAACCTCTGCAGTCCAGTCAAATCGTGTAAACGCAAGCTGATTTGTATGATAATCATTAACGTTGCCGGATTCGCAAGGACAAAACAATGTCAAAGCTATATTTAAGATAGAGTTAGCAACGGTACAACTGGTTAAGCATTCGGGGGCTACAGATAAATATTACTTTACAATAAGCTTGGCTTAGTTTGTTGTTGAGTTGAGTTATTGAGCTAGATGGTGTTGTGTGTGAAATATCAACCAATATTTATTTATTTTACAAAAGTTTATGAAACCGAAGAAGAGAAATTCAATAAATAGGTATCATTTTAGTCTTAAAAATTAAAAGTTACATTTCTTGTCGTATATTTCGGGATAAAAGTAGCCTATGTGTGTGTTCCAAACTATAATCTATCTGTGTTCAAAATTTCAGTCCGAGCCGTGCTTACGTTTCGACGTGAAAGAGTAAGAAACATCCATCCATACTTACAAACTTTTGAGTTTATAGTTTTAGTAGGATAGGCGAGAAGGCCGAGATAGATCTGTAGTGGTAGGACTCTTAGAGTTCGCCTGGGGAAGTACCACACCTTTGCCAGTTATTATGCCGCCAAGTAGTAATGTGCAAGCGTTACTGTGTTCCGGTTTGAAGGGCAATGTTTCCAGAGAAATCACAGAGCTTAGAGACATAACATCTTAGATCTCTGGGTGACGAGCGCAGTGCAGTGCTAGGTAATGATTTGGACTTTTCATGTTCCAATAGCTGCTTGTCACTGTGCTGTTATGTGATAGGCATGTTGCTTACCATCAGGCACATGCACGTGCGCGCGCTCGTCTCGTCACTATTTATTTTAAAAAAAAGGGTTCAAGCGGGATCGGAGCCTACTTTCTCGCGGTTTTGAATCAGACGTACTCTGCTATGCCATGTCAGTTCACTGGTCCGAAATCATCGCCTCACCAGCGTTCCACTAATTACGGTCTATACGCCATCGCGACCGTTATGGTCTTAGCAGGCAAGTTCATTGTCATACTTAGCTGAGATTCAATTAACCATGCCTCGGCTGGTTAGCAAGTTCGACGTTGTGGAAGACATGGTTTAAAAAATAATAAGCAATTTTAGTAATTAGAATATTTAAAGGTGGTTTAATACAACTATAACTTAGAATTATATGACTTTTTTGTAGTAGACGGATTGTTTGAAGTGATGGGACGAGTAGAATATATGCCTGATGGTATTACCACACCCCGGACATTCCACTAAAATTCCATACAAACGCCGCTGTGGAGCTATCTACTCGTCACACAACTACGCAGAAGTCGTTCGTACACACGCGTGAATGTGTGCGTAAGAGCTAGGGCTACTGAATTGTTTTATTGAATAGTTGTGTCCCTTGAGTTCACCGGGAGACGTAAAGTAGTCTATAAACTTGCTATAATGTTGAGTTACATAAATAGAATGGAGCCACATTATACTATTCTAATTAAAAGGGTGTTTGCACAGATTTCTTAATTGTTTCAGAAATCTGTGGGTGTTTGTATTGCCGCGTAAAATGAAACGAAACCGATGATAGATTAGATCAGGTACCTAGATATCTATTTCTGTTAGTAGGTACACACACATTCGCATTTTATTTTACACTTACCCATGAAGGTAACTTGCTGAAAACAAACCGTGCGTGGGCACGTAAGTTACTGGCTGTGTAAGTTACGAACTTTGAGTTAAAAATGACTTCGTTATTATAAATATTGGTAGACAATTCACACACAACACCATCTGACCCCAAACTAAGCAAAGCTTGTAATATTATAAAGCAACGTTATTGAAAAGTTTCTAATCTTACGTTATTATCGGCCAGCCGTAAACAGCACAACAACCCAGCATGATGATATTTCGGTAGGAATTAGATGTTCGATACCAGTGAGTACCCTTCGTTGAGTGCTCCTAGCGTATCCGAAACGGTCTGAGGGATTGAGGAAGCTTGAAATTGGCGGGGGATGGGGAGTGTTCGTTCTATCTATATTATCTATTCTATGGTAATACGCCGGCTCAAAACAGCAGTGTCACACAGTTGTGTTATAGTATACACTTCGGAGAGTGTGCAACTGATCTATATAATCTAATACCACCTTGCGCTTTTTGCTATCGTACTTCTCGTAACTCGAAGAAGCGGCTCCGTTTCATGGTGGATATTCCAAAGACACGGACGAAGAGGTTTGACTACACGTTTGTTATAAGAACAGACGTTATTAGACGTTCTTAGTCTAGGCAGGCTGTGGAATGAGTTGCCCGAGTGGGTTTTTCCCGATAGTTATAATCTTGGTGTCTTCAAATCGAGAATGAATCGGTTTCTTCTAGGTAAACATGCTCCACCGTAGACCGCATCGTCGCTTAACATCAGGCGAGATGGCGGACAAGTGTAAATCTATAAAAGTTAAAAAATAAATAAATTGTTGGAACATGAGTACAAATGATTATCTAACAATGCACTGCTGTTGTCACTCAATATGATTTATCCAAAGAGTTTACATATACTACGTATAGAGTTAAATTTTCCGCAAGGTTTCTTTGTGTCAATCGTAAGCAGATAACGTGCATAGGTACATCCTATAGCAACAGCCGCAATCTGCCGCGACAAAAGTATGACACTTCCACAAGAGCGACAAGGCAAGAAAGATGCTACCCGTGCTTTCGGTGTAAAGGATTTGTGCCAACTCTATACGTAGTATATGTAAACGCTTTGGATTTATCTCTATTCCATTCAAACTGGAATACACTTTTTAACTATAATAGGTTCGCACTTGACCTTTAAGGCCGTTACTGAATATTGAAAAAATTGCATTATTTCATGCTACCGAATTCTTTAGATGACATCTTTGAATATATCAGCTCTTGATGATGATTATGGAAAGTGTAAAATTTAGAAACATTGTCTTTTTTGTTGGATATGGTCTGCATCCCATTCTCGACCTAATTAACAGTCAGATTAACATCATAGTACGCTACGCTTCTTAAATGCTTTCGCCATTGAAATCGAATACGCAGGAAGTAACGGGTATTGTTTTATCTGTCGAAAAAGTAAGAAAGTGAGATTATATATTATACTATGTTTAAGATCATGAAATTAATTCATGAATATCGTCCACACCAGTCTCTATCACACTGCTAGGTATATGCATTTGTCTTACTTTGTCATCTGCCTTGGTCCTGTGCCAATCAGGTTCGATCCATTATATTTACAATAGCGTCGACCCATCTTGCTCAAATGAATAATTTTACACTTTCACTTTTTAATTTGATTGTTTTTCCTTTTTAACTTTTATAGGTTTACACTTGACCGCCATCTCGCCTGATGTTAAGCGACGATGCGGTCTACGATGGAGCGTGTTTACCTAGAAGAAACCGATTCACTCTCGATTTGAAGACACAAAGATTGTAACCGTCGGGGAAAACCCACTCAGGCAACGTATTCCACAGCCTAGACGTTCTTATCACAAAAGTAGAGTCAAATCTCTTCGTTCGTGTCTTTGGAACATCAACCATGAAACGATGTCGCTTTTTCGAGCTACGAGTATTCCGATAGAAACAAGAACAAAATTAAAAATTTTGATTAACCCCCGACTACCTTAGATTTGTTATCTGTACAACATTCTACTAGTCAAGCCCTTTCATTTGATACCCATATTAAGGAAGTTGTGAAAAAAGAAATGTAATTCGCCATTTTGTGGTAGCGGCCATCTTGGATTTGAAATTTGTCATAGTGCAAAGTATTCTACTAGTCAAGCCCTTTCGTTTGATATCCATATTGCGGTAGTAGTGAAAAAATAATAATAATTCGCCATTTTGTGGTGGCAGCCATCTTGGATTTGAAATTTGTTATAGCGTATAGTACTCTGCTAGTCAAGTCCTTTCATTTGATACCCATATTGAGGTAGGTTGTGAAGAAATATTTTGTCCGCCATTTTGTGGAGGCGGCCATTTTGAATCGATATTAACCAAACATAGCTAAGAACACCCGCACGGATATTAACTTTCAAATAAAAAAAACCGCATCGTAATCGGCCCATCCGTTTGAGGTCTACGGTGCCACAGACAGACACACACACAGACAGACAGACAGACAGACAGACAGACAGACAGACAGACAGACAGACAGACAGACAGACAGACAGACAGACAGACAGACAGACAGACAGACAGAGACAGACAGACAGACAGATATCGACGTCAAACTTATAACACCCCTTTTAACCCCCGACAAAAAAAAGGGGTGTTATAAGTTTGACGTCGATGTCTGTCTGTCTGTCGGTCTGTCTGTCTGTCTGTCTGTCTGTCTGTCTGTCTGTGTGTGTGTCTGTCTGTGGCACCGTAGAGCTCAAACGGATGGGCCGATTTCGATGCGGTTTTTTTTTTATTTGAAAGTTAATATCCGTGCGGGTGTTCTTAGCTATGTTTGGTTAATATCGATTCAAATGGCCGCCTCCACAAAATGGCGGACAAAATATTTCTTCACAACCTACCTCAATATGGGTATCAAATGAAAGGGCTTGACTAGCAGAGTACTAAACGCTATAACAAATTTCAAATTCAAGATGGCCGCCACCACAAAATGGCGAATTATATAATATTTTTCACTACTACCTCAATATGGGTATCAAATGAAAGGGCTTGATTAGTAGAATACTTTGCACTATGACAAATTTCAAATCCAAGATGGCCGCTACCACAAAATGGCGAATTACATTTCCTTTTTCACAATTCCCTTAATATGGGTATCAAATGAAAGGGCTTGACTAGTAGAATGTTGTACAGATAACAAATCTAAGGTAGTCGGGGTTAATCAAAATTTTAATTTTGTTCTTGTTTTGGTCGGGGGTTAAAAAGGGCAAGGTGTTATCCCATTGTTTTCTTTTCTACAACGTTGCTAGTCCCGTGGTCCGCCAGATCCGCTAAAAAGGTCGGCGCACACTGGACGCACCGTTAGAAGCGGGTATTTGGGTCGCGCGCACGCCCGCTGCAGTATGCCGCCGGCGCCGGCGCAAACCAAACGATACAGCGAGTTTATTAACAATCATTGCGACATTGATACGGTAACATAGATTTTGTTCTGTCTTGTGCATAATACTTGGGCGCACAGACTTATTTAAAAAAGAAAACTAAGAAGATACAGTTGCTAGTGTTTTTTTTTACAGTTTGTAGTGACGGGACTAGAATAATATTTAAATGCCCAATGGTGAGCAACAACCCTGTATAACAACTCAGTCTCACGTCTCCCGCAGCTATTCGAACATGAAGAATCCAAATTAACTAGATTTCGCGCCACCACTCAAGACCATAAATGATTGGCGCCATTGTCGAATTCTCCAATGATTGAGGAACGATAATCCTAAAGTTACATAGTTCCACAATTCCGTCATCGGACTTCATTGGTGGCGCGGACTATAGCACTGCACTACGCTTTTTTATATGAAAGGTTTGCGCTGGATTACATTTCGTTGATCGTTAAGGCGAGTGGCATATGCGGCTTACTTGCCCATACAAATCGTCAGTTTCAAAAAGATATCTTTCGAACACAAGCGTCAACTCCCAACCCGCACATGACCAGCGCTTGATATATAGCATTGACTCTGTTCTTGTGATAGAATGCCTCAAGAACCAGTGGTAGGCACATAGGCTTTGCTCGTGTTATTTAGGAATTTAACACATCACCACACTACACTGTGTTCCGGGTTCGAGGACAAAGTTTCCGAACAAATTACAGGGTATTACATCTCTGTGTGACAAGCGCAGTGCTAAGTAATAGTTTGGACTCTTTACGTTCCAATAGCTCCGTGACATTGTGTTGCTATAGGCAGACTTATTCCTTACCATCAGTTGTCCTGGTCGTTTTGTCATGCTATACCTAGCATATTTTGTGATAAGAACGTCTAAGCTATGGAATATATTGCCTGAGTGGGTTTTCCCCGATGGTTACAATCTTTGTGTCTTCAAATCGAGAGTGAATCGGTTTTTTCTAGGTAAACACGCTTTATCGTAGACCGCATCATCGCTTAACATCAGGCGAGATGGTGGTTAAGTGTAAACCTATAAAAGTAAACAAAAAATTAAAAAAATATAGCATAATAAAACAAAGGTCCATTAGTCCATAAGCGTGTAACTTGTTCGGTGTCGTTTGGAAACAGTAATCTAGGATGTTATGTGTAATGTACGTGACATGTCACCGTTCAAGATGGAATGCCATCGATTTTATAACTCGCGATATGCGAACGAGTATTGTCCGACAAACTTAGAAATTCCTGTCGTATAAATTAGAGAAGTGTGCCTTGTCATCGTCTTGAATATATAAAGCCGTGGTGTCTTAGTGGCAGGAATGTCCTAATCACAATCCTGAGGTGATATGTTCATATCTCGCTTTCACCTTTGAATGAATCTCCAAAAGCAGATGTAAAAGTCAACAGCATTTGCTGTAAGGATAAAGAAAAATATTGCATGCAAACAAACCGGAGTATTACTAGAAACACATATTTCGAAAACTTGAGTCTTTCGTAAGCCCGCACTTGGCCAGTGTCAATTGTGGCCTTCATTCTGTCCTTGCGATAAAAGGGTGCATGTCTCAACAGTGGGACCATTAGCATACAAAGTAGCCATTGAAACAGTCAGTAGGTACATGCAACTCATCTTGAAATTCAAATATCATTGTTATCAATATAAAATTAGAGTTAACTTAAGAAGAGCATGACAACCCGTAAACAATCAATTAACTAAACAATATAACATGTAACACAAACCAATGCTAAAAACAACAAAAGATCACTTACCGTTAATCTTCAAACCTCAGGCCAACGACATCTGCAAAAAGAAACATTCAAATTAGTTTTTAAATTACTCTACATGGTAATCGATTTCGTTTTAACTGTGTTAAATAGAATTAGGTTAGTCCATTCGTGAGCTACAGTGATTTCGGCTCGGTCATCAATTTTATTGAAATCGGCCGGCCGTTGAAAGCAAGGCCGACTATCTATTCTCTAGTGAATGCAATACACGCGCATTCATTCCCGACAGGTGTACCGACTTCTAAAAAGTCGTTGCAGCCTAGAACTAACAAATTACAGATGGCTGGCTATCAGAGACAGACATGCTGCTGTGGTGGAGACTGAGCCGGGAGGAGGCGGTTTAGAAAATAACCATGGATGATGTCGTAGAGATTGGCTCAAGAGACGAAATCGGACCAAAAAGAGCACTAAATTAGGTAGTACTCCCCCTTATTTTCCTTATCTTCTATGTAATCAATGATATTTGAAAAAAAAAAGGATCCAATCTGTCTGTGGAGTGGGTTATTTACTATAAAAAAAACAAAAGTTACTAGAAGGAGCGATTTACAATCATGAGCTCGAAGGATCAAATCCCGCCAGCATTCTAAGTAATTTTCTATTGTACAAGTTTGTGATCACACCAGACATTACGGTGAAGAAAAACATGGCGAAACCGGTATATTTCGAGGTAATGCGCAACCCGCACTTGATAAGCATGGTGGATTGAAGCATTGACTATCTATCTCCTTGCCGGAGAAGGTTTCCGAAGTCTCGAAGGTCTCAATGGGAATATTTAGTGGATTACTGCTTATGCTGTTGAGAAACCCCGCGTCAATACTTCAAACTCGAACGGATGTAGGTCGTTCCAACATCTTTGAACAACAAACATTCAAACGTACACATTTATAATATAAGTAGGAATGGTACAAATGATTGGGAACATTTAGTGGGCTTATGCTGCAACGTTCAGACAAAGAAAGTATGTCTTGTCTTTCATTTATGTAAAATCCCTTACTGCGTAAGCCCGTATTCGCTACGGTGAATGACATTACGGTATTATGTAGGTTTGTGGACGCAGATGAGTAGTGGAACGTAGCCGGTTCAAAATATGAATATAATGGTCCCATAATGACCACTAACAATCTGACAGAAATGTTTAGCAAACCGAGAGCTGGTAATGGTGCACGATGACAACCTTATGCTGATAGTTTCAGCAATTTAAGATATTTACGGAAATTTATCATGTTTTAAAAGCATTTGAGGGTAATAGAATGTCGGGAATTGTTTGATTGAAGCGACTGAGTTTCTTTTGGGGACGCGGAAGTCATCATATTTTAAAAGCTTGATTTGTAGTGATAAACAATTTTGTAATGGTAAAAGTAGAACACCTTTGCAAGTCATTCTACCGTAAAGCAGAAGCGCAAGCTTTAGTTTGTTCTGGTCGGAAAAGCAATGTATCCAGAGTGATTATAGTGCTAGGCAGTGATTTGGATTCTTAAACGCTCCACACATCGCACCATAAATCACATGATTGGTGATTTATGGTGCGATGTAGGGTCCCCACTAGTTTTACGTCATTTCTTCTGATTTTAGGACTCGTTTTAGAGGGTTTTATGTCCCAAAAGCTGAGTAACATTGGACTGTTACGAGCAAGAGTGTCGTTATCATAAAGTATTTGTTTTGCTGGTGTAGTCACTCTATCTCTACATTATGTAAAAAATACTATTCAAAGTAGTTGGGTATTTAAAAACATACGTAAGAATGGCCTCGTGGCTTACTTGCTGGTAAGTCACCCACCCGGGCAGGGGTCAGTGCGCGGTGGTCGCTTTGACCTTATTTGATTTGTATTTTTTTTTTCATTTCTCCTGTGGATAATCATAAGTATGTATTTACAATTACATAAGTATTATCTCAGCTATCTTGCCCCAGCTTAGCTTATTTCGGGGTAAAATAAGTGTCGTGTGAGAAATTTCCAACAATTTAGATTTATAGCTAGCAACGCAGCGTGGTTTTACCCGAGCAGTTCCCGTTCTCGTTATTTTCCAGCAACAAAGATTAGCCTACATACTATTCCAAACTATAGTCTACGAGTACTATAGACTGTTCTAAACATCCACCATATCCGCTTAGCTGCTTCTAGGTGCAATAGAAATATATAAAAATTCGCATTTATAAATATTAAGTTGGAATAATTAACGAAACTATCAACACAGATTGAGCTCCGGGAGGCGACCCACAAAGATGCGCGCACGCACAATCCGAGTCTATTAGACCAATTACGCGAGCTGTCACCGCGGCCGGCAAAAACAGCCGACGTCGAGCCTGGGGACCGGCAAGTAAGGCACTGGGCGATGAGAGCGAGCAAAAACTGTGGGAGAGGTTATAGTGGGATTCCAGGACGACCTTATACGCTTTGGCAGCATTCCGATGGTTACAAAGAAGCCTTTCTATGCTTTTGTTAAGGCCACACCCTGACCAAACGACCTTGAGCATTTTTCCCTCTTCGCACACCCTATAGAGGGCAAGACAAAAACAGTAGCATTTTTTACTGTTAGAAACACCCAGATACAGTACAAATATTAGCATTCATCACACATATGTTCGTCCTGTGTGGGGATCGAACAAAAAGTTATTTTTTACAGATGGATACAATTTCATCTTTATTATTATTTATTAAAATACATAGTCAAAATAAAATTAATTAATTATTTCACCTTTGAAAAGAACGAATCGGATGTTTCGAGGTAAGTACACTCCATCGTGGAAAACTTCGTCGCTTAACACCTGGCGAGACGGCGGTATATCCTATTTATTGTTAAAATAATGTGTAGGAAGGATGGTATAATAGCAATAGTAAATCATTATATTATATTATTAGGTTATGTTCAAAATAAGTAAGATTACGTGATGTATAGAGGCAATAATGTGACAGCAGTGAGTGGCGTCCGGCAAATTGCTACTCAATTAGAACAAAGATAATTCGCTATAAGCACAAAATAATGTAACATATTACATAGATTAAGGAAGCTTTATGTACTTGTCGACAAACACTCGACATAATATCGACTTTTACTGGACCATTGAGAAGCAACGGTGTTATCGTTCTTAATTGATATATTTTTCTGTATCTTTTACTTTCAATATCATTTAGCGGCCCATGGTAATTGCCTACGTAGTTCCCAATATTTTTCGTGATAAAAACAAGCTTATGTGTTATTGCAGACTATAATTTATAATCATCATTATTATTTATCCCGATCATTCGGCCGTTTTGACGTGATTGAGATACAGACATCGAAATTCTCGCATTTATTACTTTATTAGGAAAATATGTTGACCTATAGTTGTTATTATGTGAAGGCACGCTTAAGATGTTTCTTTTCACTAAGGAAAAGGTAAAGTGACGAGTAAAATAGGACCCCTTTTACTCGTCTCTACTTATAAAAACAAAACATATAATAACGGTTTTCGCAACGAAAAGTTCAGATTGCGACATTTGTCAACATCGTCGTCAATTGCGGGGTTTGCGTATAATGGCAGTAGTGCGGACGCTCGGCACGCGCCAATGGGTCAATGTGCGTGACGAATCAGACGGCACGGCCGACCCACAGCCCCGGTTACCTATCTCACGGATAGTGTAGAAGCGATAGCGGAAGATAAAATGTACTGAGCAATCGGTTTTGGCGACAATTTTGTAAAACTGTAGGCAATTTGGAGGCAATTTTAAACTTAGATTGTCTATGACGATATGGTTGACCAAGGGAACAACGCGACGGTGAGATGGCATCGACGACACCGGAAAACTATCTTGCCTTAGACAGAAAATAGTAGAAAGAAACCTCTTTCCTGAGATAGGGGTTTCCCTAGAATTGTGAAAAAGAGCAATGTATCAAACATTTTTCAATGGGCTTTACACATCATGCAGATTTTTTAGCAGAAAGTACTTTCGCCAGACTTCGGCCTTAAAGCCCGCCCCGAGCAAAACGAGTTTTTTTTAATAGTTTTCCTTTTTTTGTTACTATATACACAGATTGTTTAATTAATCTGCTCATAATGAAAGTATAAAATTTGAAATAATTTTAATTATCATGCATCTACTCGTAAACCCGCCATTATTTAGATTTTATACTTACACCAACGGATAGGCAATTTGATTACGAACATTACGGTGGGAATATTTTTTGAAGAGATCAAAAAGGTGACTTTAAAAGGTGGCTTTTAGTTTATTCTGAAATTTGAGCGTAAAACAGTGACAAATTGTACTGTTTCTCTTTTGCTCTTTCTTGGGGTGTGCAATGAGGTAAGAAATACTCAAGGTTATTTGCCCAGGGTACGCTCTTAAGACAAAATGATTTATTTATTTTTATTTAAGAATTAGTATTTGTATGTCTATGTATTATTTGTCGATGTTGTAACTATCACGAGTCGAACGTGATATCAACATTTGCCGTGTTCAGCCAACTAAGAAAGAGCAGTGAGTTAAAAAATAATTAAGTTAGAAATGCACGAGAAATATAACTAGCTTAAGAACAGAAATATTTATAGATTCATTCATTCATAATTTAAGAGCGACGCTGTTGTCGGTGGAGTTCCTTCCATGTACTTCTACACTCCGCCTTCTCCTTGACTTCCTGATACGACACTACATTTTTTTTTTTTTTAACTTTTATAGTTTTACACTTGACCGCCATCTCGCCTGATGTTAAACGATGATGCGGTCTACGATGAAGCGTGTTTACCTAGAAGAAACCGATTCACTCTCGATTTGAAGACACAAAGATTGATTTGACATTTATCTTCTCCTTCACTTGGTTCATGTAACTTCTCCTAGGTCTACCACTCTTCTCCTCCCTTCTAATTTACCTTCCATTATTGTTCTAATGAAGTTGTCGTGTCGTATCAGATGTCCCAACACCTTTCCTCTTCTGTTTTCTATTGTTTCCATTAATGTTCTTTTTTCCTCTACCATCTTCAAAACTTCTTCATTGCTCTTCATTTCCTTCCAGCTGATTTTCTCCATTCTCCTCCAACACCACATTTCGAATGCCTCTAATATTTCCCTATCCCTTTGAGTCATGGTCCACGTTTCGCTGCCATGCAATGCAAATACTCCAGATGTAGATCTTAATCAGCCTCTTGCGAATATTCTTTGATATTCGGGCTTTAAACAGATGCTTTTTTATTGTTAAAAGCTCTTTTGCCATTGCTATTCTAGCTTATAATGTCTGGTGTACACCTAGAATCATTGGTTATCACACTGCCTAAATATTTGAATTGTGTTACGTTATCTATGGAAATTGAGTTAAGTTTAATTGGGTTTTTAGTTATTGCTTTCTTCCTTTGAAGTAGTTAAACTTTTAGTTTTTTTTTGCGTTATTTTCATTCCGAATTCTGTGAATATTAAGTCTACATTCTGTAGTAGTTCTTCCAACTGTGTATAGTAGATATAGAGTAGATATTTGTAGATTGTTATGTATTGTTATGTAGATTTATAGATACCAGGGATAATATTATTAATAAATTACACAATTTAACAATGCGTTTCAGATACTATTTACACGTCATTTTAACTAGCTATCGCTTATGCCATAGACCAAAACTAGAATATATTAATTCCCATAAAGATTTACGATTCGACTAAGTGCTGCGCCATTTTTATTATTCTAGACCACGTGATTTGAGCTACAGAAGCTGTCATAAAGTTTTATTGCGGTTATTAAAAACAAGCTGGCTTTATACCTATTTTGTTTAATTTGCTAAAAGCAAAAATATATGTATTTCGATTTTTTTTTTGGAATGTAAAATTATGTTTTCAAGTACACATTTTATGTATATCTCAAGAAGCTACTGAATGTGTTTAGGTTTTATGATTTTTTGTCACATATGTCATAAATAATATAATTTGAAAGGCATTTACTATTGTAAAATCGAAAGATGGCTGGCAGCAAGTGGATATGAACAGCTGTGTCGATCAACGACCGTGCCGAGAAGACAGTCCTATGTGTCGATCCATGGGAGAGGGCTTCGTCAAACAGTGGATCAGTGGACGATTATTGGACATAACAAAACAAGAGCGAGAATTATCTATCAAGCCCCAAATCTTTGATAGATAATAATTAATGTATTATCAAGGAACATTTAAAAAAAAAATACTTTATGTGTACGTAGGTTTTCAAGCTTCGTGTTAAAGAGTTCTATCTAAATTCTTAGTTGCTACTACGAGTATCCTTTTAGTTGTGATGTGTGTATACCAGTTCTGGTACTTATTCATTATCTTAATTTTAAGTAAGTATATGTAGTATTTCAATGATGTATTTATTTGTATTCTATTAAAAATTGATATGTATGTATATGTATTTTGTGTGCATTGTTAATGTAAGTAGTTTATTTTTAAGTGTAGATTAGTTACTTGCTGTTATAATTTGTTGTCTTTTTTATATTAACTTACAAACATATTAAGGGCCGCCTTGTCTTTTTTTTATCGCGTATAGGTTCGCGTTTGACCACCAACTCGCCTGATGGTAAGCGACGGTGTGGTCGAAGATGACGCACGTTGACCATTCAAATTCAAAAATCCTATCCATGCACGGTTGCCTGGAAGAGACTGCTCTAAACAATAAAGCCCGCCAATTTAAATGTCATGCTTGTGTAATAGTTCTAAGTCTCTTTCGTATTTTTTTCTTTTCTGTTGTGGCTTTTAATAAACAGTTTTCTTATCTTATCTTAGGTAAGAAATTATACTTCTTTAACTTTAAGAAGTATTACGACTATTTACGCTAACTCTCTTTTTGCTCTAAGTTGGCTAGGCAGTATAGTGTCGGTGTGCGTTAAAAATTAACTCACATCATTATTTTCAAGCGAAAGAAATGTAACTTCAAAAATTAAGACACCTTGGGCAGCGTGGTCAATTATGGCCTTCACTTGTTTTTTTTTTAAATAGTGGAACCTAAAAGTAGACTGCCCATGTTTTAAGAAAAAGTTCCTATAGCGAACGCTAATAATGCTGCCATTGCTAAGACTCCCGACTGATTCAATATCATTTAGTCTTAGGACAAAACCTCTGTCGTAGGTCTTCAAACCGACATTTCCAATTAAAGAACAGATAAACTCCTACAGTAGCAAAAAGCTGTCACGAATGTCCTACTGAGCGATATAATTAGCTTTTTTTACCTCTGACAGTTCGTGTTCGTGACTTGTTGGAACCTCTGCCCACGGAAAGAAAGTTAATGTGGTTGACATTGCTTATTACAGATAGCTTTGATGGTAGCGAAGGCTGGTACCACTATAATGAACAGGAGAATATGGTAACGGTGCCATTGGAGATACTATACCAATTTGTTTTCCCCTAACGGCGTCTTTCATACCGAGTTCGTCGCGTCTAGGGTGCCTTTGCGCTAGTCCATCGTACGAGATCCAGTGCTCGTGGAGTATAAGGTAAATACATGGAATGTTTTCAGGTATGCTTTGAGTATGCTTACGTAAGCCCTGCGTATGTATCTGCGTAGTTTTGCGTTTTCGTTGCGTATTCTACGTTAAGTCCGGAAGGCAGTAGGCTATTTGCCATGGATTCCTTTATGAAAACTGAATAAGATGGGACAATATCATCTCAAAATATAGTGAAAGTCTAATGGCAAAAAACCCCGAACATGAAGTGGAAATAGGTCCTTATTCCGCCTGTACCTTCGAATATTTCGCATCTCCAACAGCATATGTTTCACTTCATGTCCCCACTGCTGAAACTTAGGGGCTTCTCTCACAAGAATTCTGGGCCAAAATACGCATCGATGCGATGGCTGAGGAGTGGTTTGGCGATGTCACATCCTCAAAAGATCTATCCATAAAATATGCCCGGCTCTTGAGTTTCACACTTCACGGTTACTGTCAAACTATTATTTGTACATCGCACTTAAAAATCAGTCCGGACTGCACACGTGTTTGAAATCTACAGAAGGGACCCAGATCAAAATTGTTTAAAGAGAAATAACACATACTTACGTAGGATAGGATACATTTCTTCCCGGGAAAATAAGGAAATCTAACTAAGCGGGAACGAGATGCTACCAGTTATCAACAAAAAATGTTATTTGGAACGATGTCGAAATATAAAAATAAACTATGTGTGTCAAACCAGTTATAGCATATTCATGAAAACAAATAATGTTTTAAAAGGCTTGGTTCAGTAAATAGCTAGTTTCTATACCCAGTTCTCACATCTGTCACATCAATTTTAATACCTAATGATACTCTCTACGAGGTTTAGCGAACGGAAATTACCTTTCTTTTAATCTTCTCTTTATGCTGATTTAATTTTTAAGCACTTTCTGGGTTACACATAAAGGTTATAACTGCAAGGAACGTAGTTGTTGTAATACGACTCTCTGGAGTCCGTCTGGGGAAATACCACACGTTTGACAGTTATTCTTCTGCCAAACAGTAATGTGCAAACATCACTGTGTCCAGGTTTGAAGGGCAACGTTTCCAGATAAATTAAATGCTAAGAGATCTTTTATCTTTTGGCAAAAAGCGCCATCTGCAAAGAGTCCTATCACTACAGAAAAGAAAAGATGAGAGCACTTATTCCAGAAACATCTAAAATATACCTAGCTTTTATGGAAACAAAATAACAGACTTCAATTTTATTTACACATACGTATGTACTAGTAGCGACCTTCGGGTATGCCCGTGCAGTCCCCTTTCCCTTTATTTTCGGGTGATAAAAAAGCCTATGTGCCAATATTTTGTGTCCTAAATTTGATTCCGATCCATTTAGATGTTTCGACGTGATTGAACAACAAACATCTAAACATCCAAACTTTCACATTTATAATATCAGTAGGATAGTAACCAAGTATTCCAGTTTATTTAAAAGCTGTTATTAGTCTCAGCGTCTCCGTACATTATGTTAATACGAGACTGGGCCGTGGGAGATTTCGCGAGTGGCGACTCTGTCCACTTCACTAATAACTGATGTTTGCTCAGTAAAATATGCTAATACATGCATGAACCGAATTAGAATGGAACTAATCAAGATTGAACTTACATTCAAACTGGCTAGAATTATGAATTTATCGGCTGACAAAGAAGCAAAGTCAAGTGTGATAATAAAAAAATGGTTGTCTGTAAAGTTGGTTTACGGACTATAGTTTAAAGTGACAACGTCATAACAAAACATTGTCATAACAACGTCATAACAAACATACGGCGCAAGCGTACAATGAACATAACGGGACACGCGGTACTAGAACAAGAAGTTTTATCAAATCATTACCTAGCACTGCACTGCCCTCGGCACTCAGAGATCTAAGATGTTATATCCCTAAGCCCTGTAATTTCTCTGGAAACATTCTCCTTCAAACCGGGACACAGTAATGTTTGCACGTTACTGCTTGGCGGTAGAATAACTGGCAAAGGTGTGTTACTTCCCCAGGCGGACTCTGCCAAGAGTTCTACCAGTACAAAACACTTCGAAAACACATGCTATGCGTTTTGAAATTTCACTCAAAACATGCTCGCGTTAACAACTCTGTTTTCCGAAGATCCCCAATATCATGTTTTCGATGGTTTGGCGTTTGTATGGTTTATTGATTTAGCTTGGTTCTCATTCGGTACACGTAAATATTTGCAGTTTATGAATTGATGGTTTAATAACCGGCATTCAAAACAGGCTTGTTTTTGCAAGTTCGTTTACTTTTATGTGGACTGTTTTTTTTTTAAATAGAGTGACGAGACGCGCAAGGCCCGTCACCTGATGGTAAGCAATGTAGATATATTATACCTACTCTATATTGACACAAAAAAGGATAGTTGGAGCCTTATCGTTGGAAGTTGAAAGCGATGTCTTCCAGTGAATTTTAGGGTGGTAAATCTGTCTGGGGAAGTATTACACCTTTGCCAGTTATTTTACCGCCAAACAGTAATGTGCAAACATTATACTATTTATTTATTATGATGCTATTATGGGCTAGAGATAAAACGTCTTATATCCCTAGGTGACGAGCGCAGTTCAGTGGTAGGTAATGATTTGGACTCTTCATGTTCCAATAGCTTCGTGTCATTAGTTACCATCAGGCATATGTCCTGCTCGTCTCGTCACTCCATACTATACAAAAAAAAGGTTGGAGACGTGTACCTATAAGATATTATCATACCAAAAACCTAAACGGCTAAAGCTTTCGCTTCAAAAATCTAAATCGATTTGATTTTACTTAAAAATATGTTGAGTTTTTGAATCGTGTTAACCTGAGTAAAACGTTTTAAAGCCGCAATTAAAACAAGGTCTATTAACCAATAAAAACGGTGTAACTCTCGACAAAAATTGCAAAATAATTTTACCAGTCGAAATAAAACAAAATCAGTAGCAAACTAAAAATCAATGATGACCCCAAAGGCATTTAAAAATAAACGTTCTAATGGCAATACTATAAACAAACATGTTTTATGATCGCCGTTTTTTGTATTGAATCTGTTAATTATTTTAATTAATAGACAGCTGTATCGGATTCTGGTTGATTTAAATAATTACAGAAGTTACACGTGACTAAATATACATATATTTATTTATACTAGTAGAACCCCGCGATTTTACCCCCGCAGTTCCTATTTTATTATTTTTCCGATATAAAAACTATGTCCTATTCTAAACTATAATCTGTATTATACATTACTATCCAATCCGTTCAGATGACCCGATGTGATTAAGCAACAAACATCTATACATTGATATTTATTATAATACTAGCAGCGCCCCGCAATGTCACCCGCGTAGTTCCTTTTCCTTTATTTTTTTTTCGGGATTAAAAGTAGCATATGCCCTATTCCAGGCTGTAGTCTATAAGTGTTCTAAATTTCAACCCGATCCGTTATGACGTTTCGACGTGATTGAGCAACAAACATCAAATTTTAATACATTTGTAATTTTAATAAGATATAAGACATATGACCGATTACGGTCAGAGTGAAATAGTAGCCTCTAGAGCACAAGGTATGTCTGCCAAAACAAGCTCCCACTGGATACCTTCATTTATCTCATTTCAGGATTTCCTTCTTAGCCATCAAGACCTTGTTCTAATTAAAAATGCAATGACAAACAATTCCGATAAGCCCCAACGAACAATCGGCGTCAATTTCACCAAACTTCCATCAACTTGACACCGTCATCCCATTTAACATTCAATTTTATTTTAAAAGCAATTGGGATCAAAATAAGAATCAGATCAACGTGTCAGGATGTCTACGTCTGTCTTCCATTATCGCCTTAAAGCTTGCCAAATACCTTGGCCTTGGAACTGTTGTGGTAATGAACCCGATCTCGATTGTTGGCTGTTTTCAAAAACATGTCGGTGATGACTCGAATGGCGTCTAGTGTTTCTGGCAAAGATTAACGGAATAATATTTGTTTAATTATTTTTTCATCATCATTTGCAGACAGCAGACGTCCACTGCTGAATATGGCCTCCCCTATAGAATTCCACAATGATTGGTCTTTTGCCTTTTCATAAACTTCCCGCGACCGAGACATTACCATCAGTCCATCGTGTTCGGAGCAGTCCTATACTGCGTCTGCCGGTTCGTGATCGCCATTCGAGAGCGTTTACTCCCCAGGGGTTATCGGTAATTATTTTTTTATCAAAGTAAATATTATGATTCAAAGCGTCCAAGTTGTAGCAGTGAGACCGTGGGATTTGCCTGATGGTAAGTAACATGCCTGCCCATAACAGCACAGTGATATGCAGCTATTGGAACATGATGAGTCCAAATCATTACTCCTCTGCGCTGTTCACGCAGAAATATAAGATGTTTTATCTCTATGACCTGTAATTTCACAGCAAACATTGCCTTTCAAACCGGAACACAGTAATGATTGCATTTTTTTCTGGTTGGCAAAAAACAGAAAAAGAAATCTGGTTGGCGATAGGCTGACAAAGGTGAGGTGCTTCCCCAGGCGGACTCTGCAGAGTACCCAACTTACTATTTGTACTATCAAAAGTTATTCAGTGCGTATAGCCTAAACCGTTTACTTTATTGAATTCCATGTCAACGATTGCATAAAATCTATTGTAACTGTCGACACAAAAACAATGTCCATTGATGATTGGATTCGACGTGTTTATTTTGAAACAATGAACGGTATTCTGATTCAATTTGCGTGATACCAGTTTCCGCTTTCAATTAGTTCGCAACGGATTCTTAGCAGTCTTCCCTCTACTCTCGTAGTTACTCAACTGCTTGTCTTTGGTATCGCCCTCTTTTTCATTTTGATAAAAAATATGTCATCTTCATAATCGGCCTACACTCGTCTATTGCTGGACATAAGCCTTCTAATTTCATGCCACTCAGTCCGATCCTCGGCTTGACGTTTCCAACCGTCACCAGCTGCCTTTCGTAGATCGTCACTCCACTAGTCTCAGAGCGTCCTACGCTTCGTTTGCCGATTCGCAGGATTTACTCCAGAACCCGTTTACCCCAACTGTTATCGGTTCTGACAGATATCATGACCAGCCAATACCCAGTTTATCTTGCTGATGCGTTGACTTATATCAGTGACTTTAGTTCTCTGAAGAATTATGTCATTACGAACAGTCACCGACATGTAGTGACGTGAATCCGTAAAATTTTCTCCTATTAAAAAGTGCTCAAGACAGGTAAAGATTCAATAAAGACTTCCGAAAAGCACCCATTATTACAGAAACCTCTACATACCTCTAAATTCTCATTAAAAGATGTTCTAAAATTTCAGTGATGACAGAAAGTAAACAATGTAGTTTTACGAATCCATTCATCGTGAAATCTTACTCGCTCTTGTCACTTTGCCAATTTTCCAAGAAACCTGACCGAAAAACATTGGGTGAAGGTCATCACACGATTGAGTAAGACTTTTTTTAAATGCTCTGTCGACGCGTTTCCCGCTGACCTTGTACGTTTAATCCAAATATTTTCCGATCGGTGATGAAATCTAATTAAACAGATTGAATTATTAGCTACCAAGGAGACCAAGAATAATAAATATATAGTGGCCCGTCCCAACTAGTTTGGTTAAACAAATATACGCAGCCCGCTAAATGTTTCCACAGCTGGAAATCAGACCTCTCTTCTATCGAGCCTAGGCCATAATACACCAACCTGGCCTAGTGCGTGTTAGTGGATAACAGATGACCTTGAAAGCCTCTAGGAACGTATGTATCGGTTTCTTCAAGATGTTTCCCTTCACCATTCTAAGTTAGCAGTATTACGCACATGACTCCGAATAGTCTGGTGCGCGTGGGATTTGAACCCGGGGCTCCGAATCGGCAGTGGCCGTACTCCCGTGGTTCTCCCGACTAGACAAGCCGTATCTTGGGTTGAACTATTAATCTAAATATTCTATTAAGCCACCATCTGTTCGAGACTTATTAAACTCACGATAAACAACAACAATCAACATTAGCTATTAGGAAGAACCACCCACACACGCACTACACCTTTGCCAGTTACAGCACCAAACAGTGCATGTGCAAATATTCCTGTATTTCGATTTGAAGGGTAAAATTTGTAGCGAAAGTCGATCCTGCAAAGAGTCTCCACTACAGTGTATGTAAAAAGTATATATGTAAGTGGTGTATAATAGCTATAAGTACAAGGGAGAGTTGCATAGAACGTGGAATACCAAGTACGTGAATTGTACGAGACGCACCGAAGGCATCCGAGAACCACACTCCAAACGTTCAATATTCATGTCACCGGCTCGAACACAATAGCCATATAATAAGGCACATTAGCGATGCAACTGGCGAATCCATTATTATGCATACTTATTAAGGTGACCATATATATTTTTTAAACCAAAAACAAAGGGGAAACCCATCAAGGGGGATTTTATTGAATTTCGTTTACGATAAGAAAGTAAGAAAAAGTTATGGCTGGTCTAGTCGGGAGAACGGGGACTGCCGATCCAGGTTCAAATGCCACCCGCATCACTGTCTTTTCGAAGTCATGTGCGTAATGCCGCTAACTTAAAACGTTGCAGGAAAACATTGAGAGGAAACCGGCATGGACCTAGAACCTTTCGAGGTAATGTGTGCTGGGCCAGCGTGATGAATTATGGCCTTGACGCTTTCTTTGAGAGAGAGGGCCGCCACTCCCAGCAGTGGGTACATTTAGTGGGCTGCTTATGCTGAGCAGGAAGACGTGAGAAAGTAAAACACAATACATATTTTATATGAACATACTTATTCAGAACAGTGGTGTCGGTAACGGTAACAGTGTTGCGACTTCAATTGTTTTAACGGCCCTTAACAAGTAATAGATACTATAATATATTTAACTAATTAAAATTAGAATGTATGGAATCAGTGTTGATAAAAACATAGGGGTCGAATTGATAACCTCCTCCTTTTTTTTGAAGTCGGTTAAAAATAGGTCTAAGAGCGAAACGTAACAATTTGTGTTAAATCAAAATCTTTCCGGGATAACAGAACAAATAGCAAAAATACATACAGATGAAGTACTTACCGCTTCTTTTTTCGAAGGTCGTAAAATGGAACAGCCTCCTTCAATGTGAAAGATAACGTCACCCTACGCATACTCTTTCAACCTTTGAACATGTCAACCCTGTATCAGAAATTTTAACTCTTATTCACAAACCTATAAAAGCTATTTTTCTGTCACTTTGTCTTAATAAAAAAATAACAAAACTCGTTCCTCATAGGTCTTATGTTGATCTTTATGTTTAAACGAGTAGCGTTTATTTTCGATGTCGTTGGTCGTCTTTGAAACGTCTTTCAATACATGACAAGTTTCTTCATAATGACAAGGCAAATTATTTGCAAATATGCGACAGGTCTGGCTTATACCCTGCCCAGAGTGTCATGTGCATAGTGTTAGTCTTATAGCCAATATACTGGCCATGTAGGCCAGTATCCTTTCATACCCTCCTCAGAAGAATATCAATGGTTATGTATGTAGACGAAATATTGGTCATGTAGCCAGTTTCTTTGGTACTTCGAAGGTAGACAGTTTATATTAAACTAGCGATCCGTCCCGGCTTCGCCCGTGATACGTAATAAAACATTAGCCGCTATAGCTTAGTGGCTACAAAGCGTGATTTTAGAATAGAGAGGTCGTAGGTTCGTACCCGCCTGCACCTCAGATTCAGATTCTTTATTGGTAACAAACATTACATTACACGTAACAAAAATAATTCCCATTACATACAGTAATTAATTATTAATAAACAAAATGTTCACAATTCAACATTACTATTAAACAATAAAGTTTAACATATTTAATTGGGATTTGGATAACGGGACACTCACGTATATACGGTCGGTCAATCCGACTCGAGTTTCGGCCGTGTGTCACAGCAAGCGTGGCAGGGTACAGCTAGTTTTCTAATAATTTCGTTTTTTTTCAGCTTTGAATGATCATAAAGTAAGTTAAACTAAAAAATATCAAAATTAAAATTTGTAATTATTTTTTTTATATTTATTACTGTCATTATATCAATTAATTGAATATAATTGCAGGAACTGTCGTCACCGCCTATTGTCCCTGTGCCCATGTGTCTCTCCTTTCACCTTTCTCTGTAATGGAATGGAAATTATTCTAAATAGTGGAAGGATATGGATTTATTTAAGCTCCTTATAACGTTGGCAAACGTTTAGGAGCGATAAGCTAGCTAGTAATTAACTAATGATGCTATCAGTAATATCCGTAGCGTGCCTAACCAGATTTACATTTTAAACAAGCTAGATTTTCATAATTACTTCTTACTGACTTTCTATGACTCAGAAAGCTGGAAAGATTTTTCCATAACCGTCGAGGTAAGTAGGACCGATTTCTGTATTTATTGAAGAAGACTAAGTGAAATAAATATAATAGAATCCGAAATTTGGATATAATACGAAAGACAAATCACGGATTTAATAACTCGTATAGACCATCTGAAACGGATCTGGACAGATGATTTAAACGTCGTTGCAAAATAAATCAATGACAAGAACAAAATTAAAAATTTTGATTAACCTTCGACTATCTCAGATTTGTTATCTGTACAACATTCTACTAGTCAAGCCCTTTTCATTTAATACCCATATTAAGGGAGTTGTGAAAAAATAAATGTATTTCGCCATTTTGTGGTAGCGGCCATCTTGGATTTGAAATTTGTCAAAGTGCAAAGTATTCTACTATTTAAGCCCTTTCGTTTGATACCCATATTGAGGCAGTAGTGAAAAAAATAATGTAATTCGCCATTTTGTGGTGGCGGCCATCTTGGGTTTGAAATTTGTTATAGTGTATAGTATTCTACTAGTCAAGCCCTTTTATTTGATACCCATATTGAGGTAGGTTGTGAAGAAACATTTTGTCCGCCATTTTGTGGAGGCGGCCATCTTGAATCGATATTAACTAAACACACAGACAGCTGTCTGTCTGTGTGTGTCAGACAGACAGACATCGACGTCAAACTTATAACACCCCTTTGGTCGGGGGTTAAAAATAGTTCAAATGATAGTGTCGCGTGTGGATTGTCCCATCTATTACACATGGATGTGAGTGTTGATGGGGGAAAACTGTAGGACTACCTACAGTGTGGATGAGCGTGTCGGTCGGCTGTTTTTTTTTGTATTGTTGTAATTAATTTAGAAGTTTTTGTTTTTCCTTTTAAAATTACTAGGCACAGATTTCTAAAACAAAAGGCAGATGGAACGTGCAGAACACAGATCCTTAGGTCCAGAAAGCAAATATCAAACGCCAAAGCAAATACAAACTCCAGTCAGTACGAAACGGACTTCCGTCTCGTACGGGAGTCCCGTGTGATTTTAAGTTTTGTACAAGATTATGCCGTCTTGTGTCTTCAAACATTACAAACATTGTTCCCAAAAATAAGAAAAGGAAATAAGAATATCATTTCATAGGAAAGTTTGAATATTTTTACTGCTTTTTGTATAATTTAGGCGATTTCATTTCGATTGATGAATAGAAACACAACACCTCAACGAAAATTGGTTAGTGTTCCTGTTCTAAACTGAAATTATTTTCCCTAAAGTTGAGGTAAAATATAGATTTTGATTTTTTTTTTGAAGATACTCGTAGACCAAATTATTTATGTGCTTAAGTAGATTGTATTATTCTATTTTAAACCGTATTTTTATAATCGTAATTTTTTAATTTAATGTCAATCGATGCCTAGCACAAATCACGTCATTACTAGTGTTTATAAAAATACTAATAGATGAAAACTATAGTTATGAAGCAAGTTTTAATTCTTGTAAGTAGGTATAGTGGAGCTTAAAAAAGTAGGCGAGTTCTTTTGAGAGATCTAATCGTTTTAATCAACCTCATGTTATCTGGTCGAGTCAGTAGTGACATTGTCGAAGTTTTATACGGTGCTAATTTGTGCGTACAAAGTTACCCAAAAAAGATGTTGGGATCAGGCCTATCGCTGTTGGCACCACATATACTGGCCTTGCTGTCAAGGTGGGTTGTAGGTATAAAGCGTTGCACTTTCGAGCTCCCTGTCCCACAAACTTGATTTTGGTTCTCTGAGTGGACGTGAGGCTGCTGTTCTTCTGTCCTGACTTTCTTTGTCCAAAATTGGGGAGAGGATTGTTAAAGGTGTACGTCAAAAACGCCTTTAATTTGGTTGATCGTGTAGCCCCGATGTCCGAAGTGAAGAATAAAATTCTTGACTTCTACAATTTTCTTTGGCAATGTTATGGCAGACCCACAAAATTATCAAAACAATCCTATGCTATCTTCCGTTGGCTATCAACTTGGTGAATCTTCGGCCATGCGACCTTCGCCCTGGCCATTCGCTCTATCATTTAACATCTCTAGTCCAATGTAAACGTTAGGTATTTGGACGACGTAACTTTGGGTAGCGATGTGAATAATGTTCAACTGATTTACATAAACTCTTAGACGGTTTTCGTTGGTTTATATCAACATTTTTGAAAAGGTGAACTTTTCGTTTGCGACACGAGTCCAGACAAAGATTGGATAATAAACAAATTGAATGATCTGGCCCCCCCAACATCAAATCAGTTGACAAAAATTCTCTGCACCTCCTGTGTTCACCGATATTAAATGAGTAGGTAGTTGCCACCTTTTGTCAAGCATAATATTCAAAATTTCACAAGAAGCTCCTATAGAATACTCAAAATAAACACACACATGACTTTTACTATTATTCGGCGTTGTCTTTTTATTCCGAATTTTCTGTACGAATGTTCGAATTTTTAGTTGCATGCTAAATCAAAATTCTTAACTTTATAGGATGGAAATAGTAAAAACAAGAAATTCTTGCATAATTTATAATCGGTGTCATAATAAATTATTTTAACATTATAATATATGTGTTTATTATACGCGAAGATTTCCGAAGCTAAGACAACAATAGTGGGATTTTTTTCTTAAGACTGGGAACATTACACGCACACCAAAGTGAGTAATTTGACAACGTCGGTGAGAGCTGTCACGCATACATAACTAATTACTGGCCTCACAGTGTCGTTCACGAAGGTTTCATCTGTTTAGAAATCTGTGTTACTAGGTATGATTATTGGACATCACTTTTATTTATATTTTTGTACTCGTATTACAATTAATTAAGTAATGTGGGTTGTTGTAAATTCTGAAATAAATGATTGCATTGATGAAGCAAATAAATAACTCTATGTTATCCAAGGGGAGATGATATAGTGACGAAATCTACCTAACCCCAGGACCATATTAGACCAATGTTTGCAGAAGGCCGAGCTCAATGAAGCTGTAACGAATTGATGATGATGAGATATATTAAAAAAAAAATAAAAAAATAATGTAATAAACAATCTTAAATTGCATGCAGTTCGAAATGAAAGGGCTTTATTAAAATTATTAAACGTTAAAACGCAAAATTGAACTTCAGCTTGAAGCGAAGGAGAACATTGTGAGGACACTGATATCTTCTCAGAAAATCCTTTATGAAAGAAGGAATGTTCGTAGCTTGAAAAAGTAACATCGTTTCATGGTTGACGTTACTAAGACTCAAACGAAGAGGTTTGACACTACTTTTGTCATAAGAATGCGCCGCGTTACCGAACGTTGAATGGCAATGGCCAGCCAACCTTTGCTCCAGCAACGCGCCGGAGCGGAAGTCACTGTTGTTCTCCCTCCCTGAGCCTAGGCCCTAGTTCTGAGAGGAACCCTTTAGCGTTTTACAAATAGTACACCCAGGCACAGAAATATTTTTATTCATCATAATACAAACTTTTGTACTGGGTTAGAATGAAATCCTCCAGCTACGGCTTCACAGGCAAACTTACTACCAAATAAACTACTCTCCACTCTCTCTCTTTGTGAAAGAAAGCGCCAGTCCCAGCAATGAGAAGTAGTTTGTTTGTTTCTTGTTTATTCAGACGAGCTATGCTCCGGAATTCAGTAGCTGATGTAGTCTCAACATGCCTATAGGCCTATAACATTTACATAAATGCAGAAATCCGGACGGATAAGACAGTAATCCATTTAGTACGCTTCAATGATGAGCATACAGCGGATTTTTTATTTTAAGCCTTTATCTCACAAACGTAAGGACGAATTTTCTGTTATCGTTACTGCAAATCTACTTCTCTGGTTGGTATCCCGCCATTTTTAATTCAAACCCCAGACACAATCCCATCATCCGGGAGTATCTCGCAAAAGGGAAACAAACTCACATTCCTATCATCCGAAAACCAACCTTATCTACTAAGAAATATCAGCCAAATTATCTAGCAGTCAAAAAAAGCAATACGTCCAAGATAAAAGCCTGCAAACACTTTTCAAATTGTATCCCAGAAAACATCATGCAGTCCTATAGGCTAGGAAGTGAAAGCCTTTTAAAGGCGAAACTCGAGGAGGCCGAAGCAGCCATTTACAATAATGTCACATCCCGGGTCATCAAGGGAACCATGACAGGACAGTATATGGCAGCTTACAGTGCTGAAAATGGCTTCGTGACACTGAACGAGAGAGAGACAGAGCGCGCGGGAGTGCCTGTTTATGCGACACCACCAAACGACCCAATTGTAGTTACTGCCCGATGCACCAAGATTATGCTGGACGATAAGATCCTAGAGATGGCCAAGACCATCGAAGGAACGGAAACGTCAAAGCAGATTGGGAAAATTGGGAGGTACCGAGAATACAGTGGGTCAACGGAGTTCCAGGATGTGGAAAACAACATGGGTGATTAGACGCTTCGACGTGGACAAGGACGCCATCATTACTACAACAACTGAGGCAGCAAAAGATCTAAGAGAAAAGCTATCGCACCGAATCGGAAACCTGGTCAAAACCAGAGTGCGAACCATGGCTTCTGCTCTGGTAAATGGTTTCGGTAGAGAAAGTTTCAGCCGCCTCATGGTGGACGAAGCTCTCATGAACCATTTTGGAGCCATTGTGATGGCTTCAAGGCTGTCTGGTGTTGGCGAAATTGTCCTCATTGGAGACGTCAATCAGTTGCCTTATATCGACAGGGAAAATCTCTTCGAAATGAGGTATCATCGCCCGAACCTGGTAACAAAGATCAGCCAGGAGTTGCTCTGCACACATCGAAACCCAATGGACGTCGCATATGCACTGAGGGAAATATACTCCGGTATGTACTCCTCAGCGTCCCGTATAAAGTCCCTAGAGCAGAGAAGATATAAGGAGCGCAAATACCCAACACCCAACCAAACACCCTCTTCTTAGTTCACACTCAAGAGGAGAAGGAGACCCTGACAAACCAGGGTTATGGGTCAGGCACCGGGTCACGCATCCTTACCATCCATGAAGCTCAGGGACCAACATACGAGTCGGTAATCGTAATCAAAACCAAGGCAAACATGAAGCTGCACGAGAGCGTGCCCCATGCGGTAGTTGCAATCTCACGGCACACGGGGACCTTCACATACTACGCTGACGACACCGACGACGCCATCGGTCGGTTCGTGCGGCGAGCGTGGGCTGCATCATCGAAGACCATCCGCGATTTCAACCTACAGATGGCCATCAGGGACAGAAATGCGGCCGTTGTGGAGGCTCTGGGCCGGGAGGAGGCAGCTTAGGCAAATGGCAAAAGGCAATTAGGCAAACACTCGATGTCGAGTCAATTACTAGCGGAATCCCAACTGGTAGTGATCGGCTCTACAGACGAGCACTAGAATTAGATTTTAAATGTACCCAAATCCCTTCTATTTTCCTCTTCTCCTTATCCAAGAAATGTGTAAAAAAAAAAGATTATTGTAATGACAAAGATCACGGACCCCGGAGTCTGTGGAGTGGATAATTTAAAAAAAAAAAAAAAAAAAAAAAAAATTGTATCCCATTCTATACCCAAAAGAGTTTAAATTTGCTTGAAAGCAGATAGTAGAGAAGCTACGTGCCTAACAGCTGTTTTGTCTGGAGAGGTAGTGTGGTATTGTTTTAATTTTCGTTATGACGCCAAGGACAGACAAAGGACCTTTTGTGAAAGCCTTTGTAGTGACGTCACGGCGTTCTACAAAAGGTTTAGTTCAAACAGAGGAGGACGTGGCGAATTTTCGAGAAAAACAACTCCTTAAATACGTGTTGTAAGCGAAGGCTTGATTTACAATTACAAAACAAAAAAATCTAAATATACTGCACAGTTCTATCTACGAACAGAGAAAGCGACTTTGTTTTATACTATGAGGTGATACAATATAGTAGGTACAGAGTGACCGGCCGAGCAGGCCATGTGTATGTGGACATCACAGGTCAAGTCATACGCGTAGCTATTGGAACATAAAGAGTCCGAATCATTAGGTAGTACTTGCACGGCGCTCCTCACCAAGACATATAAGTAGATTTATCTCATAGATTAATAACGCCTCGATTGATAATCTTCAAACAAAAGCGTCATCTTAAGTGAGGCAAAACGCAGATTGATGTCGGCGTAAGCACGTACTGAAGTTCACCGAATAAAACTTTAATATCGTGGAGTGTGTACAGTGAAGAATCATACAAACCAGCATAACGTTTTTGATTGTCGGAGGCGCATACACTAAGATCTTGCCCTCGACAACTGATGGTAGTTTCGAACGGTCTGAGCCAATATGGCTCTATGATTTGCCTCACTTTTCTTGCCAGGTTTCTAGGCGTTATTATCCTATGAATTATCTCTATACCCTGTGATTTTTCTAAAACGCAAAACTGTACAAAACCCAATACTTGTCATCTTGTCCTAGTTATCAAATGGTTATCTGAGAGACTTCGCCATTTGATTTTAAGATCGATTTTTGTACCCCAAATGTTTTAATTTTAAGTTTAATCACTTCTCTGTATTGTTTTGTGGTGTAACAAAGTGTTTCGTATTGTATATGACGCTTTAGTAACTACAAACTTAGCATCCCGGGGTCTGCTATTTAAGAAAGTATTGCATTTCTGTGTAACTATCACTTTACGTAACACATCAGCAATCAAGAGTTAATCTACATCGGCCCGTTAATGTGAGAACTGTAGACAATAGCCAGGAACGTACGGCTCATCGGTCTAATGACCGCTGGAGACCAGCCACGGTAGGTCCTTACTGTCTTGATCTGTATCTGAACCGGCTTCTCTACCGCCTAAAGGTACAAGTTCGCCCGGAGACCGCGACAGGAGACTGCGACAGGCACTTGACATTAGGGAATTGTATGGGCGCCAGTTCGCGCCGAGACCGCGATAGGAGACCGAGATACGTGTCGCGGTTTCGGCTCGAATTGGCGCCCATACAGTTCTATAGAGTCAAGTGCCTGGTGCGGTGTCCGGTAACTTGTACCTTAAATCGGATATGGCTTTTTTAAAGCTAAGACAGTTTTAGTTAGTGGTAGACCCTCCTGCCTACTACCGCCTAGTTACGGTCATGGCGTTTCTATTGCTCTCCCAATAGTAAATAATATCAAGCGAAAAGAAAAAGATAACAATACCAAAGCCAAGAGCGGTTTAGTCAAGTAGACCGACCCACTGATCATTTGTCCTGTTATTTCTCTGGAAATGATTCCTTTCAAACCAGAATAAAAACGTTTAGTATAATAATAAAGTTTGCATGTTATTACTTGACGGTATAATCACTGACAAAGGTATGGTTCCCCAGACAGACCTTTTTTTACACTAGACTGATCTCGCTGATTATGGCGATGAATAAGCGACGATGCCGTTTTGTAGACGATGTGGAGAGTGCTTACCCAGGAAAAACCGATCGATTTAGACACCAAGATTGTGACCATTCGTAAAACTACATTCAGGCAACGCATCCCAATCCAAGACTTTGCAAAGACCTAACACCACAATTTACGACTAGGACCCTGCACCTCCTGGGCTAGCCTAACACTCGGTAGACTAGGGCCCAAATGCCCCAACTGCCCAGTGGGAATAATAGCAGTTGGGGCAGTTAATAATTAATTAAGTTAATAAATAATTTTGCTTTTGCAGATGAAAATCAGTTAGTTCATACATGGGTGAGGCTATGAATAAAAACTATATAACATAGACATGTGAAATACTATACTAGTTTTATTAATAACGGGATTTATACCGTGGTTACCGGTACTCTGATATTTCGGTCAGTTTAGCGCTATGCGCATGCAAGTGCTTCGAAATATCGGGATCTCGCTCCACCTATTAAATAACACTAATAATGTAGTGAACAACGGTGAAAGCTTAATCCAATATCCTTACTTCTTTACTAATATTATAAATTCGAAAGTTTGTTAGTATTTTCTAAGGATGTTTGTCACTCTTTCACACAAAAACTATAGGGTTTTGTATGAAATTTGGTAGATAGGTAAGTCTCAAATAACAGATAAGACTAGTTATTTTTTTACGGGAAACAACGGGAACGGGAACTACGCAAGCGAAGCCGCGGGGCGCTGCCAGTGTAAAATAAATGCTAGGTCATTTACGATGTGATTTAAAAAGCTGTTAAGCTCAAAATAAAAAGTAGTATTACTGATTCTATCTAGCTGCAAATGTCAACAACAACCGGCAACTGGCAATGTAATTTGATACAGCTTTAAAATCTGCATACGGATGACAAGTGTAGTGCATTAACATTTACGATTTATTTTTTTGTTGAGACGAGCAGGACATGTGCCTGATGGTAACCAACATACCTGCCACATAACAGCGCAGTGACACGCAGCTATTGGAACATAAAAAAGTCTAAATCATTACCTAGCACTGCACTGCGCTCGTCACCTAGCTATCTAAGATATTATATCTCTTAGCCCTGTAATTTCTCTGGAAACATTACTCTTCAAACCGGAACACAGTAATGTTTGTAACTGTAGCATATGTAAGTAGCTCTATGTTCTCAGTGCTGACACTCGAAAGTTTCTCTCACAAGGAGAGAGTCAAGGACATCATACTGACCAAGTGCGGGTTGAAACGTGTCCTCGAAAGATTTATTTACACATGTCAACTACTTATCATATTCACAGTCAAGACAATACGTATGTAAAGAAAATAATTTAAAAAAACTTGGAACATGTTATCATGTTATGATCATTAAAGCCAGTGATGACAAACTGATATATCTGCACATGGAAAAATACTCAAGAGGTGCAGACGGGGGATTCAAACCTACAACCTCACGATTGTGATTCGAGTTCTAACCACTGCGCCACCACGGCCGAACGAACGTAAACATTCCCATCTTTTTCCCTCATGATATTTTGTTCTTGTTTTTTTATACTAAGCGGTCCGTCCCGGCTTTGCCCGTGGTACACAATATATAGCATGCATACAAGTCAGGGATCACGTAGGAATATCTAACGGTAAAACATTTTTTTAATCGGTTCAGTAGTTCTAGATACTAGTGCGTTCAAACATAAAACCTTTTCAACTTGATAATATATTACGAGTAGAAAAGCGACTGGACATATGCCTAGTGATAAGCAACACGCCTGACCATAACATCAATGTTACGCAGTTTTTAGAACATGAAGAGTCCAAATTATTACCTACTGCACTGCGATCGTCACCCAGAAATATAAGATGATTTATCGCTATGCCCAGTGATTTCTCTGGAAGTAGTGCTTTCAAAACGGAACATAATGTGTGGACATTACTGCTTGGCAGTAGCATAAATGACAAAGGTGTGATATTTCCCCAGGTAGACTACAAAGAGTCCTACCAATACAAAAGTATACCAAGTGTCTAAATAAAATGGTCTTCAATCCACGCGAGTCTACCATTTTCTCGAAATGATTGCTTTTTAACCTGTGGGAATAGACGTAGGATATGGTGTAATTTGTAAATGGCTGTAAAAAATTGGATTACATGTTTGTAGTCTATTTGAATCCCTTTGTGGTCACGATACGGTTTAATTTTGCAAATTGGCGGGTTGCCTTGAAAGATGATGCCTATTTTTGATATTTTAGCGTGATAAAATTAGAACCCTATTACTAAAACATTTTGTTTTTAACTTTTGTAGGTTTACACTTGACAACCATTTTGCTTGATGGTAAGCGACGGTGCGGTCTATGATGGACTTACATAGAAGAAACTGTTTCACTCTTGATTTGAAGACACCCAGATTGTTACCATCTTGGTTACGATCCTGGTGTCTCAAATCGAGAGTGAATGGGTTTTGTCTATGTAATCACGTTTCATCGTAGACCGCAACGTCGCTTAACACAATGCGAGATGGCGGTCAAGTGCAAAATCTATAAAAGTAATAAAAAACTGGGCCTCCTCTCACAATAGAGAGCTAAGGTCATATTCCACCACCCTGACCAAGTGGTGGTTTGAGGATGGATGGATGGAGGGCTGGTTCTTAAGACACGGCGGTTTCGTCAAGATGGTTTTATGCACCATTAAATACTCTAAGGCGTAGTTCGAACCTATGATACTCACGATTGTGAAATAGGATATTTGCGGACGTAGGCAACGGGCCGGGTGGATTTTTTTTTATGTACATAAATTACCTAAGTTAATGATTATTCTTGCCGTATAAATGTAACAAGCCCTATACATAATAATATATCAAGATAATTATATAAAAAGACGCTATCTAGCCTACGCCAATACGGCTAGGTAAACATGACTCTATAGACGGAATGGAAACACCATAAAAGGTCCCTCGTAATAAAATGAAATCGCCAATGGTCACAAATAAATGAACTTACATCCTATTGCTGGTCCATAAGCAGTTTTTTTCTTTGCAGCAAAATCAGTGAAATCCGATATGCTTTTGTGGAAACCACAAATATAAGTGTGAAACTGCGAGGTGTGAAAATGCTAATTAGTACATGATACAAGTGTCAATATTATTTATCATTCAAAATCATTAACATCATTGGATAAATACAATAAAAAACACGTTAATCGTATCCGTATTTGTAAACCTTCTAGTCTTATGCCATAGGCGAATTGGTAGTTTTATTCGTGTAAAAAAATATTTATAGCATAAGTTTTCTCCGAAAAAAAACACAACCGACTTCAATTTAAAACTCGACTATTTTTCATAATTTTTGGAAAATTTACGAAACGGGTTAAAGCAAGCAAATTTTTGTTTATTGTTGATACGAGTACATATTATTAGGAGGCGGCTTTTGCAATTGGCAATTAGACAAATACTCGATGTCGAGTCGATTACTAGCGGAATCCCAACTGGTAGTGATCGGCTCTACAGACGAGCACTAGAATTAAGATTGATATGTGCCCAACTCCCCCTTAGTTTCCTCTTCTTCTCCTTATCCAAGAAATGTGTAAGAAACAAGACAATTGTAATAACAAAGATCACCCCGGAGTCTAAATAAAAAATACCAGTAAATATTTCAAAAACCGATTTTGATAACATTTATATGGGACGACCTCTGAAGTATTTATTTACTTCCTAAACGATTTTATTGGCAGAACATTCAATTGGCTACACCAAAAAAAAAAAAAATTGCGAGCAACCTTTTTTGAAGTCGTTTATAAATAAATAGATACAGTTTTAAACGCCTCAGCACCAAGCAAGCGGTCAGAAATAGAACAAATTGCAACTTGTCCTTACGTAGGTATTAGCTACCAGTTCCCATCTAGTCCAACAAGTTAAATAACTATTCAATGACATAACTGAAGGTACATAGTTACCTAATAACTTAAATAGATACGCCACTGGTATCGGTATGTTGAATACTGGTTTAGTATGCGTACGGTAAGTATTAAACTATAACAGCATAATCAGCCCACAATATTCCTAATGCTGAGACTCCAAGTCAACGGCTTATCCAGCATTGTCTCCAGGGAAGGGGGTTACATGGCTCCAGAGGGGGGGTGGGTCACATAGTCGTAGTCAAGTCGCAAAACTGTGCGTACATGCATGCTTTTTAATTAGTGGGCCACCCCTAGGTACTGGCCCCATGACCACCCTGGATCCGCGCTTGCTCGGAGTCTATCTTATCCACCACGTTGGGCAAGCGCGAGGAGGCATACGTCAAGCCCTCAAAAAATGTCTGGGAATTGATCTATGTAGGTATTCTTTTGTTATTTTCATATATGTATTCAGTTTAGATTTTGTGGAAAATAATTAAGAAGTTTGTTTTAGTAAGCATAGTGACAAGACGAGCGAGATGTGCCTGACGGTGAGCAACATGTATGCCCATAACAGCACTGTGACTCGCAGCTATTGGAACATGAAGAGTCCAAATGATTGCCTAGCACTGCACTGCACACCCACAGATATAACATGAACCATCTCTATGCCCTGTAGTTTTAACTGAAAACATTGCACTTCAAACCGGAACACAGTGATGTTTGGACATTACTACTTTCGCGGTAGAATAACTGACAAAGGTGTGGTACTTCCCTAGGCGGACTCTACAAAGGTTCCTACCACTACTAACGTGAGAAGTAATTTTACACGATGTCCAACAATAGGGCAGAGTAATTTCAACTCAAAGATAACTCAGAAAATATCTTCAAAACATTTCATAAAGAAAAGGAAAATAGTATCGAATCGTAAAATAAATTTTAGTTACAAGTAAATTGTACGTGTAAAACACCTTAAAAGCAGCTAACAAGTTGTATGTGGGCGTGGACCTAGTAGGTAGGTATTATTAAAGTACCTATATACCTTACCTACGCGAAGCGACCTTGCCATTATGGCCAGCCTCTCACTTCCGGAGGAATCAGCTGTACGGTGCAACACAGTGACCAATGTTTATCAGATCAGTCACTTGCAAATACATGTATGTAAGTTTTTGTGTGAAAATCCAACCGATTTCAATGAACAAATTAAACACACACTGAATTCATTTTGATAAAATTTATGACAACAAATATGGCTAGGCCAGCTAAACGCACTGCTTCAATGAGATAGCAAGGTTTCGGAGAAAACGTATTTTTTTGTTGTAATTTTATGTTTTTATCAAATTTTCAGGTTTAAACGTTTATTTAAAAAAAAAATCGTGTGTTTAACCAAACAAAACCGAATCGGCTCGACCAATTCTAATGATTATTTTTTGTATGTCTGTACTATTTTTATATCAGCAAGTAATACGAGCAAAGGTGGCCCTGATGGGCGATGTGATTGAGCAACAAACATCAAAGCTTTTGCGTTTATAATATCAGTAGGATACGTGGATACGCGGTTGCCAGACCTTTGTACGAAAATCTATCAGCAATGGCTCTTAACCCACTCTGCCTAACGTTCCAACGGGCGTCCCTACTCGGAGCGTTTGACCTGCCGGCCAAATATGGCTTCTCAGTACTGGACGATTAACGATGGATATGTCACCGTAAAAATTATAAGATTATAATCTAACGCGTGCGATTGTAATCTTACGGTAGGTTAGATTAGTTTATAATTTGACATTGTTAGGTTATAATCTGTGGGCTTTTACAATTCTACGTTGACAGTTAAAATATATGGAATAGTATGAGCTCCAAAAGAAAATTGGCAGACCAAAGAAACGATGGCAAGACGACCTCGACGAATATCGGAAAGACTGGACTGTATTAGACGAAGATAGAGAAAAGTGGAAGGAGGGAGAGGCCTTTGCCCAACATTGGGACAAGACAGCCACATAAAAAGCTAAAAATGAAAAAAGAAGAAGACTTTATCAGCTGACTATTATTATCATTGTATAAATTCAGACCAATGGAAACTGTGTTGCCAGACATGCCTCTAGAAGAAGAGGCCAGTTTGTATGGGTCAACTATTAAAATGTTTTTGTATCACCTTATCTTACCCGTAAACAGCAACAATAAAGATTTTTGTATTTGTAATAAAATATAGTATGAGCTCAGTCACTGTGTCTCAACTTCCATAGCTACGTAGGTACGTTAAATGCCTGTATCCATAAACATAAAGTTGTGATTAATAACAGATCAAGTGTAAATGGAATCAACTTGAATGTCAGTGTTGGTTTTGAATAAGCTATTGAAATAATGTACTTATGTTAAATTCGATTTGATCATGATACGCTGTGACCTTTCGGTAATATCTTTTAGATTGAGACTCGATACTCGATCGATTAGTTTTGTGTTTTGTAATGGGAGCGTAAAATAAGAATGGTTGAAATTAAAACAAACCTAGATGAACCTTGTTGAAAGGACGAACCTTTATTTGTAAATGTATGTATTTGTATATGATTGTGTTTAAAAATTTTCTTCATGTTATGCTTAAAGCACATTATCTTATTACGGGCTTTACCGATGAAGAAAATTTAAATACACAATCATTATAACACTTGATAAATTACTTCGAGGTGCAAGTGGGTTTCGAGTCTACCACCTCACGAAAGTGAAATCAGACATTTCTCAATATACCATGGCTTCAAACAACTACTCACAAATTACAGGAAAGCAACATTTAATTGAGATAAATAAACATTTTTTTGGAAAGTCCGAAAATATATTTTTCCGAAAAATAATCAGTAACAAAAATTTTAAAGCGGGATTATTAAATAATTAACCGAATAATCAAACGCTTTAAAGGAAATGTTTAGTTTACGAATCAGATAGTTTTTTAATTATTAAATATAATTATAATTTGATTACACAAGTGCTTAATTCAAACGGTTTTCACACGTTTATTTACTACGTTACTAGGAATTATTATTAGAAATTCACTCATTAATTTGTTACACTTCTAATACCTCAAAAATTTCTATAAAGCCAGGTAGCCCAAAAACCTCAGTAAAATAAGGCTGTTCCCAGAAAGATCACGTTCCCAAGCTGCCAAAAGGTCGGAAGGTGTGGGTGTATGTCTATCTGTTTGTTCCCAGTCAACTGTTCGGGGTTAATTAAGGTATCCACCTACATTTGTTTGTGGAGTGTCACAGGTCGAAAAAAAACGGAATAAACTATTTCGGGGGGAGGAAAAAACCCAATAAATAAATAATCCATAATAGAATTGTAGAGGACTCTCCTCCGTCCGGGGAAGTACCACACCTTTTCCAGTTATTCTACCGCCAATCAGTAATCTGAAAACATTGCTGCCTTCCAGTTTGAAGGACAATGTTTCCAGAGAAATTTGAGGGCTTAGAGAGATAACATTCTAGATATCTGGGTGACGAGCGCAAAGCAGTGCTAAGTAATGATTTTGGCTCATTACGTCCCATTAGTTGCGTGACACTGAGCTGTTATGGGCAGGCATGTTGCTTACCATCAAGCACGTATAAAAACTATAACAAACATTGGTAGCTATAGGAACTGCCGATAGAAGTGAAAACTTTTTCATCATGTGTCATGGTCATGCCCATCGCCATCAAGAGATGTGTCAGCATTTCAAGATGGCCAATGGTCATGGTCCCGAGTTCACGCGAAAATATCTGATCATTCCCGAGCGTGACGCTAGAATTCAATTCACAGCCCACGAAAAATCTGTATGTGGTGCGTCAAAAGTTTTCACTTCAAAAAGAATGTCCATATTAGCATTAGAGGGGGAGTGGACACAAATCTCACCCAACGTCAAGTAATAGGGATAGAGAACAGGTCTCGGGAATCAATAATCTAATCTTACTAATATTTTAAATGCAAAAGTTTGGATGTTTGATGCTCAATCACGTCGGAACGTCTGAACGCATCGAGTTGAAATTTAGTACACAGATTACAACATGGAATAGGACAGGCTACTTTTTATTGCGAAAAAGAAACGGGAACGCGGGTAAAGCCGTGGGACGCTCACATATAGTGTAAAGCTGGTTGAATGCGTTTTTGGAAGTATGTTTGTGGAATAATATGTGGCATAGATAGTATTATATCAACAAATTTGTACGCTTATAGTGACATCAATATGTCGCAGTAAAGTAGCCAGTTAAACGGCGTTGTTCAGTATACAGGCTAGGATGTTAATTGAACGGCTAATTAAGCTAGTTTGCTGAAGTGGTAGATTAGTGCAACCACACGACCACGCGGTACAAGGCATAATATTGATTGGTGTCTTCAAATCGAGAGTGAATCGGTTTTTTTTAGGTAAGCACGCTCCATCGTAGATCTCATCATCGCTTAACATCAGGCGAGATGGTGGTCAAGTGTGAACCTATTAAAGTAAAAAAAAAACAATAAAAATCACAAACTTATAAAACAACTATCATTGTGGGTTCTATCTTAAACCATTTAAATTAATTTTACAACACATTTAATGATTACATTTGTCACAGACCATAAAGATGGTGCTTTTTTAAAGTGATATTATGGCCATTTTATGTAATACTATAAAATATGGTCTTCTTATCTTTGTCGCCTTTATGGAGCCATTCTAAAATGGCAGATTATATGGCTCGCTATAAAATAGAGGTTAAGAAAGAGTTTAAAATGTTACTGTCGAGGTTATTGAACCCGTTACAACTTTACTACGTTTTGCGAAAGAACTTTTTGTTCACTTCAACGTAGGTAGATAAAATCTGTACTCAATATAGTAAGTACTAGGAGTTTTAAAAATTGGCTAGTTAGGTCTTGTGTTGCCAAATTTCTGCTATAACGTGGGAACTATTATAAATGTTGCGTGGTTTTTATTATAATTAAAAAACTAAGTGACATTAATATTATGAAATTTATTTTAGGTTCAATTTGTAGTTAATTTGCAGACGATTGCTGTGGTTGTAATGGTTCTATGATTTTATTTGTAGTTATTACGTTCACATACAATATATGTAGTACATTATGTACTTGCATACTGCGGTGTAGGTCATGGTTAGTGTCGCGAATTCAATTGTTGTTTCACATCTCAAAACCTAAAGTTTTTTCGCGTAGCGCAAACCTTGAATACACACATGCAAAAGCAATAGAGATAAAAGGCCGAAAAAAACACAGACTTTAACAGCCGGAAAATCCAGGCCTTTCCGTCTGCTATTACCATTAGCTCTGCTCCTACGCAAACCATAAATCACGCAATACGAACTATTTAGTTAGGCTCGCCGGAAAAATCAGAGTCAATGTTTCCAAACGATATCGTGTTCCAGAATTTCTATGACGAGCCAATACACAGAGTTATAACTTCATACAAATGTGCAAGAGACGATATACTTTTACCGTTGCGGGAATCTAAATTAAAAATTAATTTATTTCAGATTGTTACGGTGGACAAAGGCTGAGGATTATAATAACACACCCCTATTTAAATGTTGTCCTAACTCATATTTCTTGATAGAATAATACAAATTAATTCTTAAATAAAGGATCATAAATACGGTAATTAGCATACACATAAGCATGCGAATAGTCTAAAATTTCGGCTTTTTTTAATGGTAATTTTTTTTTTCTAAAATTACAGTGTTTATTTGCCTCCAACGGCATAACAACAAAAACTAGACGTAAAACTCTTTATTGTGCGTTCATGTGGAAGTATTTCTGTCTGCCTATCCCTTAGATAACGAATAAGTAAATAGATCAGATTTTTCTGCATGGTTCCTTTGTACCAATCGTAAGCAGATGAGGTGAATGTTAGCTACGACAACAAAGTGATGTGCCGCGACAAAAATATGACACTTTCACAAGACGACAAGACAAGAGCGATCAGACCCGTGCTTTCGGTGTAAACCGTTTGTTCTAACTCTATACGTAGTATACGTAAACTCTTTAGCCTATCCTTACTCGCTTGAAGCCGTAGCTCTGTAGTTATACTATTCTCGCTTCCACCGCCATTGATGCGATTTACGGCGGGCGCCACCAGGTGGAGCTAATTATAGCTCCATCCAAACACGGGGGCAGGCTTCCTGATCTCTCTGCGGTCAGGATCCAGATGTGGAACAGAACTCGTGTGTTGATGCACGGCTTTGAACGCCGAAGGTATTTGTAAATAATTCTATTCGGTTCTATAACCTTTGCTCCATTTTTTAGCGATGTAGACGGACGAGATAAACTATCATCTAAAGAGAAGCCACATATAAGAAAGAGCACAATACACCGCAGCTATTTCATCATGAATACTCAAATCAGTACCTGGCACCTGAATGTACAGGATTATTTTTCTTTATCATTGCCAATAAAGCTTGAAATGGCTTGGCAGTAAATAAATGGAAAATGCATCAGGCAATCTGCAATGACCCCTAAAAGTAGACCCATAGAATAAATAGCAAGGGAGTTTTGGAAATTTTCGAGAAATTCTGGGAGTATGGGGATTCCCTGACCTCTGTTTGGTAAGATGGTCGTAGTTTTTCTAATAAGCGTTTGTGTGAATACGTTAATCCTGAACTTTAGGGATTGCCAAATTATTATACACACACCGTGATGTAACCCGTAGCTTAACAGATTTTCATAACAAATTTTCGCTAAATCCAATTGACGCAAATGAATCATATAAGTATGTATAAGTAATTACGTCGTAAGTCGTTTAGACCCGGTGGCGAAAATGTCTGGTTTACAATAGTGAAGTATCTTGAATCCTGCCGTGTAGGTTCGTATATATCATAGTTTCTTATCGTGCCTTAAAAAATAATCAGAAGCACCTGACTATTTTTCCAAGTGACCAGTGCAGATGTCCGAATTAAAGATTAAGTAAGAAAATGAATAATACTAATACAATTTCCGTTTTGTGATATCGAATTAATGTAATAAAATAACCTTAGATAAGAAAAGGTCAATGAAATTAAAACCACATTTTTATTGGAATTCCTGTCTACGGCAATTATTCTAAGTTTTAACGATTTTGGGAAGTCCCAGTATAATATAGAATATAGATTTTTGATGGAAATACCTAGTTTTATTTCACAGTGGCTGTTCTGATTCAAGTTTGAACAACAAAGGAAGAATTTGACTCTTACGTTACTTAACTCGAAGTATTTAATTGTTTACTATTACTAGTATTTATTTATTAGATTTCATACTACGTTACTAGTAGCGCCCTGCTGATTTTCCCCATCGATATAAACCATTAGATATCCCTTCCAAACTTCACGCGCACGGAATTATGTCATCGTTGTGAAGAGTGAGCTCACTCTTTCCGTTCTATTCATATCAGTATGTCAGTTCTATATATCAGTATGGTTGCAGGAAGCGGTGAACGCCGGACGTTTTTACCTATCACTTTTGTTGTCATCAACCAGAATCACAGCATACCTCGCCGCAAGCGATTTTAGGGGTCAAGTAGATTGGTGACGTGTAAACCACTTACACTACACACACAGACACAGTCTATTAGCAATTTTAAGGTGGTCAGGGCACATCCAAGGTTATATCGATATTTTTCCCACGTAGTTCCCGTGCCCGTTATTTTCCCAGAATAAAAAGGATTGAGCACAAACATTCGCATTTAAAACATTACTAGGATTTACTTACATTACTTACCACTACACTGGGACACTAGGTACTGCGTAACTAGTGTGGTACTTCCCCAGGTGAACTCTACCTGGGGTCTTACTTACCAGCTTACCACTCCAAGAATATATTGAATTTTTACAAGTTTTCCCTAATTTTGAGTTAAATTTAAAGTTGAATGGGTCGCTTGTTCGAAAAAGACGTCGAAGATTTTAAAATCGCCGCAAAATTGCTAGCTTATCGGATACAGTTCGGAGAGTGTACAAGTGATCTGAATAATCTATAATACCAATTTACCGTTTGTTTTGTCTTGTCGCTCGAAACAGCGACATCGTTTCATGGTTGAAGAGGTTTGACTCTAGAGAGTAGAAAAGTTCTCCAATAAATCTATACTAATATTATAGAGTTGAAGAGTTCGTTTTGTGCTTTGACATGACACATGACAGCATGTGTCTAAGATTGGGTCATTGAATATAAACCTTTGCCACAGATTACATACCTTTGCTAATCAAATATGTTTCTAAATCTGAGTTGGTACGACCAATTTCCGACAGGTGGCATAGCAGGTAGCTGAAGAGGTGTTTTGTTTGAAAGCGATATTCTCAGGAATGAATGAAAAGGAATGAAACGATTTCAGTCATTCTTTCACCGTTGTATATTTACGGGATCTTGATGAGTGATATATTATATACCACGGGCGAAGCCGGGGCGGACATATAGTTATTAATAATAAGGAATTGACAAAAAAGGCCTGCCACAGAGTATCCCCCTACTTAGTCGCTGGACTCTACTTTAGTGATAAGAACGTATAGGCTGCGGAATGGTTAGTAGCTAACGTTGCGTGTGAATTATTTTAAAAAATCCTTGAAAAACACGATAACAAAATCAACGGTCAACAGAATTCCCGCATCTGGCAAATACCGCATAACAAACCTCGAGTGTCGAAAGAGTACAGACAAACAAACAGGCGGTTCCCACACTGTAACACGGCTGAACAATTGGTTACGTCATCAGATAGTGCAACGCTATGGTGTTAATTTGCACTTACAACGCTTCGCTTGTTTGTGGAACAAATGCCTTGCATGGTTGGGTAAAAGTGGGAAGGAATTGTTACTATTGAAGTTATAAGTACTTCTGTAGGGGCGTTAGAAAAATGATGAGACTCCAATTTTTAACAAACTTCCAAAAAGGAGGAGGTTATCAATTCGACCACAATGTTATTTTTTTATGTATGTTACCTGATTTTTCGAGAACCCCCGTGCCGATTTTGAAATTCATTTTTGTGTTCGGATGCTTCCCGAATGGTCCCATATAAATCTTATATTTTTTCATCGTCTTATTCATCACCTTAAGTGCTACCTTTTATGAATTAAAACTAGCAGCGGCTCCTGTTATTTCCCGTGTTAAAAAGTATCAATTTTTGTGATATTCGAGACTATAATCTAACTGAGGTCGAGCCTGGTGTCCCAGGGTTGGGTAAAGGCTTCCCTACCCTCTCTCCATTTGTTGTTATGTTATAGTTTCCTAGCATATTAAGCACCGGTAAAGGTCGTCCCGTTGGCCTGCCGCGTCGTCGTTCACCATTGAGCTTCCACTGAGTGGTGATTTTGGCCGATTGCGGCAAACATTGTCCAGCCCAGTCCCATTTCAGATTAGCAGTCTTTTGGCGAGATCGGCTATTTGACATCTGAAACGCAGTATCATCAGCTATTTGAGTTCTGATGTGGTGTTCCTTATACGATAGCTTAGCTTTACTCCGAGAATATTGCGTTCCATAGCTTGTTGGGAAACTGAGAGGGTGCACTTTTGATCTTTAATCAAAGATCAAGTGTGGAAAACAAATATGAGTAAATTTTAAGCGATTATACATATTGACACTATGTTCATACACTAATGTAAAAATGCACCTCATCATTATCAGCCGCATGACGTCCACTGCTGAACATAGGCCTCCCCCTAGATTTCCACAACGAACGGATCTGCGCAACCTGCAACCTGCGGTTTCCAGCGACCTTTATGAGGTCATCTGTCCAACTAGTGGGAGGCCGTCCAACACTGTGTCTTCCGGTTCGTGGTCGCCACTCGAGAACCTTTCTTCCCCATTGGTTGTCAGTTATGCGAACGATGTGGCCTGCCCATTGCCACTTCAGCTTGCTTACTCTTTGAGCTATGTCGGCCACTTTCGTTCTTTTGCGAATATCCTCATAACGGAGTCTGTCGCGCAAAGACTCCGAGCATAGCCCTCTCCATAGCTCGCTGTGTGACTTTGAGCTTCGTTATGAGGCCCACAGTTAAGGACCACGTCCCAGTTCCATAAGCCATCACTGGCAACACGCACTGGTTAAAGACTTTTGTCTTTAAGCATTGGGGTATTCTGGACTCAAAGATGTGGCGAAGTTTCCCAAACGCTGCCCATCCGATTAATGTACCTATTAATGTTCATTTACTGTACTTATTTACTGTTACTTAAGTATCATAAAAATTGAGATATAAAAACATAACAAAATAATTAAAAGATTCACGATCGCGATCGAAACAGTTATAAAAGAAAACATTAATTTTGATACGAATGATCTGAATATCGTTAACACAGTAAGGAAGTCGTAGGGATGGGACAGACATAAAACACGTCGATGTCGATCAAGCAATATAACGACCTTAATTTTGTTAGTATTCTAGCGACCCGCCCCGGCGCGGGTGCAATGCTGATATACTAATTATAAAAACTAATAAAAAGGGCTATTGTGGACTATTCCTAAGAAATAGACATATACAATTGCAGACTTTTTTGTAGACCTTTTGAACGGGTACAATATTGCTGTACATTATTGTGATCTAAAAGATAAAAGATAATTTATTTGTTCAAAACATGAGTAAATTACAAACACACATAATGCATGATATATAAAATAGGTCACAATTTTTTTTAAGTAGCTTGTCGTCATGTTTTGCCTGATATGCTAGGCATACAAATATTTTTCCAATTCATATAAAATTGATGACACAGTTTACAAGTCAAATCACCCTTCAACCATACAAATACAAAAAAAATTATCTAGCTCATAGGGTTCAGCCAGCATCCTTGCACATTGTTAGATAAGGTTAGTTTATGGTGATCAAGATGTTTAAGATTGAAAACTATACGAATTTATGCGCTGCATTGCATCTACTGCCCAATAAGTGAGTTTAGACTCAAGGACAGCAGATTTAATGTCTTTTTTAATACTTATTTAAGAGCGATTAGCCTTTAAGCTACCTAATAGTAGCAACGATAGAATTTCCCTATGGATAACATGAGCCAATACACAATACTAAATTAAAGTTCACATTTTATGAGACATCGATACATTGAATTACATCCCTAACCATGAGTAAGTGTTCCGTATAAGACAATATCGAGAGAAATTGGCTCAACTCGATATATCGCGATGAGATAATCGGTGTGGGAGGCGCCTTGACACGGCTCGGCGGAGGATAATGACTAGCAAGGTTTTTATCCAACAAATATCTGAAATATCTTTGCGAAAAAATAGCACAGAAGAACCCAAAACAGCCTAGGTAATCTCAAAATACAATATGTTATTACACATATAGACAACATAATATATTCATTATACATACAGCAGTAAAATGACAATTACTTATTTATTATATCTGTGCTATATTTGTCTGCCTTATCGCTACAATCACTATACACGGGCTACTTTTCATAGCGGAAAAATAAAGGAAATGGTAACAGTCCGACTGGGGAAGTACCACACCTTTGCCTGTTTACCGCCAAACAGTAATGTGCAAACATTACTGTGTTCCGGTTTGAAGGGCAATGTTTCCAGAGAAATTACAGGGCTTGGAGATATAAAATCTTAGATCTCTGGGTGACGAGCGCAGTGCAGTGCTAGGTAATGATTTGGACTCTTCATGTTCCAATAGCTGCGTGTCACTGTGGTGTTATGTGGCAGGGATGTTGCTTAGCATCAGGCACATGTCATCCTGATCTCGTCAGTCTCCATTTAAAAAAAACCGAGATTGAAACTGCAGGGCGCTGCTAGTTACACATAAATGTCAGTTTGGATGTTCGTTGCTCAATCACGTCGGAACGGAACGGTTAGAAATTTGGAACACAAACTATAGTCTGGAACAGCACATAAGCTACTTTTTACTGTGGAAAAAATACGAGAACAATAATAATGCAGATAACATTGAAGGGCGCTGCTAGTATAAAATTAAGTACCTGTTTGACCGAGCTTTGCTCGGTTTTTTTAAATGATATTTAGGCAGGTACGAATTACGTAGTGATGACTTACTTGAATTAAATGCGTTTATAAAAGGCTCTAAGTATAAGATTTTCTCCGAAAAAAAATAACAAAAAGGAAAATCCCGAGTGAAACCATCAGGATTCGAACCGGGGCCTGTTGACTCCGAGGGCGAGCATGTTCCGTCTGAGCCATTTAGACTTAAAGAACAGCGGCGAAATAAGTTATCGTATTCTAATGACATTGTAGGAGTTTTTCATTGTCTAAAAACGCGCATACAATGATGTTTTTAAAAAATAAAACCTAGCTAGATCGATTTATCGTCTCCGAAACCCCCTGTATACATAATTTCATGAAAATCGTTCGAGCCGTTTCCGAGATTCAGATTCTATATATACATACAAGAATTGCTCGTTTAAAGGTATAAGATATAATACATAAAAACATTGTGGTCGGATTGATAATCTCCACCTTTTTGGAAGTCGGTTTATGAATACATTATCCATCAATAAAAGTACGTCAATTTTATGAATTAACTAATTATACTAATATAAAAGGCGAAAAAAAAAAACGCAAGAGGCAGAAATTCAATTCTAGTGCTCTAGTGCCTGAAGTAAATATTATAGCAAAACTTTAATAGTGTTTCGCATTAAAAGTTAAAATGGCTATTCCACATAATTTAATTAATATATGTCGCAACATTGACGATCAAAAAGATTACGGTCCCGATAAAAAACGGAATATTCCACATCGGACATACCTCGATTGCAAATTAAATTTCTATGAAGTACTCAACATAAATGAAATCCAAGTGAAGCATTGAAATTTAAACTCAATATTCTTCGGAATAGAAAACACTTTCGTTTCAAACGTAATCACGCGTGGTACAGAAAAATATCGACATAGATTCATAAGTGATTTATAACAAAGCTACTGTGCATTTAGGTCCGAATCAGATAAGCAAGATTACAAAGAAAGTGTTAAAATATCAACGTACCTACAAATGATTTATAGAGAAGTGAAAGTTAAAGATATTGTATGCAAAACTGTCATTCATAAGTCAGAACTGAGATCAAAGATTAATTGGTTGTTTAGGTTGAAGTTTGTATCGATCACGGTCTCAAATTATATGCAGAGGACTTTATGATGTTACCACTGAATGCATGTGGCGAGATTGTTGAACTATTTCATTTTTTTACTTTTATAGGTTTACACTTGACCCCATCTCACCTGATGTTAAGCGACGATGCGGTCTACGATGGAGCGTGTTTACCTAGAAGAAACCGATTCTCGATTTGAAGACACCAAGATTATGACTATCGGGAAAAACCCACTCAGGCAACTCATTGCACAGCCTAGACGTTCTTATCACAAACGTGGAGTCAAACCGTTTTGTCCGTGTCTTTGGAATATTCACCATGAAACGGTGCCGCTTCTTCGAGTTACGAGAAGTACGATAGAAAAAAGGGCAAGGTTGTATAAGATCGTGTAGATCAGTTGCACACTCTCCGAAGTGTATCCGATAAAAAACCGATAAGCTAGTAATTTTGCGGCGATGTTCAAGACTTTAAAAGTATTTTTCGCACTAGAATGTCTTTGCCTATGTTACATTTATACAATGGCTATCGTTATTCCTCATGAGATACGACAGTGGCACTAAAAGTCACCAGTTTACATGTTGGTATAGCTACTAAGCTACTCTAACTGGCATTTTCGGTAATGTGTCAAATCAGATCAAATTCATTGTACTTTCTCCATAAGGTTTAAGACTCTTGATAATATTGACCCAAATTGCCTACAGGTTTGAGATTAAATTCATTATAGTATTAAATTTTACGTCGAAAGAACTCTGGTCGAATTAAGAACGCCTTAAAATTATTTTAATGTTAGTAATGACAAAAGTATGTTCGTCATTATCTCTCTTAAAGTATCGCATGACATATATTTTGATGGGATCTTGAATAACAATAAAAAATTATTGCCTCATCATAATAAACATTTTTAAGAATTTGAAATAATATTGTGTGGATTATTTTTGCAAATTTTAGTATGTAAAATGTAATGAGATATTCGTTCATTCAAGCTAGGCTCGGTTTACTGAGCCCGGAGACACTCAGGGAAAGTATGGGTCAGTTCCCCCTTGTACAGACCGTGTCTCCCAGAACTTTGCCGTTGATTGTAGTAGCGTGGATGGCTGTCTGCTTCTGGATGGTGTGATGTGTGTATCTAATTTTGTGCAGTATCGATGGGAATTTTATTATTATGTGTTAACAACGCCTCGCGGTCTTACCCGTAGTTCTTGTCTAATGAGTTTTTGTGAGCGAATGGTTTCACTAGTCTTACTGTTTTGTAAGTGTGTATTATTCATGGACGTATAAAAATAAGTCAGACGTAGTCTCGCTAAAACATTAACTGTGTCCATCGAGTCGGCCACATAATAAGCACGGGTGCGCTGTAACATACAGGCTGCCACGCACACATCAGTGGGTCATTACACGCGCTACTTTTTTTTTTTTTTTTTACTTACTTGTGTATGTGTGCGTGTCAGCCTATCAGTGACCACCTGACAACGCACACGTGTACATGTGGCCGACTCTAGTGACACGTCCGACTTTTTTATACGTCTATGTTATTATTTTAATGGTGTAAACAATAAATAATTTTTTTTAATAAAATTCATTAATTATTACCGGGCGCAGTTACCGTTCTCGTTATTTTTCCGTAAAAAAGTATTGTGTGTTAAGGCTATAATCTAACTGTATTCCAAATTTCAAACCAGATCAGTTCAGCCGTTCCAACGTGATTGAGCAACAAACATCCAAACTTCGCTTATATAATATATTTATATCTGGAAAAACAAAAGTAATGATCACTAACATTTCATTCATTCATAATTTAAGAGCGACGCTCTTATCGGTGGAGTTCCTTCCATGTACTTCTACACTCCGCCTTCTCCTTGACTTCCTGATACGACACTACATTTATCTTCTCTTTTAGTATTAAAATTAACGTGGTTTTTACACATATTTAATTGGATAACGGGACACTCACGTATATACGGTCGGTCAATCCGACTCGAGTTTCGGCCGCGTCCGGCGGCCTTTTTCAAGGCGAGTGCACACGCGCGGTGGCTGCCCGTTTGGCACTCAGTGGACGTGGCCGAAACTCGAGTCGGATTGACCGACCGTATATACGTGAGTGTCCCGTTATCCAATTAAATATTTATCTTCTCCTTCACTTGGTTCATTTGGTTCATGTATCTTCTCCTACGTCTACCTCTCTTCCTCCTCCCTTCTAATTTACCTTCCATTATTGTTCTAAAGAAGTTGTCGTGTCGTACACTTCGAAAAATAATCAGAGGTGCACGCGGAATTCGGACCTACCGTCCCACGATTGTGAATAGTCACAAGTCCATCAGGACCTACAAATAATGCTAGAAGCAATAATAAATCAATATGTGCTAATTATGTTGGCAGAAAACATTAAAATGATGGTATTCATCATACACATAGATTGCTTTGGCGCTCCCAGTGGCATTTTATTACATACCACGTATCTGGGTCATACAGAATTTACTCATCATACACGAAATATAGCAAAATTTGCATTTAATTGCACGTTGGAAATGACATTTGAAGAGAAAGCAATATTTCTCGAAGATACTGATGAGACAATTAACGGTGGGTACAGAGGTGAGTCACGCCTTGGCTTCCGGTTTTAAAAACAATGACAAGATAAACCCCGAGGGGCTACTTGTATACTGAGGAGTTAGATAGTAATTACAATGATACATGGCTATCGATAAAACGTTCTCGGAATGGAGAAAATAAAATGTCAGGCAGAGATGTTGAATTGCAAGAATGAGTACCTATCACTCTTCAGATAGATACGAAACATGTAAATTTTTCGCCGTCATATCAATTCTAAACCGACTTCAAGAAAGGAGCTTCCTCCTTTCTTTCTCTTAATTGGGATGGCGACTCAGATGGGACACGTATTTTTTCTTAACAGTCGACAAAGATCTGACGTCACTTGTTCGTTAAAATTGTACCATTAAGTGACGTCATTGGAAACTTTTAAGTACTGTATGTTCGTTATTTTTTGTTTGTGACTCAAAAGAATAAGTTAATTTTTTTTTGTCTGTGTTTTTTTGTTTCGCTTATTCGAATCTGTCTTTTTTGTTACTTCAATCAGAACTTTCCCCAACGGTACCGATTTTGATAATAACAAAGAAATTTGTAGACGAAAAGATAAGACTTCCCGAATAGCCCCATAGACATTTTATTGAATCGGTGGAGTGGTTTTTGTAATACTGTGTTAGGTTTCAATTTTTAGAGAAAAATTATTATAATAATCATTGCTATACAATTTAAAGAAGTCACTTCACTCACTTCATTTTTCGTAGTGGTAGGGTTCTTTGGAGAGTCCGCCTGGGGACCACACACCTTTACCAGTTATTCTGCCGCCAAGCAGTAGTGGGCAAACAATACTGTGGGTTTGAAGGGCTATATTTCCAGAGAAATTCCTGGTCTAAGAGATAAAACACTTTATATCTCTGGGTGACGAGTGCAATTTGGTACTAGATAATGATTTGGACTTTTCTCGTTCCAATAGCTGCATGTCACTATGCGGTTATGAGCAGGCATCTTGCTTACTATCAGGTACATGTCCAGCTCGTCTTGTCACACTATACTATAAAAAAAGCTTTGGAATCAATCGATTGCCGTGCAAAACAGCTCATAAGGCTCATCCCTTGTTTGTAAAATAATTCTTAAAAAAAGTCTTAAAACATCGGCGCAATATTCAAAGTTTATCGGTATTTTATCGGCTACATTTAGGAAAGTACCTATGTAGGTGGTCTACAATCTAAATGATGTATGTACATACTCTGACCTTGCTCTTTTTTCTACTTAGTAGGTTTAAAAAGTGACGCCATTTTTGGGATTATATTCGTATTCCAAACACTCGAACGAGATTTGCTTCTATTTTCGTAATAAGCCCATCTAAACTTAGGATAACATTGGCTGTATGGGTATTGTAACGAATATTAATCTGAGTGTCTTCAATTGAATTGGATTTTAGGTATATTAGGAACCACATAGCTTAACATCAAGCAAGATGGCGGTCAAGAGCACCAAATATCCAAATATCGATAAAATAAGTTAATGCGTCACTAATGAATTTCGAAAGGCGATTAAAATCCGACCAGATCAGGTGTCAGTAAAAAACAAAAGGTGGTAATTTAAGACCTAGCAAGGTCGCGACAACTGACCAAGGACTGTAAAAAAATACATTAAAATACAAAAGGTCTGGCTATGCTGATGTGAGACAACAAAAACTCACAACAATGGAGTCTGTGAATAACTGAGATAATATAACTACGGTACCGCGACAAGTAAGGCTCATTAATATTGTTCTAACATGGCGTACCTTTTATGTTCTCTCAAATAATTAGACAGGACTAATTTGTTAGTAAAATGAATCGGTACGTTGATACATTAAATCTGTCACTGGTACAACTTATTTTAACCGATAGGGACTGAAACTAGTTTTGGGTAAGTACTCAAAACGTAAGTTTTTTTTGCAAATTCGTAAATTTTGAATCAGTTGCTCAAAAAATATTTTCTTCGCCGCTTCCGCTAAAACCGCTTCTGAAACTAGTTTTGGGTAATCAAAACGTAAGTTTTTTTACACAAAATCGTTGATTTTGAATCAGTTGCTCAAAAAAATCATTTTGTTTTCCGCTGCTAAAAAGCTGATAACTTTAAAACGGCTGTACCGATTTCGATTAAACTTAGCTAAGAAAACTCCCAACTAATTCAACCTTCAAACAATATAATATCTTTTCATCTGTTCTGCAGATCTCAGAATGTTCCGTACATACACAAACAGAGAGAGAGATAGACATGCGCACAAACATTGACACGTTACTATAACACCATATATTTTTGCATCGAGGGACACAAAAGAACAAACTAAATACATAATTTGTGACAGCTTTGTTATAAAAACTTGTCTGAAATGTCCTTACTCCAATGCGTGGGCATTTTATTTACCTATCCGCGAGTCCGTTCTCCGTTGAATACCTGTATTTAATTACTCTCAAACACCAGTATTCACCTTGACAAATTCCATTACAATCGTTTAATATTGAATTATGTCATATATAAATACTTATTGTTTTCATTATTATTCAATCCTTTTGGATATGCAATGTTTGGAATAACTGTGCTGAGCTAGGTTTGGACGTCTTCATTCATTCTTCATTTGAGATCGTAGATTCAAATCGCGTCTGCACCTCTGAGTATTTTTCCAACTGCAATTTTAGTTTATTTTACAGTCTATACAATAAATTAATAAATATTGGTGGACAATTCACACACAACACCATCTGACCCCAAACTAAGCAAAGATTGTACTATGGCAGCCAGATAGCTCATAAAATACTTATATAGTTTTGAAGACATACTTATTATACATAGAAACACCCAGACACAGTACATACATTTGAATTCATCACACAAATATTTGCACTGGGTGGAAATCGAACCCACGACCCTCGTGTTTATATTTTGTTTAGGACTCAAGAAATTAAACCGTGGTGGACCTATTAACTCAGACCATTGGATTTAATTATAACTTGGTAGCGTCACATAGTACTCAGTTCAAGACTTTTACTTACGTAATAAACCTAGTCAAAGTAAATAAAAAGGAAAAACAAAAGAAGAGCAACAATGAAACAAGATTTATTAAGTGTTTCAAAGGTCACGTCATCGCCCACATCGACCCTTACCGTCAGGCGAGTTGGTGGACAAAATACGACCGATGTGCGATAAAGAAAAACATTATGTTGCTATTAGAAGTTCAAACTACGATATTTTCCTCAAGAACATTGTCTGTAGAGATCCGGTACCCAAAATTGATGTCAGATTGTCTAAAAATACTTCTAAAATGGTAAATGATTATGCTAGACAATCTCTTTATGTTGGAAGGATATCATAGATCACGTAAACTCCATAAAATATAAAACAATGAATACATTGTTAAAGATAGGGCATAAAACGCGTCCTTGAGGTAATCTTGTTACAGAGTCACGCTAATCTGATAATATTGTTATATGGTTGATGTACAGATTGTTCCTGGGTACTTGTATTTGTTTTCTTTTTATTTGGACCTTATGATAAAAGAAATAAAGAGTAAATTAGCATCACAGAGTGTATTTTTTTTGGGTCCAACGCCTCTCACAAATTCTATTTTTGATTGCTCGCTTAATAAACAGTAGGTAGCTAGATTTGCTTAATTTAGAATTACAATGACGGAGTGACGTAAAAAATTAAATTTTAGAAAACAGGTAATGATTTAAGGAATTTTCTACTCACGGTACTCTTTTTAGAAGGTGCAGTTTGTAGTGACAAATTATTTTTAAACAATTTATGTACAACCAAGCGATATTTTAATTAGGATTCAAGAAATTAAACCGTGGTGGACTTATTAATTATTCTAGATCATTGGATGCAATTATGACTTGGTAGCGTCACATTGTACACAATCCATGACTTTTACGTAATTAAAATCTAGTACAAAATGAATAACAATAGTAATTAAAGCGGCTGTAAAAATGTCTTGTCAACTATTGCAGCTGTAGAGTGCATATATTAATATAATGTCTTGAATTATCTGGCGAGTACGACCTTTCGTATTGACCTTTACGAGAAATTGTAGGTTCGTACCCTGCATGCACCTGGAAAGTATTTTTCAAAGTAAAGAAGTACAGATGTAACCTATGCCAGTTGGCTTCACATGGCCCCTACTAACTACTGAAAGCCAATCAACCTTTCTCCGTTTATCTGTGATATGTGTAACGAGGTATGTCATTTACTTTGCTTACATTTACTTTGAAATGTGGCATGCTTTCTAATGAGTGGATCGATTCTGATGCAGTTTTTGAAGTGAAAACTGCTTTTGGCGCGCCAAAGACAGCTTTTGGCTGTGAATTGAATTCTAGCGTCACGTTTGGGACTGATCAGAAATCTTCGGCTCGGGACCATGGCCATTGGCAATCTAGAAACGCGTCAGCATTTGCCATTGGCCATCTAGAGATCTTGATAGCTATGCTCATGGCCACGCCCTCCGGTTTCACCCGCATAGTTTCCAAAGTGAGCCATCAAATTCTGAGTTATAAGTTTTCACTTCTATCGGCAGTTCCTATGACTGCCAATTTTTTTCAGCTTGAAAGTAGACGTTATTCATAAACCTAGTTGGCTATGTGTGTGTGGGATTGTCAAATGTTAATGATGTATGCAGGGTCCAGGCGAAACCCAAGGTCGAAAACTATGTGATTGTCTCCACTAATGCTAGGCTATTTCTCCGCTTTGTTTTTGTTATTCCTGATAACAGAAGCAAAATGTGTCTGTATACCATCCACGGCTGGGACTAGTGAGACCAAACTTTGCTCCCTGACACTGTCAACTGTTAGACCTAGTTTCACAGAAGATTAAAGTATCATTGAGCTGTGTAGCCTGGCGAGTAAGATGTGGGTGCTTATCGTACTCCCTGTATCAGACGTGCGCCTCCTATACCACGAGTAGTAGTACTACTGTAGGCGCACGTCTTTTACTCTGTCAAAATAATTTCCTTTCCCCTCGCCTCAATTAAGATTTCCCCTTTTTTCCCTCAAAAATTATTCTGGTATTGTTTTGCACCCCCCCGTCCAAATTTTAAAATTGCAACTAATCTCAATAATATGTAAGCTTTCGTGCCTCATCGAAAACCATATTAATAAGAAACATCGCTTTATTGAAAAAACAAATTGGAACTGATATCTGTATGTACCTACTAATTATACGGAAATTTTCCTCAATATGACGAAGTGTTTGTATTTGTTTTATTTTAGGCATGATTTCCCCCTTTATATCTGTTTCCCCTTCTTCTTCCCCTCTGGACCCTAATTTCCCCTCAAAAGGTGAAGTTCCCCCTCATTGTGGAAACACTGCTGTCAATAGCTATACCATTCGCGCTTATCAGACACATAGCTTCCACCAATGACACGCATCTTTCCGTACAATAATAGTAATAATTGATTCGCGTAGTTATTTGAGTACACAAAGTCAACAAATGAATACATACACATGTTCAATACAAAGCTCCATATTCCACCTTTCGGCATGCCAATAATAATAATTTTAAACAAATTTATGAACCGTAATATCAACAAAACACAACAGAACCATCAGAAATCAACCAATGACAGCACAATTGATCGCCAAAACAAATTAGCATAAAATAAAGAAAAGTGTTAAATAGGACTACTACCTATACCATGTTTTATTAGCACATTTACATTACAAAAAAGCTTAAAATCATTTCCACCAATCAGTCCATGCTATGCGGACCAATGAATATGATTGGTGGATATCCAATGCATCTAACAATGCAGCACATCTTTGGTGGAAAAACAGCCTAAATCTTGACTAACAGTGATTGCAGCGGTCCTGATAATGCTAATTTTTGATACCATTGCAAATGCAATCTTAACCAACATAGGTTGCAGCATTTGCAGGCATGTCAAGGGGAAATTACTGAAGGTAATTTTGCAAGTTTCGTGATAGACGAGCGTACGAATGTGTTTCAGTGTATAGGTATGCTTTTTTACATTTATTGGTTAACTCTTGACCGCCATCTCGAACGATGCGGTCTACGATAGAGCGTGACCGATTCACTTTCGATTTGACAGCTAGATTGTAACTGTCTGAAAAACCCCGCACAAACAAAACACAAATATAACTCTTAAACTACTGACTGGGAGTCCAGTTTCTGCTTTAATTACATGTAAAGCTAAACATCGGATGGATGCGGAGAACCGAGGACCGGATTTGGTGGCACAATATTGTAAAGGCTTATGTCCAGCAGTGGACGAACATGGGCTGACGATAATGTAAGCTAAACAATTGTCATGATTTTTAGTCTTGATTCGTAATTTAGTCGAATTTTATTATTTCACAATATTAAACATGGTAACACTTGTGTTGAATTCCGGTAGTGCCAACCTACCAACTATTCGTTTCTTAACTACCATCCTGCAAGCAGCTATTTTACAGTGTACCAACCTACGAAGTTTAATAACATTAATATAAATAGTCTGGTAGTTGGCATACAAGATTCAATTCTCTTCTTCTCATCAGGGCCGAAAGATGGTCGGCAGCAATAATTGATGGCTTTGTCAAATCATATTGTACCCATGTACGTTTGTGGAAATAAATGATAATACAAGTACAAGCGAATAACGGAGTTTCATAATACAATGGTATATGCTGCCCAAATGGTTATTCCCTAATAAACCTCTAGATGTGCCCTGAGTACCTTGAAATTGGTAATAAACTGCGTCTAGTGTGTGTAGTGTATGTAAGTGGTTTACACATCACCAATCTACTTGACCCCTAGAATCGCTAGGCGGCGAGGTATGATGTGGTTCTACTTATTTTGGTTGTTGACAACAAATAGCGATAGGTAAAAACGTCGGGCGGTCACCGATTCCTACAACCGACTAAAAGGGAAAGAGTGAGCTTACTCTTCCCAACGATAACATAAGTCCGTGCGACCTGAAGTTTAAGAGGGCACATCTTTGGATTGAGATCGTTGCAATCTAGAGTCTTCAAATTGACAGTAAATCGAGCTCTACTAGGTAAGTGGGTAAGCGAATTCCATTTCGTAAGCGCGTATTGTTATGGATTTTTATGGGTATCTAGATGTTTACTTGACCGCTATTTACCATAATAGGTAATATGAGACTAACAGCGCTCCGGGGGTTTTCCCGACGAATTCTCGTTCCCATTATAGGTAGATACTCCCCCAAAAATAAATAAAAATAGCCTATCTCCAATTTTATTCTATAGATACTAGCAGCCCCCGCTGTGTTACCCGCGTAGCTACCGTTCCTGTCGTGTCCTTTATTTTTTCGGGATTGAAAGTAACCTATGTGTTTTTCGCAATGAGTTTATAGATATTTAATGGATAACGGGACACTCACGTATATACGGTCGGTCAATCCGACTCGAGTTTCGGCCGCGTCCGGCGGCCTTTTTCAAGGAGAGTGCACGCGCGCGCGAGTGTCCCGTTATCCAATTAAATATGTGGAACAACCACGTTAATTTTAATACTAAAAGAGTTTACAGATATTATGTATAGAGTTAGAACAAACGCTTTACACCGCAAGCACGGCCCCTCTACTGCCTAACTAAATCGGCTACGGCTTTGCTAATGCTGTCTCTATAATTTCAAGTGAAAAGAAAAGAGAGAGCTATATCAAAGTTAAGACAGTTTTAGCTACCTGCGGGTCTGATTGCTCTTGTCTTGTCACTCTAGTGGAAGTGTCATACTTTTGTCGCGACACATCATTATGTTGCCATAGCTAACATACACCTCATCTGCTTACAATTGGTACAAAGGAAACGTGCGGAAAGCCCCGAGCTATTTACTTATTCGTTATCTAAGGTTCTTCCAGACTACACCCTATACTTATGTTCCAAATTTCAGCCCGATCCGTCCAGACGTTCAGACTTAGTAATTGAGCAACAGACATCCATAGGTACATTGACATTATTAATAGGATAGTAGGATTACATTTTGTTTCAAATTCCAACCCAAACCGTTCAGCCCGTCCAACATGATTGAGCAACACATCCAAATATCTAAACTTTCGGATTTATAGTAGAATTAGGTCTTCCAAATCAGCTACACACTCTGCGAAATGTGTCCGATAAAAACTTGCAACTTTGCAACGAATTCATTGTGAGAAACCACTGTCCAATGCATTATAACGATAACCGCGGATATATTAGCAGTCGACCGGTCTGATTTACATATTAGTGGACAATGAAGTCAGGTTTTTCGCTAATCTGTAGGAATTAGAGGTGGATGCCCCGAGATTCGAGATTTTTGGGGCAATTTTATGGGTACGCTTCAGCGCGCAACAGAAACGTCTGTGACGTGTCGGTTTGTTGATTCTAAAGGCATAGTACCGTTCATTAAACGTTATTAGAGATGGCTACAACTATCAGATTCATTATCAACATTTTCCTCACAGAAAAATATAGAAACAAATTTTGAATTTCGAAGCCACTTTTGCAGCAGCAGCCAAAGACGAAATCGGGTGTTATCCGGTATAATTGGAACCCTAGACTCACTGCGATCTTATCGAACCGCAGGTTAAGTTATATCAGTTTTTTCTTTTTGTTGTAATTAACAATTGGTACGCATTATTTGTTAATTCAAAATAACAATAACCGTTTCATAAAAGTAAATAGTAATGTAGGTATGTATAGGTGTTCTTTGAGCAAAAATAAGAAAATAGTATAAAATGTCGAGTCCTTTTGACTCAAAAGATAGGTTATACCTACAAAACAAATAGATACCTTTGCAAGAGCATAGTTACCTTCTAGGTGTAAGTATGCTCTTGCAAGATTCCACGTAAAAGACAATAAACTCAGTAGATGTGTTACTTATTATATAGTAAAATTTCACTTACAACTAATTTGTTTACGAGTTCTTATGACGTCACAAAAATTTGCCGGTTTTAGGCCTGGCATTCTATGGCCTGGCATAAATATTAGTAATGACGGATACAACATAGGGCTAAACCAGGGCTAAACATTGCTAAGGCTAGAGTTCTACAAGAATTTTTCGGTATGTAGCCTCCAATGACGTTGATATCTAACCTTATGGGATGTTGATTACTTGTGTGTTAGTGGCAAGATATATTATGTTTACAACGAAAATCTGAGGTTACTCCACCGTATACAGCTTTTACCCGCGAATACCTGATACAAAGCCTCGTGCCTCGTGCCTCGGCAAAGTACAGTTAAAATAACTTTAAACATCTTAGGTACTCACGCAACTGACAAACGCACGTTAGATTTTCTCTGCTGCGATGCCACAACACACTAAAACCAGTCCAGAATGTATTTACCAAAACAAGCAAAGAGTTTGTATACACGGCTAAATGTTGTGATGAATCCAGTCCTAAATTCAGTGTTCGATTTTCGAAAAAGGAACGACAGGCAAGAACAAACGTGCGACAGTCGCGACGCGGCGCGGCGAACTGCGGAGTGTGGCCAGATTCTAAACTTTCACTCGAGCTGAGTGCAGCCGATTAAGGTAATAAGCGTTGGCTGGAAAAGAGCCAAAAGGTTTCAGTCAACCTTCACGGACTTACATATACGATGGATTACATTTTGCAAATGTATTAATAAAGACCCATTTTATTTTAAAACATTCTGTAGTAATTTTTTCCAATGATTACGTTATTTTACCAAAATGATTGAGTTATTTTACCAAAGAATACAGTTAAATTAAAAAATAGTATTGTTTATGGTTGTACACTATAAATACAATGATTGAAATGTACGATTGTGCTATTTTCGAATTCATAAACCAACTTTAGCAAAAACGCGAAGAATTATTTATTAATTCCATCAATTAAACTTAGAAAATATTATCGAGTACAAAAAATTATCCTTTACTTTCGTTTTTACGAGTATGTAAGATATTTTGCAGTGCACGATAAGTAACATCTATCATAAATCATTTTGTAATTAATAAATACGTATAATGCTAATTTCGCAGCTAGCAGGTATTTAATCAAGTAAACGATTTATATGTAGTAAGTATTAACAAAAACTCTTTATTATGATCATGAGAAACAAATCCAAAATAGACATTAATGTGAAATCACGTTAGCTAACTTTAGTATAATATTTTTACAGTGGCAGTACATTTGGCTCAGTCTGCCCTTCTTTTCTACCTACTAGACCGCAACGTCAGGTGGATAGAACTTCCTTTTCGTTCTGTATTCAACTCTCCTTGTTTAATTTGTTTGGATATTGTAGACGGAGAAGTAAGTAGGTATAGGTTTTTTTACCTATTACCTACAGGCTTACTCTTGACCACCGTCTCGTCGGATATAAAGCGATGATTCGGTCTACGATGGAGCATGGAGCGTGCTTCTCTTGAAGTTATAAAAAGTGTACATTGCAGTGGAGATAGGTAATATTATAATTAGCAAAAAAGTCAGAATATTTCTTATTAGCAAACGTATATGTACATACTTTAAAATTGAATTAAAAAACCAACGCTATTGTTATTAGTTGTGACATGTATGTTAGCAAGCATATAAATGTTAAATTATTTATGCGTCTTAGATAACGCAAGAACTGATAATAATAACTTTCAAACTAATCCACCTTTCAAACAAAATCAGTTACGGCTCATCCTTTCGAATAGTTCATAGTTCATAGTTTTTTATTGATACCAAAAAAAATCAAAATATCATGATATCAAAATTGATACAAGTCAACAGATGAAAAAAAAATATATAAAAATTGTCTTATTGTACTTAATTAAAATTAAATCATAGCGAATGTCAAAGAAAATAATAATATTGATGAATAAAAGACTATTAATGAGAAAATGGATATTGTGCACCATTTTTAATTTAAGCTTTAAACTACTATGGCTTCTGTACTATGTAATATGATTCCACAGGCAGACACACCCCTACATACGCAGATAGATATACACCAGAAAAAAAGTTGATTCGTAATACGGGAATGTCCCGTTTTTTTACTATTACCAAATCGACATTGTGTTGTGTCAGAGTTGCCATGTAAGTAAGTTTACAAAAAATTAGCAGTTTTCGTAGGGGAAAAAAATCCAAGCCACATTAGCTAGATGGCGGGAGTGGTTTTTTAGTAAGTACTGAATTATATGCATCAAATATTTTTTTGTTTCGTTTTGATAATTTAGTACCTAAATAAATTTCACGGAAACAGCACTAGAGAGGTACCTATAATGCCTTGCGTTATGTGTGATGATGCCAGCCAGCCATTAAAAATCATTGACGTGGTGATTTTGTAAGGATTCGTTTTTTCTTTTCGAGGTACGGAACCCTAAAATGATTAAAAATTTAGTTTATTTAAATAAAAAAACACTAATTCTTGTACTGTTTACTTGATAGACAACTTACTTGGTAAAATAGTACAACATTACGTATTTTCATAGAAAATTGTCGTTCGATCATAGAATAGATAATATAGATAGAACGGACACTCCCCAACCCCCGCCAATTTCAAGCTTCCTCACCCTTCAGGCCGTTTCGGATACGCTAGGAGCACTCAACGAAGGGCTGGTATCGAACATCTAATTCCTAACGAAATATCATCATGGTGGGTTGTTGTGCTGTTTACGGCTGTCCGTCAACTAAACGGGACAAGATTAAAGGCTTTATTTAATTTTCTAATTATAAAATAACGTAAGATTAGAAACTTTTCAATAACGTTGCTTTATAATATTACAAGCTTTGCTTAGTTTGGGATCAGATGGTGTTGTGTGTGAATTGTCTACCAATATTTATTTATTTATAATAACGAAGTCATTTTTAACTCAAAGTTCGTAACTTACACATCCAGTAACTTATGTGCCCAAGCACGGATTGATAATGCATGGGGGAATAATTATAGTGACATAATAAAGTTTCCTTCATGGGTAAGTGTAAAATAAAATGCGAATCTGTACCTACTAACAGAAATAGATATCTAGGTACCTGATCTAATCTATCATTGATTTCGTTTAATTTTTACGCGGCAATACCCACAGATTTCTGAAACAATTTTGAAATCTGTGCAAACACCCTTTTAATTAGAATAGTATAATTTGGCTCCATTCTATTTATGTAACTCAACATTATAGCAAGTTATAGACTACGTCACCAGGTGAACTCAAGGGGCACAAATATTCAATAAACACAAAAGAAGTGTGGCACTCGGAGACTGCCGCGGTAAAGCTATTGCATGTTGCATGCATTTTTATCAACATAAGCAATAGGGATGTTAACAATTTTTTCAATTTGGAGAGTGACATTTGTTTACCATAAAAAATATCACGGGAAATCCGTTAAGTTGGCAACACTGCTAAGAGAATTTAGTCTGTAAAGCTAATACAAATAAGATTCAAAGTCGAATGACCGAGTGGGGAGGACGGCGTTACGGTCTTCCATCCCTCTTTCTTGTGAACATAAGAAAAAAGATGCACGATCACTAAAATTCGGTCCCCAAGTCCGCGATAAAAGCTATGCAATAGCTTAAAAATTCAGTAGCCCTAGCTCTAACGCACACATTAACGCGTGTGTACGAACGACATCTGCGTAGTTGTGTGAAGAGTAGGTAGCTCCACAGCGGCGTTTGTATGGAATTTTAGTGGAGTGTCCGGGGTGTGGTTCGATACCAATTCAGATGATCCACTTCAAACCATCGATATTAACCTATTGATGTGCACTCAGCACCTTGAAATTGGTAATACGAGTAAACTGCGTCTTTGTGTGTAGCAACCAATCTATTTACCCCTAGAATCGCTAGCGGCGCGATATGTTGTGGTTTAAACAAGTAACCAAGTAAGTAATATAATGCAATAATTAGAATAACAAAAGAATAAATACTCGAAATTATACCAGTAATCAGATTTTTTAAATGCCAGAATAATTTACTCTAACGTAACGGGACAATGAGCGTTACGGGACAATGAGTCATGTTTTTTCGTGCGTGCAGCCAGCGTTCATCGATGTATTAGACGTTGTCATTGTCACGTCAAAATAGTACATAGTCACATCCCGGACACTCCACTAAAACTCCATACAACCGTCGCTGTGGAGTTGCCTACTCTTCACACAACTACGCAGATGTCGTTCGTACACACGCGTGAATGCGTGCGTTAGCGCTAGGGCTACTGAATTGTTTTATTGAATAGTTGTGCTCCTTGAGTTCACCTGGTGACGTAGTCTATAAACTTGCTATAATGTTGAGTTACATAAATAGAATGGAGCCAAATTAAATACTATTCTAATTAAAAAGGGTGTTTGCACAGATTTCTAAATTGTTTCAGAAATCTGTGGGTGTTTGTATTGCCGCGTAAAATGAAACGAAACCGATGTGAAACCGATGATAGATTAGATCAGGTACCTATATGTATATCTATTTCTGATAGTAGGAACACATTCGCATTTTATTTTACACTTACCCATGAAGGAAACTTTATTCTGTCACTACAATTATTCCTCCAGGCATTATCAATCCTTGCTTGGGCACATAAGTTACTGGCTGTGTGAGTTACGAACTTTGAGTTAAAAACGACTTCGTTATTATAAATACATAAATATTGGTAGACAATTCACACACACAACACCATCTGACCCCAAACTAAGCAAAGCTTGTAATATTATAAAACAACGTTATTGAAAAGTTTCTAATCTTACGTTACTTTATCATTAGGAAATTAAATAAAGCTTTTAATCTTGTCCCGTTTAGTTGACGGACAGCCGTAAACAGCACAACAACCCACCATGATGATATTTCGTTAGGAATTAGATGTTCGATACCAGCCCTTCGTTGAGTACTCCTAGCGGATCCGAAACGGCCTGAGGGGTGAGGAAGCTTGAAATTGGCGGGGGGTTGGGAGTGTCCGTTCTATCTGTATTATCTATTCTATGACATTCTATGACATTCGTCCGCAAACGGCCTGTGCAAATGCCATTCCGTTAGCCAGTTTCTATCACTTAATTCAGAAAATTATGCAACAATTTTCATAATCCCTTTCGATGTCTTACGTGGGTCTAGGCGAGTAAGGCGACTCAAGGCTAACCTAAGCGCAGTTATGTAACACAGATTATAATTTTGATAGATAAGCGAAAATGAGATATATAAATAAGGGACTACGCAGAATTACGTGCCTTAATCAACAGGGGTCTCCTGTGTGGTGGCTACAAGTATGTATTCTTACTTATAGTTCAGTTTTAGTATACTTATCAACTTTTACTAGTTTTACACATTTCTAATTCAATTACTTGGACATTTCTATAGTGTAGAGACAAACATGGCATGTGCCTGATGGTAAGCAACATGCATGCCACATACCAGCACAGTGACACGCAGTTATTGGAACATGAAGTGTCCAAATCATTACTTAGCACTGCACTGCGTTCGTCTCCCAGAGATATAAGATGTTTTATTTCTATGCCCTATGCGCTGTAATTTTACTGGAAACATTGCCCTTCAAACCGGAACACAGTAATATTTGCACATGACTGCTTGGCTGTAGCAATGTAGTATAACTAGCAAAGGTGTGTATTTCCCCAGATGGACTCTGCAAAGAGTCCTACCACTACTACTTACGAAATTAAAAAACACAGCAAGGGATACCCCGTTTTTTACGTGGAGGAAATGCATTTACGCATACCAGTCCGCCTGGGGGAGATCATGGCGGACTCGACACTACGAGTAATGTCCCTACCGACCACAACCTTCACGGTGTTCCACCTTTGCCGCTTATGGTGGAAACGTGGGGATGTGCTCGCATTCTTCTGCAAGCCCATTACAGTTTTACAGTCTCCGGAGCTTCTTCTAGAGCACACACCCATCAGAATTGCACAGACTCTCATAACACACACCTAAAACTTGCCTTAGGTTCCTCTCAACTTCACTGTGTGTGAACAGGTCACGGCTACTGAGCCCCAAGCCTCAACAATGAAGGAACCCCTTTTGAATACTTTGGGGTATTTAGTACTCAAACCTTGAAAAAGACTGCTGGATGCGGTTGAAACATAAGTCGAATTGGCTCGATCAATAAAAAATGGCGTCATCCGCCGTCACGCATCAGTGTGGAGGATTATGGACTTGAGGGTCTTCGCGCGAGAGAAGGCTCAGAGTCTCAGCTGTGAGAACATTTAGTGTATTTAGTACATATATATGTAGGTATGTATATTTGTAGTTATATGTGTAGGGCTATTTATGTTTTGTTAAATTCTGAAATTACTAAAAGCATCATTTTGTTATTTCCAAAGAATTTGTACTTGGAAGAGGTACAAGATATGATTTTACGAGGTTCTTATGGTAAAAGTTGTCAAACAATAATGATTTACAGTCTCCTTTCGGCCGAGTACAGTAGGACTTCTGCGTAACCCAGTGAAACTTTAGACAAGTAGATCGCCTTGCAAAGCGAATGGAATATCTACATATTTTATATTGAATTATGGAGGAATAACTGGATTCGTTGGGTACAAGGTGGGTCTGATGGCATAAAAATAGATTGGGACTATACAGGGTTACTGGTATGATTAACAGTTTGTATCCATTTAAGGACATGTTCTGTATATTTAAGCAAACAATTCTAGTTATACAAGTTTTGTAAAAAATTTGATACATATTCCTTTTTTTTGTGTTTTTGGCCCTCTCTAGCACTCTTTAGCTATATACTTCTTATATTGAGTGAAAGAGCGCGCGTGCATTTGCTACGAAGAGTTCGATATTTTTAGACATGGCAAATACACTTTTTTTTAAATATCATAGAGTGACGAGACGAGCAGGATATAAATAGGAAAAAACCTAATTTTAAAAACTGTAGAACAAAAGTTGAATGTACTTAACATTCCATAAAAGGATTCAGGCTGATTACCAATAATGTATACTTATAATGATACCCTGTATTAAATGTACTAGTTCTCAAAAAATAATAGGTTCGTTTAGACAGGCGTAGTTCAAAATGCAGTGTTTAGTATGAACGCGCAGTGCTTAACTCCGAGACAGTTGACAGTATGTCACCAAAACATTAACTCGCTAAATGACAAGACTCAACGATTAGAAGTTCTCTTAGAAACTGACCTTAAGTGCGATGTTCTTGCATTAACAGAACACTGGCTTACCGCCCCAAATCTACAATGTATTCATTTAAAAGACTACAAGTTGGTGTCTAGTTTTTTGTAGAAATAATGTTATCCATGGCGGATCCTGTATTTTTGTAAATGAAGCTGTTAACGCTAAATAGCTGTTATTGAATAAGCAGACATTTTCATATGTTCCGTCTCCTTTTCCTACCATATTTCACCCCTTGTCCGTCCTTGTCTCATTGACGAATTGACCCGCGCGCGAGCACTGTGCGAAGAACTTTGACTCGAGACGTGTGTGTTGAGATTCGTTACGGGGGGTGTGACGTGCTCCCTGTTATTAAAAACTATACAAAACTATATGTTCTGTGCTATTTGTGACGGATTGAAGGAGACCAGGCTTGCTAGCCTGTACTTAGGCGGCCGCCTACTGGATGTTCCCGAGCTACGACCTCGCTTTCGTAAGTCCCATTTCCTCCTTTTCTTTTCCTGCTTATGAGTTTGTCTGTTGAACTTTGCGTGTGAGATTAACTTGGGGATCGCGATATTCGCGCATTCATTGTTTTGGTCACTTCGGCCCGGATTACCAGCCGACAGGTACTTATAACTTCAAATAAGTTAGTATCTTACGACGGTGGTTTCATACGTAAGCGTTCAAAATGGCGACTAAACGGGAAAAAGATATTGATAGGTTGCAAAATAAATTGGCAGCATATTTCGGGCATGTTCAATCAATTTACGATTCACTTCAAATGCTAGATTCTAATAATCCCGCGCAAGTTGAATCGTTTCTTGCCTCAAGTTTTACGATCGATAATATTCACGATAGGTATATGGAAACGCTCGAAATAAAATGTTCTAGCGAAATCGCTCAAGACGACACCGCTGCGAAATCTGCCAATTCTTATCAGTCACTAATGGCTTTTGAACAATTGTATGCTTCTATTAAATACAAAGTTAATCAGTTAACGACAAAAGGTATAGAAACTTCATTAGAATGTAAACATAACCAAATTTCGAAGAACGTACGCCTACCTAAGTTAGAATTGTGTTCTTTTTCTGGGGATCAGGAAAGCTGGCCAATTTTCTATGAAACTTTTCGTACGGCAGTTCACGAAAATCCAGACTTGGTCGACAGTGAAAAATAATGTATCTCTTGGGCAAATTGAGTGGCAAAGCTCTTACTATCTGTCAGGGTATCATACCCTCAGCTGAGAATTATAAAATAATTTGGGACGCTTTATTGAATCGATATAATGATCGAAGGTTAATGGCCTCGACTTATGTTGACAAGTTAATGAACCTACCAGCTACGGACAACACTTCCGCGAGTTTAGAAAATTTCGTAGATAATTTTTCGTCTATTGTGTCTGCATTACGTCAATTACAATTACCTAGCTTGGAGGATTTGTTACTTGTCCACATAGCCTGTAAAAGAGTAGATATCGAAATAGTTAAGGCTTTCGAAATGTCCTTTATTGATTCCAATGAGGTACCAACTTGCGATCAATTCGTGGACTTTGTACGTAAACATTCTCATATATTAAAGCGGGCGCATAATACCACTGGTAAATTTACCCTACCTCGTAAAAATGATTCTCGCAATACCACCCAAGTTTCTAGTTCAAGGTCACGGTCAAACGTTAAAACCTTTGTAAGCGTACAGGAACACAATAAATGTGTTTGTTGTGACAAAATGGATCATCCATTGTCCAAATGTTCCACATTCCTGTCTACGTCACCTCGCAACCGCTTTGTTATAATCAAGCGTAATAATCTTTGCGTAAATTGTTTCAATAAACATACGTTACCTAACTGCCCATCTGAAAGTAGATGCGGTAAGTGTAACAGGTCGCATAATAGTTTATTACACTTTGATAATAATGCAAGTACATCTTATAATAGGAACGTTACTGCGTCGCAAGGCTCAGCGAGTAAAAATATGTCTACTGTTATCAGTAAACAATGCGATCGGTCGGCTACGGCAGACGAGCGTTCTTCTGCCGCGCGGCTTACTAGCATGCACGATGAAGGTGTTAATGGTCAGTGTATGAATACAGATCCACCTGTTACGTTGTGTGGTGTAGGTATAAAATGCGCCGCATCGAGTGGTACTAATGATGTTCCCGCGACGTCCGTTCTTTTAGGTACGGCACAATGTCACTATGTTGACAAAAAGGGACACATTCATGTAGTGCGTGCTATTCTCGATTGCGCGTCGCAACGCGATTTTATTACAACTGAATGTTGTCGGCGTTTGAATTTGCCCGTCTACTCGACCGCCAGCAAATACGTCTCGGGAGTCGGTGACGTCACCAATCCCATTGAAGGTATAACTTGCCTTACTTTGCATTCTCGACATAATGACGAGATAAATTTCACAATCCAGCCGCTAGTAGTTAGTCGGATTACGGATACACTTCCGGTGTCAGTAATTGACACCACGCAACTTGATTATTTGCAAAATTTACCTTTAGCCGACAGTAGGTTTAATGTGCCCGGGGGGCGTTGACCTCATACTCGGCTCGGACATGTTCGCGCGGGTCCTGCGCCCGAGTACGGTTTCTCGTAATCCGGGGGGAACCAGTGGCAATTGAGACTTCAATTGGGTTTATAATTATTGGTCAAGTACAAGGTCAAGGTCAACCTGTACAAGGTCCGATCTGTAATGTCGTCCGCGCTTATTGTACCATTGGTGAGTCGCTCGATAATTCTGTACGTCAATTTTTCGAGTTAGAAGAGGTACCTAAGCTTCGTAACGCACTTTCCCTGATGAACAAAAATGCGAGGATTTTTATTTGAATACCACGCGTCGCGATGACACCGGTCGGTTTATCGTTTCGTTACCGTTCAAAGAAGATGCGTCTTGTTTAGGCACATCGATGCATACTGCGGAGCGTAGGTATTTATCGCTCGAAAGGAAGCTGTTAGGTAACCCTTCCATTAAACTAGAATATGACAAGGTATTTCGTGAGTATTTAGATAAGGATTACTTGCGAGCGATTGACGTCATAGCGTCCGAGTTTAATACTCCTCACTATGTGATACCTCACCACGGAGTCGTACGGACAGACAAATCGACGTCACGTTTACGTGTGGTGTTGGACGCGAGTTGTAAAACATCGAACGGGATGTCTCTGAATGACATTTTATATACGGGACCGAACTTGCAAAACGATCTGTTTTGTATTATTTTGCGCTTTCGATTGTTGCCTATTGCGATAAGTGCAGACATTCGACAAATGTATCTCAGAATTTTAATGAGCGATGACAATTGGCGATATCAAAGATTGTTATATCGTTTCGATCCTAATGATCCGATTCAAATATTTGAGATGACGCGTGTACCGTTCGGCCTATGTTGTAGCCCTTATTTAGCCGTGCGTTCAATACGCCAATTGGCTATCGACGAAGGCGCTCGCTTACTGACGGCTAGCCGCGTGACGCAACGAGACATTTATATGGACGATCTAGCTACCAGCTGTTTATCAGTAACCGATGGAATCGATTTATCCGATCAGCTGATTAAAATGTTCGCGTCTGCGGGTTTCGATCTGGTGAAGTTTTCGAGCAATTCGCCTGAGGTGATGGAAAGTATTCCCATTGACCATCGGGTTACGGAAGCCGTGGAATTTAGCCCAGCTGATCAATTGAAAATATTGGGATTGCATTGGTTGCCGGCCGAAGACGTCTTTACGTTTAGTGTCCATATCGAGCCTCGCCCTTGCACCAAGCGAAATATACTTTCACGGATTGCTCGTTTATGGGATTTGGAGGGTTTCATTGCTCCCGTGACTTTACTTGCTAAATTAGTGGTCAAGTTATTATGGGCGAATAATTTCGATTGGGATGAAACACCTAGTCCACATATTGTCAAATTGTGGCGTAATTTTGAGGCTGAATTGCCATTATTACAGAATGTTAGATTACCACGTCATGTTGGAGTAAATGACGATTGCGTCATATCCTTGTTAGGATTTGCTGACGCTTCTGAGCAGGCTTACGGTGGAGTGGTGTACATACACGTGTACTACCCAAAGTGTGATCGTACCGTGGTCAACTTAGTGTGTGCTAAATCACGAGTTACACCATCCAAAGCTCTCGTTACAGTGGCTCGATTGGAACTTTGTGCGACTCTTATTGTAGCCAAATTAATGCGAGTGGTAATCGACACTTACTCGTTGCCGGTATGTTCCGTATACGCGTTCACCGATAGCAAGGTGCTCTCGCGTGGATCCATGCTTCACCGACTCGCTGGCAGACATTCGTAGCGAACAGAGTATCACAAATTCATGAGAATCTTTCTCCGGACCATTTTCATCACATACCGGGACAAGAAAATCCTGCCGACTGTTTGAGTAGAGGACTGACTCCTGCACAATTAATTGTACATCCACTGTGGTTCAATGGACCGAAATTCGCTTATTTGCCTCGAGATAAATGGCCCTTGAATAATGACTTCAGCCTGCCAGAGGATATTCCGGAGGAAAAACGAGAGTGATGGTTACGACTGAATCATCTACTCCTCCTTCGGCACCATTGTGTGAGCTCGCCAGTCGAGTCTCTACTTGGACTAAGTTACTACGAATAGTAATTTATGTCCTTCGTTTCGTCAAAAATTACCGACGAACTTTCACGTTTCACATCTTGAAACTGCAGAACTTGCAGTCATTCATGCTCTTCAAAGTATTTATTTTGCTGAAGAAATTGCTAAATGGAAAGCGGGAAAGCTACTGCCACCTGCGTTCCGTAAACTTAACGCTTTCGTTGATGAAAACGATGTATTACGCGTCGGCGGTCGTTTGACTAATGCCAATGTTGGATACGATAATCGACACCCCATTTTATTACCGCGTCGTGATCACATCGTTGATCTAATCATCGATCATCACCATCGGATAAACTTACATACCGGACCGCAACTTTTAATGTCACTCTTACGACAGAAATATTGGATTATGTCGGCTCGCAATATCGTACGTTTACGTGTACAAAATGCAATATTTGTTTCCGAGTCCGCCCTATCAATCAGTTTCCGATAATGGCAAGCTTACCTGCTTGCCGCGTTAACGAAGCTAAAGTTTCTGTCACACCGGAGTTGACTATTGCGGGCCGCTCAATATTGTTATCCATCGCGGGCGAGGTGTACGCTCCGTACGGGCTTATATATGCTTGTTTATTTGTTTAGTTACGAAAGCAGTACACCTCGAACTATCGTGTTTCCTTAGTACTGAGTCATTTCTCAACTCTCCGACGTTTTCTTGCTAGACGCGGACCTGTGAGTACTATATACTCGGATAGAGGGACCAATTTTATTGGTGCTAAGTCTTACCTAGACAACATGTACCAATTGTTAAATTCGGAAGAGTATCGCGATAAATTCGCCAATGAGCTACGTGACAAACGCATAGACTTCCGATTTAACGCTCCTTTAAGTCCTCATATGGGCGGACTTTGGGAAGTTAATGTGCGCTGTGTCAAAACTATTCTATCAAAGGTAGTGGGAACTCAGCTCTTGACATATGAGGAAATGTCGACGGTGCTTACTCAAATAGAAGCCCTGCTAAATTCACGTCCTCTGTCAGTACTGAGTAGTGACCCTACAGAGCCCCTCGCATTGACTCCGGCACATTTCTTAGTGTTTACCCCTTAAATCTCTCCCGTCTGAAGATTTGTCCATCGAAAATGTTAACTTGTTGCACAGAAAACGTATTGTCGATCATTTGGTACAATCTTTCTGGAAGCGGTGGAAGGTTGAATACCTGCACACGCTTCAAGTTAGAAATAAGTGGACGAAGGAAACTGCTTCTATCCAAAAGGGGACTGTTGTTCTGCTGGAATCAGACAACAGCGCTCCTCTTGATTGGCCTATCGGGGTTATTGAGAAAACGTTTGAGGGTAAGGATTCGGTCGTGAGAATAGTTGATGTTCGTACCAGGTCTGGCATTTATCGTCGACCCGTCGTTAAGGTTTATCCTTTACCAACTCAGTAAAATCAAATTAACAACATAATTTAATACAGTCCACAACTCTAACTTAGCTATTCGTATTAGTAAATATTAAAATATATTAGTACTTATATCTTAGTTTAAAATGTAAGATATTCAATTTTCATACACATTGTTAACTAACAATCTCCTCATTATTAGTTGTATTTTTAGTATACAAACAAACATACTGTAAAATAGTTTACTCTAGCTTAACGCTTTATTAAGTGCGCTGAAGTGACTTAAATTTTGGATGTGCCTTGTATTATTGAAGGCCTTTCGTCCTGTCAAGGCGGGGGGGATGTTAACGCTAAATAGCTGTTATTGAATAAGCAGACATTTTCATATGTTCCGTCTCCTTTTCCTACCATATTTCACCCCTTGTCCGTCCTTGTCTCATTGACGAATTGACCCGCGCGCGAGCACTGTGCGAAGAACTTTGACTCGAGACGTGTGTGTTGAGATTCGTTACGGGGGTGTGACGTGCTCCCTGTTATTAAAAAACTATACAAAACTATATGTTCTGTGCTATTTGTGACGGATTGAAGGAGACCAGGCTTGCTAGCCTGTACTTAGGCGGCCGCCTACTGGATGTTCCCGAGCTACGACCTCGCTTTCGTAAGTCCCATTTCCTCCTTTTCTTTTCCTGCTTATGAGTTTGTCTGTTGAACTTTGCGTGTGAGATTAACTTGGGGATCGCGATATTCGCGCATTCAGAAGCACTAAAGTGTGTCGAAAACGTTGAGTTATCAGCATTGTCAGAAGAAAGATTTTGTGAAATCTCCGCGATTGACGTTATGGACTTTGACATTACTATCATTTGCATTTATCGCACAGGCCTAGCTCATGTTAGAGGTTTCTTAAGTGGCCTGGAACGTTTGCTCGATAAGCTCAGTGAAATCGATAAAACATTTATGATTCTCGGTGATATAAACATAAACATCTTTGACAGCACTAGCACTGACTTTAAAAATCTGTTCGACATACTCAACTCTCATGATGTGAGTTCGATTGTAGACTTCCCTACTCGTATAACAGAAACGTCACAAACAGCGATCGACCTAATTTTTACAAATGTAGCGCGAGAACTTACTTCGGCAACCTCAATAAATACGCTTCTGTCAGATCACTTAGCCGTACGTGGAGTGGTAACATTCGCTTGTTCAGCGCCAGCGCAGCTCACTCGTCTTAGTCGTGATTTATCGCAGAATAACCGCGCAAACTTTGTGATGGCTATTGACAGTATAGATTGGTCTGAAGTAAGTGAGAGAAACAAAACCGCTCAAACATTTGTAGTAGCACTGATCAATATTTTAGCAAATAAGTATGACACTTGTTTCCCGATAAAACGAACACCAAATAACAAACGTGATGCTTCGTGGGTTACGCCTGATATTCTAAATCTAAAATCGTTGTTGTTTGATATTTCGAAATTAGTTGACCAATTTCCTGAAGAAGAGAACTTAATAGCTATGTTTGACGATCTCAACAGGAAATACAATTCTACTTTGAATTTGTGTCTAAAACAAATCATTACAATAGCATAATACATGGAAGCACGAATCCATCTAAAGCTATGTGGGGAATCGTGAACACGGAGAGGGGGAAAAACAATTCGCCTAGGTTGAACTTTTCCGAGATCGTAAAAGATTGTAACGGCAGTAAGTTTAGTTCGCCAAAAATGCCGTAAATGCTATGAACGTTCGGTTTTTAAATGCAGCTGCTGCCTGTGGGGCGCCTAAAGCTAATGCTGCTACTGTATGTAAAATTTTAGTATCTGCGCGTCAGGCGTCTGACCGTTCCTCAGACTAACAAGTTTTTCGGCTGATGAGGTATTTCGCATAGTCCCTCCAGAATACCTCCAAAAAGTCAAAAGACATATACGGTGTGTCGATGGAGCTAATTAAACTAGCAATTTTGCCTCTAGCTCCGGTTCTCGCCACACTGTTTAATAAGTGTCTTAGGGAGGGTCGTACCGTCGCCGCTGAAGATATCGAAAGTGTCCCCGATATTTAAAGGCAAAGGCAAACGGGACGATATTGATAGATATAGACCAGTATCGATTATACCAGCAATAGCCAAAGTATTCGAAAATGGCTTGAGTTCGCGATTAGTGGCCTATCTATCGGAAACCGAGGCGCTGTGTGAACAACAATACGCATACCGCGAAGGAGGTCTACGACTTCTCTAACGCGTGAAGTGATTCGTAGCGTGTTGGCTGCCCGTGAACGTAAAGAGCAAGTAGCCGTCTTATGCTGTGACTTATCGAAGGCCTTCGATGTTGCAGACCATGAGACCTTAGCTTTAAAGCTGAAACACTATGGCATAGCTGGGAAATCATACGAGGTATTGACTAACATGTTACGAGGCCGCTCTCAAGTAGTGGATGCTGGCGATGGCGAGAATAAATCAGACCCGTTGCCTTCGTCTATGGGAGTACCGCAGGGTTCGTCAGTCTCTAATATTTTGTTTTCTCTCCTACTAAACGATCTACCGAAGCCGTGAAGGGTGCAGCCATATTCATGTATGCGGATGACGTGGCTGCCGTAGTCACAGCTCTTTCAATAGAGGAATTAGAAGAGAAATTAAATTTTGTAATAAACGGCTTAAATTCATGGTTTAGCGTCAACGGTTTTATGCTAAATTCAAAAAAGACACACTATATTCACTTTTGTCTGTCGGGACACCATACAAAACCGCTAAAAGTCTCGCTAAATGGTGTTAGGATTGAGCAGGTACAGTACACCGCATTTTTGGGGTTCGAGATTGATCGCAGCATGACGTGGGAACATCACATCGACAAGATGTGTGCTAAAGTTAACAGTGCGTGCTTTGCGCTAAGACGAGTTTCCGAGTGGTGTCTACGGAAGTGTCACGTGCATGTTACTTCGCCACAGTGCATTCACGGTTACAATACGGCGCCGAGCTATACGCGCGCGCTGCCGACTGGAAGCGTGCGTTCCGCGCCCAAAAACGTGCCGTACGTGCCATTGTAGGCGTATCGCAATGTACATCCGCCAGACCATATTTCAAGGAGCTTGGTATACTTACTTTACCTGCTATCTTGATCTATCAAGTGGCTGTGTATGTCAAAAATAATCTAGAATCGTACAACACGCGAGGAGAGAGACATTCTCGCAACATACGCAACGCCGACAAGCTGGATGTTATACCACACTCTCTCACGACGTCACAGAAGTTAACTCACATTATGGGACCGGAAGTTTATAACACTCTTCCCAAAATAGTTTTATCGGCCCCAAGTTTCGGCAGCTTCAAAACAGATTAAAGTGCTGGCTTATCGATCAAACTTTTATAGTTACAGCAATTTTTAGAGAGTGATGGCAAAGTTCCCATAAAAATGTAAATAAATAAATTTGACATAGGTTAGTACAATTGCAATAAAGACATTATACTCGTATAATGCTTGACAGTTTTCTGTACAATAATTATTGTAATACAGTAAAGTAGTAGTTTCAAACTTTGAAAATGTATACAATTTGTATGCTCTTTCTTTTGTTTTTATTTTTTATTAATTGACGTGTAAATTGTACATTTATGAATAAAGTACTTTGACTTTGACATTTGAGGACGATTGTAGCAGCATTGTATGTGTGACTTGGCACAAAATAGAAAAAAATAATAATTTTAAATATGTAAAGCGGTTTTCAAGACAAGGGGTTAAAAACTCGACCATGAAGAAATATTGTTCTAGTCTCAAACTGACCAAATGCTGACCATGCTGAGCTTGTCCTTCTTGGCTGTCACAAGGTTCTCGTCATTTGGTATTGTGGTATCGACAAACACAGCCCGTCGCTGAGACCGGTCTAACAGCACGATACCAGGCTTATTGGCATCAATAATACTACAATATTGTCCATGATGATAGATCGATCCCAGTGGACCAAGCACAAACATTTTCAAGAACTGGCAAAGGTGCTTCCTACACCTCCTCGGACTCGACAAGGCCGTATCCAAGAGCAAATTGATGGTGGACGATCCTGGCTACTAGGTTGTGTCTGTGTAAGTTGTAAGGAATTCGGATGACGAAGAGATTCTCTGAGACGACAGTATGCTCGACTAATTTCGACCGTACCGTCCTCCATTAGGTGTTCCCCATTTCGTCTTGACATCTTGTTCTGCAATTGCACAGACGAAACCTTTGGTTTCTCCGACAGCGTCTCAGAGGTCTCCGACAGAGGTCTCCGAAGCGTAGCCAGTTCGCCGAGGCAAGCAGATTCTCATCTAGTTCTGTTAGGGCCCGATAACATCACATGTGCCGCTTCACATCTTCGCTCTTCCATAGTTCCTTGGTGTTCAGTACCTACCGGTGGTTTGCACCTATTATCGTATGCCCCGTAAATCCGAGATCCTACTTCAATCACTTTATCAGAAAACGAAAAAAACGACGCTTAACGTTAAAATGAGTTTCATTTTAACAAGCAGATTAAAATGAATTATGTAATAGAACACAAGGCAAACGACGCTCTAATAAATGGCCCGTAATTCATAAGCACAATTTAGTGCTTAGATAATCTAGAACTCAGCAATTTGCGGTGGATAACCTACATGTAGCTAACGATCACAAATTGCGCTAATACCTTCATAATAATTCTTGTAATGAGTCGTAGGAAGTCTGCTACATTCAATTTTATACAAAATATTTTTAAGCCACGACGCAAAAACGTCGTGAGTTAAAAAGTAATAACAACAACTTTGACGTGTATGTGTGCGTGTATGTTTGTGTGCATTGTGCGTGCGTGCTTGTGTGTGTGGATTTCTGTGTGAGTATGTCTGTCTGTCTGTGGCGTCGTAGCAGCCGTTATGTTTCTTTTTTGTTGGAAAGATGAGTTACGAGTAGTAATGTTCTAATCTATGTTTATTCTATCTATTATTTAAAATCGGATCAGCCGCTTCAATGTTATCAGCTCTTTTGGTAGGAATTTTAGCAGCATAACGAGTATTTGTTGTGCTTGGAAACATACTTGCTACTGCCACTTGGCGGTAGAACAACTGGCACAAGTATGGTACTTCCCTAGGTGAACTCTGGAAAGAGTCTTTTTTTTAACTTTTATAGGTTTACACTTCACCGCCATCTCGCCTGATGTTAAACGATGATGCGGTCTACGATGGAGCGTGTTTACCTAGAAGAAACCGATTCACTCTCGATTGGAAGACACAAAGATTGTAACTATCGGGAAAAACCCTCTCAGGCAACGTATTCCACAGCCTTGACGTTCTTATCACAAAAGTAGAGTCAAATCTCTTCAATCGTGTCTTTGGAACATCAACCATGAAACGATGTCGCTTTTTCAAGCTACGAGCATTCCGGTAGAAAAAAGGGCAAGGTGGTATTAGATCGTGCAAATCAGCAATGTTCCGGCGATGTTCGAGACTTTGCAGTCTTTTTCGCACGAGGATGTCATTGCCTATGAGCCTTTTGGCACGTCTCTCTTACTTAACTCGGAACTCAAAGAAACGGCACCGTTTCATGGTGGATATTCCCAAAGACACGGACGAAGAGGTTTGACTCTACGTTTGTGATAAGAACATCTAAGCTGTGGAATGAGTTGCCTGAGTGGGTTTTGCCCGATAGTTATAATCTTGGTGTCTTCAAATCGAGAGTGAATCGGTTTCTTCTAGGTAAACACGCTCCATCGTAGACCGCATCGTCGCTTAACATCAGGCGAGATGGCGGTCAAGTGAAAACCTATAAAAGTTAAAAAAAAAAAAAAAAAAAAACTTACCACTATACAACTCAGGTACCATCGATTTATGTTTAAGTGTAACTCATTTAAATTTACAAGAACAAGATTAAAAATTTTGACTAACCCCCGACTACCTCAGATTTGTTATCTGTACAACATTCTACTAGTCAAGCCCTTTCATTTGATACCCATATTAAGTGAGTTGTGAAAAAAGAAATGTATTTCGCCATTTTGTGGAAGCGGCCATCTTGGATTTGAAATTTGTCATAGTGTAATGTATTCTACTAGTCAAGCCCTTTCGTTTGATACCCATATTGAGGTAGTAGTGTTTTTTTTATATATTTCGCCATTTTGTGCAAGCGGCCATCTTGGATTTGAAATTCGTCATAGTGCAATGTATTCTACTAGTCAAGACTTTTCATTTGATACCTATATTGAGGTAGGTTGTGAAGAAATATTTTGTCCGCCATTTTGTGGCAGCGACCATCTTGAATCGATATTAACCAAACATAACTAAGAACATCCGCACGTATATTAACTTTTAAATAAAAAAAACGCATCGAATTCGGCCAATCTGTTTGAGCTCTACGGTGCCACAGACAGAGACACACACAGTCAAACAGACAGACATCGACGTCAAACTTATAACACCCCTTTTTTTGGTCGGGGGTTAAAAATAGAATCATCGATATTCATCTATGTTTTATCTGCTTAGCTGCCAGTCCAACGTTTCAAAACATAAAAGAGAAATTCTGAAAATGTGACACAATTTTTGTGGTATGTCTTGTTAAAGCACAGACACAATCAAGGCGGAATGCTCAAAGCGTATACTAAGTTGATAATCCACATCTAAAAATAGCAAGTAGTGCAATTACAAAGTACTTACAACGACAGAAGGCTGTATATCTGTCGTATTACGACCCGTCATAGGCCCGCTGATTTATGAATCTCGCATCTTTTGTATGGTTGATGTTAAAAGCGGTAGAGATTAAACACTTTTTTGAAACTTATACTCATATTCCGAGAGTTGGTAGCAAATTTAAGGTAGGTATTTGAGGCATGTTGTAAACTAGTCACATAACTCTCCTATTATATCCTAATACAGCAAAAATCCGGTTTGAAGGGCAATGTTTCCAGCGAAATTACAGGGCTTAGAGGTAGATCACACAGATAGATAACACAGATAGAGACAGATCTTAGATCTCTGACTGACGAGCGCAGTGCAGTGCTAGGTAATGATTTTGACTCTTAATGTTCCAATAGCTGCATGTCACTGTGCTGTTATGTGGCATGCATGTTGCTTACCATCAGGCACATGTTCTGCTCGTCTCGTCGGTCTTTATTTAAACAAGAACAAAATTTAAAAATTTTGACTAACCCCCGACTACCTAAGATTTGTTATCTGTACAACATTCTACTAGTCAAGCCCTTTCATTTGATACCCATATTAAGGGAGTTGTGAAAAAAGAAATGTAATTCGCCATTTTGTGGTAGCGGCCATCTTGGATTTGAAATTTGTCATAGTGTAAAGTATTCTACTAATCAAGCCCTTTCGTTTGATACCCATATTGAGGTAGTAGTGAAAAAAAATATATAATTCGCCATTTTGTGGTGGCGGCCATCTTGGATTTGAAATTTGTTATAGCGTATAGTACTCTACTGAGCTCTACAGTGCCACAGACAGACACACACACAGACAGACAGACAGACAGACAGATAGACAGACAGACAGACATCGACGTCAAACTTATAAAACCCCCTTTTTGGTCGGGGGTTAAAAAAATACTCGGATGTGCAGGGTGGAGACCTCACAAGTGAATAGCGGGGCAAAATGAAGCCCTCAGCTTAGCTGGAAAGAAATATAATTCCTGCAGGTAGAAAGTCCACCTTAAATTAGTTAATCTATTTTTAGTTAAATACAAGCGGCCCGTTCCGGCTTCGCTCGGAAATTGTCATATTAAGACAAATAATCGGAATAAAAAACTATCCTATCTTTCAAGTTGGATCAAACTGCACACGGGGTGCAAGTTTTATTGAAATCGGTTCAGTAGTTTATGAGTCCATCGCGGACAAACAACGTGACGCGTAATTTTTATATCTTTAGATGATGATACCCAATAAAAATATCAAATTGCCTAAACATAACATATTACATTTTATGCAAAACATTTTTGCACGCGTCTTGCAATGTTAAACCGCGACTAAATCGGCTTATATTTTCTAATATATAAAATTCTCGTGTCACAGTTTTCGTTGCCATACTCCTCCGAAACGGCTTGACTGATTTTGATGAAATTTTTTGTGCTTATCCGGTATCTATGAGAATCGGCCAACATCTATTTTCATCCCCTAAATGCTAGGGGTAGTCCACCCCTAAATATATTTTTATTTTTAGACAAAATTTTAATTTCTATTTTTTATGATACAACATACAAAAATACATACAATCCTCAATTTTCACTCTTCTACGATCAACCCCTATTTTTTAATAGCCATTTTAGTAATTTAATCTTTTTCCTCTCTGGTCGAAAACTCCCCGCCGCTGGTCCCGCCAAATGTCTACAGGTGTCACTTCTGACCCAGTAACCAGCACGATAATTTGGGGATCAAAAGTAGCCTATAGCATATATATAGTTTGAACACTAATCTCGGGAACTACTGAACCGATTAAAAAAAATCGTACACCGTTCTTTCATATGTACGTAATCCTTGAATGCTGTAGGTTATATATATGTACCACGGGCGAAGCCGGGGCGGGCCGCTAGTTATTCTATAAACATATATACATTGCATACTATTGTTTCAAACATACTTATTTATTGTATAAAAAAATGCATGGATTCATTTTCCCCCTCTACCCACCAGACAGGTCTGATCCGTGTTGGGGTATAATAGAATACACATTAACATCAACAGCCACTGCTGTGACTCGGCCCTTCTCTCGCAAGGAGAGAGTTAAAGCCATAATTCACCACGCTGGCCCAGTGCGGGTTGGTGGATGACACATGACTTCAAAAGGTTCTAGGTACATGTCGGTTTCTTCAAGATGTTTTCCTTCATCGTTTTAAGTTAGCGGCATTACGCACATGACTTCGAAAAGACAGTGGTGCGTGTGGGGTTTGAACCCGGGGTCTCCGGATCGGCAGGCGCCGTTCTCCCGACTAGACCAGCCGTAACTTAGGATACACATGTGACACGTTAATTGCCTTGCCTCAAATACCTACGCAAAATTTGCTATCAGCTCTTGGATTATGACGGCTTACAGAAGCCAAAAAGCTGCAATTTTGGAAATGAAATTATCTTTACCTGAAGCAACGGATTCCACAGCTTAGACGTTCTCATCACAAATGTAGGGTCAAACCTGTTAGTTCGAGTCTTTGGAACGTCAACCATGAAACGATGTCGCTTTTTTTCAATGCCCTTAATGAATGAAGGAAATGGACCAAATGTGGTCTGTAATCACAAGATACTATATTCCTAGATACATTTTTTTAAATAATTAATTGATACGGTTGACATACTTACTTGCATTTAGCGATAAGGTTGCCATTTGCTACTTTTTATATTTTAAGATTGTTTTCTGCTAGACAAGACGACATGAGACGAAAATAGAGTCAAACCTCTCCGTTCGTGTCTTTCGAATATCAACCATGAAACGATGTCGCTTTTTCTAGCTACGTATACACGTATACGCATACGTTTACATATACTACGTATAGAGTTAGATTTTCCGCACCGTTTCTTTGTGTCAATCGTAAGCAGATGAGTTGCATACTTTGTTTGGCAACAGAGTAATAAGCGTACATAAGTAAGCACGCTTATTACTCTGTTGCCTCTGTTGCTCTATGTCAAAAGTATGACAAAAGTATGATACTTCCACAAGAGCGATAAGGCAAGAAAGATGCTACCCGTGCTGTCGGTGTAAAGCGTTTGTGCCAACTCTATACGTAGTATATGTAAACTCTTTAGTTCAAACTAATAATAATTTATGTTAACTATGGCTGAATTTCGAACACTGCGCGACTACTACTTAGTATAGAAATAGGTCTAAAAAGCTAATTCCCTGGAAGATATTGCTCTCAGTAATAAGGCGGTCACTTGTGGCGTTAGTTCATTAGTGTTTCACTGTAATTTTTTTTGTGGCACAATAAATAGTTATCTATCGACACTGATTTAGTGACTGAATTCAGATGCAATTTGAAGCAAGCGATCCGCGGTTCTGAATTTAGTATGCTAGCTTACTGAATGCTGTTTTACACTTTACTGAATTCAGTCGCAACAAAATTTAGCCACGTATCACCCTTTAAGCCTAGCTGTTTGGAAAACGAAAGAAGTGACTTCTTCTTTGCTTGGGTCTTAAGAACTACACGGAGTTGCCTTTTTTTTAGCATAGACTGACGAGACGAGCTGGTCATGTGGGTGATGGTAAGCAACATGCCAGATCATAACAGCACAGTGACACGCAGTGATTGGAAGATGAAGAGTCCAAATCATTACCTAGCACTGCACTGCGCTCGTCACCCAGAGATCTAAGATCTTATATCTCTAAGCCCTGTAATTAATTATCTTATAGCTTGCATATGACGAAATTTGTATTCGTCGATGTGTCATTTTTGGAGACCTATTAAGAATCAAGTTCAGTTGAACTTGCAGTTGTACTCTACCCGCTTTTTGAGCGCCCAGCTCAAACGTTAGTTTTGGTATTGCGTTCTTACTCACAAGCGAAAATAAAGAGACAGTAATCAAGCAGAACCAAGTAACCAAGAGCAGAAATGCGACCGTAGTGGAGGCTGGACCGGGAGCGCTTAGGCAAATGACGATGTCGAGTCGATTACTAGCAGATTAGGTTGATCGGCTCAACAGACGAGCATTAGAATTAGGTTTATAATGTTCCCAACTCCCCCCAGTTTCCTTTTATTCTCTTTCCAATAAATGTGTAAAAAAAAAGAGAATTGAAATGACAAAGGCCACGGCCCCCGGAGTCTGTGGAGTGGGTAAATAAAATAAAATAACAATAAGTCAAGAGCATTACAAGAGGTAACATGCGTTCGTCACGTACGGACGTGTGCTTGAAGTATTTAATAATTCCGTTAAAATAATTATTGTTTGACCTCGATAAGAAGTTACGTAGGAAAATGAATAGTGCGCCTTTGTGATTATACTTAGTTTAAAGAAAAAACCTTTCAGGATAATCGGTACAAAGATAAGTGTAAGAGAAGTTTGTTTAAAATGGACAGTCCATTTGACCGAAGTACCCTAATGCGGCATAGCCCGCCGCCTGTGACTCCACAAAAAACCGTGCAAACACCTCAAGATCCGAACCAAATTGTATGTGATTTGGCGCCTACAAGTGAGATTCAGAAATGGATCACGACCGTTGACCAGACCTTGAATGAAATATGCTCAATAACATCGGATGGCAAATTGAATTCAGAGCAGAAGCTACGTGTGGCGAATCTTTGCCGCAAAGTCGGAAGTGCTTCTTCACAAATGGCTATATTATACCTGTCACTGAAGCAAAAGGCCATACAAGCTCAACAAGCCATCAAAGACCTAAATAATAAATGTAACCTGCAAGAGTGCCTAACGGGAATAAAAAATACCATACAGGAGACCAATACCCATAATTCAACGAACCAAAATGTGTCCTTTGCTAGTGTGGTAAAAACAGGAGCTAATAACTTTATCCGCCCAAATGCTCTGAACTCCGTAGCTATATACCCCAAGGACAAGAAATCCAGCGACGAAACCAAAAGCATTGTGCAGAAAATAATACGCCCTGAACAAATGAAGCTGCAAGTTCGGAGCCTACTTAAGACCAAAAATGGAGGGTCATTATCAGCACAGAAAATAAAGAAGACCTACAAAATTGAAGCAATCTGTACAGCTAAACTCTTCAGGCTTAACTTTGGATGAGGCATACAAACGTAGACCACGTATTACAGTTCTAGGAATACCAACCAACATGACAGAAAGTGAAGTTTTACCTGCATTTTGAGCAAAATTTAACAGAAAAAATGGCGATGGATCGCGACTCATTTTAAAGACCATCAAGCTAAGCCACAAATCAGGCAAAAAGGACGCTCAGACCTGTAACTACATAATTGAAGTATCAGCAGCAATTCGTAAAGCCTTTATCACGCAGGAACGAGTATTTATTAACTGGACATCCTGCCCTGTTAGAGATTTCACGCTAGTAACGAGATGCTACAAATGCCAACAATACGGACATGCAGCTAAAACGTGCAGAGAGCCCACGCCCACCTGTGGACACTGCGCACAAGTAGGTCACGCAATGAATGAGTGCCCAAATAAAGCGCAAACACCGAAGTGTGCCACCTGTACTCGATTTAAAAAACCAAACGCGCACAAAACAGGCGACACCGATTGCCTAGCTAAGAAAACGGCCGAAAACAGGTACATAAACTCAATAGATTATGAAGGCGTCTAAGAGCGCCACATCACTTAGTTTACATTAGCATTTATACCCCTTTGAATTAACTTATTTTATGGAAATCAATTTGTTTAACGACATAGACCAGACTAATATATCAGAATCTAAGGTGTGCGACGTGGAGAGCTGCATACAATACTATCAAAATTCCACTAACTCATTAACGATACTAACACAAAACATTCGTAGTATATATAAAAATATAAACAGTTTCCTCGTTTTCCTACATAGACTGAGAATAAGTTGTGATGTGATTGTTTTAACAGAATGCTGGCTGGCAACTCGTGATCGAAATTTACCTATAATACAAGGGTACACTACGTACTATAGTAAGATGACCCATAATCAAAACGACGGGGTAGTAGTCTATGTAAAATCGGCCCTAAATATCACAGTTGAGGAACCAGGCTTAAATGACTGTAACTGCCTAATTATTAAAATCGGAACAACAACAGCAATAATGGCAGTATACCGATCACCTTCCTTTAAAAATCTCGAAGGTTTTTATCATTCGCTGGGTAAACAGTTTCAAACATTATCAGCATTTAAGAACATAATACTAACAGGTGTCATAAATATAAATATTCATCCAGATTGTAACGACACCACTGCACATGATTACCTAGATCTTTGCTCATTCCATGGATTACTCCCAGCCCACACTTTGCCGACTCATCAGAGTGGATCTTGCCTAGATCACGTTATTTTAAAACCAGCTCACCATCACGTGTATTTGTAACTAACTCGACAATCACAGATCATAATGCTGTATTAACAACCTTGAATATCAATAAACCAAAACAATACAGCCCTCAAATGAAAAGCATAATTGACTATACTACACTCGAACGTGATCTATGCAATATTGACTACGACCCAGTTTACAACTGTGCTGACGTTAGCGCCTCCTTGTCATACCTAATTGAAAACATACAGCGAGCAATAAATAAAAATACTAGAGTCAAAGCAGCAAACAGGAAATACAATAATATTAAGCCATGGATTACGCCTGGCCTAGTGCGATGTATCCGACACAGAGATAAATTGCATCTGAAAGCAAAATCCTCTCTAGACAACCATATACTGCAAACCACATACAAAAGATATCGAAACTTTGCAATGATCTATTAAAAAACTAAAATTAACTATGACAGGGAACAATTAGCAAAAGCCGGTAATAACAGTAAACGCATATGGGATCACATAAAAAGGTCACTTTCACGACGAAACAATCAGACTCAAACTTGAAACTTCTCCTGACAGAAGACTCCCCAGCTCTTTCAGCTAACAAAGCCAATAATTTTTTATCAATGTTGGGAAAAATCTCGCTGAAAAACTTCAGACGCAACAATATATCTCACAAAACCAATTTTATTCTCAACCACGAGTACAGTCATTTGTAATGCTAGATACCGACGAAAAGAGGTAGAACGTATCATCCTTGGGTTAAAAGATAACTGTGCCGTTGGGTGGGATAATATCTCAATAGATTTCTGAAAAAATTCAAACATATACTTGTACCGCCTTTAGCACATATTTTTTCACAGTGTCTTACTAACGGTATCTTCCTAAGTGTCTTAAAAGGCTGTAGTCATACCAATTTATAAATCGGGTAGTAAAGAACAAGTAACAAACTACAGGCCTATATCACTTCTATCCTCGTTGTCAAAAATCCTTGAAAAATTATCAACACCCGCCTTATAAAGTATCTAGAAAATAACGATATTTTATCGAACAAGCAATTTGGTTTTAGATCGAAGCTATCAACAGCAGATGCGGTACACCAACTGACAGACTATGTAGCCCAAGAGCTCGATAAGGGTAACCAGACATTATGTATATTCCTAGATTTGGCCAAGGCCTATGATACAGTGTATGTACCTTCCTTACTACAAAAGCTAGAAGCAATAGGCGTAAGGGGAATTCAGCTTAAACTTTTCACAGACTACATAAGCGACCGTACCCAATGTGTTAGAATAGGCAACGTTGCCAGCGATGAACAGAAAAGCACTAATTTCGGAATTCCTCAAGGCGGGACCCTCAGTTCTACCCTTTTTTGGTTTTATAAACGATCTTTGCAGTTTAAATCTGGAACATGGCAAATTACTGTCATATGCTGATGACACTGCAATTTTATTTTCCGCCCCAAACAAGATAGAGCTGCTGAATTTGCTCAGAGAGGTTTTGATAAGGTAAATAATTGGCTAACAAATAATCTACTAACACTAAACGCGGATAAAACAAAATACATATACTTTTCTATGCGTAAATCTAAGCAATCTACAACTAACCAGCATCTATATGCACACACGTGCACAAATCCTACAGCCTGTCTAGACAACTGCCCAACCATAGAAAGAGCAAATCACATCAAATATTTAGGTGTTATTATTGATGACACACTGTCCTTTCGGCTACACATCAAAAACCTAGTAAACAGACTTCGTAAGTTGATTTATGTGTTCAAAATATTACGGTATATCGTAGATACTAAATTAATAAAGCAAGTGTATAAAGCTCTGTGTCAATCAATAATTACATACTGTATCACATCATGGGGAGGTGCTACTAAGACATTAATGCTTTCTGTAGAAAGAGCACAAAGAGCCATTCTGAAGGTCGCAACATTTCGTCCATTTCTCTTCCCTACGAAACTGCTCTATAAAGCCTGCAACATTCTATCAGTAAGACAACTATTTATTTTGAACACGACACTAAAACAGCACAAAAATCTTTCCTACTGCACTGAGATTACTAACAAGAGACGTAAGGATATCGTATGTAGCTCACTGGCACAGACAAAACATGCTTTCACAAGCAGATTTTTCATATTTCTTGGTCCAATACTATACAACCGACTAAATAGATTGCTATCTATTTACGACCAAAATGTTTATAATTGTAAACAAACTGTCTGTGAATATTTGCTAACACTGTCATATGAGGAAACTGAACATTTGATATTAGTTATAAAATAGTAAAGAAATTTCATACCTATCTTTTTAATAAGCAAAGTAGTTCATATATTTACCGATTTCATTGTTTAGTTTTATTATCTTCGATAATGTAACTCTTAGTTAAAATAGGCAATTTTCGCGCCTGAAACACAGGTTCTACCTAGTTCAGGCTGATAAAATTAATATACCTGTGTATAGCTGTAAGAAAATATTGTATAGTTAAGATCTATGTTATTGAAATAAATTTTTATTTATTTATTTATTTTATTTCAGTTGGGCGTTATATCCCCGGGGGGTTACTCTCAGAGTATCCAGGTATATTTGCCTGTTCTATTTCTATGCCATTCTAAAATTTGTACTCTGTGCCATGCAGGATTTTGGTTATGGTTACCATACCATTAACACCACTGGTCGCAAGTTTCTCATCAGTCGCCCCACCCCACAAGTGACCCTCCTTTCCGTCAGCATATCCCTGTCACCACATCTCAGTGAAGTCCGCCGGCGACGACATGCAAACGGTAAACTGAGGCATGCCAGGAATGCTCACAATATTCAGCTGCTAAATGTGTGCTTAAGTAGTTTCATCCTTTGATTTAGTACAGTTTTGTTAGCCGAATATTATGTCAAGTTACTTTCAAGAGAATAAAATGTTCACTTTTTTCGATGTTATTATATTAAACATCTTTTGGAGCGTTTCGAAGAAATCATTAGACGATTTTTAATGCGCGCCATAACAGCCATAAAAGACATGATGAAGTTGACCAAGTCGACCATATCACACGCTATACAGGGTTACTGGTTATTAACCTGTATTCCATTTGGGCATGTTCTGTACATTTAAACATATAACTTTTGTTTTACAACTTCAGTTAAAACTCCATATCCCAAAAAAAGTGGTTCTTCTCTATCACTATTTTGCGGCTGTTTAGTGGTATTAACTTTAGGTACACTGCAAATTATTGAGCGTTACAAAGCGCGCGTCCTCTTGTGACGAAGAGTTCGATGCTTTAGTCCGAGTAAATACATTTTTGACGTGACAACGTCTTATAAATTGGTTTGCCGGGTGACACTTCAAGAAACTGCGTTACGCTCCGCTCACGTTATGCGCTCACAACGAGAGCGAGTGAGAGGCACGCGTCCCTTCCACTCGGGCATGGTTAGCCCGCCTAAGAGCGAGAGAGACAGACATAAAAAGTGAAAGGCACGCGTCCCTTCCGTAAAATTATTTTACCACTCAAAGTCGTTGTCACGTAAAACTTTCGCCCGTATACCGACTTTACAGGCAACCAATTTTTTTTTGTTTGATATTTTTTTATGATTTTTGATGTACAAATGTCCTCTTAAAAGGATGCAGGCTGATTGATTACCAATAAGCTTGTATGTATTTAACCATATCATGTATAAGCAACAACCACCTTAATTGTAATACTAAAACATAACCTACCTTCTACCAGACATCTACGTTAGGTATATTTAATATTTAATGAAATAAATAATCTCTATGATATTTTCTTATCTGACGAACTTATTACTAAAAACTCGTAAAACGTTTTCTAAATTGCTATATTTTTATGTTCCTGATAAAAATATTGACACCATTAAATATATTTTTTCATTAATCGTTTATTGTTTATTACAAAATGAAATTTGTAGACACTTGTTTAGTAACAATTTTTTGTACGTATCTTTTTGTAACATTACAAAAAAATCCTTAAGGATATAATGTAAATTTATTAGTTTCTGTAAATTCGTCTTCGTGAATAAGATATTTCATTTTTATTTTCATTTTGTAGATTTATCTCCTGCGTGGTGCTTTATGAGATTATTTTCTAAAACAGGAAATATGACTGTTGTTAATAAAACTGACGATATTGCTAATGATGAAGTAAATACAGTTGATATATATTCCGATAAAGTAAAACTATTAATTTTTGAGCAGCATAATAAAGACGACAACGAGAACGAGGGAAAGGTAAATAAGGATATTTTTGAAGAAACAACTATGGAGTATAGTTTTGGTGAAGACACTTCATTTTTTTGTAATGTTGTATCAGAAATTCAAGAATCAGGAAGTGTAATACTGGAAGAAATTGTAAAACAAATAAGATATCTATTAAATACAAAGGAAGAGGACGTAAATTCATTAGAGATATTTCAGAAATATCACAATTTTGTTGAGCATAGTGCTAACGTTATGTATAACCAAAACGTAACATGCGAACTAGAACGAGAATTTTACGTTTTGAATTTTATAGATTCAGTAAACAAATGTTTATACAATAATTCTTTTGTTTTACTGACAAAAGTTATGGCAAACTCAAACCAAAATTATGTATCTCATACGAGGAATATAAGAAGTATATCAAGTTATATAGAAAAGGCAGTTACCCAAGAAAAAATTACGACATTCGAATTTGTCTGTGATAAACTCAATATTTGTAGACAATTTCCTGCTCCTTCTGATTATATAGCTGAAATGATTAGAGAAATTATAGCATTACCAAAATCGAAATTCCAGATTTTAATAAAAATATTCAGTGATATCATAATAACGAAGACAACCCTGATGAAGAAAATCATGGATATGGATATCGTGCCCAATATGATTACAAAGTTGAGCCATTTAGGAGATGACTTTGAAAAAGCCAAAGAAGTTTTAATTAATCTACAAAACATTATCGGCAAAAGACACAGTCATTTCAAATCTGAAAACGGAGAGATAACAACTGATGTAAAAGCTTATAGAATCCTTAACGATTTGTTTGATAAATCTTTTGAAATGCGCGCCGAAAAATTCATTCGCACCGAAGTAGACATTGTTAAGAAAAGCCTAAGGGTCTGGCAAAATAAAGATAGTGCACATGTAAATAAAACAACAAAAGATTTTATTGATAATATAGAAACGGGCTTAGCGCCGTTTCTGCAAATTCCCGACGTAAGAATTGAAATTAAAACATTAATTGATTTAATTGTTAAGGGGAAATCGAAATACATGTTTTTGATTGATGATTACATTCTAACCAAAGGATCTAAATTTGTGAATTGTAAATCTGAATTGTAAAACTTTTAAAAACCATGGAGCATATTTTTCTGTTTAACAAATAACTGTTTTATTAACACCTTTCACTGTCTGCGGAGCATTGAGGTTAGGACTCAATAATATTAGAATACAATAATTTTATTTCATTGAACACATGACGAACGTTCAGAGATACGTTTACCTAGGGCAGACGCTCGAACTAGGTAGATATAGCTTTGAGAGTGAGGCCATTAGAAGAATCCAGCTGGGCTGGGCAGGATTTGGTAAACTTCGTCGAGTCTTCTCGTCACCCATCCCACAAAGTCTCAAAACAAAATTATTCAACCAGTGCGTCCTACCTGTTATGACCTACGGTGCTGAAACGTGGATACTGTCAGTCAAAATGGTCCGAAAGCTCAAAGTCGCTCAGCAAGCTATGGAAAGAGCTATGCTTGGGGTTTCTCTGAGGATTGCATCCGCAATGAAGTAATTCGTCAGAGAACTAAAGTCACCGACATAGCTCAGCGTATTAGCAAACTGAAGTGGCAATAGTAGTAGTAATAGTGGAAGTCACTCTCGAACATCTTGTTCTCCTTCTCCTTAACTGAGAACATTGAAAATAGCCATGTATTAATGTATGCTGACGACGTAGCCGCTGTTGTGACGGCACGAGACATAGGAGAATTGGAATTAAAACTGATTAGAGTGGCGTGCGGCTTGAACCGATGGTTCAGAATGAACGGACTCATACTGAACATGACTAAGACACACTTCGTACAATACGATCTGTCGGGTCACATAAAGATACCTCTCAATGTGGTGGTCGGAAGCACTAAAATAGACCAAGTGAAGGAAACACTGTTTTTGGGCTTCCGTATCGACGACACGTTGACATGGGAGAGTCACATAAATGAGTTGTGTCTGAAAATTGGGCGGGCGTGTTTTGCATTGTGGCGGCTGTCAGGTATATTGCCGACAAGTATGGTAAGAAACTGCTACTTCGCCTCCGTGCACTCGCTTCTACAATACGTTGTAGAGTTCTGGGCGCGTTCCGCGGATTGGGAGCGTGTCTTTAGAATACAAAAAAGAGCAGTAAGTAAGAGCCGTAGCCAGGGTGCCGGAGGACACGCCTGCACGGCAGTTGTTCCAGTCGATGAAGATCCTGACGCTGCCGTGTATGCTTATTTTGCAAGCCGCACTCTATGCCCGGGACCACTTAGACGAGTACACACGCACGTGCTACGCGCGCCTCCGCACCGCCTCGAGAAGTCTGCCAGGCAGGTACACGTCATGGCTGCAGATGTCTACAATCGCCTTCCGGAAGATGTCAGGGACGCGCCTTCACGTAATTGTTTTAAGTTGAGGGCAAAAAGATGGTTGATGAAAGAAGCTTTTTATAGAATAGACGAATATGCTCCCAAGGTTTTCTGATTTATTGCTTCTGGATTTCTTGATTTATTTATTGTTGTTATGGTTATTTTTGAGTTGTAATGACACTAAAACTCGAATACTTAGACTATTACATAATGTTCTATTTATTTTGATTATTTTACTATTTTCATTAATTTATGACAATGTTTTATATGATAAGTATGGTAATGTATTTCATTGTTTTTTTTTAATTGACGTGTAAAATTATCTTTTATAAATAAATAAATATGAATATGAATATAGGCCGGTCACATCTGTCGCAGACCCGATAACCGTTGGGGTAGACGGGTTCTGGAGTGGAGACCGCGAATCGGTAAACGTAGTGTAGGACGCCCTGAGACTAGATGAAGTGACGACATACGAAAGACGGCTGGTGGCGGTTGGAAACGTAAGACTGATGATCAGGCTGAGTGGCGTATTATAGGAGAGGCCCAGTGTATATGTCCACCAGTGGACGAACAAGGGCTGATGATGATGATGAAGTTTGGTAGGGCACATCCATTAATTGTATCGATGATTGCTACCATATTTACGGTGAATCTCGGATGGGCGATACTTTTGACGATCTACTATTTAGCTAGCTATATCACTTGGCTGGCACCGAATTCAAATAGATGAGCGGCTAGCGCTTACAATAATTAAAGCTAATTAATTTTTCGGTTTTGAGTGCCTATTTTGGGTTTTAAAATCGGTTTTATTAAACGTAGTTTTATAAATTGTATTAAACTGTGCAGTATAGGAATGAAATTTCACACAACTTCGCTAACGCGACATTGAAGAGCATGGCAAGACCTATTTTGTACTTATCTCATCAGCTGGCAGGGTAGGATAGGTATTTGAGGCAAGCAATACTTGTCACTTAACTCTTACCATACACCAACACGGGGCTGCAGACCTGACAGGTGTGTAGCAGGGTAAAATGAATCCCCAAATTTAAATCACCTGAAAGGTAGATACCGAAATACCAGTACCGAAAGTACCACCAAAATAATCTGTCTCTTGAATAATCTTATTTTTTAGCCATAAATAATACCATATTGAAATGCCTCAAATTCCTAAGTCGTCTGGATTTTTTTATTCATCAAATATTTTTACGTTTTTGAAAGTTTTGAGAAATTAAAAGTCGAAATATTTTCAAAGAACTCTCCACCAACCTCTATACTAACTTTCATGCGTCTGAACCAATTTCAAAACATTTTTTCCAGTTCTCTGCAGACACCTATTCTCACTCACACCTTATCACGGCCTTCTCAAACACTGCTAGTGCGTCTTCGGGCGATAAAAACTGTATCCCTTTGAGCTGATTTTTTATTTTAGGAAATAAAAAGAAGTCACACGGTGCCAAATCAGGACTGTAAGGAGGGTGTCCCAAGAATCTGACAGGTGTGGAGTCCAGGAAATCCTTCGTTTGGTCGCAGAGTGCACGGGCGCGTTGTCGTGGTGAAGCAGGACCCCGCGGAGCCCGGTGTTCGGTAGCTTGTTGCTCAATGCAGAAAAAAACTTCTGGCAGGCATTTTATGCTGCCATTCGGCGTTGATGCTACTTTTGTTTTGAACTGGAATTGAAATTAGGTACCCCGTCAAAGTGAAGAAATTAGCTATCAAAATTTTCGCTGTGCTCCTCGATCGCTTCACTTTCGTAGGCGTTGGTTCATTTTGAAACAGCCAAACTGCCGACGGACGCTTTGTTTCTGGATCGTATTGATAAAACCAGGATTCGTCACCTATTACAATGTCGTAAACGCGCCGTGACGAGCCTGTATCAAATTTTTGTATCATGTCACGGCACCAATCCACACGGGCCTGCTTCTGAGCTGCGGTGAGGTTGTGCGGCACCCAGCGGAACACTATACTTGTTATGCGAAGGATAGTTGGAAGGATTGTCGTAGGACGACCATCCCCTTCATCCTTTGTTCATCCCCCAAAGTAAAATGTCCGTGTTTGAACTCGCTATACCAGGGGTAGATGGTTGCTTTTGAACGTCTTTCATCCATAAAAGCAATTCGAAGTCGATCCAATGACTCATCAGGTTTAATCCATATTTGAAAATCACAAATCATAGCACGATAATAGTCTCGATGACACTCGACTCAGATTTATTTTTAATGAGTCAAAAAAAATTTAATGTCACAAAAATGCGGAGGGAAATTTGAAAACGGAACAGAGGTATTTTTATTTTTAAATAATCGAAGTTTTCAAAATAAGTACAAGTGGTCAGTGTCTTTATATAAAAACTTTTTTCGCAAAACTTTCCGAGTGGCCTTGTATACTGCCTCAAGATAATTATAAAAAATATTTAACTAAACAAAAATGTTTATTTAAAAAACCTAAGGATTCGTTTTGCCGCGTTACTCACCTACGAGCTCCGTGTAGGGCTATAATAGGAGACATATACCTATAAATGACATACCTACGTTAAATACCTACTTAAAATTTGACACCAGCTGTCAGAGCCTACTGATTTATGAGTAAAAATTATATTTTCAATATTGAGCATTTTTAGTGCAATCCTACTAAAATTATACATGCGAAAATTTGAATTTGAGTTTCGTTCATTAGATGTTTGTTGCTCAATCTCAAATCGGAATGTTTGAACTTATTCTGTAATTTCTCAACAAATGTAATTTCGAAACATTGCCCTATAAACTGGAACACAAACATGTTTGATACATTACTGCTTGGCGTTATATTAATTTTCTAAGGCGTGGTACTTCCCCCGGTGGGCAGGTGGTACTAAGTTACCACTATTACATTTTATTAGGCGAGTTCACTTTTGTTCATGAACTCTGTAACTATCAAGAAATTGTGAGAGTTTTAGAGTGCCATTAAAGTTTATGTACTATAGGTATAGGTAATGGTTTTCAATCAGCGAAGCACATTAAAACACGATTTCGGCTATTAACTATTTCAGTTAGAACAGAAAAATTGTAACCCAAAGTCTATTTGAAATGTTCAAATGCAGTATTTTAAATGAATTTGATTAATATGTTACTAGTAACATTATTCTTTTGTATTTAGAAGGTTATATATTTAGTGCTCAAATTCCGTTTTTTTAACAAATGGACATTAAATTCGAAATTTTCAAAATCCCAACGCCACGGTTTCATATTTCTGATAATATGTATGTTTGAAAGAAAAGCAAAAATCTTGTATTCCTACACAGCTAACAAAAGAGTGCAATACGTAGAAACGGCTGAATCGATTTTGAAGAAACATAGTGTTGAACAGTCGTGATAGAATCATAATCTATTCATCAGTTTGGGCGCTACGACGCAACAGACTGACACACAGAGAGACAAATGCGTTGAAGTCATAACAACTCGTCGTTTTCGCGTCGGAGGGTTAAAAAGTCTGAAATGTTTTTTTTAAATAAAAATGCATGTTCCAGGTTGCTGTGGTCACGATAGAATATTAACAAGCAGTATAATAAGGACTATGGAACACGATGAATGGAAAAACACTGTGATGTTTCCTCACGCAGGTAAAGAAAATGCAGAGCTGTTCCAACTTAACGATAAGATACTTCCTATAAAATTGAATAGTTTTTTCATGTACAGTGAAAAATATATTCGCGGACTCAAGAGACAACTGAAATACATAGGGAATACGAAACTGACATCTTTAGCGTATAGCCTAAACGAACGATTCGATGGAAAGCTTTTTTATTTCTCTATACTTAGAAATGTTTCTAGAAGCTATACAGCAGAAGTAGATGCATATATCGAACATACTATGAAACAAAGAGTCACATGCCAAATAGAGGAAGAATTTTACATTCTAGATTTACTTGAGGTGGTAAATAAAATATTTGCTACAAAATGTAATGAGCTATTAAAAGGATTCCAAAGCCAGACAAACAAAGAAATATCTGAGGATTTAAATAAAACTCTCGCACAAGACATAAAAAACGTTATAGTCGGTCAAAAAATCAAACATTTAGCGTACATATGTACAGAATTGGAACTCTGTAGAAGTTTCCCGGCATTTTCTGATTACGTGGCCGGAATTTTGAAAGAGGTTTTAAAATTGACAGATAAAAAGATATTATCATTTCTTAAAATAACAAAACATTTTTTGTTGGCAAAAAGTGTTTTCTTTGAACAAATCATGGGTAAAAATATTGCCCGTGTGATCGGCATGAATCTAATATCAGTAACTGAAGATATTTCAGCTGCTAAGAATTTTATTACAAAACTTTACGAAATACTCCTCAACAAATTCACTATATTCAAAAGCAGAGATGGGGAAATAAAGAATAGGGCTAAATCTCTCAGAACGCTTATTGACATGGTTGACAAAGCATACGAAATGCCTGAAGAGCACGTTCAGCAATATCACTATGACAAAATCACAGAAAGTTTCAGCTCTTGGACGAAAATAAAAGATAAAAACAAAGTAAAGGTAGCATTAAAAGGTTTTTTTGACAATATAGTAAATACACTCAGTAAATATTGGCTCTTAGAGTCATTGAACGAAGTAAAAGTTTTAATTAGAGTAATGGTATTTGAAAATAGTACAATCAATGAAGCAGATGAGTATATGTTTCTACGTGGGTCTGATATAGATTTAGTGTATGCTCAAAATAATGTATTACCTATGGATTTCCATCATTAAGCCCAGAGAAAAAGAGAGAGAGAGAAACAAAGTATCTGAAGATTGTCTAAAGGATTTCTGTTCTGAAATACATATACCTAATATTTTATAGGCATCAGAATATTTGACAGAATTAATATGTATTAAAAAAAAGAAATAAACGAGACTATTTATCTTTAGCAGCGCAATCCGCAGTCCCAAATTTTTTATGAAGTAACACCAACAAATGAAAAAAAGAGCAATTATCGTGTTAAAAAACATACTTATATAATAGTATCAAAATTAACGTGGTTGTTACACACATTTAATTGAATAACGGGACACTCACGTATATACAGTCGGTCAATCCGACTCGAGTTTCGGCTGCGTCCGGCGGCCTTTTTCAAGGAGAGTGCACGCGCGCGACGGCTGCCCGTTTGGCACTGCGGGCTGCTGCACGGCGCGCACGCAAGCTCAAAGGCTGTTGCGGGGGCTGTTGTCGACCGTATACAGCGTGGCGCTTTGGTGCCGACATTAAATGAAACCACATATCACATATCATATTTTCAGACATTCTGTAAAATTAAATTTCATGTATCGTTTTTATTTACTGAGTTATTCGCAATTTTCAAAAACACCAAATCAGAGCAACCTGTATCTAAAAATTTGAGTCAGAGGTAATTAGGTCGCAGTCCACATATCCACGCGTTTCATGAATGAAAATCAAGCGAAAGGTAAATACAATAAAATGAGACAGGTAGTCATACAACATGCAAAACACGCGTTTGTGTGCGAATGAAATGGAGCCGGAAACGAAAAAATACGTGAGTGTCCCGTTATCCAATTAAATATACTTATATTATATTTCATATGTTTTAACGATTATATGGAAGTTCATCACCACGCCACCCCAATCAATATCCCACAGGAAACCGGATTATTTAGATAGTCGTTGCATAATTTGAATAAATATGTGTGTATAAGATCACATTAACCCGTTGATCCTTTATAAATTGAAAGAAAAAAAGCAATTAGGAAACACATTTGTGTTGTAATAAATTACTAGGGGTCCGCCCCGGCTTCACCTGTAGTACATAATATATGACTTATAGCACCCAGGGAACATGCCCATATCCAAAGGTTTTTTTAAAAATCCAGTCCAGTAGTTCCTGATATTAGCGCGTTCAAACAAAATACCTCTTCAGTTTTATAAAATTAGTCTAGATATTAGTTGAAGTCATCTTAAAATAAAATTAGTCAAGAGCGAGTCAGATTCGCCCATGAAGGCTTCCGCAGCAGCAAGTAACATACTATTAAAGTTCTTGTAAACAATAGTGAATTTATGACGTATTAAAATAAAACTACTTACTAGATCTCATTCAAACCAATTTTCGTATTAAGATTACATCCATCATAACTTTTATTTAGTTTTGTCATTCTCTTAGTTTAGAAGTTACAGGGAAGGGGGACACACACATTTTACCATTTTGGAAGAGTCTCTCGCGTAAACTATTCAGTTTGGAAAAAAAAAATACTGATTAAAGTAACAACGAACTACAAGAACTTGTGTATTGTGTTACTTGCTGCTGAAGCGTCCCTTCTCGCACTTGACCACTTTTTTTTAATTTAGCATTTTCTTAAAAACTAACTGGGATTCGAAAAAAAAATCGACCTTACACGCACTTTTTTTTATAAGTCGCGCAAAGTAATTGAGTTTAAGTCAAGTTTTGTAATAAATCTAATAAAATGTAATAAAAATAAAATGTAAAAATAAAAACCTATCGTTTTATTTAAGTTTTAGATAATATTTCTTGCAGGCATGATGCATAATGATTAGTCCAAGATCCCAGAGCCGCCAGACGTCACGTATTTTCTGATGGATGAAATGTGTGAGACCGCGACGCCAGTTCGCGCCGAGACCGCGACAGGAGACCGAGACACGTGTCGCGAGACAAGTGTCGCGGTCTCGGCGCGAACTGGCGCCCATACAATTCTATAGAGTCAAGTGCCTGTCTCGGTCTCCGGTCGCGGTCTCGTGTCGCGGTCTCGTGTCGCGGTCTCGTGTCGCGGTCTCAGCGCGAACTTGTACCTTTACACGAGTCCTAAAATCAGAGGAATTGACGTAAAAATAGTGGGGAGGAGCCTACATCGCACCATATGATTGGTGATTTATGGTGCGATGTAGGGTCCTCCCCACTAGTTTTACGTAATTTTCTCTGATTTTAGGGCTCGTGTGTCTCTGTGTGTGGTCTCTCATTTTAGGATTTAAAGACGAAAGGTTTGATTCCGTGTCAAGATCAATCCGATTGCTTTGTATATCAGGATACACCCCTTCTACTACCTAACTTAATCGCCTTTGGCTTTGCTATTACTGTCTCTATACTTTCAAGCGAAAAGAAAAGAGAGGGCATTATCAAAGCTAAGACAGTTTTAGTAACATGGTGGACCCTCTAGACGTCTACTCTCTTTCTACGAACAAACGTAATTTCGAAATAAACTCGCGACTTTCCTTCTCCGGCCCTTCTACCTAAATCGGCTTTCGCTTTGCTATTGCGGTCTCTACCATTTCAAGCGGAAAGAAAAGAGAGAGAAATATCAAAGCTAAGACATTTTTCGTTCGGCGGTTCCCCCTGTTCTACTTCGTTTCGTCCGATCGAACATTCAAACGGACGAAACGATGGATCGAAGTAGAACCGGAGTAGGAAATTCGAGAGTTTCTTTCGAAATTGTTTTTCGTAGAAAGACAGTAGACGTTCAGGTATGGTCTACGTATGTGTAGTGTGTAATGTATGTATGTGTGTATGTATGTATGTACGTATGGGTATAGCAGTGGAGGATATTGGGGACCAACTACCAAAAGTAAGACCATTTATTAGAAAAACTAAATTCTACACAGTTCATTACATGCTATGGTCAGGACAACATATTAATTAATGGAAAATGTAATAAAATCGTTTCATTTGTATTCATGATAATGAAAATTTATAGTGATGAATAGTTGTAGTTCCTACGTTAAATGAATTAATACTTTTTATTGTTTAGATCTTTCGATCGTAGGAAAATGAGATTTATAATATTTTATTTAAGTTTAATATTCCACTGTAAGTAATATTAATCTACCAAGAAGTTTTGTTAAGCCCTTTGTTATCCTACCGAATAAGTTATTTATTTTTATTTAGCTTCAGCTGTAATAAAATACCAATTTAAGTGTCATACACCAAATTTCGAAAAGTTACAAGGCTATTATAAACTTTTCTTGATTTGACAGTTACCACTGTAGGTTAGTTTAGTTCCATAACCAAAAACAAAAGCTTAATATTTTCTATTTGAGTTCGTATGACGTCACAAAACCGTCATTGTAAATTTGAGTTTTTTGACTCACTTAAACCTTGTGCACGTCTTAGGAATAAGGCGGTACAACATGCATTATATCTCTATTTTTACAGTAACTATTGGTGAACGTCATGAAAAGAATAATACTAAAAAGGATCGTTTGGAAAATAAAAAGATGATCAATGACACAAATATTTTGAACCAGACTCTATCCGATGACTATCTTATGGAAAATATTTTAAATGCTAAATATATAACGACGCTGCATAAATTTCATCATTTGAGTCCTAAAACAACTTTTGAAAAAAGCATAGATAATGAGGGCGGATATAATGATTTTTTACAATTTTTCCCATAAAGATAGTAAAATGAATGTACTGTTTGCCGTTAAGACAGACATATTCAAACGAGGCTGCTTCAAACTGAAGTCTTTAGCAAACAAAATAATAAATGCTATGAAAATTACTTTTGATACATCAGAATATTTAGATAATATAACCAAAGATTATCATACAACTTTAAATACTTACTTCCACTTAATAAACGAAAGAGAAATTAAAAGTGAAATTGATTGGGATTTCTATTTTTTACACATAGTTGAGTCAACTCACAAAATATTTTTCAAAGAAACTGATTTTTTGTATGAAACCATCAAAGGCCGTTGCTTCCAAGAAAACGGCGATATTGATACGTCGCCGGCACCATATTTTCTAAATCTGAGACACGAAATTCAAAATATAATTGAGGAGGAAAAGACAGAAAATTTCGAGTATATGTGTAACATTTTTCAAATATGTCGGAAGTATCCATCATATTCAGACAATTTATCTAAACTTTTGAATCAAATAGTGCTTTTACCAGACGGGAAGTTTGTTACTATTTTAAAAATATTTAAAAATTCACTGAAGAAAAGAACTACGTTCTTTAAAAGTATCCTAAGTGAAACAGGTGCAATTAAATTCAATCACACATTACAATATCTTAAAGACATTTCCAAATCAAGAGATTTTTTAACAGCAATGGCAAATATTATTTCGCAGAGATATTTGTTGCATGACACTAGAGACGAAAAAGTGAGTTTGAGAATGAAAGCTATTGCAATACTCTTAGACATTATTGATAAGACTTTTGAGAAAGTAGGAAACGATTTTCATGGTTATGAATTTCAGAAATTAATAAATGGTTTGTCAGTTTGGAATTTGAAAAACACTGTTAAAATCATGAAGACATTCGATTATCATTTCAAAGATATATTTTATGTTTTATATATGAATCTGTTTCCTGAAACATTGGAAGAAATTAAATTATTGATATCGTATATTCTAACAGGATCTAGAAATACGAGTAATTTAACATTGACCAAAGAAATATTAGCGAAGGGAGCCAAATTTATTAGAAATGACAATTTGTTTTTGCCATTGACTCGTATATCTCATATTTTGTTTTAAGATTTTTATTTTATTACACTGTTTATCTCATATTGTCTTTTGTTTTCTGTATATTACTCAGAAATATGTCTAAACACACGGTAGTGTGGCAAGCCAAGTTATAATTAATATGAAACTAAACTTTATTAACTGCGGTTTTGCATTTGCAATTGCATTTGTAAATTCCGTATAAAAAATCGGGTCCAAATATACATAGAAATACATTTTACTATTTGCAATATAATTCTTCTTTAGCCACAGACTCCGGAGTCCGTGTGACCTTTGTCATTTGGGTTCTCTTTTTTGGTTCACTAATGTTTCACAAACATTTTTTGACAAAACATCACTTTAAAACCAACTAATCGTATAATATTCATTACGAAAACTTTACACCACAAAAATGTTTCATTTTAAAAACAACGTTTTGCATAATATTTATTTCAAAAATGTCTTACATTAACAAATGTTTTATTTTACAAACCATCATTTTATAACCATTTATACGGCAAACGTTACATTTAGACAATGCATCGAATGATATTTTGTTCTTTGTACATTTTTTGTTTCATATACTATTCATTTTACAAATTTAACATTTACCAAAAAAAATATTCCGGTGTGAAATTAGGTACAAAATCATAAAAGTACCCATTAAATTGTCCATAGGAGTTAACCGTTCTGATTAGGTCCTGTCACAGAGTTTTGACCTAACCTGTCCGATTAGGATCTATTACTAAGATTTGACTCGGGTGGGCTCGCCGCCAAGCTCTGCGGTCAGCCCTGAGTGTCGCTTCTCCATACTCGGCCTGCGCTCCACTACGGAGGTCGCCGGCTCGCTTCGCTCGCCACCTCCCCTTCGCTACGCTTGACCTCGCATGTCTCGCTCCACTCAGGACCTCCTTGAGCTTCTGGCTCCCGCACTTTTTATATACACTCTAGGGTTAGTAGCGACAAGACTAGGTGAAGTCGGGGTGCTCTAAGTCGGATCTGGGTCCTAAGTTACCTAACCGGTCCGATGAATTAAACAACTTTTTTATGTATTTTATTTTCAGAAAAATCCAGAGCAGTGGCATGGCCAAAAAATTTGCCAATGATGTAGAATTTAATTTAATGTTTTATGTTTAAGTTGTTAAGTAATTAAAATATAATTTGAAATGTTTGTCAAACAACACTCTGTAAAATAAAAATGTGTCAAGTGTTGGTTTTGTTTTTAAACATTTATTAGTTAACTAAAATATTAAACGAATCAATTGTCAAATAATACGTTATGTAATGAAAGTTTGTCAAATAAATATTTTGAGATGTAACCAATTTGTGAAATGTTTTTTTGTGTAATAATCATTTGACGACCCGTGAGTTTGTCGAACGTTGGTTATCAGGTGTAGATTTGTGAAAAAAAGTTTTTCAAAAGAACGGATACCCTCTTTTTTGTAACATAGTTCGTTTAGGAGAAGAAAACGAAAATAGGGGGGAGTTGGGAACATTTTAAACCTAATTCTAGATGGCATCGTCGATGACGCTATAATACTATAATGTAGCTTTGTAGTTATTGATGTGTTAATTACCAAAAATTACAATGTAATAAATGAAGCAATATTGACAGAATACCAATGAAAGAAAGAAACGGTGGTATGATTATTGAAAATAAAAACTAGAAATACTGTCTCCGTCTTTCTCAAAAATTCGTTTAGATTAGTAGTGATTATCAATTACTTAGCGAAATAAAAATGAAAGACCAAGACAACTGTTATTATAACTTTAATTACGATAATAGATTAAACACCTTGATAGTAGTTCATTAAATAAAAATAGGTAAGATATTGTTCGTAGGCTTGACGACAGTATTGTGATTCATTTGTTAGTATATAGAGGTAGTCATTTGAAGCTGTTGTGATATATTATTATGATATTTTTAATGTTATTTTGTTCTATGATCTTGCAATGTAAGTATCTTATAGTATCCCTTATTCTAGGATTGTTCTAAAACTGGAATGTTAAGGAATCGATTACTTTATTGTTTTGTATTTAATTTACAGGTGATTGTGCTTCTTTGCCCAACGATGCAAGTAATGATACGAATAGAAACATATCCACTGAAAATCAATATTTAAAAAATATGTCTCGTTATATTCAGCATGAAGGAAAAATTAAACTTTTTTCTCTCGGGAATATAATAAAAAAACACATAGGTGCTCTAGAAGATGTTTCGCAAATTGTATCAAACGCAACAAAAGAATATTCAGCAAAACTAAATAAATTATTTAATGTTATGAAAATGCATAATGTTAATTATGAGGTTGAACGTCAATTATACTATTTGTACGTGGTTGAGGCCAGCAATGAAATTTTTCTTAGCGGGGCTAAAATGCTATCTGACAATATAATTTATCTCACAAGAAACTTTGAGATGGATTCGGAAAACGTAATGGAATTATCAGAAGTTAAAAGCGTTATCATCGATGAAAAGAAAAGTAACTTCCAGTACATATGTGTCACCTTTACGGTGTGCAGACCTTTTCCTGCCTTTTCTGATTATGTTGGTGATTTACTAGATAGAATTATTCAGTTACCGACTACAAAATTTATCGAAATCATAAGCATACTTCAAGAAGTACTGAGTGTAAAGCTAGGATTTTACCTCACTATAATGAATGAGGATCTTATTTATCAAATTAGTGACATTTAAAAAGTGCCACCGAAGACCACAAAACTTGAAAGAACTATTACAAATTGTAAAACAACAATTAAAAAGAAATGTAAATTGTTTAAATATAAAGATGAAGAGCTTAAAACCAGAACAAAAGCAGCTAGGCTTCTAATTGATATGGTTGATAAGACTTTTGAAACAATGGGCGAAGAAGCAGTATTCATTGAATTTGACACTATAATTAAATCGCTGAAACAATGGTCAGTAGATGAAAGAAATGACATAGAGCAAATTCTAATAAATTCATATAGCTATATTTTGGACACCCTTAATTATTATTGGGATCTTGATACTAAAAAAGAAGTAAAAATACTTATTGAGTTGTTCGTGACCGGTACGACAACCCAGGATAAGTTTTTCTCTGATAATTTATTGATCAAAGGTTCAAACTTTTTGAAAAATGGCATGTATTTAACAGATGTTGATTTGGAGAAATCTAACTTTTTGCTCATGAAATCATTTGAAGTATTTAACTAACTTTACTCATGAGGAATTGATAATCTAAAACTTGGTTTAAATTAACTCTAAGACAAAACAAGATACAAAGAGAATAGCAGTGTTTATTTTTTTAATATCTTCTACATCATTAACTACAAAGCCCCACGGTTTTACCCGCGTAATTCCCGTTCCCGTTATTTTTTTGGGATAAAATGCAGCCTTTGTGTTATTCCAGACTCTATTACCGTATGCCAATTTTCAACCTGATCTGTTTAGAAGTTCATAATTGACCGCCATCTCGCCTGATGTTAAGTGAAGATGTCGTTTTTTCGAGCTACGAGCATTCCGATAGTAAAAAGGGCAAGGTGGTATTAGATCATGAAAATCAGTTGCACACTCTCCAAAGTGTATCCGATAAAAAACCGATAGGCTAGCAATTTTCGGCGATGTCAAAACTTTGAGGTATTTTTGTAATATTGGTAGGAACACAATGTATTTGTTTGCGTGTTTTTCGTTTGAGCACGATAGTCATTGAAGCTGCCAGATAGATTCCTTCGATGGATCTTTGATTTAGTAATCCTACTGAAATCGTTAAGTATCGAAAACTCCTGGAGGAGCTATTGGTCCATGAAAGACCTTATGAAGGAAATATGCCACTATACCTTAAACGCAAGCTCGTGGATATGTGCATTCTCCCCATTCTGACATACGGAGCGCAAACTTGGTCTTTGACTAAAGATCAGAAGTCCGACCTAGCGGTTTGCCAAAGGGCTATGGAACGCAGTATTCTCGGCGTAAAGCTGACTGATCGTATAAGAAATACCATACTGCGTTCCACGACCCAAATAGCCGACGTTACCCAAAAGACAGCTTATTTAAAATGGGATTGGGCCGGACATCTGTGCCGAATGTCGGATGATCTTTGGGCTAAAACCACAACTCTGTGGAATCAAACCGGAAACGACGTTGCGGCAGACCTAAAAGCGTTGGCGGGACGATCTAGACCAATATCAGCGAAACTGGTATGACATAGCACTGGATAGAGACAAATGGAAAGAGGGTAGGGAGGCCTTTGCCCAACATTGGGACATATCGGGCTCATAATAATAATAATAATACTGAAATCGTAGACGCAAGAGTACGTGCGAGGTAGCTCGAGGGTACGCGACATTGCTGACAAGTTACAGGAGAGTAGGCTGAGATGGTATAGACATGTGAAAAGAAGGCCACCTGACTACGTGCTGGCGCAGCAATTGTCCACCCCTGGTCGAAGATCCAGAGGCCGACCCAAAACCAGGTAGAGGACTTTAGTGCAGAGGACTTGAGAGAATGCAAGTTGTCCGATGACGATGTTATAGATAGACTGAAGTGGAGAAGTAAAAGGAGGAAGGCTGACCCCATCACCATAAAATATGGGTTATATAGCCATAGGGAAGAGAGAGAGAGGGAGAGAGTTGTGTCCCAAAAAAACCGTATTATTCTACATTATTGTGGTTGGTCCCAAATTAACGACATTATTTAGAAAAGAAGGAGTTGTGCCTTTTTTCAGCGATTTTTCCATGTTCAAATATAAAGTTTCATAAAAACGTAAATAAACATATCAAAATGATTTTATTACTAGTTTCATTAACCATGTAATTAATGTATATAGTACGTAATTGAATCTGATAAGTATGTGTTGTTTTCTCTTTTATAAGACAAGTTGTTTCATGGTTCAGTTTTTATTAATTTACATGTATGGCTATCCTATACCTTACAGATTCTTAAGAAACGGCGATGAAGGAATTATTCGTTTTAAAGTCATTGTTCGTCCTTTTTATGCATGGTAAGTATTATTGCAGGAATGGCCGTGGCAGTGACAATGGCCAGTCCGCGGGTCTACCGCCTAACTAAATCTGCTTTGGCTTTGCTGTTACTGTCTCTATAATTTTAAGGGGAAATGAAAAGAGAAAACAAAATCAAAAATGTTTTACATAGTTAGGCTGTAGACTGGGTCAGGTCGGTCAGTCCGACTTAAGCCGACCTACTACTGATGCGGCTGAAACTTAAGTCGGACTGGACGGATAATTTCACACGTGAGAAACCCGTGATTAAATCAAAATAACAATATGTTGTCTAGCTTTTATGTCTGGTAAGCAAATTAGCATGAACGGGGTGATCCTATTGTTACAACGACTGGCAGTTGTTGCTTTGATATAATGTATTTTCTCACGAAATATCATTTAAAGGTGCGTAATCACTATTTTTCTATTACAGATCTTTTTACAATTTGGTGTGAGAACCTAGCAGGCAACGTGAATCAAACTCTAAATGTTACGAGCGATGCATTCAGTATTGATAATGAAAACTGCATTTTTAACGAAACAGATATCAGTAGTAGTAACGTAACATGTTTAAATGTGTATAACAACGACAGTTTTCAATTGCAAGATTTTGGAGTTGGAATAATAAATGCACTTTCCAAAAAAATTCCAACAGCCTTCAAAGTACAACAAGACGTAAACATTACTAAAGAAAAAGAAATCGCCCAACAAGTTATAGAGGAAAAGGATATCGTAGAAATTTATTACGATATCATCGACGATGATGATTCTCCTGATGATGAATATAAAATTGAAATAGAAATGCTGACTCAATTTATGAAATATATTGAGAAATCCGGTAGGCGTGGATTAAAAACCCTGGCGTATAAAGTAAAGAATCTAGTGACACCCACTCTGTATCTAAATCACATATTAAAAAATCCTAAATATTTTGGTGGATTGGAGAGATATTTCCAATTTATTACTCAGAGAAAAATTTGTAACGAAATTGATCACCAGTTTATTTTCCTAGATGTACTGGAAACATCTGTTAAACTCTTTGCTAGAGCATCTGAAGAAATGTGTAGTACCATCGTGCAAGAAAGTAATGCTACTTTGTCACTTGAACAGATTGATGTTATAGAAGAAATAATTCGTTTAACAGTATTAAATGAGAAAAAAGAAGCATGCAATTATATTTGTAATAATACATACATATGCCGTCGCTTTCCTGCATATTCCGACTACGTTGCTAAGCTATTGAAATCTGTTTTGAAATTAAAAGAAAAATATTTAGAAGTAGTTATCAATATTTTAGACGATGCCGTTAGATCTAAGATAGAATTCTTGAGTACGGTGATGGATGACGATATATTTATTAATATTACCTTAGCGTTAGGATCACTGGTTGGTAATTCAGAAGACATTAGACCACTGACAACTATGGCTATTAAAACTATTATGGAAAGATATAAAGTTTATTACATTAACGGGATAGAAGTAGAAAACAAATTGAAGGCTACCAGAATTCTTTTTGACATCATTGACGTAACATTTCAAATATATGACGAGAACATAATAGAAACAGAGTTTCTAAGCCTCATAGCAAATATCAACAAATGGGGACGGGGAAAGAAATTAGATATGGAAAATGTGCTGTCACGTTTTTTAAGTGAAACACTAGATTTTTTAGAGATAACTTGGAATAGAGAAATCAGAGACGAAGTTAAAGTTCTGGTTCAGTATATGGTGAAAGAAACTTCGGAAAATGAAGAATTGCGCGAAAAATTGTTCACACGCGGTCCCACCATTGCAAGCGGTGACCATGTTATTTACAGTGAAAAGAAATCTGACGTCATATGAAATTGTTGTGACATTTCATGCTTGTCGTGAAAATCAAATTGACATGCTTGATCGCACAGTGACGAAATTGCGACATGCTTTCCGCAATTCATTTCACTTCATCCACATGTAATCGTTATCTCAACGATTTTCGTTTCGATCATGTATTTTCGATTAAAATACATCGCTGGAATACCTAATTTGCTGTTATTCCTAAATTTACTATTCGAAGGAAGTTACTTAGCGTAGGCTTAGAAGAGGCAGGATTTTGCTGCGCGGCCATTGAATATAATGTGAAACTAAAACCGTAAAAAAATGTGTGCGCCTAAGACCGCACGGTAAAAGTAAAAACTTAAGTAAGAAATACTTATATTTCAAGACCACTAAATAATTTTCATAAATAACAATAAAAAATGGAAAATTAGAATAAACTTAGTAAGCACAGCAACACGAGAATAACATGCGGCTGAATGACTAATGTATTCATGGCCAAGAATAAATAAAAAAAAAATATCGTCCGGACCAACATAGATTTTCATAAAAAAATTTCATAAAAAGAAAACTACGAGGCAAACTATACAAAATATCTATGGGACGAAATGACAACAATTTTTTTTTAACTTTTATAGGTTTACACTAACTTGACCGCCGTCTCGCCTGATGTTATACGACGATGCGGTCTACGATGGAACGTGTTTACCTAGAAGTAACCGATTCACTCTCGATTCGAAGACATAAAGATTTTATTAACCGCCCGGAGAAACCCACCCAGGCAACGTATTCATAGCCATGACGTTCTTATCACAAAAATAGAGTCAAATCTCTTTGTTCGTGTCTTTGGAACATCAACCATGAAACGATGTCACTTTTCCGAGCTATGAGCATTCCGATAGAAAAAAGGTATGTATGAAGATGTATAGACAAATATAGATGTACATAATATACACATATATACATATCTGCATATTTGCCATTTTGAGTGTCACGTTGAAGCAGAGCGTTTAGAGTTGGCCTCCCCATTTCACTTAGATGCACTAATTTTACATTAATTATGTTGATAGTGTGAGTTTATTTTTTAATTCGAAGTCATTCATTTACATTTTCAGACTAAAATAGTTATCGCATATAATTTTTTGCTACTTTTAGTTATGACGTCATTTCCTTCATAATAGCTTTTTATAGGTTTCCTAATCGTCCTAATTCTCTATGAGGACATCCTACGTACGTCATCTAGATAGTATCGTAATAGGGTCTGCAAAAAAGGAACACAAAAAGTGACTTAAAACGTTTAAAGCGACTTGAAGAATAATTGTAGCATTGATTTCATTTAGAATATTTAACACGTTAATTTCCTAAAATTAATTTAAAAAAATATTCAATAAAAAAAGAAAAATTAGAATAAAACCTTATATTTTGATTTTGTCGATCAAACACTAGGCGGGGAATCACGAGTAGCTGAAATGGGACTTGGTTGATTACAACCGAATTATAATATTGGTCTTAAGTAAATGAAATGAAATGAGACTTTCTCTTATAATTAACAGATACTTGTTGAAGACGGTTAGCATAGTAAGTATATGCATTGATTTTTGGTACGATTTGAGTAACTTTTGATCTACGTATGCGTATATTTATGTATTTAGCACATTTAGGTAGGTCAGAAGGACCCTGCAGTAGTCATAAGTTCGGTAGGCAATAGACTCTACAGCTCTACTGTTCCAATATATGTATCACTAACCTAATTAGTATGTTGTCAATTAAAATTAAATATTTTTATATTGCTGAAAAACAAGACGAATGTTTTTTTTTGTAAACAGTACTAACCGGCGCCGATAAGTGGATAGCCGTTCCGAATTGTTCGCCGAAGCCCTAGGAACTACCAGAACAAACGTAATAGTCACAAGACCTCGATAGCTTTACCTCGAAAGTGTGACATGACACCAAATTTTGATTGAATTTGACTTTGACATTAATATAAATTATAACGCCATATTTCAAACAGTAACTTGGAGCTTATCAAAAAAGAAGGAATACAAAGCTTAAGTATATTTACCTGTGTATCAGGCGCGGTCCCAGCCTCGAATTTTGGAGGGGGTCACCAGTACGCAGTCTCAAATTTTGGGAGGGGTCACCAGTAGGAATACAATAAATCGTTAACTTTTTTTTTAGATTTGTAGTTTAACGTTTACGATTTGGGGGGGGGGGGTCATGTCCCCTGTGACCTCCCTCCCCCTCGGACCGCGCATGCTGTGTATTGACCTAATTTTTTTTAATGTATGGCTCTTTGTGGTTTAGCCTCACAATTCCACCAAAGACACGATAAATGCACCTAATGTTAGGTACGTGAGTCATAAATCTGTCAAATATCTGATAAGTACCGCCAAATGGAACAAAAACTTTAGATTTTCTCACAATTTGGGGACCGAGTCACCTCCGTCCGTGGGGAAGCACCTGTATACAGAAACCCCCACACGTGGTCCCTGGGTGGTGCAAATCAGGTGACAAAAATACCGGTGGTAGGCTTCGGCCGTGGCTGGTGACCACCCGCCAGACTGAGTCGTGTCGCCAAGCGGCCTAGCCGTGTTCCGGCATGTAGTCTGGTGACACCATTAGGGAAAACGGGTCAGAACAGTTGCTGCATAACTGCAAGACCAGATTGTCACACGCCAAAACTTTACATCGGGAAGCTAGTCATGGAGGGTAGCGGGATCCGAGGCACGGTTGCCGCGACCGACCGCAGATAGTAGGGGGCCCAAGTAGTGAGCTAGCCACTCATGAAAGGCTGCCCCGCCATCTAGCGAAAAATCCCGGGATGCGCTATCCTGCCGGTTGGCGACCGGATGACAAGGCCAGATAGACATCCCCGGGGGGGCTCGGGCGTCCCCGCAGTCTCCAGACTAGTTTCCCATTGGTGTATTTGTCTTGTGTGTTGTGGCCGTTGGTTGGCAGTGTGCGGCCTCGTTCTACTTCCGTTTTCCCACTGATACTCACTCTCAAAAATCATGACAAGTTCAAAAAATAGAAACAGAGTTAAACAGCGGCTGCACTCCTTGTCTCTCAAAGTGCACCTCACTAACATTCGAGGCCTGCACTCCAATATCACCCCAGTCCACCATCACCTCGAGACTGAGCAGCCGTCACTCTTGTTTCTTACGGAGACGCAGATAAGATGTCCGTCGGACGTGGCGTACCTAACCTATCCAGGGTACACCTTGGAGCACAACTTCAAGCCTCATGCTGGAGTGTGCCTGTACGCCCGTGACGATATCTGCTGTCGGCGTCTCCGTAATCTTGAGGACACCAGATTCTCTGTTTTATGGTGCTGATGGACACAGGCATTGACAAAATTGTCTATGCATGTGTCTATCGATCGCACAGTGGAGATCAGGAGACGACTCGGCTCACTGATTATCTGAGTGAGGCAGCGGACGCGGCTCAGCAGAAGTACCCATCTGCCCAATTAGTGTTACTGGGGGATTTCAACGGCCACCATAAGGATTGGCTGTACCCATACCGGGACACTGACCACGCTGGGCTGGAAACGAGAAAACTTGCTTTATCGTTAGACCTAACCCAGCTGGTCCAAGTGGCCACAAGGGTACCAGATGTTGAGTCGCATACTCCCTATTGCTTAGACCTTCTGCTGACAACTGATCCAGACCGATACTCCGTGGCGGTATCTTCGCCGTTAGGCAGCTCCGATCACTGTCTGGTGAAATCGGTATCCGTTTACCATCCGCCCGATCTCAGCCCCAGGGCAGCCGGCGGCTATGGCGATACAAGTCAGCAGACTGGGACGAGATGCGCTCTTTCTTTGCATCTTACCCATGGCAGTCACTATGCTTCTCTTCTGGTGATCCTTCAGCCTGCGCGGATGCTGTGACTGATGCAATACGTACGGCTATGGAATATTTCATTCCATACTCTGACGTTCCATTATCCAGCAAAGCTCGCCCATGGTTCGGTTCTCAATGTAAAAGTGCTAAAGCATTTAAACATGAGGCCTACCTAGCCTGGGTTGATGCTCGACAACGTAAGGCAAGGGACACACACCGGAAGAAGAAGGCGTTCAACAGGGCTGCCAAGGCTTGCAAAAGGGTTCTTCAGAGGGCTCGTTTTGACCACATTAGTCGAATAGGGAACAAACTAGCTTCGTACCCTGCGGGCAGCAAAGCGTTTTGGTCCCTAGCTAAATCGGTCGAATCAAACTTCTGCCGCTCCTCACTGCCTCCAATGTTGAAACCTGATGGGGCACTGGCTCACACCGCAATGGAGAAGGCAAACTTGTTTGCATCTCAGTTTGCGGAATCTTCTCGTCTAGATGCTGGTAGTGCGACACCTCCTACTCCACCTGGCAGTCCGACTTTGATGCCGGAAATACATATTCGCCAAATGGAGGTTCGTAAAGTGCTACGCAATCTCGATGTGAACAAAGCCAGTGGCCCGGACGGAATTCCTGCCCTAGTGCTGAAGGCTTGTGCACCTGAGTTGTCTCCTGTACTGACGCGCCTGTTTAGGCTCTCTCTCCATTCTGGGCAAGTACCGAAATCATGGAAGCTTGCTAACGTGCAACCTGTGCCCAAGAAAGGTAGTCGTGCTGACCCTGCCAACTACAGGCCCATCTCGGTCACGTCCATACTCTGCAAGACTATGGAACGTGTCCTAAACCACAGGCTCCTGATGTACCTAGAATCTAATGACCTCCTCAGTGACCGGCAATACGGGTTTCGCTGAAACCGGTCCACTGGGGATATTCTAGCGTATGTCACCCACATCTGGAGTGAAGCTATCGAGAAACACGGGAAGCACTTGCAGTCTCCTGGATATCTCGAAGGCTTTCGACAGGGTTTGGCATGATGGCCTTATTAGCAAGCTGTCCAGTTATGGTTTGTCTTCAGGGTTTATTGCGTGGATATCGGACTTCTTGAGGGATCGATCCATACGAGTTGTCATTGATGGCTGCTCGTCGGATCGAATGGCTATCAATGCCGGAGTCCCTCAAGGGTCGGTACTCTCTGCGACGCTTTTTCTGCTACATATCAACGATCTGTTGAAGCCCGGTATCTTTGGGTACGCAGATGATAGCACCGTTGTAGAGAGTTACATATCTAGCGCGAGAACCAGTGGACAGCATACTAAGGTACTGAGAGAGAGTATGATCGATCGTTTGAACATGGCCCTTGAGAAAGTCTCTGAATGGGGCGAAACCAATCTGGCCAAGTTTAACGAGAGTAAGACGCAGGCGTGTCTGTTCTCCGCAAAAAGGAGTCAATTTCAACTGACTCCTACTTTTCGAGGTGTATCCGTGCCGGTTACTGATCATCTTGAGCTTTTGGGCGTTACCTTGACTTCTACGCTCAACTTTGGCTCGTACATCGAGTCCAAGGCTAAATTAGCTGCCAAAAAACTAGGTGTCCTCTCAAAGGTGCGAAAGTACTTCAAATCTGAACAATTACTTTTGTTATACAAAGCACAGATTCGCTCTTGTATGGAGTACTGTTCGCACCTTTGGGATGGATCGGCTAAGTATCAGCTTGAGGCTCTGGAATCGATTGAGAGGCGTGCCAAAAGGCTCATAGGCAAAGACACTCTAGCGCGAAAAAAGACTTCATAGTCTTGACCTCGGCCGCAGGATGGCTAGCTTACCGGTTTTTTATCGGATACACTTCGGAGAGTGTGCGACTGATCTGCATGATCTAATACCTCCTTGCCCTTTTTTTCTATCGTACTTCTCGTAACTCAAAGAAGCGGCACCGTTTCATGGTGGATATTCCAAAGACACGGACGAAGAGGTTTGACTCTACGTTTGTGATAAGAACATCTAGGCTGTGGAATGAGTTGCCTGAGTGGGTTTTCCCCGATAGTTATAATCTTGGTGTCTTCAAATCGAGAGTGAATCGGTTTCTTCTAGGTAAACACGCTCCATCGTAGACCGCATCGTCGCTTAACATCAGGCGAGATGGCGGTCAAGTGTAAACCTATAAAAGTTAAAAAAAAAAAAAAAAAAACAATATAGAAAGACTCCGCAAACAGCTCTACACAAAGAGTTAACATATACTACGTACAGAGTTGGCATAAACGTTTTACACCGAAGGCACGGGTAGCATCTTTCTTACCTTGTCGCTCTTGTGGAAGTGTCATACTTTTGTCGCGGCACTCTGTTGCCATAGAAAGCATGCACGCCATCTGTTTAAATTTGACACAAAGGAATCGTGTGGAAAATCTAACTCTATACGTAGTGTATCTAAACTCTTTCGTTCTACCACTACAAAAAAAAGTGTGTACGTACGCATATAAGAAGTTCTAAAATTTCTCTTAAATTTTCGAAGAGCGCGCACACCATCACAAAAAACAGACATCTTGAATCTAGTCAACATATTATTTGTCAACTTTTTAACTAACTTCGGGTTAATACTTCTTGTGTTGAAGACGATATCTATTCTATGGCGGAAGTACGTACACTTCTTAGCACAGAACAGAAAATAACAGATCAGAAGAAGAAGAGCAGGGCGGAGCAGAATAGAATAAATTTATTGACAATCTTATTCCACTGAGCGAGTTGTCATCATAATCAGTTAGTGTTGCCTCACGATGTTTTCCTTCACCGTTTTTGCGTTTTGTGATTTCTTGACTATCAGTGTGTCATAACTAAAAAAGTAGTAGCATTCTGCACTCGTTATCTTGTACTATCATGGTTTTGCTTCCTAAAATAAGTGAGGGAAAATTCATACTCAAATTTTCGTAAATAGTTTTTGTTCCACGTTCATAGATTTAGATAGATTTCATTAATTTGCGGGAATTTGGAGACGATAATGTTGCGTATTCACACTTCGGCTATAGCCTATAGAACTAAATTTCCGGGAAATAGCAACTCCAAAAATAGGCTCACCCGAACAATGAGCTACAGAACAACCAGCACACAGGCTCGCTTGTTAAAACAAACAATCGCTTGTAAATCAAACAGCAATCAAACACATTCCTGTTGCGATTGTGTTCAAAATAAACCTTGTTGTTATTAGTGGATTAGATCTTTCACATTTATGCGCGTTTCAGACGCAAGGAATTTAAGAGGACGGAAAGCACATCATATACTACGCTGAAGCCACCGGCCACACCACGGTGTGTGCCTGTTGGTTCGTACAGCGAGCGTTAGTCGTATCACCGAAAACCATCCAAGAGTACAACTTACAGATGGTCATCAGGCCCAGAAATGCAGCGGTGGTGGAGGCTCCGAGCCGTGAAAGCGACGTTCACTTAGAAAATAGCTAAATTGGGGCTGAAAAACTGTCCTTATTCCTATTTTCCTTTTCTTCTCTCTCTCTTTCTTGAAACGACATGTTCCTTATATTATTCAAGGTTATCCGCCGACCGGCCCTCTCACCGTTTAAAATAATTCCAGCATCGTTATTGCTCTCTCTATAATTTTAAGCGAAAATAAAGAGATAGAAGGTCCGTTTATTATAGACCAAGACAGTTTTAGTAAGGAGGTAGACTCGCTGCACCGTCCGTGTGCCTTGTTTTGTCATTATCCAATGATGATGAATGAATATCAGCAGTGGGATATACTATTACGCTTTTAAGTCAAATTTTTTTGGAGTGTGTCTCGTGTGTTGCTGTTTGGTCTTAGTGAACCTACATGTTATTCTCGAAATTTCAGGGAACCAACGCGTTTATTTAGTTTTAATGAAATTTGCAAATGAATTTTTGACGGAAATTTATACAAATTCAGTGTGCGATTTTTTAATATTATTTTGTTTCTTATATCTTGTTAATATACAATACCTCTGTATTATCTTTTACTAGCAGAAAGTTTGAAAGATGCCAGAACAAATGAGAGGCAAATAACAGTCTGCTGGATAGACCTAGAGAACGCGTTTGGTTCTGTCCAGCATGAACTTATGATATTTGCCCTAAAATGGTATAACTTTCCTGCTGAAATTATTGACATAATTAATTCTTATTATTGCCACTTAAAATTCGTCATAGCAGTAAACAAGGAATACACAAAACCACTTGAATACAATGTAGGACTATTCCAAGGGTGCTGCTTATCACCAATAGCATTTAATATAGTTATAAATATTTTAGTAGACAAATTAATATCCCGTGAAAAGAAATGGGGCTACCGGTTTAAAATCAACAATAAGTACACTGAGTCAATCTTGGCCTTTGCGGACGACCTTGCAATACTTACACGTAGTCCTAAACAGTGTCAAGAATTGTTGAACGAAGTCGATGAGTTCTGTACATGGACGGAGGAATGAGGACAAAACCATCTAAATGTCATTGTCTTTGTCTGGGTAGACGAAATACCAAATATACGTCTTACGATCCGGGACTCTCCATAAGTGGCCAAGGAGTTGCCACAATTGCAGAGGCAGTGCCTTTCAAATTTCTTGGTAGAAAGATAGATCACAAAGGACGTACACCATCATTAGAGGTGGTTGTTGAAAATTTCATACACAACCTCAATAAGGTAGACCAGCAGCCTATCAGCAATATCAAAAAAGCATGGATATATGACAACTACCTCACATCACGTCTCACTTGGCCTTTTCTAGTATATGACATCGGTAAAACTCTCCTGGCAAAGCTAGATGCCAATGTCATAAAGATATTGAAGTCATGGTTAGGATTGGCACATCCGGCTGATCCTCTACTCTTTTAGGGATCACAATAGTTTTGGGCTGAAACTAAAGAAACCGTCTGAACTTTACAAACACCTAAGAGTTACAAAACGCATGTTTTGGGAAAGTCGCAAGACGAATTAATTACATCTCTCCCAAAGACAAAACTGCTTCAGACCTGGAATCTAGACTTCAATTCCATAAACAATTTATGGCAGGTGCACAAGTAAATACTGCTGGGTTGGGTGCGAGAAAGAAAAGGGAAGAACGAGACATGGTAAAAACCTTTCTACAACAAGACGAAAATGAAGGCTACAAAGTGCACGCTATGAATTTAGAAATGCAAAGTGAGTGGTTAACCATAGGTGAGTTCTGTATCCCATTAGCTCTAAAGTGGCGCACCTTGCTTTATGACTGGTCTCCTGCCTTATTAAAATTTTATCTAAATGCATTCCAAATGACCCTCCTGACCAGAGTAACTTGGTAAGGTGGGAAAAGCCTCTGAAAAATGTTGCTATACTTGTGGAGAGGCGATATGTACAGCAAGGCACATATTGGTGGGATGCAAGGTGCTCCTTAATGGGGGTCATTACTCACGGCGTCATGACAGAGTACTTGAAATCATACGTGAAGCCATGAGCCTTTCAGTAGCTAGAGCCCAAAAGGGATTGACGACAAACAAAAGACAAATTAACTTTGTAAAAGAAGGCTCAACTTCAAACTCCAGGAACAAGCCTTACTCAGTTCTGGGTACAGCACCTGATTGGACTATTTTAATGGACACGTATGAAAAGCACTACAAAATCCCAGAGGATGTGGGTGTTTCGTCATCCAGACCGGACAAATTTTACTTTTTTCTATAGCTACGAAACGCATAGTCCTTGTAGAACTGACCGTACCGTGGGAAACTAATATACCTAAAGAAGTGCAGTAAGTTCTATACTAGAACGAGTGTCTAAAGCTGCACTAGTAGGCTCATATCAGATTTGGCTGGGCAGGGAGAGAAAAACGAGTAGTGAAGGTGAGTGTTGATGTACGTCAGAAAGGGGCCCTTAAACCTACGCCTTGAGTCACAAGTCTCGGGGTCTACTCAGGTTTTCTCTCTCTGCCACACGATGGACCCGGCACCCGCACGGTGAATCCATGGAATGCTAAGAAGATCGTCTCGTCTCTCAACTATTCGCCTTGATCGCCTTGTTGAAATATGACAATACTCGTATTTTAAACTGCCTGGGAGCCATTTCATAGAGCTCATACTTGTATAATATAGTTTATATACATAGAAATAAATATGCTACATATAGACAGAACCAATATTTGTAATCGAAACCATTTCTAAAAAGTTAATCTATTTTTGTACGCCTCAAACAAAGAACAGAATAAATACACAGTTGTATTAATCCGCGTCAGTTGGGCGTCAATGTGAAAAGAGAGCAATAGTCTCTATAAAGTAGCATTGTTAAGGGCACGTGCCAAGTTGCGGTAACGTAGTGTATTTTTTATTTTTAGTTTATAAACGAGCTAATTAAATTGGCCCTGGAAAACTTATTATAGTGACTTGATCTGAGTTAGTGTTTCTGATGAGTAATTCCTAGAATAATTATTCCGTTCAATCATTAATTCATCAATCATAGTCTTCTTTATTCCGTTACTTCTAAATGTAAAGGATACAAATCGCATAATGTGGATCTCTTTCTATCAGACAGTTCTAAACTTACATATGTTGTAGCCGTCATTTTGTGGTTGATGTTCCGAAGCTTTGAAGCATATGGCAAAAAGTTTTGGCCTTTCTTGCAAACTGCTATATTTGTCGTTTCTATACCAATTGGGACCATATTCAACTCGCGAACAAAATTAAAAAACTTTAAAATATTACAGTCTAATTTAGTTCTGTGAGGTAGTTAGACTGTCAGCCTGTAGAATCATTAGGTTTGTGTATGGCTATGGTGAAAAGGGTTTAGGTTGGTTTGACTTTGGAAAGAGGTCTAGTACATCCAGAAACAGCAGAATGTACTTAATCGAAGAAGGTGCGTAAAGTTACGTAGTGACTAGTGACTATGAAAACAGTCTACATCATCGCATCACTTCGCTATACCCCATTTTCGCAGCTTCACTGTATTGAGGCTTATATCCTAGCACAATATAGGGCCCTTTTTATTTCTGGTTGAATAACTCACATCCTTTCATAGCTCTGGTATGCATCCTCATTAATTGCACCTTACAGTTTTATCGCACGACGCCGGTGGGCTCTCAGTGAATTTGTTCCAACGCTGATGTCGTCATAGTTTTTAAATTTTCGCGATTTAAACTCATATTATAAATATAACACAGGACTTAATCGTCCTTTAGTCGTTCGTAGGATCTTCTCGTTACCACAGTGGTAACGCTGTTGAAACGTGGAGGTAGTTTAACAATCAGGGTCGGACTGGGCCGAAGGGGCCCGGGTGGATCCATGGCGATCACTAGCCCGGGGCCCCAGACCTTAATCTACGGTTGCCGCATGCCCCGCAAGTCAAGCCTTTCACTGGCTGTGTGGCCCGGCTGGCAAATGCCATCTCGACCATATGGCCAGTCCAATGCTGTAGACAATAATTTAGATACCAACGTCGTTATTACTAAGTGTCCATCATATTTTTTCAAAGACCCGGACTGCTAAAATGTATGCGTAGAAGAGATGCTCTGCACTATAAAACAAAAAAAGGAGACCGAATGATGTTAGCCTACTAGAAAGGTATAAAAAATATAGAAACCTCTGCAATAACATCATACAAAACCTGAAAAACGAGAACGATCGCAATAAAATAAAATCGAATATAGGCAATAGTAAACAGCTCTGGAACTCTATCAAGGACGTCTGCAATATAAAATCCACAGCGACGGCAAATACTGACCTTCTAAATTCAGCTCCAACACCAACTCTATCACTAAATGTAGTAAACCACTATTTCTCCACGGTGGGGGAATACTTTAGCAAACGAAATTACTAACCAAATAAATCTTTCGGAAGAAGAACTAGCGAAACTAGCCACATCTAACTATTCTCCAAACAAATCCTTATTTTTTTCCCCTACAGACCCAATTCAAATAATCAAAATAATAAACGAGCTAAAAATAAAATCTGCCCCAGGAGTAGACAGCATCCCAAATAAATTACTAAAAATGGCAAAACATACACTTGCTGCCCCGGTTGCGTTTCTCTGCAATCTCAGTCTTGAGACCGGTATTTTTCCAGACTCGTTTAAGAAGGCAAATGTATGTCCTATTTACAAGGCTGGAGATGCGGAGAAAGCATCGAATTATCGGCCAATATCTCTCTTAACGTCCCTTTCAAAATCTTAGAAAAGTAGCTAATAAAAACCTTATAAATTTTCTCGAAAAAGAGCATATTCTCTCTCCAAACCAATTTGGCTTCAGGTCTGGCAGATCAACTGAGGATGCTGTGGCTTCACTTGTTGACCATGTCAGTGGAAAGCTAGACACTGGGCAGAGATGCATTGGGGTCTTTCTTGATCTCGCTAAGGCTTTTGACAGCGTATCACGGAGAATATTACTCAAAAGCTTGAATGTTCTGGCGTGAGAGGTACTGCGCTAGTCTGGTTTGCTTCCTATCTGGAAAATCGATGGCAACGTGTTAGGGTTGGAGAGTTATATAGTGACTATGAAGAAGTTTGTTATGGTGTCCCCCAAGGCAGTGTTCTTGGCCCCACACTGTTTCTTGTATACATAAATGACCTGTGTCAACTTTCCCTAAACTGCGCCAAAGTTTTCGCTTTCGCCGATGATACGGCTATCATCTTTCATGGGCGTGATTGGGATGAAGTTACTAAAACCACAACTGAACAACTTCAAAATGTCAGCAAATGGTTGCTGTACAATTTACTTACCTTAAACGCAAGTAAAACTAAAATAGTAGCTTTCCGATCTTCACATCGCACATCCCCCCAACAACCTATTTCTATCAAACTGCATACTTGCACACCTGACTCGTCCAACCCTCATACATGTGGATGTTCTGTATTGGAACAAGTAAAAGACGTGAAATACCTAGGTATACATATTGACGAACTCCTGTCATGGACGAAGCAAATAGATTCAGTTAGAGCGAGACTTCGAAAACTACTATTCATCTTCAAAAAGCTACGAAATGTTGCAGATGAATCAACCGTAGTTTTGGTTTATACAGCTTTGTGTAAGTCCTTAATTATGTATTGTATTACCACATGGGGTGCAGCGTGTGCCACACATATGTTAAAAGTAGAACGAGCGCAGAGACTAGTTCTTAAAATTTACACAAAAACCTTTTCTATATTCGACATATGCTCTATATCGAGATACCAGAGAACTTAGAGTTAGGCAATTGTACATCCTCAATTGTGTCCTAAGGTTCCATTCGACAGCTCTTAGTAGGACTAAAACTCAAGAAACATGTAACATAATACAACGGACTCACAGATGGGACCTCCCTCGAAAAAGAACCTGTCAGGGACAAAGGAGCTACAGTTTTCTAGGCCCTTTCATATACAAAACTCTAAATAAAAAACTAGATATACTGAAATACACAAAAAAAGAGTGCAAAAAGAAGGTAACGGAGTTTCTTAGGCAATTGGGCTACGAGGATACAGAATCGCTGCTTAAAACTGCAACCTAATGAACCTAACCAAAACTTAACTTATGAAACATTCTAAATAACACATACATGCACACAATCACAACCTAACATAACCGCATAACCTTATACTCTCACACTCAAACACACACACCCTCACACAATGACCACACACCATCCACGCATAAGCACATCCGAGAGAACTAGCTCCCACAAACACAGGGAATCCTAGTGTGGGAGCTAGGGCTATTCTGTTAGTAATATAATACCAATAAAATATGCATGCTAGTTTTTTTTTAAGTTAGTAAGTAACTACCATAAGACCACTATGTTTAAATGAAAATAAATTTTATTATTATTATTATTATTCACGTATATCTTTATTTCCTTAAGTCTAAGTTTTTACAATATTTATATAAAATAACATAAAAACATTATAAAAACCTAAACCTAGTTTGCCGCCAGCAGCGGGGCAGGGCCCAAGCTACCGGTGGTTAGGGCTGCAGACTGAGGAACCTCCTGACGATGCGCGCCGTGTCGAGGATGACCGCCTTCTGCATCTGACCCTTAATCCAACCGTCTAGCGAAAGTCTCTTGAGATGTTGGTCGAGACTTTTCGCTACAAGGCCGTTTGCCGACACAACTATTGGGACTATGATCGTCGAATCAACATCCCACATGGCGGTAACCTCATGAGCCAAAGGCGGTAACCTCATGAGCCAAAGGTACTTGCTAAGCTTGTCCTTCTCAGCTTTCACGAGGTTCTCGTCATGTGGTATGGTGATATCGACGATCACAGCTCGACGCTGAGACCGGTCTACCAGCACGATATCAGGCTTATTGGCAACAATAGTCCTGTCCGTGATGATAGAGCGGTCCCAGTAAGCAACGCACGACCATTCTCGAGAACTGGCAGAGGTGCGTACTTATAGTACGGCACCTCGGACTCGACAAGGCCGTGTCGAAGAGCAAGTTGCTGGTGGATGATCCTGGCTACTAGGTTATGTCTGTGCAAGTACTCGCCGTTAGCAAGATGCGAACAACCGGAAATAACATGACGAAGAGATTCGCCTGGACGGCGGCATGCCCGACAAATGTCGACCGTACCGTCCTTCATTATGTATTTCCGGTAATTGTTCGTCTTGATAACTTCGTCAGCAATTGCACAGGCAAAACCCTCGGTTTCTCCGAAGAGGTCCCCGAAGCGTAGCCAGTTCACCGACGCGAGCAAATTCACATCGCCCGTCAGGGCCCGATAGAACCGCCCGTGCAGCTCCTTGCTCTTCCATACTTCCTTGCGATCATCAGTGCTGAGCACCGATGGTTTGCGCCAGTTCTCGTTTGCCATTGAAAGAGGCGTGAAGCTTCTGTCAACTGCCACAACATCACGATGCATCCCGGACTCACTGTTGCGGAAATAATCCCTAAGACTGCATACCTCGCGGTTGTGAAGGTTCTTGGCATTTAAAAGCCTCGACCTCCACACTTCCGCGGGATATACAACCTCATAACAGATGAGCGCGGGTGTAGCATTCGGTGTGTTGTGAGCAGTTGACGGACCTTTCTGTCCAGGGCGTCGAGTTCAGTCTGAGTCCATCTCAGTATGCCAAAGGAGTATATCAGCAGAGGCATTACCCAACCGTTGAAGGCTCGCACCTTGTTACCGCCTGACAGAAGACTTTTGAGTACTTTTGTCAGCCGGCACAAGAAGCGCTCCTTCACCGATTTCTTAATGTCATCTGCTGATATACCCAAAGACTGTGACATACCGAGATATTTGTAGGTCTCGTCTTCGGAGAGAGATCTGAGAGTTATAGTCTCGGAAAGTTGTAAATTCTCTGAAATTACTACTTTCCCTCGCTGTACATGCATGACCGCACACTTGTCACACCGAACTCCATCTTGATGGCGTTACTAAAAACCTCCGTGGTTTTTAATAGCTCCAACAAGTCTTGGCGTTTCGGTGCAAAAGTTTGAGGTCGTCCATGTACAACAAATGAGATATAACCTCACCTCCTCTACGAAGACGATAACCTAACTCTGAATCCTTCAGCAGAGTGCTGAGAGGATTCAGACTTAGAAACAGAACCATAGGGGACTTAGACTGTCACCCTGAAAAATGCCTCTTTCAATCCTAATCAAGTCCTCCGAAACAAAAGAGCTGTCTACGCTACCTGGTTGACGAAGGACTGTGACCCACTGTCCCATGCATTTGCTTAGAAAAGATTTTAGAGTTGGATTTATTTTGTACAACTCTAAAACCCTTTCTAGCCATGAATGGGGCACCGCATCATAGGCCTTCTTATAGTCAATCCAAGCAGCAGAGAGGGCTCCTTTGTTTCGTTTGACTTGTTGGCAAATGGTCGTGTCAATGAGGAGCAGCTCCTTAGTACCACAGGACCCAATCTTACATCCATTCTGAGAGGAGGCCAAAACGTTATTCGCGACAATATGCGCATTTATTTTGCTCTCAGAATGGATGTAAGCAGCTTGTAGATGGTAGGTAAGCACGTAATGGGTCTGTAGTTCTTCGGTTCCGTGGTACTACCAGACTTATGGAGCAGGAAGGTGACTCCGGTGGTCAAGAAACTGGGAAGAGAACCCGTCTCCAGGGCTTCTTGAATTGTGTTGCCAAACGTTCATGTGAGCACCGAAACCACTTTATCCAGAAGTTGTGCAATCCGTCCGGTCCAGGACTTTCCAGTTCTGAGCCGTCCGGATAGCACAACTAACGTCTATGGAGTCGATTGTAATAGACTCCATGGGTTCGATAACCTCACATGCACGTTCGATAACACGCATCAAGCTCCTCCGTATGCTCGACAGGCACCGACCAGATGCTACGCCAGAAACTTTTCATAGCGCTGACATCCGGTAGCTGCGTGTCGTTCACACGTGGACTCGTAGTTCCCTCCCAGCTTCGGTACACCTTCCTTTGATCGCTCTGGAAGTCGCGATTCTGCCGATATCGATTCACACGCTCTCTGTAGCGGCGAATACGGTTTGCCCACGCATAAACTTTCTGCTTCAGATAGTCAATACGTTCCGTAACATTGGCAAGATAGTGCTGAGGACTGATACCAGTCCCAGCGAATGCCTGTGTTACGAAACGCATGACTCGGGGACGACTGTTCCCCTGTCTGAAGCAGATTAGCTTTGCAATAAGAACCCTGAATTTGCTGATACGCCGTTCTATTCGCACTTGCCATGCGGGTGCATCTCCGGCGGTTCGCGTTGTACGGTCAGTGTCTGGGAACTTGACACGTGCAACGCGACACACCGCGATAGCACCACAGTACAGAATAGAATGGGTATCAGTCAAATCCTTGCTAGTTCCCAGGTAGGGCACTAGCAAAGTATTCAGGGCTCCCATCAAAGCCAAATTACGTCTATGTGTGGGCAAACGCGGTAAGCGCGGTTATTATTATTATTATTAAAGACGGTCACAGATTTTGAAAAGCTACTCTGTTATTTCAATTTACCAGTTCTTAGCTAAATTAGATCAATCCTTATGACGGGATATTATGGGCATTGCGCCATCACTTTTAGGTCTGTCTCAATTTTCGCCCGTTTGTTTGCTATCTTGGTTTTACGGTGACGGAAAATATCGCTATGAAACCGGCACGGACCATAAATACATCTTGTGAAGACATGTGCCACCATTCATCCCGCAATAGGCCTTCGTAGTAGATTTTGGTCTGGACTCATTCCTGAATGAAATCCCCGAGACCTTGCAATGGGAACATAAATTGGGCTGCTTAGTAGGTACTGGCTGTTTTTAGGGTTCCGTAGCCAAATGGCAAAATACGGGGCCCTTATAGATTCGTCATGTCTGTCTGTCTGTCTGTCCGTCCGTTTGTCACAGCCACTTTTCTCCGAGAGTATAAGAGCTATACTATTGAAACTTGGTAAGCAGATGTAATCTGTAAACCACATTAAGTTTTTGATACAAAAAATAGAAAAAAAACAAAAATTTTAGGGGTGTCCCATACTTAGAACTGAAACTCAAATTTTTTTTGGATCGAAACCATACGTGTGGGTTATCTATGGATAGGTCAGATATTGAAGTTTCAAACATATTTTTCTAAACCGAATAGTTTGCGCGAGGGACTCTTCCAAAGTGGTAAAAAGTGTCGCCCCCCCTGTGTAACTTCTAAAATAATAGAATGACAAAAATAAAAAATATGTACGATGTACATTACCATGTAAACTATCAACAAAAAATTGGTTTGAATGAGATCTAGTATGTAGTTTTATTTTAATACGTCATAAATTAACTATTTTTAAAACACTGATAAGTAACAACGAACTACAAGAACTTTTATATTATGTTACTTGTTGCTACGGAAGCCTTCATGGGCGAGTACGACTCGCACTGGACCACTTTTATTTACTGTGGCCTTCCCTCAACGATCATCCGACATAACATGTCTATGTTGAATAATCGTTGTGCTAAATTCATTGGGCAACAGATTCTAGGTAAACTCGTTGATAAGCTTGCGACATCTCCGGATTCGATGTTAAATGTATCCCCTATCATTAGAAATATTCCTTTGTATCCGATCCAGAAACAATAAAC